>JAUTDP010000010.1:0-610255 GCA_033439795.1 Sordaria brevicollis
ATTTATTTAAAGAAGAAGTAAATAATAATTATAATATTACTATCCTATTAGAAATATTATATATATTAATAAAGATTATAAATATTAATATATAGATTTAATATTGAAAAGATTTTATTGAAATCTTAATAAGGTTATAGAAAAGGTTTGGAAAAGGTTGGAAAAGGGTTTTAAAAAGGTTAGAAAAGGGTTTAAAAAAGGTTGGGAATTTATACAATCCTTCTTATTCTATTCCCTTCTCTAATATATTTTAAACGCCGCTTTATTAAAACTAATTAAATAATTAATAAATTTAACCCGTTTAAAATAATAAATTATATAATTATTATTAATAAATACCTTCGCGAATTTATCGAATAAATGAACGTTCTAAAATCGATAAAAGTCTTATATTATAAGGTAGGTATATAATTTCGCTAATAAATTTAATTAAAAATAATTTACGGAGAAAAAAGAATTAAATCTTATTAATCGTAAGGTTTAAATCGTTAATAAATGAAATCCGCTCAAAAAATTCCTTCCAAATAATTTTTAAAATTTTATTTTTAATAAAAGAATAATATATATAATAATTATATATAATTAAAATAACGAAAAGAACCTTTTTATTATTTTTGGATATAAGGATTTCGAATCGGACGGGGCATAAATTAAACTCGACGTTTATAATTTCAAAATCGAAAAGGTATTTTATACCTAAACGAATATATATATTAGGAAACTCTTTATAAATTTTTAATAAAATTATAATAAAAATATAATAATAGTAAATTAAAGGAAAGGGAAAAGAAAGATAAATATTTATTATATATTCCGCGCCTCTAAATCTTTTAAAAGCTACCCGCGTAGAAATCTTTAATTCTCGTATTATAATTAAAACTTTTAATAATAGGTATTTAATAATCGAAATACCGATAGAGGGTTATTATTATTAAAAGCTAATACGAATATTAATTTTAATTCTTTTTATATACCTAAAGGTATTTATTCGATCCGCTACCAACCTTTTTTTAATTTACGTATTTAATAATATATTATTAATATTTACCTTTTATTTAGCTAGCCTAAATAAGAAAGAGGTTAAATTAAATAATTAATACGTAATAAAGAGGATAAATTTATAAATTTTAATAATATTATAAATCGGCAAATATTCGTTTACCTTTTATATTTATATTTTTATACTTCCCTATTTTAGAAATTGTAAATAATATTATAAAATTAATAAATTAATTACTATTTAAAATCCCTAACTTTTTCGGACTTCTTCGAATCCAATTCAACGCGAATATCGTATTATAATTATAAAATAAATTTAATAAAATTTTATTTCTAAATTATTCGTATAATTCGGGGATCTAAATGCGAGTAAATTTTAACGCTAATATAATATTTTTTAATTCGATCGAACGTAATTATATTAAAAGTAAATACTTTAATATCGCTATATTCGTTTTTTAAATAGTTAAATTCCTAATATTATATAACCTATTATTAAAATTTTAATAAAAGCTAATTAATATAAAAATAAAAAAAAGGTAATAAATTTAATTATATTAGTAGCGGATTTTTTTAAAATTAAATCCCTTTATTTAATATACGTACGCGGTTCCTCTTCCGTTCGGAAAAAGATCCTCTAAATAATTAAGAAGATTATAGTATTTTTCGATTTATTCGACTATAAATTAATAACGTTTATTTCTAAAATTGGGGTTAAAAAAGGTATAGGAGTAGAAACGAATTTTATTTAAAAATATAAGGTCGATATTTTTATTAGAAGGAAATTTATAAGGAAGTATATTATTAATATTGAAAAATCGGTCGCCGAATATTTTTAAAGAATCTTCGAATTCTTCTTCTTTTTTAATTATTACCTTATCGATTTATTAAATAATATCGAAATTTATATTATTAAAATCGTTAAACCCGAATAGAATTAAATTTTTACAATTATTCCAATTTTCGGCGAAAAGCCCCGGAGGGATAATTTCCGGTTATATTAAATAATAAAAATATAATTAATTTTCGAATAAATTTTAAATTGAAAAAAATAAAAGAATAAAATTATATTTAAATCTTTTATAATAATTGAGTAAAAGTTTATAAAATTTTAAACGAAAGTAAATTCGAAGATAAAGAAGGAATATAAAATATAAAAAGTATATTAAAATTTTAAAGACTATTTTATATAATTTCGGATATTATTTTATAAAATTTTAGAATTTCTTTTATAATACCTCGGACCTTCCTATATAATACCTTAATTTAAATTTTATAATAATTATATAAAAGTTATATAAAAGTTTTATAAAGGCTTTGTAAAAGCTTTGTAAAAGCTTTGTAAAAATTTTGTGAAGGCTTTATAAAGGTTTTATATTACTATAAACCGGAAATTAGAGCCTATAATTATATATATATTTAAAGGGCTAAAGATACTTACTTCTATAGAATGTATATAAACTCTTTACGAATATTTTACGGATATTAAAATAATATTTTAAAGGCTTAACTATTTTATAAAATTAAATTAAATATAGGAATACTTATTTTATACCTTTAATTAAATATAAGCGCAGTATTATTAATACTTTAATAAAATATTATTTAAATCTTATTAAAATTTTAATAAGATATTATTATTATCGGAAGCCGAAATGTAGTACGAGCTTTCTAATATATAAATTAGACTTAGTAATTTATAAATAGACCTTATTATTATATATATTTATAAAGGTAGATTAGATAAATGTACTTGGTATTATATTTTATTATACAGCTTAAGTAGGGGTTAGGGTTTATTATAAGAAAAAACTTCCGAGGGGGGGTCGCCGGACGCCGGAAGCCACTTATATAGGTGGTTCGTCCCACATTGACCGTTGCTTTGCCCCATAATAGCTCTTTCCTTTTTGAAACGTCGACAACATCACGAGGAAAGAACATTCACCTCAAATGGAAATAACTCTGTGCCTGAAACATTAAAAACCCAAAGAAGAGAACAAGAGTATGGTTCCTTTGGCTTCCAAGGCTGTTTTCCAGCTGCACCAAAGTTTTTGAAGACGCTCGCAACACAACCCCAAGACCACCCGACTTCAGCACACTACTGTACCATAGACCCCACAACAGACCCATAACCCCTGTACACATCCGAAAATGGACGTCAAAAGGGTACGAGATGCTTCACAGACACTCGACAATAGAAGCACCAGCTAACGAGTATGGACTCTTCAGATTGGCATGATCGGAACCGGTAGCATGGGCGGCATGATGTCGCTCTTGTTTGCGGAACACGGCATCCACACGCATTACTTCGACCCGTCCAAAAAGAACGTCGAAGCCCTCCAGTCCCACGCCAAGGAAAGCAAGCACGAAGACAAGATCACCTACCACGACGATCACAAGTCCCTATGCAAGGCTCTCGAGGATGGGAACAACCCAAAGGTCTTCATATTCAGCATCCCCCATGGCGGCCCTGCCGACGATAGCATCGACGCCCTCGAACCCTACCTCAAGCCAGGCGATATTATCATGGACGCGTCCAACGAGCACTGGAAGGCTACCGAGAGACGACAGGGCCGGCTTGAACCAAAGGGCATCCACTACATTGGCATGGGGGTATCTGGTGGCTACCAGTCAGCTCGTCATGGTCCTTCCATCTCCCCTGGCGGGAGCAAGGAGGCGCTCGACAAGGTGATCCCCTTCCTCCAGAAGATCGCATGCAAAGACACCAAGGGAAGGCCTTGTGTTGTCAAGCTGGGACCAGGCGGTTGCGGACACTATGTCAAGATGATCCATAACGGTATCGAACACGGAATGATGACCGCCCTCTGCGAAGCTTGGGCGATCATGAATATCGGCTTGGGTATGGACTACCAGGAGATCGGCGACGTGTTTGAGAAGTGGAACGGCGACAAGGAGAAACCTCTGAGAGACTGCTTCTTGATCGACATTGGTGCCGATATCTGTCGAACCAAGGATGAAAAGGGCAACTATGTGCTGGCCAACGTACGGGACAAGGTCGTCCAGGATGTAGACAACTCCGAGGGCACAGGAACGTGGGCGGTTCAGGAGGGTACTAGGCTCCACGTACCAGATCCGACCATTGCTGTCTCGCACCTATTCAGAGTCGCCTCGGCGGATGCGGCAAGGAGAGAAACGGTCAAGAAGGCGTTGGAAGGCAAGGGTGTAAGACCAGCTAGAATGGAGGGCGTCGACAAGGAGAAGTTTATGGACGATTTGTACAACGCCGTCTATGCTTCGTTCCTCATGTGCTTCATCCAGGGCCTGCATGTTCTCTCCAAGGCCAACGAGGAGAACGAGTGGAAGCTCGACTTTGCCGATGTTCTTCAACTCTGGCGCAAGGGATGTATCATCCAAAGCGATGGGATTGTCGATCTGCTCGAGGCCGTGTATCGCTCGAGGGAGCACAACAACGACGATCTGCTAGGACATAGGAAGATTGCTGGCGAGCTGGAGAAGACGTACCCTTCTCTCAAGAGGGTTGTACTGAAGGCTATCGAGTTCGATCTGCATGCCGGAGCGCTGGGTACAAGTTTGGAGTACTACAAGTACTCGGGCTCAACTGAGTTGCCTACCCAGTTTCCGGAGGCCGAGCTGGATTACTTCGGAGCCCACATGTTCGACCTGAAGACTGCTCAGCCGGGTAAGCCGGTGACGGGCGACCATCACTTTGAGTGGAAGCCTGCAAGGGGTATTCTTGAGACTGATGACTAAAAATCTCTTGAGGCTTTTCGGGTTCGGAGCTTTTGGCAGCGGCTGGGATGCGATTCGTCCTTCGACCACGGCGATGGGTCTATCGAATCTTGATACAACTTACATTGATGGATGATCTTCCTTTTGCCCCTTTATGCATTCCTGTCTAACCATAACCACCTTTTGCATTTCGATTCCTCAGGACCCGCGCCCAATATCAGCAAGGCCATCACTTGACAGGATTTAGATTGCCCTCCACCAACTGCCGACCATCGCCAATGATATAGTTGCAGCCAAGCGAAAGGCGGATTGACGTCAGGCATGGACATTGGGTGCCTTCATGAAACATTGTGTCGCTGGGGTTGAAGAGGTTAATGGTGACTTGAGGAGTTTTCGACCCGCGGCCCGGTGGTTCCGATCATGCCCAGACCCTAGACGAGGAGGGCCACGCTCCGAAACCCACGAAAGATGCCAAGAAGGTGACACTCGATCACCAAAACAGCCGGGAGCTAACCTTCAACCACGCTTCTAGCCCTGACGAGTATCCCGGTTGTGGGGTGCATGGACACCTTTTCGCATGGCACTCAATTTAACCTCTTTATGCTCATTGGTCCGCATACACTCAACCTTGAACTCGTTTAGGAAGTGCGGACGTCGATGTCCGTAACGGGAACAACCTCGACTGAACGACAGCCAGATTTGACCAGAACACCAAGCGCCCAAGCCTTCACTTTCCCAGATCCAAGCATGGCTTTCAGCCATCGTGACTCCGGTTACCGGGCCGCAGTTTGTTGCGCCATGCAACGTTGATGCCAAATCCCGGGTTGGTGTCGCCGTCGCGGTGGGACTACCCGTCCTCCAATATCTCAGATGACCAGCTTTGTGATCGATGGATGCAAGTCTGTGTGGCGGACAGGACGCTCGGGACTCAATCTTGGTTCCTGGGTCCAACTGGTATATATCCGGCCGTGTCTCCCACTCCCAGGTTCCTGTTCCTGTTGATCCTTCGCCTCAAGCCTCCAGCCTCAGTACCGCCCAACCTTGGATCCTTCCTCGCTAGCAGCTTCGACGATTCACTCTCTTACCCGACTTCACTTCATACCAACCCACAGCCCATCATGAAGCTTTCCGTCGCTGCCGCCATTCTCGCCGCGAGCGAGGCCTCGGCCCATTACATCTTCCAGCAAGTCGGCGCCGGCACCTCGGTCAACCCGACCTGGAAGTACATCCGCCAGCACACCAACTACAACTCGCCCGTGACCGACCTCAAGTCCAACGACCTCCGTTGCAACGTCGGCGCCAGCGCCAACGGTGTCGAGACTTTGACTGTTGCTGCCGGCTCCCAGATCACCTTCAAGACTGACACGCCCGTCTACCACCAGGGTCCCACCTCCATCTACCTCTCCAAGGCTCCCGGCTCCCTTTCCAGCTATGATGGCTCCGGCGGCTGGTTCAAGATCAAGGACTGGGGTGCTACCTTCCCCGGTGGTGGATGGACTTTGAGCGACACCTACACCTTCACAATCCCTTCGTGCATTCCCTCGGGTGATTACCTGTTGAGAATTCAGCAGATTGGTATCCACAAGTGAGTTTACCAGTTCGCATGTTTGGTACGACGAGACAAAGGGACAAGATAGGTACTAACCTTCATCAACAGCCCCTGGCCCGCAGGTATCCCCCAGTTCTACCTCTCCTGCGCTCACATCTCCGTCACTGGCGGCGGTAACGCTTCCCCCGCCACTGTCTCCATTCCCGGAGCCTTCAAGGAGACCGACCCTGGTTACACCGCCAACGTGAGTTCAGTTCCTTTTTCTCTCTCCCCCGGAAATTTCCCCAGATCGCCAAGTCGCTCTTTCCCAATGGTCCCAGTTGAGGGAAATGGAGTGGAAAGAGCAACCTGCACAAACTGCAGGCCCTGCCTGTCCTCCTGCCACTTTCCCTTCTTGAAACGCACCCCACTTGGAACTTCTCTCCAGGAACACTCCTTCCCCAAACCTCTCCCGCTTCCACTCCACAGCCACCTCACCAAATTCTCAACCCCTCATCGAAACAAATTTACTGACCCTTCCACTCCAAACAGATCTACTCCAACTTCAACAGCTACACCGTCCCCGGCCCCGCCGAGTTCACCTGCTCCGGCTCCGGCGGCGGCAACGGCGGCAGCACGCCCTCCAACCCCACCACCACCCTCCGCACCTCGACCGTCGCCAGGACCAGCACCACCGCTGCGGGCAGCCAGCCCACCAGCCCCTCCGGATGCTCCGTCGCCAAGTACGGCCAGTGCGGCGGTATTGGCTACAGCGGGTGCACGAGCTGCGCGAGCGGGTCGAGCTGCAAGGTTACTAATGAGTACTACTCTCAGTGCTTGTAAGGGGTTGTGAGAGTAAGGAAAGTTCAGTCCAGGTTTGGGAGGGCTGAGGCAGTGAGGCGAGGTGGTGAAGGGTTAACGCGCTGCCCTGTGACGGGGAAGAAAAGCTTCTTGTGAATACCTTTGGTTGTCTAGAAGGTCGCTGTTGGCGCGAGTCGACTGGGGCTGGAAAGACCTTGATAATTGTATATACTTCTTCACTTGGCTGTGGGTTGAACTACCGGACGGAGTTAGACCGCGAATTTGCATATAGATGGAATAGGATGTGAGAATGCAAAGCATCTTACCATCAAAGATCATTTATTCGACCGATGAAATGCCGTCCGTGAGCTGTGCGATGAGAGTGGTAGTTACTGCTGCGCAAGTGGTGATTATCTGAACAAAACTGTTAGTTGACTGTTAGATACCATATTGTGATGAAGAAGTCCTACCTCATCCTTCTTATTGTTCATTGCCTTCATGTGTGTCTTGTCTTGTCTTGTATAACTGGGCAAACGGACACTGAAAGCACTGGAGAAAGGGGCGAAAAGTAATATAACATCGAATTGGTAAGAGGTAGAAGAAAGTATTATACAGATGTCGTAACCATTGACATCTGCACTAAGACCCCGATTTGGGGGAGTACAATGCATGCATCTATAACGCCCGATGCCCTTGTTAGCCGTGACGCCGTGGTATCCTAAAAGCCTATGGCTGGATCTCACTTTCACCGTGAACCCAGGCCTCCTCCATGTCCTCCTTCTCTGTACCCACACCAATTTTCCTTTTCGTTCATGCTTTTCGATTAACTCCTCTTCGGCTCGTCGTTTTGAGTATCTTGCTCCTGCTTGACCTGATTTTGATGACCTTCCTGCTGACTCACTGGCCCCTGTGGCAGCTTTTGCTCCTGTGGTGGTTGAACGGCACCGGCATCCATCTCAAACCCGGGATAGTTTCCCGCAGGCAGTTCCTGGGCGCCGTGATGCTGGTCGGTGACAGGTAGTTCCGAAACGGTATCGAGTCCCAGTCCGTTGTTCTGGTAGCCGCCATTGTAGCCATTATAGCCAAACTTTTGGTCGAAGCCGTCTTGTCTAAGATTGGGAGAGGCGTGTTGGCTGTGGAGACCTGCCTTGGAGAGAGCAGGAGAGATGGGGCCATGCTGGCTGCCAGGGGCAGTGAGGCCACTCACGTATGAGTCTGCATGTTGCGAAACTGAGCGTTAGCCAGTCTGATCAGTGGGATGGCAGGAGGAGATGTGAATGTTGAACTCTTTGGCTCTTACCTCGGATATAGCCCGTGCTTGGGCTGCTCATGACCGATCGTCCGCTTTCATCAGCATATCCGTATCCTTGATGCCCTTGGTGCGGGTATGCGTGCTGAGACATGGGACTCATGGGGCCAGCATGAGACATGGCCGCGCCAGGCAAGTCCGCCTCTTGTTTGGTTGCCTCCGCCTTCTTCTTCCTTGGGAACCATCCGCACTTCCACACTAGTCCAGCAACAATGAGGAGAATTGCAAGTACGGCTCCTACAGCAATGCCAGCAATAGCACCGGTGGATAGTCCTCCGCTGCTCTCCGAGGTGTTTGTATCGTTGGCAGGTTGGTTTGTGCTGCTGCTAGTTGGCTCGCTTGCGCTGCTGCTGCTGCTGCTGCTGGGATCTGTTTTGCTGCCGCCATAGCTAACTCCGGAGCCTTTAGGATTGAGGAGTTGAGTACGAGGCCATGGATCGCTGGCATTGTTGTTCAGGATTGCTGGTCTCAGGTCATCTGTCGGGCAGTTCCCGTTTCTACACGGGTTCGTTACGCAACAACCCAAAAATGGTGGAGTGGTTCCATTGCATGTGTACCATAGAGCTTCGGTAGTCACGACGGCGCACATTTGCGCAGGGATCTCCTCGTATTTTGCGGAAGAGAATGTAGCAACTCGCAGTCGCTCGTCCGGGCAGACACCACCTCGTTCCTCGGTACATGGATTGACGGTGCAACAGCCGATGAATTCGACTTTGCTGTCAACGCACATGTAATAGCTTCCGCCCGCTGGGCAAGAAAACCCAAAGTAGCCGATGAGTTCGGTTGCCATGATGAGTCAGGTGGTATGAGGGAGCAAAGAATGGGAGAGACGAAGATCCCGAGACTGGACAGGGAAAGGCTGGCGATGAGAAAAGTTGGAGGAAGAGGTTCAGGAACCAGCAAGTAGGCAAACCCACGGCTTTTACATCAGATGATAGCTGACAGAATAGCAATGCCTGTAGAAAACGGGCCAGTGAGAACAATGGCTGGAAAACGAGTGCAGTTGATACTGGACCCGGATCCCCCAAGACGTATGTACCAGGATCGTGACCGTAGAGGCGGACTTGAAGGGCTGATATCAACCTTACCCAAAGGAGTAACGATGAGTGAAGAACAGTCCATCAAAGGATGAGCCAAAAGCTGACATCGAAAGGCTTGGCCCGAAGGCAACATTAATCTGATTGGGTCCCAGCACGAAAAGAGGACAAGAAGATGCAGTGCCTCCAGTGTGTACTCCAACGTGCTAACAGTCTGCCTGGCAAGGCGAGGGAGGTTCTTCGATTTCGTGTTGTTCTCGGCCAGGGTCGAATGCAGACGACACTGTTGTCCTTCCACTTCTGCTGCGGCCTGCATCGCTGCATCCACTCGGTGCTAGCGGTGAATTGTGACGGGTTGAGTGACGGCTTGTTGGCGGACGCCTGACGGGAAGAGGAAAAGACAAATTTGTAGGCAATCCACTGGCGGAAGCTTCAAGAGCGGGAATGGCGGCGGCCAGGTGAAGAGCCAGACCAAAGGACGAGACCGTTACACTGGAGATCAACTCAAGTTGACCAACATGGGGGCATGTCCTGAAGCGTGTACAGGTGTCAGGGAATCACTTGATGAACGGGACGGGGTCAATGGCCTGGCTCGCCTGGATAGTGCGTGACAAAGAACACTTCGGCATTCCACAACAAAAGACCAGTCAGTTATAGAACAACCTTCGACGGCCATGGACCACTTGGTCCACATCGGATCGGTGACAGAGCTCGACGAGGTGCCCTGATTCCAAGCCTTGAGCAAGGCTAAATGTGGCGGCTTTGGTGTTTGGATCTGGATCGTTATGTGTGGGATGGTCGGATTTGGTGAGGTTGAGGCATGTCGTTGAGAGTGGGTGGTGAGTGGTGACACGATCATCGCCATGTGTTGTTGGAGAATGCGGAGAGAATTGGACGCCAAGGTTTGGGTCGAGAGCAAACACAAAAATAGGCCCTAACGGGAAGGCGGGGAGCGGGCTGTGTTAGTGCACTACAGGCTTGGCATGAGTTCTCCGATTGGCGTAGCGCCGACTGTTAAGACATGAGCCGTCCCGGTGTTAGTGGTACGCACCGAGGCAGTTACTACTACGGCGCAGAAAATCTCCAGTACTAACAGTGCTGCCAGGTGTTTTAAACAATTCAGGCCATTTGATGTTAGCATCATTGTAAGCCGCTGTATTTCCACATCGGAAAGCGTAACGAACATCCCGTCTGCGAACCCTTCATCCTTCCTTATTCCACCTAATTTCAACAACCCTTGCCCACAGGCAAACGCCATGACCCGGCTTAGAACGACATCCTCAATGCCACCAGCCATGTCATAAAACCAGGCATCACTTTTCTCATTTGTCGTGTGTCACGGGCAGTGCGACACGGCATCACCAGAAACAGTAGGAAGTACACAGTTCTGACCTCCTTTTACCATCCAAGCCTCTGGATCTTCACCATACCTACTTGGGGGCCGGTGGCCATTTTGAAGAAAACCCCGCGCGAGCTTGCATTCCGAACTCTCTTCCTCTCGACCTTTGTCAGTCTGGTGGGAAGAGGAGAATGGCCGCGATGCTACCATGTTACCAACAAGACGATAGCCGCGCCTGCGCTTCTGCACCAACCGCAGCAGCCCCTCCACCCGAGCCCAAAACCCGCGAGGCATGTAACATGACCTCCGTACCCGTGCCATGATTTCTTTCTCGTAACAAAGTTACAGTCGAAAGAGATGTGCCAGTTTCGGTGCTGAATCTTTACTGAAATTCCCGGCTGGTTCCAACTCCAAAAGGAGAGCCAAGACAGACCTCTGCTCGGCAAAATTGACGGCTGGGTGCATGTCTGCTGATAACGATAACGGCCTTCCATCCTTCCGTCCATGTTTCGGAGATTCCGTCCACTGAGAAAAGAGCCCGTCAGAAGCCCGCCAAAAGGCTGCCATTTACCATTGATGTGGCTGCGTTTCAACACTCAACCGGTCAATGAGACCTGCAGTAACAATCGTTCCTCTTCTCGTCCGTCATCACCACATCCTCACACGCCCATGCTGCTGTTCGGACGAGCCCAGCTCGGAATCTCCTCGCACAGCATCGCCAGCTACGCCTTACCCCCAGCCCGCCTCTGCTGATGTGAGAAATCGTCATCGACCTGCCAATCGACGATTTTCAGATGTTTTGACAGCCATCTTTCGGGTAAGCCGGAGTGTGGGTGTTGTGTTGCTATTGACGGTCGTCGCTCTTCTCATGGCCTCCATGTATCGCAGTTCATGGATTGGTCGCAGCTCCCACCGAGGGTTAGGGTTCATCATGAGTGATCCCGGATCTGGTTGTTTGCTGATATCAGACCTTGACAGGCATCAAGTCGGACAGCGACGGGGACACTCCCATGTCCTTCTGGAATGTTGACAGTAGCGAGATTGGGAAGGGGTTAGCCTTTCCCAATATTTCATTTACTGATCGACTTGTCACCAGCAAACATCCCGTCGAGCTACAAATGACCTCGTCCGTGATTGCCCTCCACGACACCATAAGAACAAGGTTCTGACAGGCGTTCAAAGATGCAAAGAGTACTGCAGAAGAAATCCGTCGTTGCGCAAATGTGTGTGGCAATCATGGCGGCCCGCACTTACATCGAGGCCAACAGCTCAGGGGAATGAGGGAATCAAATTTCTCAACCTGGGTGCCACATGCATGGCCCCAAAAAGCCTAGGACGATAAACCCATAGAAGCTGGCGATGATTTGAAGGTGATAGGACTTGCATACAAAAGGATTCGAATTACAATTGCTAACATTTCATCGTCCTGCGACCACTTCACCTACCGAGCTACCTTCGTCTGCATCTTTCCGATGTAACCCTGGCCTCGGAAACGGGCCTGCCCCCCTCACGGCATCACCCTCTTCACACACAAACCGCAGAATATCCATGACGATGAACACATGGCTTTCCAATGTTGAACCTCAAAAGCCAACCTTCCTGGAACGCGCAGGTGCACGTGGTGTAGACATCTTCAAAGCTGTTGATGTTTGTCCGAATACATCATCGTTCCTGTGGACGATTGCGAAAAATATCTTCAACCCACCACGAGATCGCGTCACTATCAACCTCTGGAACGATCAGCTATCGAATATCAACCAACGTGCAGAAAAAAGAGGAGACGAAAGGCTTGGAAGCAGCTCTAAGACCCAGACTCCCGGGTATCTGCATCGTCCACAATGCACTGTGGCATATGCGAGCCTCGCTGGTGGTGAACATCAGTCAGTCCTCAACACAGTCGAGCCCAAGCGGAGACCTCGTTCACCTCACCTCACCTACCTTGGGTGTCGATTATTCCGCTTACTTCTCGGCGCCAAGAGTCCCCATACACTGCCTACAGTAGTATGGTCTCTTGAGTCTCGTAATCTCCCAGTCTTTACCCTTCTAGGCAGTAGGTGTGGTAGTTAGTCAGCAAAGCTCTAGCCATCTCTCTAGTACGTATTAGAGTACGTAAAGAGGGTATCGTATACGGTTATTAAGCTGGGATTCGGTAAAATCGTAAAAGTCGTAATATATAAGTACGTAGTATTATAATATTAACTACTAATATAATAATAAGTATAATACTATATAGTATATTATAATTATTATTTTTAAATATAGCGGTAGTTTATAACCTTTTTAATTTCGTTATTTTTACTATCAACTTTCTTAATTTCGTTATTTTTATTATTGAACTTTTTAATTTCGTTATCTTTATTATTAAACTTCTTAATTTCGTTATCTTTATTATTTTTAATATATTAAGCTTCCTATTCTCTATATTCGAGATTAAGACTCTCCTTAAATTATATTTTTTTTTCGAGGTCGTTTTACCTAGGTTTTATATAGGGAGTAACTTTGGGTATTAAAATATAATTTATATTATTATCAATTGTAAAAAAATGAATATTAATATTACGAATATATATATATTTATTATTTTTTTAATATAATAATTATATTTTTATATTAAAAATCTTCAAACTTTTTGGGTAGAGTATATTAATTGCGAATAATCGATTAGTATAAAAATTAAGAAGATTTATAGTATTATATAATCTCTATATAAAAACGTTAATTAAATATATTTAATAGAAAATAAAATATATTTATAAAAAACGTTTCTATAATTATATTTACTACTATTCTTAAATACCCCAATAAAATATTAAATTTATATAATTATAGTATTAATTAGCTATATTTAATATTTTTTTATATATATTTATATAATATTCGAAAAAAATGAAAAAACCGTATAAATCGAAAAATTTATACAAGTCGTACAAAGTACTAATTAGAATACTAATTAGAATATTAGTTACAATATTAGTTAAAGTACTAATTAGAGTGCTAATTTTTATATATATCTATATAATATTCGAAAAAAATGAAAAAACTGTATAAATCGAAAAATTTATATAAATTGTATAGAGTGCTAATCGGTTAATTAATAAGATATTTATAACCGTAATAATTATTACGTATATTCTACGCCGCTAAAAATCTCGTAATAATATTATATAATTAATTAAAAAGTTTTAATTTCCTATAAATTAACGTTCTTAATCCTATAAAGTATATTTAAGTAAGTTATAACCCTCCCTTATCTTTTCGAAATATTAAGTAGTAATTTTTTTAGTACGGCGAATATTAGCCCTATATTAAATAGCCGTTTAATATTAAAAGGTATAAAATTATTAAAATTAAATTTTATAGAGGGTTTATATATTTTAGCGGGCTTTTAAAACGAATATTAATTCTAGGGTATTAATTAATAGCGGCTATTTACGTTTAATAATTTTTTAACGCTCGTAACCCGCTAATTACTATATTTTTAATTAAGCCGTTAACCTTTCCTTTCCCAAAAACTAATTACTAATAAAAAAGTAGTAATACTAAAGGTATTTATAAAGTAATTACTAACGTTTATAAAATTTATAATTATAATATAGTAATTTATTATTATTAGTATGTATTTATATCCGTAGATATTCCCCTTTAATAAATAAACGCTAATTACTTTTAATTTCTAAGAGGATAAATTATTAAATAAGTAATAGAAAGCGATTAAGATTAAGGTAATTTATTACTTTACGTAATAATTTAGTATAGAAGTCGTACTTTTTTCGAACGGCCGTAGTAAAATATCGATTATTAATCTTAAGAATATATTTAAAAAATATTTAAAAGAGCTTATTATTATATTATTTACGTATTTTTGAATTTTAATGTAAAATAGTAGCCTTTTAGAAGGTTAATTATTGATATTTATTATAAAGGAAAAAAAATAATTAGTAAACGAAAAAAAAAAGCTCGAGGCTTATAAAAAATCGGAGGAGACCTAAAGAAATTCGGAGGAGGCCTAAAGAAATTCGGAGGAGGCCTAAAAAGTATCGGAGGTAATAAAAATTAGCGTAAAAAAGAAGGGGATAATAATAATACTTATAATAATAGAAGAAAGTCTTTACGAATATAATTTATTTAGAATTACTTTCTTAATATTTAATTAATTTATAAATATTTTTATATCGTATTATCGTTAAAAAGTAAATTAATTAGGGTATTAGTAATGAATTTATTATATATTATTTTTGACTATCGATATTTAACGGTAGAAATTATATATTATAAATAGGTTTTATATTATTCGTTAATTAATTTCCGCTTTAAAGTCTATTCGCAATAAACGTAATAAAGTAAATAATTAATTTCTATATTAAAAAAAAACTCCTTAATAGGCTTTTATTCGATAGAATTATCGTTAATTAAAAAGTAATAAAATGGCTATAATTTATTATCCCCTATATATTCTATTACCTACCCTTTAATTATTAATAATATAACCGTAATGATATCCGCGTTAATTTTAACGGTTAAAAAATAACTATAAAGGATCTAATAATTATATTCGTTACGTATTAGAATTATATATAATAATTATAATAACCAATTAGTATTATAAATAATATTTATAAATATAAGGTAGCTACAACGCTATAAAACTTCGAATTATTCTAATAGGGAAATCGTATTAATATACGAAATTAATATATAATAAAGAAATAAATAATAATAATAAAAATCCGAAAAATCGAAAAATCTAAAAAATTTAAAAAATTTAAAAAGGATTATATACCTTTATTTATTTATATAATATTAGAGGAGGTTTTACCGTGAAATCGCTCTATTATAAAAAATTTATAGAAGAAATTTCTATTTACTTTAATAAATTATATAATTTAATCGATTTAAATTATAATAACGAAATTTCTTTTAATATAGTAAAGATTTAGATAATTATAACGGTACGAATTTTTAACGTTAATAATATTTTATTTAATTAAATGAATACCCCTAATTATATTTAATTTATTTTTAGTAATTTAATCCCGGCTATCGCTACCTTATAAAGTACGTAATATAGTAGTAAGGGAAAAACCGCGGGAAACGTTATAAGCAATTATAATTTTAACCGCTAAATTTCGCTTAATACGGTCGAATATATTTATATTATAATAATAAATAGGTTTATTTCCTTATTTTCCCTCTTACCCTCTATTCTTATTAAGAATTAAGAAAATAATACGATTATTAAGAAAAACAACGTATAATATTATAACCGGGTAATTAATAAGGACGTAAAAAGGTTTATAATATTATTTTTTTAATAATACCTTTTTAACCTTTTTTATTATCGGTATATAAAATCGATACCGATAATATTAATTAATAAATACCCTATCCCTAATTAGCGCGTACGCTTTCTTATTAAAAGAATAAAAATTATTTACGAAAGTAAAATATTTATCCGCCTCTTTTATAAACGCAAATTTAATAAATTCTTATAACGTAAAAAAACGTTACTTAATTTATTTAATATTTTTTAATACCTAAGGGTCGTATTATATTAATACGGGAGGAGGGGGAGTAATTAAATAAAATTATTATTAATTATTTAATAATTTAAAATAAAAAGGGGACGTAATTTAAAAAGGAAGGGGATTTAGGACGTAATTTAAAGGGGAAGGGGATTTAAGACGTAATTTAAAGGAGAAGGAGATTTTATTACTATAATTTTTTAATAGTATATTAATATTCAAAATATAAATAATTTCTTTTAATTTATTACCCGTAACCCTAATAAAATTTATTACGTTATTAAAATTAACGGGGATAATATTAATTTAATTAATATTAACGGAGGTAATAAAGGTATTAAGAATCGCGTCTTAGCCGGCGTTAATATCGAGCTATCGCGGGTTATTAATAACCTATTCTCTTATTAATTCAACGATATCGAACGCGAATTCTCGAATAAAAATATTCTATTTATCGAATTATTATTAAAAATATTATATATCTTACTAATATTAAGCGTTTATAATAATAATAATAATCGATAACGACGTAATTTACGATATTAAATAATAGGGTAATAATTGCAATTCGAAAAGTATATTATTCGGGAAAGAAAGAAAGGTAAATAAGAAAAACGCGTAGTAATTGAAATATTAACTATTTAAATTATTTTTAGGGGTTAATTAAGCGCGCAGTAAGGGTATTAATTACGCTAATTAATATATTAGAAATTTCGTATAATAATTATAATTTTATTAAAATATTCTTAAAATTATCGCGGATAACGGCAATAATATTATCTAAATGCCTTCAATTAATTGCCTAAATTATACGAAGTTCTATAGTAGAATAGTAATATTATTATAGAGTATTGTGCGCGTTATTATATTGTATTAGTACATTACATTTTGGTAGCGGTCGCTAACAACCTAGATGTCACATAGAAACTTTATCGATTTTATTATTATTTTCTCTATTCTGGGCGCCAAGAAGTAAGCGGAATAAGCATGTCCCTACCTTGCCTTGTGACCAACACTCACCTTGATGGCGGCACTTGGCGATGCACTTGATTCCAAATACTTTGCGGGGTTATCTCGAAAAAGATTTTCTCTTGCTGCCAGGTTGCGGTTAGCCTTGCGAGTTGCAAGTAATTCTTCGGGGGCGTGATGCTGCACATGCCAAGTGTTGGGTTGTCGACATCCAGACCTCTGTGATGTATAGTTCTCTTCCTTTCAGACGGATCTTTGTTCTCCCGGTTCTTCTTCGCCCATTGCTCCTCATCATCCGAAGATTGGGCTTGATGAATCTTAACATTTGATCTTGCATCTCAAACGGATGCACCATCTGCACCCAATGCCCAGATTGAGGAAGAAGTATCGATGAGGATTGTAAGAACCCGTTTCCAGGAATCTAGCAATGCTCTACGGAATTAATTTTAGCCTTGCAGACATGCATGCATAAAGGTTAAAAAATGAACCGCGCTTACTTCGGATAAGGGAGGGCCTTCATACTGGCATTAATGCTATCAACTGTTTGGCTTCTGAGTATCAATTCTTGATCACTCCACGTTACTGGAATTTGTTTGTTCGGGGAATAGGGGCTCAACCCCCAAGAACAAAGATTCACTCAAAGATGCTATTTACTCGCGGCCATGCTGTCTCCTTTCGGTACCCATTTGCCTAATACACTCCCCTCTCCATTGGTTCCAGGATAATTCACAGACCCAGCTTCATAACGTCCTGGGCAGGACTATACCGGGGACACTCCTCAAAATCAGACTGAGTACAAATCCTCATCCTTCTCAACAGGTGCATCAATGTGCATATTGAACTCCCTTTTTGGGTCGGACAACAGAAGAGAGACTAAGGCGAGGTTTTAGCACAAAATGTGACAGAGAAGGAAGCCGAATGGGTCAGGTTGACTTACCAAGAGCAGCCAGGGTGACAAAGCAAGCACCTGCAATCCAAACATGCCTGAAGGCAATGGTGAAAGTGTCCTGCAAAGCAATAGCACCCGCTTCAATAACCTCCGCCGTCACCCCGGGTATGGTTCCCAATGTCTTCTGGTCCCGAGTTTCAAGTGCTGTGACAAATTTCACAACGTCACCCGGCGATATCCCCATTGGCACGACGACTTCTCCAACTCTTCTCCCCAAGTTCTTCATGACATCGTGAAAAAGCGCGTTGTAAATGGCCAACCCAACAGTCCCTCCTAGCGAACGAATGCTGATGATCAGTCCGCTGCCCACACTGATAAGCTCAGGGGGCGTCGAGAGCTGGGCGACTGTGACAAGTGTTGTCAGTGTCATTCCCACCGCACTTCCCACGAGGACGGTATAGCCCCAGGTCGGAGTATTGGACTTCCTCGTCGTCGTCGCCATGCATATGAAGAAGAGGATGAACAATCCAAAAGCCACAAAGGTCGCCCACTTCGCGCGTCTCGTAACTGCGCAATACCATCCCGTCAAGCCAGCAAAGATCGCAGCCATGTTCAACACCAGGCTATACCTCACTCCAACCAACAACGCATCCGACTCATACAACACACTGACCTGAAAAGCAAAGTACGTGTTGGTCGCGAAGAACGCCACGCCCTCCGCAAACACGCAAAACATGGCGACAGCAAAGTTGCGATTGCCCGTGAACAGTCCATGATGGAACATCCCATCCTTCTTCACCCACGTCTCGTACACCACCAGGCCAACACTGAACAGGATGCCCACCGCAAAGGTTGCTGAAACCTGTAGATCCCTCCACTCGTACGGATTCTTCGAGTACGACAGTCCGACGCTGAATAGCACCAAACCCACCGCCAAAAACCCATACCCTCCCCAATCCAACCTCCTCAGCTTCTGGCCCGTGCTCAACTCCGTCTGCAGAGGCCTCAAAGGCGGGTTATACACCACCCAACACAACACCGCCGCAATGACATAAATAGCCATACTCATCAGAAAATAATACCTGAACCCCTCACTCGCTGGATCATTACTTCTGTTCAACGCTCCTCCCACGTACAACCCCACCGCAGCACCAAGGGCATTACTAGCCATATCAGCCGCCTGTCCCCACGCCCTCCATCTCCTCGGCAGAACTTCGCTCGTGACGACATGAAGCAGAGGTTGGGGACAGAAGCCGACGCCAATGATGGTGAACCCCAGTATGGCAACAGGCATGGAATTTGCTCGGGATACCACGACAGAACCGACCCCGCCGCCCACAAGAGTTGGGATCACGAGAAACCATTTCCGGCCCCAATAGTCGGCTGCTTGTGAGATTATGGGACCCAAGACGACGGTGAGGATGGTCAAAGGGGCAGAGAACCAGATTGCTTGGGTGGGTGCGGAGAAGTGGGATGCTATGGTTTGGCCTTGCTGTTTTTGTGTGTCACTCAGTCAGTCGCCCGGTTCTGGGAAGTTGAAGAGGGAAGTTGAAGAAGGAAGGAGCTGGGGGCATGCAGGAAAATTTTCGAGATGGTGGTTGGGAAGGAGCGAAGTGAGAAAGCAGGTAAGTGAAATCGAGGGAAAGTGGAGGCTGTGACATTGAAAAATTTGCACAGAAAACAAGAGGGAAGGAGCGAAGGGGACTCACAGCTCCTGCTCCAACGAGAGTGAGCAGCTGGGCAAAGTAGATCAAGCAAACGGCAAAGACAGCCAGGAATGTCTTTGCATGGAGGTGAGGGACTCGCTCATTAGATTCGGTGTCATCGCTGTTGTCGTTATCGTTGTCGTTGTCGTTGGTTTGTGAAGATGAAGCCTTTTCGGTGACTAGCGCTACTAGTTTCGTTGCTTGTTGCACTTCTGCTCTTGGAGATTGCGTTTCGTCGGAATAGGCCATAGTCAAGGGCGTCGACTTTCCTGTCACGAACCTGTGGAGGGCTATCACAGTTACTACGAATAGAGAGTTAAAGGTTTTCCTATTCCTGGGATGGGATTTGACCTTATCTTATTAGATTACCCCTGAACCCTTAGCTCGGGACAGGAGTCTATGGTAAGACAAAGACATAGCTGAACTGTGACTCAAACCAAACCCTTCAATATTTGTCCCGGATGCTTGGTATGCGACGAGAGGCAATATTTCACGATAAGAAAATCTCCGGGTCTTGATGCTGTGTATCCCACGAGACTTATTTGGGTGTCCTCTTCATTCGTCGAGCCGTTTAAAGATGGGTAGCAGTGAACATGCTGCGTATCGGACCTCCGGGGCACGGAGAGAAAGGTATGGTATCTTGATGGTCTAGACTGCAGGTACGATACCCGTTCCCGAGGAGGCTCATTACATGAACTGATACATCCTTTGTCTTCGATCTTTTGGGAATTTATGTGCTGGTTTTGGAGGTCCAGTAAATGGTATTTGCGAGGGAATGAAACTATTCGGCACTGGGGATTCTGTTTCTGTGATTCAGCCATGTCTGAGCTGACCAGCAACGACACCTTCGCTCATACATGCCTTGCCAACAGATCCTGTAGGGTACTACTGCATGGACCCTGCATTCTTTCCCTTTCGTACTCCCTGCCACCTTAATCACCATTAACCCAACCGAAGGTGTTCTAAGTCCGGTAGTATGGTTTCAACCGTGCTTACTGTCCGCATTCTCTCGCTTAGGTCGTTCGGTTCGGGGCTCGTACTCGAGCGATAGGGACGGGACGGGACAAGGAATTATTCTACCGGCATGTGTTATATAAGTAGGTAGATTGAACTTGCTCAATGGGGGTATCTTGTCGAACAAATCTGTGGGAGGACGATTCGAGTATGCTCATTGGCCAAAGCTGCCCAGGAGAGAGAAGCCATCTGGAGCTGGAGAGAGGGTGTAACACTCCCGCATAACTTTATCGAGCCATTAGTTTGAGAGATGTTATTGGGCCGTCGGGGTCGTGGGTTGGTCGAACTTGAACATCTGGCAGTGATATCTTGAAGGCGGGAGTTTGAGTTACCATCAAGGACAGTCCAGCAGAGCTACCACCGGTGATGTTGACATAGAGCCAAGTGAGCTCAGTTGTCCTACTTATAACCATAGTGACATACCAAATACTTGCTTCTCGAGTTAAAGTATAACACCAGTATCGGCTATGAAGAAGTGTCGAGTAGAAAGTAAACAAAGGAGAAAGGGGGTAGTCGACGATCCCAACTCTACCCTAACCCTTCTATAACCGTACAGCCAGTATGTATTTGTGGGTTGCACTTTTAGGGTTCGACGCGAAAATGCCAGGCTGTGGGGAACTAACCCCACTTTAGCTGTGGGATTACATGGACAATCCGGGATTGGCGCTCTTTAGGCCAGTGATTGTAGCGCGTCGGAACTTATGGAAGCTGCTCCCCCGCGTCGAAGTGTGACGTGCTGGCCCGGGTTGCCCACAAACAAACAACGGACAAATTAGGAAAACTTCCAACCGTTTGGCTGTTGTCACCGGGTGTCGACGCCGTCTGTACCGGGCCTCGAGGAGCGTACTGGACTCTTCTACTTCGTCTTCCTCTTGGTGCCAGTTTGGGTCCTTCCTTCATCTTGGTTACTCCTCTTGCTTGTTCCTTCTTCGGTCTGGACTTTGACGTCCAGATAGGCCATGATCGACAATGGTGCGAACCCGGAGAATGGCCGCCATGACTGGCGATGAGAACGTCAACCCGAATTCGACCGAACCGCAACCGATGGAGATCGATCAGAAGCCCGTGAAGACAAGAAAAGCGACAGTCAAGTCCAAGAATGCACAGGCTACGAAACAAGCTGCGGAACCATCCACTTCTGTTGTGAGAGAAGAGGACGAAGAGCAGGTCGGAGCTAATGCGCAGGTCGAACCACAGCCAGAAATACAGGTACAACCAGTGGCTCAACCTCTACCACCACAGAAGCGATCGACACGACAAAGCTATGAGCTTCCTAATTCTGGAGGAATGAGGGTTTGGGGCGAGCCTCCTGGTGGATGGGCGGACGACCAACCTGAGACAGGAACCTCAAACACATCAACAGCTCCCGACAACGAAGGACAAGATGTCGTCGCCTCTAATCAGCAAGATACTTCCAACAAAGCCAAATCCTCGGCCAAACGTTCCCAGCCGAAAGCGACCAAGGACCAGTCTAAGCCGATACCCAAGTCAGAGTCCGATACCATGGCATCCGATGTGATCGAGAACCCCTGGTTGGATGAACCCGAAGAAGAGCTTGATTACGATATGCCCTACACACCCAAAGACCTCAGAAAAGAGCTGCGCGAAAACCTAAACACCGCTGGCTGTCTTCATCCCGAGACCTGGCATCCATCCGTCAAAAGCCCCTTCGATGCTCCTCCCCCGCCTCCGGAAAATCCACCACCGCCCGGCTCTGTTCTCACAGTAGGCCTGGCGGACAAGGAGGTCTTCCGCCTCTACCAGCTTTTGCGATTCTGGGTATCCCAAGAGAAAGTCTCAAGGACGGCTAACAAGTTTTTCCATCGGCTCGGCTACACTTATAGTCGAGCAGATTCTCTTCGAGAGGTTTTGGCAAGGCGTGACCGGGTGCTAGCCTTGACGCTAGAACGCTTGTCGCAAAGGGTACCCTTTGAACTCTTTCTCTGCCGGCTCGCCAGAGGTTTCGAGGACGTAGATAGTGACCCCCAGCAAGTGTCTCCATGTTACATCATCGAGAACCTCCTTGATATGCAGGGTAGAAGCTATGTCAAATCTGTACCAGTTGATGAGAATGACTGGACCCAAAAGCCCATCGAACAACAGAAACCGAAGCTTCTCCCTGGATACTTCGATGCGGTAAGTACCTGGCACCCTCAAATGCCGGTTTAAGCTCTCTGCTAATCATGATCCATCGCCCCAGGCTTTCGTCCTTGTCCCCCGAGATACCGTCGCCGACTTCCTGTGGGAAACCATCGAAGCAAATGGCCCACCGACCACCAAGTACAACGCTACCGAGAAACCCGTGCAAACATTGCTCGAGAACTACCAGACTTTGTCCTTGAGGAGCGCCGAAGATCGCGAGCGTTATTGGCCCATCTTCAGCAGTCTCCTGCGAAGGGCATGTACTTGGGACAGCGAGAAGAAGCTGGGATTTATGCCGGGCCAATTTGTTGAGGACCTTCTCAAAGCATGCATATCTGCCAAGGATTGGGAGCTGTTCACGTTTGCCGCGGGCTTCACTGGATTCTCTCTTCGCAAATTGCCTTACGATCCACTGCCCTTCGTCAGATGGGCTCGTACGGAGATTGCTGAAGGGAGAGCTACCTTTCAAGACATTCAACAGGGGTGAGTGGTGTAGAGCCCATCGGGATGCAGTTTCAAAAGCTAACGCCGGCTACTAGTATTCTGGCCGTCTCATTGTCTCACAGCTTGGTCAAGCAGAGGTGCTCTTCAATAACAGCCTTCTATCAAACCACGGACGAAATTGTTCCCCGAGATTGGGCACAAAAAGCGATAGCCCACATTGCTGACTTCCCCGATTCACAAGTCATCGGTCAACAAGATGGTAGCGAACTTTTTTCCGCCATAAAGACCTGTTTTGGAATGGGGGGCAAATTCATCGAGTGAGTAAACACATTCCACGCCACGAAAATCTTTCTAACCAACGAATAGACTTGCTACGAATGTGATCAAACGGAACTCAAGCAAACTCTCCTTCCTTCTTGGCTTTGCCAACGAACTCCACGAGAGCATGATCAGCTCTACTGAAGATGCGATTCGGGAGCTCTATCTCAACTTGGCTGAACAGGTCGTGAACGAAATGCGGCCATACAAAATCAACAGTCGTTCCGCAGAGACCGCACGACTTAGGGAAATCGTGCAAATTCGTTCAACCTATAGGAAAGTTGAACAGGATCTCAAACTCCTCAAACCGGCGATGGAAGCCGCCGACAAGGCTGATATATCTCGCTTCATCTCTGGACTGATTGCCGAGAAAGCCGATACTCTTCTGATGCGTTTGACGATGAGATTGGTTGGCGATGCAAAACGTATTCCGCTCCGTGAACTTACCCATCTATGGGTCCCTTTCCTAACGCTTCTCCTTGAGGTTCTCGAAAAGCACCAGCTTCCCCTGTCGACCCCCCGATATCAAAACATCTTTGCGGCGATCCTGGAAATGTATCTGCTGAAGAAGGTCGGCAAGGCACCAAAACCTTCCTGGCAACCTGCTATGCGCAAGATAAGCTGTGGTTGTGGATTGTGCGTTAGGGTCAACCAGTTCCTCTCCGAATCTTGTTCTTTCGACGCGATCCGGATCAGTGGAGTCAGTATAGCCTTCGATCATGTCAACCGTTACTTGATGGGGGTGCGAGAGAGCATTTCCTGTGATTTCACACCTGATGCTGCTTCAGGTACTGTAACCGTCACGAAGCGCTTGACACCTGTTGCAACTGCTCTGAAGGAGTGGGAAACAAAAAAGGAGCAGGTGAAGAAGGATATTTTCGCGAAGTTTGATCAAGCAAAGTTGCGTGTCATCCTCGGCGCGGATTACCCATGGCTTATTGGGTTCAAACTACTGGAGGATGTTGTTGAGGTTGAGGTTCATGACGAGAAAGAGCTACCCCCACTTCCTGCGCTCGCTGCCCCGGTCATCGGGAAGCCAGTTGACAGCTTCATAATCGGTCGACCGGATCTCTCTAATCCGTCGTCTCGAGGCCACCAGCCATCGGCAGCTCATCAGAATACCCGCCAGCCATATCACCAACCTACTACCTTGGGCTATCAAGGCCCTCAACCAGGCCAAGCACTCGCGCAGCCTGTGGGCGCATACTACGCGATTAATCCTCCGAGCCAAGGTGAACGCCCTCCTGCCAACCCATGGGCTTATGCAGGTCCTTCCACTCAGCCACTTCCATATGGGCAGCAATTTCAGTCAGGACCGCCGCAGACTGTTCAAAACGCTGTGTCCATATCAGTCGGCTCAAATGGCTTCGCTGGATCCATCCAGATGACCAATAACGTCAACAACCAACAATCAAGCACCCAAATCAACGGCTTATCAGGGTCAATCAGCGTGGTCCAGGATAACGGTGGTCAGTTTAACATTAACCTGTCTAACGGCCACCAGTATAACAACGGCAACCAGTATTATGGCAACCAGTTTAACGGCTACAACCATCAAGCGACTCACACCCAGAGCAACCTGGACCGCGGTCGCCAACTTTTCTTTAGTGAGGAGGCTATTGTCATTCAAAGACAATTTCCCAGTTGGAACAGTGACTCAATCCTTGCAGAGCTAAGGAGAAGATGGACTGCCATGCCCATTGATCTTGTAGAGAGTTACGTGAGCAAGGCAACAATGGTTCAGAACCAACCTCAAGCTCACTACCGTCCCTCTTTGCCTGCGCCAGTCCTTGCAGCACCTCAACATGCAGGACCTGGCTTGACTCCAGATGACGATCTGAAGGCTGGCAGGGAGTACTACATTTCGACACAAATGGGTTCTCTTCGAGCGCAATACCCAACTCACAGCCACCAACTCTTGCTCAACACCGTTTTGCCAGCATGGAACGCGTTGCCACGGAGCCATCGCGAATGGTTCAACAAGCAAGCCTTGACCCAAAAGCAACAGCAACCTCAACTCGCCCCCATAGCCACTTCTGGGGCTAGGGGCTTGTCAAGAAATCAGAGCATTCCGTCTCTTTCCAGCATCGCTCCTCCTCCACCGCCCAGCGCAGCTACAACCATGCCTCTCAACTTCTTTGAAGGCAGACTGGCGGTGATGCGCGAGGAAGCCAGGGTCAAGCCTACCACAGCATTTGCGATCGCGAAACCTTCTGTTGACAGGAATGGAATGGTGATTGTTCGTATGAGTAGTACCACCCAAGTTTCGATCCCCGAACAGGATTACATGGAAAGCAAAGCACGGCTTGCTCCGTATCCGGACGTTGCCCATCTTGATCCGTGCCGCAAGGAGCTTGAACGTGGCCGGACTTGGTGGATAAACAGATTCAAGGATGATTTCTTGCGGCTTAATTATATCCCGGGCAAGTCTGAACAGCAAATCAAGCAGCTACTTGGCGAAGAGTGGGCAACCTCCCTTACCCGGGCTGATCGTTTGAGGACAGATGATCTGGGACAAATTGAGGATGCGAAGTCGGGGGTAGCTAGGACACACAGAGTTATCAATGAGTCCATGATGTCACGTCAGGCCAAAAAACGGGCGAGAACCAGCTATGGAGTGTCGGCTCGTTGGTTGGAATCAAATGAAACCGAAAGCGAAGAGGAAAACCCTGTCTCTTGGAAGCCTCGCGGCATTAAAAGTACATCGATGGCTAGCAAGAGACCGTCCGCGACTTCTGCGACTTCTGCGACGGCTTCATCTTCAGTCGCTTCACCCCCTGTCTCCGGCTACGAGGTTTTCGCCAAAGAACTCGAGGCAAAGCTGCGGAAGTCGCATCCTAGCGCCTCGGCAGAAAATCTCAGGGCCGTGATACAAAACCGATGGGAATCAATGAGCGAATCGCACCGAGCGGTTTATGCTACCATGGCCATCGATAAAGCGAAGTCAGGATCCGGCACCGTGGCGTCTTCGTCTTATACATCCGCGGCACCTTCTACCAACAGAGCCTCCTCAACCCGCAAATACGACGGGTTTGAGCTTTATCTCAATACCGACGGATTTATCGTGAAGCGACGATATCCCGAATATTCTTACGCTGAAGTCGTTGAAATCATGAGAAAACGCTGGGATGCCATGTTGCCCTCTAAAAGGGTGGAATTGAACACCAATGCGTCCATCTACGCACGTGATCATGCCAGGAAGTCTGTATTTAACGCGCTTGAGACCTTGTTCAAAAACGAAGATAAGGGCAAAGCGAAGGCTTCGTCCACACCGGTGGCACCAAACACCAGCGCCTCCACCAGCGGTCCTTCTCGGCCCCGTCAGGCTGAGGGTTTCGATTTCTGGTTCAAGTTTGAGGAGAAGAGGTTCAAGCAGAAGAACCCCGGCCTTACGCATGAACAAGCAGTGGCTGCATTGAGGAAGCAATGGGATGATATGAGCCATGTGGCTCAGCTGATGTACAAGGAGATGGCTGCCAAGGCCAATGCCGACACGAACAACACATCCACGCCAAAGCCAACTGCGTCTCAAACGCCGTCCCGCTCTTCATCCACCCCCACCATAGCTACCGCTTCCTCGTCTTCTACACCAAATCCCAGTGCGTCTGGTAGCATCACAAGGGAGGAATGGGAACGGAAGTACGACGGCTTCAACTTCTATCTCAACACCGAAGGTCGCAAGCTCGTGGAACCTCCTACAACATACGATTCTATCGTTTATGCGATGAGAGGGAAGTGGGACGGCCTTAGTGCTAAAGAACGGGCTTCATGGGAGAAGCTCGCCAAGAGCTGGAGAAGCTATGAAAAAAGCCGCAAGGAAGGTTTCAATGAGTTAAGGCGGGCGCTCAAGATGCCGTTGGAGCCGGATATTCCCCCTCCTCCCGTCACTACTACCACTACCACTGCGGCCACTGCCACTTCCGCAACAAGCTCCAAGGCGTCTGGTGGCATCACCTGGGAGGAGTGGGCCAAAAAGTATGATGGTCTCGCCTGGTACATCAACACCGAGGGCTACAAATACAAGCAAAAGCATCGCGACCTCTTCGACTACGACACGATTGTAAAAATCATGGAGGACCAGTGGAAGAGGATGACTACATTTGAGCGTGAGGATTATGAGTCTCAGGCGAAAAAGCACAGGACGAGTTACGGTGGTCGCCAGATGTTTAGCAGACTGCGTAGACTTTGCGGCCTACCTGAGATGGCCGACGTTATCCAACCGCCCAAACCCCTGAAGAACCCACCTCCTCTTTTCAAGAGCACTTGGCGCGGCAGTGGCTCAAAAACAGCCAGTTCCATGCTATCCTCTTCGCCCCCACGGCCAGAACCGGCTACTGCGACATCTTCACCAGCTGACAGCCGCGGTGCGTTGACAGAGATTCAACCTAATAGGAAGCCTGCTGCGACGCCAGGTCTGAGTGATAAGGTGGCTAAGATCGATATCACCAGTGCTTGGGCGGTCAAATCTGCTAAGTTCAAGATTCCGCCTTCAAGCAGCACGCCGAGGTCGGGGTCCGGGAGCGGGTCGGCTTCTGCTTCCACTTCCGCTTCGGCGTCTGGTTCGAGGACGGCGACAGCATCGGCGCCAAGGGGTGTCAAGAGGAAGGCGCAGGCGGATTTTGTTGACTTGACTTTGGATGATTAGGCGTAGTTCGTCATGTATGTGTTTGCGTGGGGGTTGGGTGGTGAAGTGGTGTTTAGGTCTTGGTGTTCTTTATTGGAGGATACCCGAGTTTCTTATGTCTGGACGTTATTGGACTGGGAAAAGGACCTTGGATCACTCTTGGGTTCAATGTGTTTGGAGTATTTTGTTGAATTTAGATGATGTTTTCATAGCATGGCGGATGCACATACAAAGCATCGCGCCTATATACAGCGAATCATGAGGGACGACCGATGCGGGAAAAGCGCTGTCGTTGGCTTTTACTTAGTACAAACAAGAGGTTTGTTCTATGAAATAGGGTATCAGTTCTTTCCATGAACGTTCCCACTGGGCAGACGTGATGTAGCCGCCGTCCGAACGGTTGCTTGCGCAATACCCCCACGGGCAACAAAACCCCATAAAACCCCCACTAAACGGCGAGCCGCCCCGGATCGACCCCGGGCCGGGGCGTGTTCGGGTGACCCACCTCGGAAAAGTGGGACTCCACCTGGGGCCCCCGTATGTACTCGACCGAAAGCGACGGGGTGGGCGGACTATTAGGGAACCCTCGACGTGAGAGATGGGCAGTCTTTGAAATGTGAAGCTCGGTATCCATCTGAACGTCGAATATCTAAGGAGGCCGCCTCCAAGAAATCACTGACGTCAGTGGTCGTGTCGATGTGTTGTCGTTGATTTGAGGCTGGCGGTGATGAGGCAGTGCACCTATGGACAAGAACCAACGTCCTGGGCAGATTGGTAGTAGCATGCTATGAAGCCCCGCTTGACCATTATCAGCTATTGGAAATAACAAGTGAGGCAGTGATGATTGGAAATGTTGGCAAGTCGGTGATGGATTGGGAAATCGCTGCGAGATGGGTAGGAGGACGTTGGAAGAACTTTGCATGCACTGGCACCATTTCTACAAGCCATCCGCTCAGTCTCAGGTTTCGCAGGTCTAAGCCACCTCCACAAGCAAAAAATATCCTGGGGCTGTCTCCTTGCAAGGCTCGAGGTCATGATGTTGGTCGTGATTATCGAGTTCAACAATTGACTGGCCAAAGGATCACTTTTGGATTGAAGAGGGCTTGCAGGGCAAGATATTGCAATTTCGCCATTGCAGCAACCCACGAGGTTCTGAAACTGCGCAGAGCTGTGCAAGCAAGCCACCTGCGCAACTGGGCTTAGTACATCCATGGGCAGCAGCGATGAATCAGGTACATTGCATCGATGAAAGTGCAAAACTCTGCATTTGCATGCGAGGTGTTGGTGATCAGGCGTATGCACTGACATGAACACCGAGAGTAATTTCGAGAAACCGAATATCGAACGAGGATATTGTCTTGTTCTTCCTGTCGTGCACCCCTTTTTGAAGCCATCACCACAGTATACGGGCATCGCGAACTACACCTCCAACTTTCCAATTCAAAGCCATGATACGACCAGCCTGGGAAGTCCGAATTCGAGTTATCCCCTCGTCGCATGTCCCCAACATCCCAACTCTCGAAATTGGATGATAACCGGGGGAACCTCGTCGGCCCAGGTTCATCCCGCAGCGGATCAGTTCAGTGGACGGACACCCCCCTGTACCGCCCACGCTAGCGACAGCCCAACTGTGTTTGATCCAAACTGGCGGGAGCGGGGAAAGGGAAAAGGGGGGCCCACAGCGGTACCGTCCACTGTGGAGGAGGACGGCTCGGCGGGGGGCGCGAACGCGGACCGGACCTGAGTGAAGATGATGGCGCGGGTCGTCCCGGTTCCTTTTTTCATTGTTACTGTTTCCTTGTCAGCTGGTTTCTTTCTTTTTGTTCTCACTTTTCATTTCGAGACTCTCGAGATTTCGACTTCGTCCTTGACGATCAGGACACTTGAATTCGTCCTGTCTTTAGCGCCCGGGCAACCTCCACGCTAGCGTCTTGAAAATCGCTAAAAATAAGCGCCGACTTGGCCCTTTCTTGACGGGCACAAGCCTCAGCGCTCCATCTGTACAAGTGCAATTTTAACAGCCCAAGATGTCTTGAAAACTTCAGAAGAAAATAGCGGAAGGAAAGTTCCAAGCAGACAGGCGGAGCGCTTGGCCTTCGGGCGGGTGTGTGCATGAAGATGAGACCAGGGGGATTCCGTCGAGTGTGCTTTGAGTGTTCGAGCCTTGTTCGTCGGATTTCTTGATTGGGCAGCGATTTACAGCTCGCTGCTATTTTCCGTGCTTGTTGGAGCTTGCGGACCTTTGCCCAGGAACTAGACTGCTCTGGTGCTGTGTCCTAGGGCTGTAGGAGGGTGGTATATGCCTGAAGACGGATCTTGATGGGTATCATCGTCTCGATAGAATTCCAAATTCTCTGAAAAGCCGTGGTTCAGTATACAACTCACTGGTCGAGGACGGCGGCGAATTTCCTGGCTTCGTGCGAGGATGAAGTCTTTTTGTAGAACTGCACCTTCCCGCAAAGTTTGTAACTGGTGATACGGGAACAGGCGGCGCGTGGTCAGTGACACAGCAGAATCGTGACCATTGTACCCCTCGTTCCTTCCATCTTTTGCTTCCCCGGTCTCTGGAAATTTGGAGCTGTATCTCCGGCCCGAACGAAGCATGCCAGACGATGAATCTACTAGCCTGGTTCGTGACTTGTCGCCTCAATTTCTCGTCTGAAGTGTAATGGTTGCCTCGGGCGGTTCAGCTGCAGCCTGCCTTAGCTTGTTTGGCCCCCAACGTCGCCAATGGTCACGATGGCCGACCCATGTTTGGATAAATAGAGTCAGGCGTCCGCTTACCCCCACCTCCATCTCGACCATCCGTGTAACCACTAACTGAACTTCTCACATCCATCCAACCTTTTCTCACCTTGTGAAACTGTCCAAGAAATAACCGCACTTTGATCGATTCTTCTTCTGTTGTGTTCCAAGAGTCTGCCTTACCCACCTTACCCATCTCTCACCACCATGATGGGAGCCGCAGCTGAGTCCGACGTACGGTCGTTAGCGACAACCGCGGCAGGCCCCCTGTCACGCCCTTCATCACCTCCTCCAGCCGGTGAAAAGACCGAGTCGCAACAGTCCTCGATACATGCTATGACCATGACACCATCAAGGATCCGTCGAAACATGACCGGTCTTACGACTGCCTCCAAAGGTCCCGGCTGCCACTGGAGTCGCATCGAGGATATGGCCGGCAACAAGCCTCAGATGAAGCTCGAAGAAATCATCCTTCAGGCTACTGCAGAAACACCTTCAGGTATCCGCTTGAGTCTGGTACCTGCGGATGATGGCGGCAAGCCATATCTTCCTGGTCAGCCGCGCGTATACCTCGATGGCTCCTCCTCAGATCCCAACGATGCTCTGCCCAAGTACTTGGTTACGTCTCATTTGACCAAGAAGACGGATCGCCTGCTCAAATGGATGAAATACATCTTTGTAAGTTTCCTCTCACCCTGGGCTCAGATGGTGGACAACAGGCACTGACAGAGGTAACAGGTGCAAACCCCCTCCTACCGACATATCATGCCCCTCCATCACCAAAATGCCCACGACCGAGAGATCAAGGTCGACGAGCATCCTTGCCTGCACCTGGTGTGGTACTATGAGCGCATCTTCATCAAGCCGGTCCCAGCCTACTTTTACTGCCAAGCCTTCTGGGAATACATTGCCGACGCGAACCCAGAGGTCTACGAAGCATGCCTCGGCTTCATGCGAAGCTACTACTTCCTGATCAAGTACGAGGTCGACTTCGAGTTGGCCATTGAGAAAAGGCTGATCCCAAAGAAATCGAACGGCGAGCATCCCACGTACGAAGAGTGGTGCAACTTTATCCGGCAGTTCAGTGTGGCTCGCGATGACCAAGTGTCCAAGCGCTACGAGTTCGGTGAGCTCCGTCTCAGCCGCCTCAACATGGCCTCGTTCTTCTTCCGGGGAAAGCTGGCCTTTTTCCACATCTGGCCGCAGTGGGGGTCGTTCCTCACTGCCAGTCTGGCACCTATGCTCACCATTTTCGCAATTTGCTCCGTCATTCTGAACTCCATGCAGGTCAGCCTGCAAGCGCTGGATTCCAATTTTGATGACGACGATAGGTGGCTCTCACTGAAGACGGCTTCGATTTGGTTCCCTATTGGGGTGTCCCTACTGATTGCCGCGGTTATCACCCTCGCTCTCGTGGGCATCCTCGTCATGGCCGTGTTGGACATCTGGACTGGCATCAAGACGCGCAGGCTCAAGCGGAAGAATAGATGGGAGGGCGGTGAGAAGACCCATGGCGTTATCTGGTAGTGTGCTTCCAGTGCCCATATCGAGGACAAAAATTTGTCGGATGCTTGAGAGTGCATAGCGCGAGGCCAAATTGCGTCGAAATAAGAAGGATATTGGCTCATGTAGGCCAGTTCGTCGAGCTCTTTTAGACTTTGGCGACATGGGATGGGAAGAAGAGCTTGGCCACCGACAAAAGCGACTCGAAACCACCTGATCGAATCAGCTCCTTGTCGTCCTCTGTTGCTGGACAAACTCTTTTCATCATTTGGGACCAGTCGCAATGAGGAACATAAGACGGCGGAATCAAGCGGCCTCTAGAAATACGCCAGGTGCGAAATCGTGGTCAACTACCACCGACAGCTCGACTGGTGATCTTTGTTGCATCCTTCATAAATCTACCTGGCCGAACAGGTAGTGGTTGATGTCGACCTACCCCGAGCTCACATGGCAGAAATGGTCCGACGTTATTGCTGATTATTGCTCGGAAATTGACAGTCGAATATTGGAATGCGAGGTGGAAAGGAGGAATTACCCATTTGTGGTCTTTATCAGAGTGCCGCCTAGCCATGGACGGTGGATTTAAGGTGCGCCTCGGATCGTAGCCGCCGTCAAAGCACGTGGCGACAAGTCAGAACATATGGGATGATGGCGATCATGATGTATTTTTAATGTACTTACTTGTATGATTGACGACATGAATGAACGATTGATACCATGAACTTGCCCACACGATGTGTCGTGATTCTGCCAACTTGAACAGTAGTCGTTCACCGTCAGCGGGATAATGTTGCAAGCTTTGATGAGTTGAGGGAGACCCCTAGAAAAGCCCTAGAAATTGGTAAAGACTGTTCAAGACTAAAAATAGACTTGCTGCCGCAAAACGGAACCCATGAGCTTTGATTTCCATCTCATCCAGTTGGCGGACCACACACCGCAGCAGGAGACCGGGGTGAAAAAAAGCAGCAACGGTGGGGAACATTGGGGTTCGTCAGCGCCAGGAAATGTCAGTTTCGTGCTTTCCATTGATTGCTGAGTTTACCTGCAACTCCGCAGCCATTGTCGTGACTTCCCTTATTCGCAGGAACACAAAATGTGAACGGAAGGTGTCGTTGGGTGATTTTTGGATTTGTCAAGAGATGTACGTCAATGGGTGGAGCTCGCCATGCCGGCTCCCGTACTGGGAGAGGGGGGGTGTTTCGAATTGTTCTTGGATAGTTCGGATTTTTGGCGAGACGTACTTAGGCATCACGGCCTTCTTAAGGCGTTTAAATTGACTTATGTTTCGCTTTTAAGATGTTTGGTAGTTGCCAACTATTAATTGACTATTATATGACGGTTTAAAGTCTTTAAACGTTTGGAAACTCAAACGTTTCGTCAGGTTGGGACTGTTAATTCACGGTAAATTGGCAGTCGCAATCGTTCAAATATCGGGGGTTTGCGAGATGCCTAAGTACAGATCGAAACCACCCCCCCTCCTGGTACGGCCTCCCGAGCTGAAGTGGAGTCGTACCAAGCCGGGCCCGGGTTCGGGGCCGTGTTCTTGGCCGACACGGGAGTTGTTCTTTCCTCATTTTTCAACCATGGAAATAAAAACATTACCTCTAATGACCTGCCCGGGCCGGTGGTGGCAGGTGGAATTGAGGCTCAGTTTCCTTCAGTGATGATCTCATGTCCGTCCTCAGGGAACGTGCTCACCCACATTCCATCCACTAAGTAGCACAGTATTTCGGTCCCAAGTCTGTGGATGCCGCAAACACGCAACCATCAGTCTATACTCGACGCACCGACCAATATTTCAACCGTTCCACGACATCAACTGTCTCATAAAGTTCTCGTTTTCAACACCGACGACATGACAACGGCAGTCGACAACCGCGTCGTCCAGGGTTCTGTCCACGTAGGAAAGCCAAGTCGGCGGCCGGCAGCCCAAGTCGCTAGGCCCTGTCGGGAAGTTCCCCGCTTCGGATCGGCACTCTGGATCTCGAGTCAAGACTCAAGCGCCGGGTGTCAATGGCGACACCGCTCCACCACATCTTTCACATCATATCTCCGGAGCACAACGCTACCACCTTCCTGAAGGAGAGATTTGGCCTGCCTCATCCATCGATTCTGTTGGGAGCCGTCAGAGGCAAACACTGGAGCAGTAAGCAGAAGCAACAGCAGTGTTACAGCATCGAACGGCGCAGGGCTAATAAGTCGCCATCCACAATAGCGGCATTCACCATAACCAACCGCCCTTCCATCCTACGGCGCAGCTTACCGCGGTTTTACGCGTTTATCATTCGCTTGGAATCGCGGTCATCTCACGGTCATTACACGGCTTTGGGGCTGGATGAAAGGTACGGACACATTCACGCATGCTACGATCCATCAGATATAGGTCCATGTCCAACAAACTGCTTCAATCTAGGACCCCAAACGGGAAGGTGTATTATTCATCGAACATCCTTGCTGATCGCCTTGCTCTTCAGGTTCTGTTTGGCGACTATCAAAATTTCTTTTATTTACTCCAGGTAAGTGGCCTTTCTTGGAAGTTCCCTCTTTCTTCGACCACACGCGTCGTCTTTAGAGGAATTTGGGGTCTTCAAAATGATGGGACTTGGACGTCTACTGGCCGCTACGGCTTGCGTTACGCAACTGGCCTCTGCCTTTGCGCCCCTGAGTGTCAGGAATCTTCGCTTGTTGGTACGTGATCATTCTTGCTTCCCTTGTTTTTGCATCAGCATACTAATATTCATCTAGTCGGAGAGCGATCTTGCGTTGGAACCAGAGGGCGATTTCACCATCCAGAGCACCGACCCTACCCTGCTCTACCCTGCCCGGACCATCAAGGTGCCCGTTGACCACTTCCACAACGACACCAAGTATGAACCGCATACCAACGACACCTTCGACCTTCGCTACTGGTTCGACGCGACCTACTACAAGAAGGGAGGTCCCGTCATTGTCCTGGCTGCCGGCGAGACCAGCGGTGTCGGCCGTCTCCAGTTTCTCCAGAAGGGCATTGTGTACCAGCTCGCTAAGGCGACTGGTGGTGTCGGCGTCATCCTCGAGCATCGTTACTACGGCAAGAGTCTACCGACTTCCGACTTTAGCACCGAGAACCTCCGTTTCCTCACCACCGACCAAGCTCTGGCGGATACCGTCTACTTTGCCAAAAACGTCAAGTTCGCTGGTCTCGAGGATCTCGATCTGACTGCGCCCAACACTCCCTACATCGCTTACGGAGGTTCTTATGCTGGTGCCTTCGTCGCTTTCCTTCGAAAGCTGTACCCTGATGTCTTCTGGGGAGCCATCTCCTCTTCCGGTGTTACCGAGGCCATCTATGACTACTGGCAATACTACGAGGCCGCTAGGATCTTCAGCCCCAAGGACTGTGTGACTGCTACTCAGAAGCTCACCCACGTCGTTGACAACATCATTCTCAATAAGGCCAACGCCAAATACGTACAGAAGCTCAAGGATGTGTTCGGTCTCGGTAACCTCACCCACACCGATGATTTTGCCAACACCATCAGCTACGGCATTGCCGGACTCCAATCCACCAACTGGGATCCCGCGTTGAACGACACCTCCTATGGCGAGTACTGCAACAATGTCAGCTCCAACGCCCTGTTGTACCCCGAGACTGCTCGCCTTAAGAAGGATGCCCAGGAGCTCCTGACTGTCGGCGGATATGGCAAGGAGGTCAAGTCGCTCACCAACCAGTTCTTGAACTACATCGGCTATGTCAACGTCACCCAAGTTCAGTCGTGTGACGAGGACCAAAATGCCTGCTTCACCTCCTACAATACTGAGTTCTACAAGAAGGACGATCTTAAGCAGACGTGGCGCTTGTGGATGTACCAGGTTTGCGATCAGTAAGTACAATACTCCACCGTTGTCATGTTCAAGGGTTAACTAACACGTCCTTCAGATGGGGTTACCTCCAAACCGGCTCCGGTGTACCGCGCAACCAGCTCCCGCTGATCTCTCGAGCTATTGACCTCAACTACACCTCCATTATTTGCCGCGAAGCCTTCAACATCCACAAGCCTTCTGATGTTGAGTCCATTAACAAGTACGGTGGTTTTGGTATCAGCTACCCCCGCCTGGCCATCATCGACGGCGAGAAGGACCCCTGGCGTGCGGCCACTCCCCACGCCATCGGTCTTAAGGATCGCAAGAGCACCATCAGCGAGCCCTTCATCCTGATCAAGGATGGCGTGCATCACTGGGATGAGAACGGCGTATTTCCTAACGAGACCACCCCCAACTTCCCTCCTAAGCCGGTTGAGCAGGCCCAGAGGGCTATCAAGAACTTTGTGCAGGCCTGGCTCCAGGACTTTAAGAAGGAGACGAGCGGCCATGGGCATGAAAAGGGGCACGGAAGTACGAAGCCTTGAGAGGCCCGCGTATCGAGGGTCCACTAATGATTGTGTGTCGCCGAGGGTGTGTTACTAATCTTTTTTCCAGGTTTCGACGTCCATGATAAACAACAGGTTTTGGGAGACTTGTGATGGATGACATGTTAGCATGGTTATTTAGCAAGCGAGCATCGCCATCTTTGGTAGAAAGCATCTGGATAGCCTGAGGAGGAAGGATGCTTGGATACACCCCGCGGATAAAGAAATTGAAATACATTTTGATATGCAGCCAGTGTCATTTTTTGCCTTGTTCGAATTTCGGTCTTGTGCTGACATTGACGAAGCAGGTCTATTTGATTTTAACCTAATCAGTGCAAATGATTCTTTAATCGGTCAAGGCGAGCCAAGACGAGAACCAGCCAACGTTTCGGAGACGTACCTCTATGGTACCAGGTGGGTGACAGCCTTCATATCTGTCGACCGATGAACAGTGGTCTGTGTCACCACACAATCTGCAAGCACTTTACGGAACACTCCTTCCCTGTCCTTCAACGTCACCCCCCACGGACCTTTGATATCGTCACGGACATTTATCCGTTCTTCAAAATGGCGCCATGTCCACTACCCAAAAGGACATTTCTTCTTCTCCCTTCTCACACCATGAATCAATGGATTTCTCCGCGCTCGCCGTGAGGCCGGCGCTAGGCACCGCGACAATTGCTCTGCTGTTGGTATTGATCTATCTCTTCCGCCTGAACCAAGTTCTTGCTGGAACGCCCGAAGAAGTCCGAAAGCTCGCGCCCCGAAGATGGACGCGAACGGAGCTTCTCGAGACCTACGAACGACTAAAGAAGCGGCCCTTCACAACGGATAATTACGCCCAGCAGATCCCGCCAAAGCTCGAAAGACGATACATCGTCACTGGCGGCTCGGGTAAGCAACCCCGGTATGAATAACCAGTTTAAAGCTTGTCTTTGCTGAATTACTCTTACTGTATCGTGCTCGCGCGTATACAGGCCTCGTAGGCGGCTATCTAGTTCTCCAGCTCCTCCAGCGCGGCCAACCGCCGTCTAGCATACGAATCCTGGACTTTAAACCCCTTTCTCGACAGGACATGCTGGACGAGTCTTCCCAAGCGTACGACTGCGATTTTGTTCAAACTGATATATCCTCCGCCTCGTCGACCGAGCAAGCTTTTGCCAAGCCGTGGCCCCCTTCTGTGAAGCATCTACCCTTGACTGTTTTCCACACTGCGGCTGTCATTGTCCCATCAGACCGATCAAAACTCGAATACGCCTTTTGCCAGGCAGTCAACGTACGCGGCACGCAAAATGTTGTTGATGCCGCGCGCCGGGCTGGCGCGGATGTCTTTGTGTCCACTACGTCGGCGAGTATAAGCATTCGGCCGGTGGAATTCTGGATTGCGCCATGGAAGCTGTTCTGGGGTCGGTCGTCTCGATGGCCGCGCAACTTCTGGCAAGTGCTAGACGTAGCGGACTTTGACAAGTCTTTGCGAAAACATGAGGAGTTCTATGCCAATTATCCTGCTTCCAAAGCGGCAGCGGAACGGATAGTCTGTGACGCAAACTCGAAGGGGTTCCGGACGGGAAGTATTCGGCCTGCGCATGGAGTATACGGGAATCCAACGTCGAATACCGTCGGTGGACCGTTGAATATGGGAACATGTCCGACGTAAGTCTGTGTCTCTCCAAGGTCTTCACAGAAACTGACTCTTGTCCTGCATGAATCCTGCAGTTGGACGAGCCACATAGTCCAATCCTTCGTTCATGGTATTAACGTAGCCATTGCCCACCTCCACTTTGAGGCAATGCTCGCATCTTCTCCGGACAGCTATCTTGCACCACAAGCCGGTCACCCCTTTGTGGTTACCGACCCGAACCTGCCGATAACCTACGGTGACCTATACTTCGTCCTCAAAACATTGGCCGTCACTCCTTTCCGCACGTTATGCCTGCCTCCTCTGCCTTTACTCCTTGTGTCCTACCCGATCGAGTGGTACAGCCTTTTACTCGCAAAATATCCCATCTTGCGGAGGGTCTTCCCGCCGCTGAAGGGTGACGTGAAGCATCTAAAGCCCGGGCTTTTCTCGATTTGCACGCACTTGGTAGCGACCAACGACACGGCTGGTCGGTCAGTCGAAAACGGTGGGCTCGGTTACAGAGGAGTTTTGACCACCATGGAAGGTATGGTGCAGGAGGTGATGGAGTGGAATGAGTGGCATCAACGGGACTCGGGAACCGACGGTGCTAGGGTTGGAAAGAAGGCGTACCAGAGCAGTGTTTCTTTGGCTGATGAGATCCACGCGGCGGCAGCATGGTGCTGCCCGGAGGTTGAGATCAAGGCAGGCGACTATGTCCATGTCACCCACCTAACGCAACAGCGCGAGCTCTTGAACCGGACAACAACGAACATTGTACAAGGACGAGCTGAACAAGCGGCATGAGGTGTAAAACCAGTTCATTAAATATTAACTCTCGAAAAGAAAAAGGTATCATCGCGGTCGTTATCATCTCCCCACCCTCCCTTATTCCCATTCGCTCCCCTTTATCGCGCACTCAACCACAGCAAACAGTAGCCTCCTCCACACCCTGTTGCCTCGGCACCTCATCCGTAAACCCAGGGGCATCCACATCCTCCTCCTCATCCCCGCCATGAATCTCAAACTGGACCGTCAACCAATCGCACAAAAACTTGCCAATCAGCGCCCCGATCAAGATGCTGATAATCACATAACCATTGTAGTACATGGCCAACAACATGATCAGATACCCCAACCCAAACATAACAGCGTGGATCACGGCCCTGATCAACTGCTGCAGCGGGCTAGCGCGGAACTTGAGCGTCGTCGTCTTTGATGTCGAGATATATCCGCCCTTGCTCTCCACCACCGACGCCGTAGCAGCAATCTTCCCAGGGCAGCTACCTCTAGTTGAAGTTGAAGTTGAAGTTGAAGTTGAACCCGACGATGACTGGCGCAACCTCCGCTGTTGATCTTTGATTAGGGCCGACCGCCGGCGGAAATCGCGAACGATCCACTCGTCGTATTCTTTCGCTAAGCAGCGCAGGAACTCGAGAAGGACCACCATCAGCATGATGCCGATGCAGGTGGCGGCGAAGGCGCCGCGGGTGGTGATTTGCCAGGAGGAGTGGATGAAGCAGGCGTCGATGGTATACCAGTTCCAGAGCATCTGGTGTGTTTGTTAGTGTCATGTTTTTTTTTTTTTTTTTCTTTTTTTTGGAAGGAGGGGGGAAGGTGGAAAACGGGGAGCGGGATAGGAAAAGGGGAGGAATGTGAAAAAGGTAGTAACCTAGAGGTATGGAGGGGGAAAGAGGTGAAAGGGTGGTGATGGAGGGGGAAAGAGGGGGAAAACCTACAGAAATTTTGCACGCTGGACCGTCCATGTCCGCGTGGCCCATGTCCATTCGGGGCATTAGGGGGTGTGAAGTTTGTTGCGCCATTGTTGGTGATGTGTGTGGAATGGAAGGAGTAAAGCCTATAGAGTTGTTGGTGGTCGTAGCTCGAGCTGTTGAGCCTTGCGTAAGACTCTTGATAATGACGATGATAGTCGCTGAGAACAGAGAGGTGTCGTTCTCTTTTAGTTTCCTTGTTGAGCAGGTTTTCCTTCACGAACAAAGCCCTTGTCGAACTGGTGTTCCCGTGGGATCGTAGGACCAAGCTTGAAGTGGTGCGACTGAGAAGGTTCTCTTTTTCCGAAAAGAAACTTTGAGCACCTTTAGTTCTAACCCCGGCCAGGTACTGTGACTGAACCGTACGACAACGACAAGGACAAGGACCCCCCACGAGAAAGAAAATGTTTCGATCTTCACCGGTAAAGGTACCTTTAGGTTCCCCTTACCCAGTACTTAGCTACTGTACTGTACGACCGGTAGTTCTTTTGTGATGGAGTGATGTTCAAGGGCAGGGCGACGTCAATGGTTCCATACGTAAGGCTAGGTAGCGTGGTTGGAGGAATCGGGAGTCGGGACTGGAGTCTGGAGTGAGAAGGAAAGAGTGGAAAAGAGGGAGAAAGAGGTTAATGGAGGTCAATTTGTGGATGAAGATGGAGTTTAGAGAGAGCAGATATGAGTGGAATATCGGAAGAAGAGTCCACGTTGTTGTTCAAGGTTTGGGTGATGTTTTTTCTCTTCTCCGTCCACTCGGGGGAGGAATCAGGAAAGAGAGAGTTCAGGGTCATCGTGCAAAGTCGGTAGGTGGCTCTCCGCCCGGAATCATGAGAGTCATCACATCGGGGCGGCTGATATCGAAAACATCCCCGGTATCCTGGCCGCGGTTGTGGGTTGTCATGTTGTTCGCCTGGAAAACGACCGCGCGCTGTGCCGGAACCAAGCTCGTTTCTCGCCTCCATCCCCTCATGTTCAGGGGATCGAAGCTTCCGGGTACCTGGGTCAGAATATTGAAATTGACCAATGAGAAGCCAGAGATTCCTTATTTCCAGGCACGCAAGCCCCCCAGTCCCCCACACACCACGCCGAGCACGCTCCGTCGCCCCACTGTTTGGTTGCAGAAAAACGTGCTCAAAGATGCTCAACTGGAACCTCCTCCGCAACGGCTGCAGTGGACAGTGCTGTCCAGAACTGAACCCCATTCTCACAGCGTCATCATCTTTATCACGACAGCGGTCCCCTTTCGGCCTTCGTGTTCACCTTGGCAATTGCGATGCATGAAAAGAAAGAGAATGGACTCAAACACTCTCAATGGCATGACTTGAGAAGAAATGAGTGAGAAACGAGGGGGAAAGAAAATGTGGTGGCATGATATACAACTCAAAGTCCCAAGAAGCTGGGCGATGATAAGGTAAAAACATGCTCAACCAAAAAGGGGCGACAACAACAAACTGGGAGGCGGAATTCGGTTCACGGAACACCACGCTGGAAAGAGTTCTGGATCCGATTGCGACAGCAGCCAGCACAACACCGTTGCAATGGAAACTTGCTCACCTTTTTCTCGGCACTCCACAAGCGGCGGCGGGCGCTGTAACAGAACTCCACTGCGTTAACGATATTGAAATCAGCTTAAACACGCAACCGATTCCGTTTCGTTTCCTTTTCAAGATTCCAGATCCTCGATAGGATAGAGCCAAGGAAGAGTTTCCGGGACAAGCGAGGCGAGATCCGAACGTGTCTTGAATCTTGACCCTTTTAATCGTCTCGGCCGGTTGTCCTCCGTGTTCTGTTTCTTGATATCATAAACTCTTCGGCATATCCTCCCTCTGCGACCAGATTTGAACACGGACTTCACCCCATTCAACTTCAACGGCCGGAACTCTCTCACACATCCGGTCTCTCCAACATCATCGATACCGTTCAACCATCCGGCAAGACACCTGTCGATCACATAACCGCCGAGAAATGGAACAGCAATAACAGACATCCTCATAAACACAGCCTCACGAATACTTCGACAAACTTCAGTTCCTTTGCAACTTTCCCCAGCCCATCCGGCACCCAAACGGCCACCGTGCCACCCAATTTCAAACATGACGCCACCACACCAACTCTCCGCCAGAATGATCCAAAACTTCACCGGCGAATCCAACCTCGAGCCGCACTGGGGCTACGCCTACCGCGTGATCCCCTGCAAAAACGACGCCGGCTCGTGCGCCTACCTCGACGCCGTCTACGGTGCTCACGACCGGGGCATGTTGTATACGGGCATTTTCTGGGCCACCATCCTCGGTATCCTGCTCGTCTGGGGCCTTGTGCGCCGTCTCGGCGGTGCTGCCGACGGCGGAAACGCTTCCAAGTATGAGCTCCCGTTGGAAAAGCAGAATTTGTTAACGGGCGAGGCTATGACAAAACCGAGGGAGGTGTCACGGTTGACGAGGATGGGGAGGGCGGTTGGTGCTACCACGAGGAGGTATTTGCTCTCGAGCAAGGGAGTGTGGAAGGGCGTGTTTGGACAGGTTACCCGTCTTCAGGTTTTGATTCTGTTGATCCTGGTTGGGTATCTGACTATTTGGTCCTTTGTTGGTATTGTTTATGCCAAGTGGATCACGCCTGTCAAGGGACAACCTGAGCACGTCAAGAACACAAGAACTTCTCTCGGTCCGTGGGCTGATCGCGTTGGCGTCCTGGCTTATGCGCTCACCCCGCTTAGCGTGTTGCTTGCCAGTCGCGAGTCGATTTTGAGCTTGATCACCGGGGTACCGTATACCAGCTTCATGTTCCTTCATCGCTGGACGGGACATATCATCCTGGTGCAGTCAATTTTGCACACCATTGGCTGGGTTATCGTCGAGGCCCGCCTCTACCGCCCGCAGCCGGACGTGTGGGAGGCTTTCATTGCCCAGCCATACGCCCGCTGGGGCGTGGTGGCGCTCGTGTTGCTGGTGTTGCTCTGGGTGGGCACGTTCCAGTGGACCATTCGTCGGACGGGCTATGAGTTCTTCCGCAAGGCGCACTACGTCCTGGCCATGGTGTACATCGGTGCCGTCATTGGTCACTGGAAGGAGTTACAGTGCTTCTTGGTTCCTGGCTTGGTGCTCTGGTTCGTTGATCGTGCCGCCAGGATGGTCAGGACCGCCATGTTGCATTACGGATATATCCCCAGCCAGGGCAGAGTCGGGTTCGCGGCCGCGCAGGCAGAGATGAAGCTCTGGAAGGATGAGAAGCATGGCGATCTGGTCAGGCTGGATTTCGAACACCCCCAAAAGGCGTGGAAGGTTGGCCAGCACTTCTTCTTGTGCTTCACCGAAGGAAGCATCTGGCAGAGCCACCCGTTTACGCCCCTGTCGTGGCCAGTGGAGGATGGAAAGGGCACGGTCAGGCATTCGTACATCTTGAGAGCTAAGGGCGGAGAGACGAAGAAGTTGGCCAAGCTCGTGCAGGATAAGCTTGCGGGTGCTCTCTCCGGAAAGGCTGCCCCTACGACTCCGGTTATCCTTCAGGGCCCCTATGGCGAGAGCATTGCGGAGGGTGTCACTCCCGACGTCAATGTCCTCTGCATCGCCGGCGGAACTGGTATCACCTATGTGCTTCCCCTGTTGATCGACTTGCTTCGGGACAGAAACATGAACCCCGGCAGGAAGGTCGAGCTCGTGTGGGCTATCAAGAGGAGCGAGGACGTCGAGTGGGTTGAGCCGGAGATGGAGGAGTTGCGCAGACTCGGTGCCGCCCATGGTCTGTCCATCCGTATCTGTGTCACGGATGAGAACGGCGCAAAGGCGGCGCCTCAGGCCACTTGCTGCGGTGGAGAGTCGTCTCAGGAGGATGATGACGATATCAAGAGGGCACCCAGGACTTCTGCCCTGAGGGAGAGTTCTTCGGAGAGAGGCAGGCCGGATGTGACGGCCGTGGTGAAGGACTTTGTGGAAGGTGTTGCTCAGGGGTCAACGCGTGTGTTTGCCAGTGGACCGCCGAGCATGATCACCGAGCTGAGGAATGTTGTTTCCAAGTGCAACTCTGGCTCAAAGGTCTGGAAGGGTGAGGACCGCTTCGACGTACGCCTCGTGTGCGATGACCGGTTGGAGTGGTAGTTTTGCCTGTTGTTACGATAAGATACCCCCCTTTTGTTAGTAATAATGTCAAATAATGATCAAATCAACCCTCTCGTGTGGCCCATTCGCGTGAACCCTGCATTATGAGCTGTGCTTACGGTAACTGAAGAGACGCCGACAGGACTCCGCCGAGAATGTATCACCACTGCACTTCCAACGTGTCTGTGAACACGCGAGATGTCCGAAATATGCATATATGCCGACTTGAAGTACACGACGTGGATGTGCTGGAACTGAACATAGTTCGGCATCACACTCGTTGAACGAGAGGTGCGGACAGAACGCCGGCTGTCCAGATAGGGAATTAACATCTTTCTCGATCGTCTTGAATTGGTGCAAGGCTTGAGATCCATGAAAGCGCCGGGACAGGAAAGAAGACAAGTTCTTCTTTTGCGTATAGTGCTTCTTTGGACTTGCTGTTCATTGATTCGGGAGATATTGGTGAGTGTCTTCCATGGTTGTTAACAGACGAGACGGTAAGTGTGGATCTGCCAGAGGGTCGGGCGACGCCGCGAGGACGAGATTCTAAGGTGAATGGTTCAGAACGTGGTTATGAAGGGTGGGTAGTGAACCACCGTACGCGATAGAGAGTCCAAGTAAGCCGTGAAACCGAAGAAACTTGGATTCAAATCTTCCTTTTGGAAGTCTTTGGTCGGTATTGCCATGATTGAAGTTCTCGAGGTGACGTCAAAACCGGATTGTTCTTACCCCCGAGTCTCCTGGACTGAGGTGATCGCAGGAAGACAGCATCGCCAAAAGAGATGTTGGGCGTAACACTCGTCACGATGGTGATGCATGCATCAAAAGTAGGAAGTCGCAGGATGATGCAAAGGCAAAACTTCGAAGCTAAGCCAATCGATGAAGGAGAGTTATTACGGTCACACAGATGAATATTTGAGATTGGCCATTGATGATGGGAGAAATTGAAAGACGCCAACAACGACGAAGAGGATGGGAATTTCACATGCCATTTTTACAGGCTCGTCTCTTTCTTAACTGCCCGGATTTCCAAGAGATCTTCCAGTGGTCGCTCAGCGAACGGGGGCCCCTGCGTCACCACGTCCAGTGCCCACAGCGACCCACGGAGCAGTTTGCGGGGAAGCCCCCCAAAGCGGCTTCCCCCAGCCGATACTCGGGGGTTGTGGGGCGCCTTGGCATTACTCAACCCCCTCTATAAAAGAGGGGGCGGAAATATTCTAGGACAGTAAAATAATCTAGGACAGTGCCCATACAAATCCCTATATAAATGACCTGATTTACACCTAACCACCATATCGAACATGGCCATTTTTATTAATATAACGGTATTAGAAGTTGATGGGATCATTAAATTAGGTAGTTTATATACAAAATAATATATTACAGTCTTTTTTGAATTATTTTTATTATTCTAATATTAGCGTTAGCGTTAGTATAAGTGCAGGTATTAGTATAAATGGCTCCCCTTATTGTGTCTCCTTGGGTGGTCCCTTCTTTAGTATAATTAAAATTTAGTATTTTATTTATATACGAAGTCTAACGAACTCTTCTATATATTATTTAATTATAAAGTATAAAATCTCTTTAAATTTACGCAATTTAAATATAGAAGAGTGTATTATAGCTAGTATTGGTATTAATAAACTAGTAGGTATTAGTACTAGCATTGGTATAATGGGAGTATATTATTTATTGGGTAATATTATTTCCTCATTTTTATCCTCCCCTCCTTCTATAGTATTATTTCTATCTTTATCCTCCCCTTTGTAAATCTCGTTATATAATTAATTTAGTATTTAGGTATTAATTTTTGTAATAATTTACGAAGCCGTTTTTTAGAGTATAGAGGGAGTTAGTTGTATTTGTAGTATGGGGGTCGATTAATTACTAAGGTTAATTTCGATATTTGAATTATTTAATAGGGTATTAAATAAGGTTGTGCCGTTATAAGAGAAGGACGATGTTAATTATTCTAATAGTTTTTTACCTTAAGTATTAATTTCCTAAAGGGATACTTCCCCTTCCTTCTCCCTATTAAGGATATTTTTATTATCGAGTAGTATATATCCCTTTTTTTTAACTTTTTTTTTATAATTTTCGAAGTAAACTTTTTATATAACCTTCCCTTTACTACCTTTAATATTAATAATTTATTTATTATAGAACTCTCTTTATATAATATAATTATACTTTTTAATAGCTTTTAATTAGCGCTTCTAATCCTCTACTTATTCTTTACGCTAACGTTTAAATATTTATTTAATAAATTCCCTCTTAGAGAAATTTAACGAATCTCCTTTTTACGGGACTTTATATACCCTCCTCCTTATATAACGGTCGAAATTAACTTCCCTTTTACAATCCTATTTATTACGTATTTATATAGTATTATATATAAATATAGCTTCGTAAATAATAATTATTATATTCGAATATTTACTTCGAATAAGGGAGTTGAACAATAGTAAATAACGTTCGTTAATATACGTTATAACCTTAATAGTATTAATAAAGCGCTTTTCTTATAATAATATATTCGGGAGTATTAGGTTGGATTCTTTAGGTTATTTAATTTATATTTATTAAAATACCTTTTATTTATTCGCTAACTATATCCTAGTATTAGAAAAATTAATAAAAATATTATATATAATTATACTGAGATGGGGCGAATAAACAGGTATAAGGGTACACGGCTAGACAGCAGATTTTTTCCGAATTTTTTTCGAAAATTTTTCGTAATTTTTTATTCTGGAAGAATTCTTCCAGGGATTTTCCCTAATCATAATCTGAGAAAAGAGGTACAAGATAAAGATATATTATAATAAACTAATTTGAAGGAAGTATAATAGTAGTATATTGAGTAAATTAAGAAAGAAAATTATAGAATGAATTTCGGACTTTTATATAGAAAGAAAGAAAACTCTAAAGGAATAAAAGGAGAGAAGGGTAATTAGAAAGAAAAGAAAGAAAGTTAAGCAATTTTTACTAGAATAATAATTAAACTTCATTCAATCTTTGAAATAAAAATCTTCTTCAATTTAATAAAAATTAACTCCTTAATTAAATCTTTAAAACTTTCTAACCCTATTTCTATAATAAATAAAAGAAAAGATATAATTAAATCGAAAAAAATATTCTTATTATTAAATTACTCCTTTCTCCTTTATAAATTTATTCTTTTCTTTATTCTTTTAATTTTATTAGAAATTTTTAATATAGTTCCTTTCCTAATTATTATAGTAATAGTAATTATTTAGGGTTATTTTTCTTCCCTATTTCAAATAATAACAAGGACGAAATTGAGTTTCAAACTTCTAGCTAAATTGGCTAAAATAGACTCAATACTTTAAAACGATAAAATTAGGAATTTCAATAATCTATCGGTTATAAAAAAAAAATAATAAAAAATAAATATCGAAATAGAATTAAAAATATATTATTTTAAATATACTATAAAATTCATTATAAAGATAAAGTAATATATAGGATAAATATAAACGCAATTATAACCTTCTTAATATTAATTATTATACGCTATAAAAACGTCCTTAAAAATTAAATTAAGAATAAATTATAAACCTAGAAGACTTATAACTTTTAATACTAAGCGAACGATAACCGATTAGCCGAGGATTTAATAATAAATTCCCGGCTCTAAAATTAATAATTAAAATAAATATTATTAAATTAAAAACCTCGCCCCAATTTTAATATTAAATTAATACTTTATATAAATCCGGTAAAAGGGTATATATAAGCGAATAATAACCGGCGCCGGGGTTTCGAATATATAAAATACTTATTTAATAATTTTAAGAACTTTATTTCAATACGCGTCGTCGGAATTTTTAAAATATAGTATATTTATTCAACGGCCTTAAACCCCCTTATATTGGTATATAGTAATCTATTTAATTGAATTTAATATATATTGTATTATCCGATATTAATTGAAGTATAATTTATCCTTTACCGGTAAAGGGCTAAATTTCGTATAAAAATATAGTAGTACTTTATATTAGTATTTATTTAATAAAAGGTTCCCCCCGAATACTTTTTACTATTTTATATCCCTTATTAACGATAAATTAATAGGATATTCGTCGATATTAATATTAAAATTAATAATTTCTACCTATAATAATTCTTAATTAATAATTAATTTACCTATTATATTTCCTAATCCTTTTTCCGTACTTATTTTTTCGCTTCTTTATTTATTTCCCCCTATACTTCTTATATATTCCTTACCCTCTTCCCCCCTAAATATAATAAGCTCTAATTAAATTTTTAACCGCTAAATTTATCCCGAAAATAAGGATAGTAATAATTAAAATTAGTAATAGAATTTTAATTCCGTTTTAAATTAAATAATTACGATATTCCCTATATATTCCTCGAAGGATTTTAATCCTAAGAAAAAGTTCAAAAATAAGAATATTATTAAATTCTTTCTAAACTTCGAGGATAGAACGAACTTTATTAAATAGCGTAATAATAAAAAAAAGATTAACGTATAATATTAATAATATAAGCCCTAATCCCGAAATATTACTAAGGGTATTATCCGTTTTATTAAAAAAAAGAACGAACTTATTACGTAAGTAAGGTTTTATAATAAATTCTGTATTATTTATTATATTTACGACCCGGAATAGATAAATTCTAACGTAAATAAATTTTAGGATTTTTATTATAAACGTATTAAGAATAATAAAAAAGCCGTTAATAATATTATTTTTAAATATTATTAATTATTAATTTGGTAAAAATAAATTAATTAAAAAATTATTAAAAAATTAGTAATTAAATACTTTTATAAAAAATTACTTTATTATTACTATATTAATTTTATTATTTATTTTAGTAAGGATAAAGATGAATTCTCTAAAATAATATAGATTAATTTTTCTACGAAGCTTTTTAATTAGATTACTACCTACTATCGAAAGGAAGATAGCGATTCCGACTCTAACTCTAACAATTCTTTTAATTCCTCTAACGATAGCGATAACGATAAAGATAATAAAGTAATAGAGAAGATTATTATTATTAAAATTAAAACTTTTAGTAGTAAAAAGGATTTTAATAAGAAAAAAATTACAACCGTTAAATAGGAAATTATTAAAGAACCTATTACTATAAACGTTTTAACTAAGAGCCTTTAAAATATATAAATTATTTATATTAAAATAACGAACTAATAAATTAAGAATTTTGAGAATCGTTTCCGAAATTTCCTCAAGAGTAATTATATTCCTTAAATTAATACTATAATAGTATAATCGACTAAATAAACTTAATTAACGGAAAATATAACTTACTATTAATATAAATAATTTAGCTATATTTAATACTAATATAAAGATAAGGATTATTATATAAATAAAGGATAAATTTATTAAATTAAGGTTAATAAGGAATAGGGCCGTAAATAGCAATTCTATTTAGGAAATAATATTAAATTAATATAATATATTCTAAACGATATAATCTCTACTATTTCTCGTATAAACCGCCTTAAAAATATATTCAAATCCTATATAATTTATTATAACGAATACCCTAAGTATAATAAATTCCGGGAATAGGAAATTGAAATTAATCCCAATAAATTTACCCCTAATTTTAATTTTTTAAAATTAGAATATTAATAAAAATAATAAAAGGTCTAAAATCGTTGCCGAATTAATTTTTAAAATAATATAATTTTAATTAACGAATTATTTTTTTAAATTAATTATAACCTAATTAGTCTATATTTAACGTCTCTTCTTCCTTTTATTTAGAAGTTTTTTTTAATATTTTAAATCCTAAAGTAAATTATAAAGAGGGAAATTATTACTATACCTATTCAAACGCGGGGAAGATTAATAATTCTTTATAAACCCCTTTCTAATATAAATCGAAAAGAGAAATTACAATTATTATTTATAAGAAGACTAAATTTTAACCCTCGTATAAAGGATATAATAGATTAAAAAAACGTATAAATAATAATAATTAAAATTATATTTAAGCCGGCTCTTTAATTAAAATCAATTTTTACCGCCGTTATTAAATCGCTAAAACTTATAAACGAATTTCTAATTAAGATTTAAAAACTTTTAATTAATAAATCCGTCTTTAAACCTAAAGACTTCAATAACTTTAAAAATTATATAAATTATAAAATTGTTTAAATTAAAGAGAATTGCCCGATTATTAATAAAATTATAAATATTAAATTATAAATTACTTTCGAAAATATAATTATAGCTATTCCCGAATCCGGTTAATTATTTAAAGAATTAATTAATTTTAAATACTATTAAAAGGCCTTTAAAAAAGCCCTTTAATTAATATACGATAATAACGTTATTAAAAATAATAGTTTAGAAATTAATTAATTCCGCCCGTATAATTTACAAATTAATACTATTATTATAATATTAAAAAAGCCCTTATATAAGGATTAAAAGAAGAGGTTTAACGATATCTTCGCCGCGTAAACGTATTAATTTTATTATTAAATTATAAATTTTAAAACGGTATTTAAAAACGAATTAATTCGAATTTATAAAAAGGATTTTCAAATTATATTCTATAACGAAAAATTACTATTTAATAAAGAGGTTACGCGTATATAAAACTTTTTTACGTTAATAATTAATATTAAATTTAAAAGTAATAAAAAGGTTATAATTCTTTTAAATAATAATATAGAAATTAATATTATATTTACTAATTTAATTAATAAATTTAATTTTAATAATATAAATTATATAATTATTAATATTAATTTTAATAGTAGAAGGGTATAATTTAAAGGTAAAATAGTAGAAGATATTTTCTTATTCGATAAAAGTCGGAAAATATATTTTATAATTATTCGGAATTAACTCCTTCGTTACAAAATTTTATTTAATCTTCCGTTTATTAAAAATATTAGCGTTATAATAGATTATATTAATATTAGAACCGCTTATATTTATTTTACTATAGGAAGAATAAAAATTAATATTTTTTTCGCTATTAAAGAATAAATAAACGTTTTCGGGCAACGGGTTTAATTCCCCTATTATAATTATTTATCCTATTATTATAAATAATATTTAAAAATCTATTTTAACGAATAAATCGCTTTATAAATTTATTAAAATAAATTTAAAGGAAAATAATAAAAGATTTATAAAAGGTATTAAAATTAATAAGGATAATAAGAATTACCTTTTTTTAAAAAAGGAAATTATAAATACTATTATCGCTTTATTATATAGTAAAAAGTATAACAAGGAAGTATTATCCGATTACTTTTAATTAATTAGAAAAATTAATTTAAAATATTAAAAGAAGAATATAAATAATCCTCCGGAAAATTAATTATTAGTAAAATAGCAATTAAAAAGTAGAATAGTACAAAACCGAATAAAGAAAAAAATCCGCAAAAGCTTTTTTCGGGAATTATAAAGATTAATAATTAAAAATACTAAAGATTAAGGGAAGAAAGTCCCGAAATTCAAAAAAATAAAGGATATTCTATCCTTCGCTAATTTATTTTCTTTTACGTCGCTACGAAATTCTTTTCTATTTATATAAATTAATACCTTATATAAAAAAATCGTTTAGAAAATAAAATTAATCGATAATACGCTTTCGGATAATTCTAAATTTAATAATAATTTTAATTAAAAAAAATAGAAATTCGAAGAAATCTGGTACAAAATTTAAAAATAATTTAATAATTTTCTATTTAAATAGGATAAATATATTATTCTACAATTTACGGAATTAATTAAAATTCCCAATTAACGCTTAAAAAATTTTAATAAATTTTAAAAAAGAACGAATTATTTAACGAAATTAAAATCGAACTTTTTACTTATATATTTTTTAATCGTAAAAAGGCCCTTACTTAAGAATTTTCTAAATATAATTTTATTTATAAAAATATAATAGAAAAATAGAAGATTAAAACGGTTGCCTATTCAATTTAATAAATAAAAGTAATTCTTATTCTATAGGCTTTATATAAAAAAGTTTATAATTTATTTAAAGAACGTATTTAGCGCAGAATTCTAAAAGAGAATTATACTTTTTATTAAAATAATTAATTTCTTATTTAAAAAAAGGATAAAAAATTCCGGTTAATTAATAACGCTTAAAAAATTAATAAAATAATTATCCGTAATACTAATATACTTCTAAGGTATAAACCTTTTAACGAAGATTTTACTAAATACGAAATTCTTTCTTTATTAAATTTATTTTTAAAATATAATAAGGTTTAATTTAATAAAGAAAATTAGGATTTAATAATATTTTTAATACCTTTTAATCTATTCTATATAATAACGCTACCCTAAAGAGGAATTAATTTAATTACTCAATTTATAAAAATAATAATTAAAATCCTTTATAATTTAATCCCTAAGGTATATTAACCTTATTTTAACGATATTTATATTAAAAGCCTAAAAAATTAATATAATAACGAATTAATTAATAATAAAGGAATTTAATACTTTATTTACGAATATTTTATTAATATCGATAGAATATTACTAAACGTTAAATTTACTAGTAGAATAATTATTGTAACCAAATCCTAATAATATAAACGAAAAGTAATTTTAATCGGTTATATTTATAATCCTAAAAATAAATTTCTAAATAAAATTAAAATTAAAAAAATTCGCGAATAGATTTATTATATTATTAAAAAAGCTAAACCCCGAGGAAAAGAATTTAAAAAAACCTCGAACTTTTTTAAATATTATTAATTATTACTAAATTTAGATTAAAGATTTTGGAATTATCGCTATCCCGTTATATATTATTATAAAAAAAGGAATTAAATTAATATAAATAGAAAATTAATAATTTATTATAGAATATTTTTAATATAAAATTATTATTATTCTAATCCTTATAACCCTCGTTTATAATAATAGCGAAATAATTATTTATTTTATTACCGATATTTATATTAAAAGATGGGGAACGGTTATTAAATAATTTAATTTCGATAAAAAGTAATATCTTTATAAATTTGAGAATAATATTTAATTACCGGCCGAAGTTCGTTATAATATTATTAAATAAAAATTTTGTAATCTACTTTATATTCTTAAACGATTAAAACGTTAACTTTTCGGTACGTATTTTATTATTAAAATAAATACTTAAATCTTTATTTATTAATTCAATAATACGGTAAATAATATTCTTAATACCCTTCTTATATAATAAATTACTTAAATAAAATACTTCGATTTTAACGTAAAATATATCCCCGGAATTAAAAATACTATAATTAATAGCCTTTCCTAAAAACCCCTTAAAAAAAATAATTTAAAAGAAAAGCGCTTTAAAGAAAATATTAACGACTTTATTAACGCCTAAATTTATTATCTTTCTACCGAAAAATATATAAAAGGGGAGCGGATTTTACTCGACGAATATTCTAATTATTCGGAAAATATAATTCGCTATCTATTCTCGCTCTACGTTCCTGTATAATATAATAAAATATTTATTATATAATAAACCTTTAAAAAAAACGCCCTTAAATATTTCGTTTACTATCGAAAATTTTAATTACGAGTAATTTATAAGTATATTTACCCTCGTCTTTTAATTAATAATAAAATGCAATAGGAGTTAATTATATAACGTTATTATAACGAAACCAGCTATCGAAGAAGGGAAGGGACTTATAAACGGATTATTAAATATTATTATTAATATAAAATATATATTCAAATCGAAAATATAATCTGTAATTATATTATTTATTAAATATACGCTCTTAAATATTATAAAAATAAATATAAAGAATTATTTCCAATTTTTTAACTTTTTAACCGGTAAATTTTAAATATTTAATATTTACCGGGCGGAAAGGGAAAATAATAAATATTAATTAAAATTAAAAATAATTTAACGAATTACGTAAAAATAAAAATTCTTTTAATATTAACGTTAAAATATATTATTATTTTCTTCCGGGAAGTATTTTTATATTAAGGATATCCTTTTAATATTTTTATCGATAATAATTCCGAATTTTAAAGAGAATTTACCGAAATACTTAATAACCTCTAAATCCTATTAATACGAATAATACCTTATAATTACCGAATTAATAAAATTAACGAATAAGGGTATTCGGTAATTATTATAATACTAATTAAATTAATAAAAAGAATTAATAAAGGATAGAGGGATTTACTCCCTTATATCCTTTTTATTAATCGTACTATTATTTATAATAATTATAAATTTACTCCCTTTTAATTAACCTATAACTATAATTTTATTATTCCTATTAAATTTAATTATTTATTTTAAAAATTAATCGAATAAGAAAAGTATTTAGAAAAATATATAATAAATAAATTAATCGCTACCGTCGCTCAAATATATTATAATACTAAATACCGCTTTTAATAAGCGGCCGAAAAGGTTACCGATATTAAGAAGAAAATTACCGCGTAAAAAAATTCTATTAATCTCTATAAAATAAAACCGAAAAACGCTATTATTAATATTAGAAATCTTATCCTTATTTATAATAATATTCGGAGAATCGATATAAATACTACTAAAAAACTAAATTATAAATAGAAAAGTCCTTATAAAGTCGTTAATATTATTAATAAAAATACTTATTACTACGTATAATTAAATAGAATTCGTTTTAAAAGGCCAATTTCTTTTAAAAATATTAAAAAATTTATTCGCCGAAATAATATACTCCTTAATCCTAATAAAGAATACGAAGAATTTAATAATCTTAATATTATTAACGGTTTATAAATCCTTAAAGAAATTTAAATTAATAAATATCTATTTTCTATATAAAAATAAACGCGAAGATTAAAAGTAAAGTAGATTTAAACCCGCTAAAATACTAAAAGAGAATACGAATAAAATTAGGAATTTATTATCGAATTAAAATTTATTAAGCCCGAAGGCCTTTAATATTATTTTAATAAAAATAAAATCGAATTAAAATTAGAATTAAAACCCGAATTAAAGACGAAATTAACATTACGCCTAAACTTAGGTTTAAACCAACCTTCGAAATTAAAATAAATATATTCTTTAATATTTACTTCGTTATTTTTTATTATTATTCGTTATTATTTTATTTTTATACGAAATTAACTCGTAAGAACTTTTATTAATTTCAAAAAGAAATATATATAATATATAAAACTTTATACTTTATATTTATTTTCTTTATTCTTTCTAATTATACTCTTAAAAACCTTATTAACCCCCTTTACTTAATTAAATTTTTCGTAATTTTTTTTCGGAAATTAATACCTATATAAATAAAAATATAAGAAGTTTTAAAAAACCGTAAAATATAGATTTATTTTTCTATAATATAAATATTAATAATAATTTTTAATAAAACCCTTATTTATTATTAAAAAAAACCTCGAAATTAATTAAAACTTTACGCTCCTAATTAAAATCTTCCTTATTATCTTTATTATCTTCCTCCTTATTGTTTTTATCATCCTCGTTATTATCCCCATTATTACCCTCGTTATCTTCGTTATTTTCTTTATTTTCTTTATCTTCTTCATTATTACTTTTATTTTCGCTATTATTATCTTCGCCGGTAATAGATTCCTTACTAAAGGAATTTAAATCGTTATTATTAATATCGATTATTTCTTTATTTTTATTATTAATTTTTATTATTATTAATAACCGTCTAAATATATTATAATTACCGCGGATTATAATACCTTTTCTTTTTAATTTTAAAGTTTCGGATTTTTAATATATATATTCTAAATATTATTTATAATTAAGAGGAATAAATTCTTTACTAATAACCTAATAGTAAAGAAGAATATTATCGATTAATATCGAGCGGACGTAATTAATATTACGGTTTTAAATAAAATATTTAACTTAATCGGATTTTAAAATTTTAATAAATTTAGGATTAAGACCTTCGATCGGGTACTTCTTAGCAAACTTAAAACTACTTAAAAATTCAATAAATGCCGAATAATTTAAAACCGTCTTATTATACTAAATATAATTACTATAAATCCCCCCCTTAATATCCTTATTTAAAGATTTATAGCCAACGAAAGGAATTTAAATAAGAATGTACTCTTATTACTAATTAATAATATATACCAATATATACGTTTTTCGAAATTAATTAACGTAATATAAATAAATAATCCTATTCCTAAAAGAAAAAATAATAATTAATAGAAGGATATTAATAAAAAATAAAAAAATATTTATTCGTTATTAAATCATTAAATTATTAACCTAAAAATCCGCTCTTTCTTTACCTTTATATAAATAAAGTAATAATCTTACGGCCAAATTCCTTTTTTCTTAATAAAAATATAACAATTAAATAAATTACGAAGCGAATTAAATATCCGCTCTAAAGTTAATCGATATATAATAAATAAATTAAAAGACGTAATTATAATTATTAATAATTCGTTATTATTAATACGCTACTTTATATATAATTAATTAATAATAACGGATTTATCGATTAAATAAATATTTATAATAGTATTAAATAGCCGAAAGTAATTATCCTAAATAGTACTTTAAAGGGTATTAGGAAAAAATAAAAGTCGATATAAAAAATTAACGTAAACCTTAAAAAGGATTTACTTTTTATTATTAGGACGAAAATTAATTTAATATACTATTTCCGAAGTATTAAGGCCAAAGTATAACCGAAGAAAATTATAATTAATAATAATAATACGTTTTTTAATAAATAAAATAAAAGTATTAATATTTAAATTAAATTAATTAAATATAATAGGTTCTTTAATAAGAATTTCCATCTAAAAAAAACGAAATAGAAAGTTATTCGTAGAGGGAAGGAAATTAGCGTTAAAATTAGAAAAAAATATTATATTAATTTATTACGAAGAATTTTTATTTAGTAATTTTATTTTTATTATTATTATTAATACTTTATTATATTTGAAAGGAGAAAGTTATTAAAAAAGAAAACGAAGAATAATTATAAGTAGAAACGTACCTTTCTTATACTTTTTTAATAAATAATCCTCGAAAGAAAAAACCGATAAAAACTATCTTTTTAAAATTATTTATACTATATACCCCACAATTACGAAAAACCCTTAAACTAAATAAAAAAGATAATATCCGCTTATTTAAAATAATTTCGCAAAGCTTTAAAATTTTAATTAATTATAAAAAGGATTATAAACGCTATTTTAAAATACTTTCTTACTAAAAAATAAAGGGAAAAGTACTTTAATCCTAAAATTCGATTACGGATTAAAACTTTCGATTATATCGAAAAATTAAAAAATTATATTAAAAGAAATTAAATAAAATTTACTTACTTTATTATTTAAAATTTTAAATATAAATAAAATAAATAGGAATTAAAAGGAATAAGTTTAAAATATTATAAATAACCTATAAGAGGAAATTAGGAGAAAAAGAAGAATTTACAATTTTTCAACCTCGTAAATAATTTACGAAACGGGTATAAAAACCCTTTATCTATAATCCTTCCTTTCCTTCTTTTTCTTCCTCTTATATATTAATAAGCCTTTTTATAAATTTATACTACTATTACCTATTAAAAGCCTTTTTATATTAAACTTTCTATCCTTTAAAATTTTATTATTAATTAAAATATTAATTAATATAAATTCCTCTAATTTTAATTATAATAATTTACCTCCGATCTCTATTATAAAAATACCGAATAATTACCCTCCTACGGTTTTTAAAACTATTCGGCGTTAGAATTAAAAGAATAAAATTTAGCCCCAATTCAGTAATATAATCATTAGAGAAATTTATCCCCCTCGCATTAGAGATAATTTAATCTATTATAATAAATTTCAAAATTGGAAATACTTTAAAATTAATCGGTAATAAAATATTATCCCCAATGAAAATCCGACTTACTTAATTACTAAAAAACCCAATAACGATAAATAAATAATTAAAATTATACTCCATTATATAATTATTCTTCCTATCTTAAAATAGCCCAATAAATAATTAATTCCGATTATATTTTAGGATATAATAATATTAAAACTAATTAATATATAATACTTAGCGAATATTAGGAGTTAATAAGAAAGAAAAACAATTTATACTAATTTATATTAAATATTATAAAAATATAACGATTAAATTTATATTTTAATAAATTTAACTATTATTATTAAACGTAGTAAATTTTATATTAAAAATATTAATATTCGAAATAATTTAAAATTGGTCCGATATTAATATTTTTTTATTATAATTAATAATTATTTCGTTCTTACAATTTTTAATTAAGGAAAAACGTTTTAATTTTTTTATAATAATCTTTATAATTAATAACGCGAATAAAAAGTTATAAAAGCTTATAAAATATTCGTAATTAAAAATTATATCTTTTTAATACTAATAGGAGATCGAATCCCCAATATTTCCAATAATTAGAAATAATTTAATATAATATTCCTAATATAATAAAAAATTTAAACTTATAACCTTTAAATTTTAAAAAAAGCCCGAATTTTCTTTATTAAAATAAAGCGTCGAAGTAAGCCTATTAATAAATTATTTTAAAAATTTATAATAATTAAATTTTAGGAATAAAATAAGTATTAATAAAAATATAATTAGATCCCCAATATAAAATAACTTAAAAATACTATAATTTAATAATAAATAAGAATAATATATAACGCCCTTTTAATATAGTAAATAAAAACAAATTTACTTTCGAAAAATTAAAAATAATTAATTTATATAATTGTAAAGAGGAAAAGCGGAAAAGAAAACTTTAATCCCCGGCCTAAATTCTTTATAAATTTAATATATTAAAGAAGGTATTTAAACGAATATCGCCCTATTAAAATAATTAAATATTAATTAATATAAAAATTTATTAATCTCTTCCATTTTCCCTATCCTCCTAAATAAAAACCTATTATCCAATCCCTCCTTAAAATTAGAATTACCTTACCCGATAATAATCTTATTAATAACATTTCTTTAATAATTATTAATATACAATTAAGAAGAAATCGCAATAATACTCTAACGTCTCTTATTAAAAAGAAATAACCATTACCGCCTACTCCTAAAGTAAAGAGGAAACGTATAAAAGAACAATAAATATTAATAACTAATATTAATAATTATAAAGGAAGAGAAATTATTATAATTAATAATTTTATTTTACCTAATAAATTTAACGTAAATAATTAGCTCCTATTTATTAATAAACTTCGAAAACCTAATAATACAATTTTTAATATTAAATATACTCCGATATTATCCTAATATATTATATTTACAAATTATATTTAAAATATAAAATATATTATTATATTAATAGCCTAGAATAAAGAGAAAATCGGTTAAAAAGAAAATAAATAGAAGATAAAGCGTAAATTAGTTTAAAAAGAGAGAAAAAAAAGGGAGAGAGAATTTAAAAAATTAGAAAAATAGAAAAAAAAGAAATCGGTTAAGAAGGATTAAAATAATTATTAATAAATTTAATTTTATAAGACTAGTAAGTAAATTGAAAGGGAAATTTAAAATAAAGCGAATAAATAAATATAAGGGTATACAGCTAAATAATAGATTTTTTCCGAATTTTTTCGAAAATTTTTCGTAATTTTTCATTCTAGAAGAATTCTTCCAAGGATTTTCCCTAATTATAATTTGAGAAAAAAAGTATAGGATAAGGATATATTATAATAAATTAATTTAAAGGAAATATAATAGTAGTATATTAAGTAAATTAAGAAAGAATGTTGTAGAATAAATTTCGGACTTTTATATAGAAAGAAGGAAAACTCTAAAGGAATAAAAGGAAAGAAGGGTAATTAAAAAGAAAAGAAGGAAAATTAAGTAATTTTTATTAGAATAATAATTAGATTTTATTTAATCTTTGAAATAAAAATCTTCTTTAATTTGGTAAAAATTAACTCCTTAATTAAGTTTTTAAAATTTCTTAACCCTACCTTTGTAATGGGTAAAAGAAAAGATATAGTTAAATCGAAAAAGATATTCCTATTATTAGATTACTCTTTTCTCCCCTATAGATCTACTCCTCTCTCTACTCTTTTAGTCTTATTAGAAGTTTTTAATATAGCTCCTTTCCTAGTTGTTGTGGTGGTAGTGGTTGTTTGGGGTTGTTTTTCTTCCCCATTTTAATATTATAGTTAAAAATACCCTATAAACGCAGAGAGAATATAATTAATTATTAATTTATATAATTAATATAATTATAAAGTTATATATTAAATTTTCGAATAAATATTGCCCTATTGAATATATATTCCCCCTATTATATAAATTAGCGCAATATTTTCTAGTGATGCGATTTAATAGTAGAGAATACCCTAATATCGAATAATTATATAATATATGTAAAGTAAAGAGGAAGAATTATAAGGATAATATCGAAGCCTTTAGTGTAATCCTTAACCTTTATATTATAATAATTATTAAAGCCGTTAATAATTAATATACAATAGATTAATTTAATACTAAGAAGGTTCCTCTTACTAACGCCAATACTATATTCGAATTACCGGCCGTTTTCGTTATAGTAATATTAATTTATATTAAATTAATTTTAAAAAGAAAGGCTAATTTTCGAAAAAGTGGGGGAGAATTCGTACGAATATTTATTAAAGTATTTTAACTAATCGAGAGTAAAAATTATATTTAAAAAGCTAATTAATAATTTAGTAAATTTAACGCCGTTTTTTAAATCGTTATAAATAAACTCTTTAATAGGATTAACTTTAAAAATAAAGTATACGGGTAGCTTATTATTAAACGCACTTACGTAAATTATTATAATATACGACTTTCGATTTACGATATTATTAATCTCGATTTATTAAAATAATTAGTAAATAAATAAAAAAGATTATAATTAATTAACGCTAATCGAAATCGAATTCGATAGTACGTATACTTACTTTTTGCTTTATTAAATCTCTAAATATAATTATTTTTACGCAATTATTAATAATATAACCGATTTTTATATTTATTTTATTATAATTCTAAACGTTACTTTATTTAATTTTATATTCCTTAAAGGAGAGTTCGTACTAATTAAACTAATTATTAACGGATTTATTATTTAATTCTCAAAATCGACGGCGTAAGTCTATAATTTAATAATTAATTATTTTTAATTTTAAGTAATCCTTTAAAAACCGTATTAATTATCGACCCTTATAAGTAATTAAAGTTCCTTATAATCCGCGTAATTAATTTACCGCCGATATTATTATTTTATATATTATTAAAAACCGTTTTTTAAAATAGAAAGTGACGTATGCGATTAAAATATCCTCTTTAGCGCTTATTAATATACGCGGGCGATCCTGCAATCGAGAGGATATAGTGGGTAATTTAATATTTTGTAATATCTTTGTATAATAAACGATCGAATTATACAATTCCTTAATACGAATAGCGATTTATTTAATTAATAATAACCTTTTACAATTACGTTTACAATTATTATTATATATTTAGGCGCTAGTGAAATTAGTAGGCTCGAATATAGAGTAATCGACGGGTATTGCGTAAAAACGGTTAATTTATATTATTATATAGATAATTAGAATCCTTTTACTAATTATAGTAGAAAAATCTAGTTTTTACGTTATTACAATACGGAATGAGGTGTAGGTATTATCCGGATTTATAATATTAAAGAGCGTTTTTGCGCAACGTTAATAGGGAAGTTTGTATAGGTGGGATCGGCACTGTCCCAGATTATTTTACTATCCTAGAATATTTCCGCCCCCTCTTTTACAGAGGGGGTTGAGCAATGCCAAGGCGCCCCACAACCCCCGAGTAATGTTCCACCGAAGCCGACATGTGCCGTCGTCATTCCCACCTGTGCCGTGGATCAGCCCCCCGTGAGCCGCGGCGCCGTCAGTGTCGCTTGTCGAAACCCAGGCATCGGCAAGTGCAATCTATCCGTCCTACACCGAACGAGACCTTGAATTATTTTCTTTCACCCATTCACAAACTCCGACGACCATTTTTGTATAGTTACCTTTTCGATACCCTTCGCCGAATTATCCCTTCCTGTCGCCAATGTGCTAGTACACACGACCGATACGCTCTGCGATTCCTCGAATAGTGTGCAGCGCGCACTCCATTTCGTCATCCACTTCCCCCAGCCAGTCTTCCCAGCGAACCCCAATTGAGCCGAGGCACAATGTCCAGCAGCGCTTTCGACGGTGCTCTCGAGAGCGTCAAGGTGCGACCACAACCACGCCCTCTACGATATACTCAACGAACGCGCGCATGTTAACATATCTGCGCGACAGGCTTTGGTCGAACCAATAATCCTCGATCCCAAGTATCGCGACGTTCTTGCCATTGTAAAGGGTGCTCGAAATGGCGCCGTCTACGGAGCCAAGGTGCGGTTTCCGCACGCGCTGGTGTACGAGCCCACCCACGTCCCAAGCCTACTATTTTCGAAATACTGGAAGAGACTGACATGATAATGTGACAGCATGATGGTCCTATTTCGATCAGGAACGTGAGTTGAACCCCTTTCCGCCCCTTTCCATATCCACCAGCTAACGATGATCACCATGCGCCAGTCTCCGAGAAAAGGCCAAGTTGATCTTCCGCGCGACGAAGACCCACGCTATGAATCTTGCAAAGTTCGCAACTATATACAAGACCGTGTGCTATCTCCTAAAACACTACGGGACAACACCGGGCAAGGAAGGCAAGCAGATACCTCTATACCAAACCTCTTTGGGACGGCGCAGATTCGCTTGTTCAGCGCATGCCCACATGTCCAAGAACATTGGCTAACAGGCTCCCTTTACAAAAACAGGCCCCTACGATTCCTTCTTCGCCGGTCTCCTCGGCGGCTACGTCGTCTTCGGCCAGCGATCGCGAAAGGGCAAGATCTCGAGCGTCAACCAGCAGATCGTCATCTACGTCTTTGCGCGCGTGGTGCTGGCACTAGCGCGCCTGTCCGTCAAGCCTGGCTTTGGTTTGCCGGGCGTGTCAGAGCCCAACAACAGCACCGCCATCAGCCACTACGCCTGGCCGGTTTTCGCGGCCATGTCGTGGGCGAGCGTCATGCATCTGTTCAGGTGGCACGATACTGAGCTGCAGCCTAGTTTGCGCAGCAGTATGGTGTACATTTACAGGGAGTCCGATACGTGGGATGGATTGCGCAACTTTCTGTGGCATAACAAATAAGGGGCGGGCTGTTAGGGCCGAGCTGGGGCGTTTGGGATATTGGAATTCTGCTCGGTATTGCATCTTTCTTCTTCGATATACCACCATTTTGGCGCATATACTGCTGGCTGTTCACCATTGCGTGCGTTTTACTATCATCTGGGATGTGCGACGGTAGACAAAGACATGGGAGTGGTCATTGTGTTCAATGTACAAACTGATGTGTAATTGACGGCGGCGATCATGCAGATCTCCCGCAGCTGTTCTATTGACAGTTGATGCAGACATATCGACAACTCTACATGACAGGCCCTTATACACAAGCATTGCAGGACCAGATCAACGAAAACAACAGAGAAAAAAAGCAGAAAAAAGTCATAAAATCGTGCCCAGGAATAACAAAGGACGCCAGCAAAGGACAAGACAGAGAAGTGATAAAAAGGAAGAAGAATAGCATGAACCCGAAAGACAAAACAGGAAAAAGAAATCTAAGAAAGAGGTTTGGAATTCCTCACGTCCATGCAAAGTAGAGCAGCACATGGACGCCTGGCCTCTATGTACCTCTGGATAACTGCATCCGATATGCGCCGGCAACTGGCAGGCCAACCTGGCCGCGCGTTTGTGTCCTGCCTGACGTCTCGTAACGCCTGTAACGCCTGCAACGCCTGCTTCAATCCCAATTCCGTCCCAACCAGCATCATCAAAATCTCATTTCCCTTGTCATCCATCCCATTTCGTCGCGCCCCCATCTGCCTCGCGTCTATCACGTGTCTTGGCCACGCGTGCAAGAGCCTCAACTCCCGATCCGCTGAACATCCGGAAGCGAGCCGCGATGGGAGAGGCTGTCCGTCGACGACCCCGGACTCAGCTTCTTCTTCTCACTCTTCCGCTTCCTTCTCTTCTTATTGATGCCATCAATAGCCATCAACACCGGAATCGTCGGCGAAAAGACCACGACCAAGCCCCATCCGACCGCCCGAGACCGCACTACTTTCCGTCCGATATCCTTCGCCAACTGCCGCTTGCTCTCGGGAGTAGTGGGCTTGGCGAACTCAACGTCATCTTCGTCGTCGTCAACGACAGTGCTCGCATACGCCGCGCTTCCGTGTCTCTCCCGGCCGTTCCACCGAAAATGCAACGGCGCCGCCGGCGACGGCCGATGCCAATACGGGATTCTCAGCAGTCTCTGATTCTCGGCGCCGTCCTGGTTCTCGCCGCTGGCGGAATCGCGCACCGAGACCTTCCATCCGTACTTTTCGCGCATCTCCTCCACTAGCGCCTCGCACGACTTAGTGTTATTGCCGCCGATCTCCCGCTGCGCCGCCGACGGCCCGCTTGTGCTTATGCTGCCGTTGCCGTGTCCATGTGCTCCTGCTCCACCCATGCCGCCACCGCCGCCGCTAGAGGTGCTGCCGGAACCAGCACCCACGCCGTCAAAGTGTATGTTGACGACAATCTCCCTCAGCCGCTTAAACTCCTCGCGCAACGCCGCGTCCATGCTCCCGAGCAATACCTCGCGATCGTACGGCCTGACGCCCTTCCAGAAGGAGTGGCCTGGACCGGACCAACTGAGGTCGAACTCAATGGTTTCCACGTTTGGACAGCGACGCCAGAGACTGGTTAAAGCGCCGGGTAGCTTGACGGTATCAGCGGCGCCTGCGCCCATTTCCATGAGGAATAAAGCGTCGAGTCTCGTGCTAGAGGTATTAGGCCCATCATCGAATGATCGTCGCGACGGCGATCTTGCCAGAGAAGTGGAATCTTGCGGGTATCGCTGCTGCCTCTGCCCATGTGCACCAAAACCATAACCACCACCGGACATGATGGAGTTATTGGAATCCAACGGGAACGGAATACACAAGTGTCGCAAACAGGTCAAGTTGCGATTCCCAATCCGGTCGATGAACCCGCGCATGACATAGTTGGATTGCAGCTGCGCATGGGGAAAGCGGCACAGGGAAGGAGGAGCGCGGAAGTGGTTCTGGCTGTAAAACACGGCGCTGGCTTCGAGGTAGACTTGCTTGCTGATCAGAAAAACGGTGAGCAGGCGGGAGGAGAGCGGCCAGCGCTTTCGCTCGAGGATGTTGTCGATGTGTACCCTGCTCTCTTCATTGTCCTTCGGGGAGGCGTCCTTGTCATCGTTATGCTTGTCCCAGTCTTCGGTGTAGATGGTGATGGGCTCGGAAAAGACGAGGAGGGACTCGTAGATCTGGTTGCGGATCTCGCCGGGGAGGGAGAAGAAACCCAAGGGTTTGTTGTTGTGGGAAATGGAGGTGTTGAAACTCATGGTTGCTTTAGGTCTTTTTTTGCCAAAGTCGGCCGATCTCGAACGACTGACTTTCAAGTCGGCAGGGCAGCCAATTCCCTTTATATTCCAGTCCGTTGTCCGTTTCTTTCTGCCTTTTCCTGTGCTCTTATTTCGTTGCCATCTGCGATAAGGATGGGAATCGGAAATTCTGCCCAAATGACCACCAAAATCAGGTTTCTTGTTTGCTGACAAGAAAGATTGAACCGGAAAGAGAAACACAGTCCCGCGAGACTGATAAGGTAGTAGAGACAAGGGACGGGGAAGTGGGAAAGGAACGGGAATTGGTGTTGTGCGTGACCCAACAAGGTGTTGCCGGTGCAAACAATCGGATGTTGAATGAGGAGTCGTAAGATGGGATGGGGGGTGGGAGAGGGCAGGGTCAAGAAGGTCAAGAAGGTCAAGAGAGTCAAGAGGGCAAAAGATGCAAGGAAGCTCGGTTCGGGGGACCGGTGGTGAGGAGACAAGAGAGGAGACTCGGAAGAGGAGGAGGAGGGGGTATCCATTAGGGTCGTGAGGGCTGTGAGGGTCCATCCACACGGGATTGGCTGGATCAGCCCTACCTCGTGGCAACCCAAGCACTCCAAAGGGGGGGACCCTGCATGCCAAGCGGAACGGTTGGTCACTGTGACCAGGGGCGACGGGGGCCACGGGGGCCACCATCTGGGCGTCTGGGCCCTTTGTGGGCTCTCGGCTGCTCCTCCATTCATCTTCATTGTCAACAAAAGACACCGTGACCCCCTCCTCTGGACCCGGGGAAGGCTGTCCGAAAAATGGCATGGGCCGAGCCCGTGATAACCGCCTTGGAAAACCTGGATATCAGGACCCATTGGACAGCTCATTACCGTGGGAATGGCTTCACTTTGCCAAGAGGCAACACCACCTGTGCTCCTTTTGGACATTAAAACGTGATGATATGATTTGGCCTGGCTGCCCGCTTAGCGCTAACGTTCCTTCGGCCAAGCTGATGAGAGGAGAGCGGTCCGAAGTGGAGGTGTCATCCTTCCGGCTCCGACCAGAGAAAGGTATGCCTGCTTCGACATGGACATCCCCTGAATCCTTGAACACCACGAGTTTGTGGAGCTTTTCGAGTTCATGATACGAAGGGTTAGCAAAAGATATCGAGATCGCCAAGCGACAACGCGATTTGAGCAATTTACCTAACAATTGAAATCGAAGCGGTTTGATAAGAGCCTTTTATGATGGGCGATTGAGCTCATCCAGCATGTCAGCAAGTCAACAAAGTCGTAGTCACAGATACTCCACGGCCCATCTCACGATCCTTGGCAACGAGTTCATTCTGCGAGTCCACACAGCAACACAAACAGTCTGGCCGGGCATAATGAGGCTCATGAGGTTGCATCAACGCTAAGTACCGTACGCTTGTTGCGGTTGTGATCATCAACGGGAGCGACCGCGCGCATCTCCTGTAGCACCCGTAAGACAGACAGCATGTAGGGACCCAGTTCTCAACCACATATTCCAAGACATGGGATATCCGACCAGCATTCGACCGGCCGACCGCATGGGAGTACCGCCATATGGGAAAAAAAGCGGTCGACTGGGGAAATACAAGGGCGACTCAATGGGCATTGCACTGGTACTACAGTATGGAACCACAAACATCAAATGTGCAAAATGACTGGTATAGAAGCATCAAGGACGTCGTTTGCTTCCTCTGCGGGTTTGTGTTTCGTTGGGCAAGCCGGCGGAGGAAGTTTCATCTCTTCTTGTGCGCCTGTTTCGGAGTCGAGGAGATGGAGTATGAAAGCAAACGGTTGACGCTCACTTTCAGGCCTCCCTCAGGTTGGAGAGGCTGGTTTCTGTTTCTTGGATTTACCTTCTTCTTGATATCCTGAAGTAATATATTTCCATTGTCTGCGCCACAGAAGTCAACCATTTTCGAGTCTTCTTTGCCCTTTGTCTCCTTTGAGCACATAATGATGGCTTCGCCAACATCAACGGCATGGCTTACTCTCGAGACAACCACTTGGTTCAGACTTACACCGCAAGAGGCAACTGTTTATCCCGCCACCAGCTTCACATGTCCTGATTTTTTCTTCGGCGACAAACAACATGATGCGAACATTGACAGTGGCTCTGGGAGATTTCATATTGGCTCTCCGGCACATTCAGTGAATGATTTCATTGCCCCCAGCCCTCTCAATACTGAGACTTCAACCAGTTTTAACTGTAGCTATCGGATCGCTGCTGAAACTGGAGCTGCTTCTGGAACTCCTTCGCAAACCTCGAAGGCGTCTACTACTAGTAATACAGCCGCTCACTCTACCCCCAGTCACGCAGTCACGCACACAAGGACAAATGCAGGCGCTATCGTGGGCGCGGCCATCGGTGCGGCGCTCCTGGGCCTTTTGGTTGGAGCTCTGATCGGTTACTTCTGTCTGGGCGGGAAGCGTCGAAGGCGTCGAGGAACTATTGATCCTCGCAATGAGGCTACTGTCATGACGACCTTCCTGCCTTCAGCTCCGCCACTGAAGGAAAGATCCTCGTCCAGAGACAGTGTCCATAACGAAGCATTGCTTTCCTCTGCCAGAGCAGGTGGTATCAGAAACGTCCTGTCCAGTATCGGCATCCACGAAGGCGCCAGCGACGAAGAAATCAAGTCGGAATTGTCAGCTCTCGGCTATCTCCTCCAGGAACACGTCCAGAACAATTACCATCTTGAACCGCTCGATGGGAACAGAAGCGAGCCCTTCAGAATCAGTCAGGCGTTAGCCGACCCAGCTTTCGGTTTGGACGACCGCAACCAGGCTCTGATCTTCAACCTTTCCAAGGACCCACAAACTCGATTCGCAGCCCTTCGTCACTTCCTCGCGCTTACCATCTTTTCTGCGTTGGACTTGCACCACGTTCGCTCTCACCCAGGTAGTGTATCGCTCTTGCCGCGGCAGGTTACTTCCTTCCTTGAGTCGATTCCGTCCGCCGGAATGGGAAAGAACGGCATGACGCCTCAGAGTAAGTGGCTCTTTCCCTTTTGTAATAGATCCAGAAAAGAAAGAGCAGACTGCTAACAATTTCTTCAGCAGCAACAGCCCTAAACCTCTGGCGCCGTCTCTCCGCTTACCTCCTCCTCGACAAACCCTCTTCCCAACCCATCTCACCTTCTTCACCAACATCTCCCACCAATAACCCCCCGTCAGAAGACCATCGCTGCTCATCAACAACCATCAGATCTCCCAACAACCAAACTCAAACACAGATTTTGTCTCTGACGCTCACCCCTCCCTCTACCATCACCGCCCAAGTCACCACTCTTCGCGCCTCCCTGAACAAGTTCCTCGGCATCTTTGTCCATTCAGACCGCCGGGCCATCTTTGACCAGGAAAGAAACCTGGAGGGCGTGATTCAGGAGTGTGTGAGCTTTGGGTATTTGCTGTTTGCTCATGCTTGCGAGTGGAGGTTTGTATTTGATGCTGCTGGGAAGCAAGAAGATGAGGATGGCGAGGAGGAGGATGAAATGGGGGGAAAGAAGGGAATGAGACTATTGGTGCTTCCAGGGTTGGAGAAGTTGGGGGATGGGAAGGGTGAGGTGTATGAGGTGCCGAAGAAGGTGGTGGAGGGGGAGAGTGTTGTTGTTTAGGTGTGTAGAAGTAAGGATACGAGAAAGAAGCTCACGGGAGTGGGTGATGAAGCCGCAAGAACTCGTTGACACAAACAGGTAAGTAGTAATCTGGATATAATTGGCAAGGAATGGGATTGAAGACATAATGGTAAAAGACACTTCCTTGGAGTTGATGGTCACAGTTCTGACGTTTATTAATGCATTACCTATTCTATCCACTCTAGAACTCGCATAGTCCAGTGCTCTCTCAGTCCACCCCCAGGTGGTTCTTTGTCCACTTAAAGGGTGTACAGCTTGTCATAGTCGTAGCAAAGAACACCGTCCTTGCCACAGCCCATAATGTTCATCACATCACCAACGGTGGCCTCCTCATAACTGACTCCAAGTGTCATAGGGAAGTCCAGGGTAACTGGAGGGCTGGTAGGCTGCATCATGACACTCGGTCCCGAAATCTCCTTCAAGCGGGTAGTCAAGTTCAGCTTCTGCCACGACCACCACAGACGATCGAGGTTGGCGTGATGGAGGTAAAAGATGGGATCAGCCGGCGATTGGTGGAGATCACCCATCTGGCCTGTTAATTGGACAGCAACAAGTTAGCAACCATCAAACAAGGACACAATGACGAAGGGGAGCAAAGAGGCCAACGTACCAAAGTTTCCTCCAACACCATAATGTCCACCCCCATGAACACCACTCTCATCAAAATTCGTCTTCCCCTCCACCGCCCCCGTGAACTCCTCATACGTCCCCTGCCCCAGCGTATGCCTCGTCTGATTCCAGCTCACAAACCTCGCCGCAAACGCCGGACTCAAATCCCTCTTCAAGCACTGATTATTCAACGCCGTGCTCTCCCCCGGTCCCATATGCACCACATCCTCCTTACCCGCCCATGGTCCATCCCTAACACACCCACCACCCGTCCTACCAGGCACGGGAGGGAACCAACTAGTGGGATCATTCTCAACCCAGTCACCGTTCCCACCAAAACCCGTCTCCGGGTCGAAAACAGGGGAAGACACCCATTTCTCGGGCGACTCGGCATCGAGCGTCCAGTCCCAGTACGGCTGCGCGCCCTTGTACCCGCACTCGTTGCGCAGCATGGACTCGTAGGTGGCTACGTAGAGACGGTGCCAGGGGAGGAAGTGGCCCACGAAGTGCACGGACATGGTTTGTAGGACGTGGGTGTACGAAAGGTCGTCGTAGCGGGAGAGGACGCCCGAGGTGCTGCCGTCGGGCAGGGGAGGGGTGAGGGCTGGTGCGGTTTTGGCGGAGAGGAGGCAGTTGACGGCGGAGAGGTAGGAGGATTTTTCGGTGGAGGTTAGGGTGCGCCTTTGTGAGAAGGGTGAGTGTTAGCTACATGTAACTGCCCCTGGGGACTGGGAAGTATGTAGATGTATGGACTGGACTGGGGAAGAAGGGAAGGTTGGTTTGTTACGAACCATTCTTTTCTGATAATTGGCTTCTTTCCGCAGGCCGCTGCGTCTACGACAGAGTCTGAACCGAGGAGGAGGAGGCCAAGGGCTACGGCCCAGGAGCGGAGGTTTTGCTTTCCAACCATGGTGATGAAAGCGAGCGCGTGAGTTCGGTTCCGGGTGGAAGACTGAGTGGATGAGCTACGAGGGGAAATCCGAGTCAAACTAAAAAGTTTGCAACCGACAGATCTACACTGAAGTAGCAGTAGAAGAAAGACCCCGAGAGATCAACAGCAGATCAAATCCAAGGAGGCGGCTCATCCCGCTTTTATACACTTCTGCGAATACCCCATCTTGCCCGACGGTATTCACGATGGCTCCCACTTCGGCCTCGGCCCTACGACCCTACAATCCCCGTATTAACAAAAGTTTTGACTTCCACTTGCTTGGCAACGGATGGCAGCATCCGCTTTTTCTTCAAAAACAGAACGAAGGATCACCTAAAATCTTATACCAAGACATTTGCGAACAGGGGGCCGGTAAGGTAAACATCAAACATCACCGGTAGCGAGTGGAGCCGAGAGAAACATGTAGGGACATTATCAGCCTTGGTAGGCGTGGTTGGGCGTTGCACTGCGTATCTTGGTATTCGTTGAGGTGTCTAAGCGTTGAAGACTTCTGGCGTGATGAGTTACGCATGATTGGAAACTTTGACTTTATTGCCAAGTGCTTCGAGCATCTGTGCTGGCCAAAGTCAAGAGAAATGCGTTGTTCAGGAAAAATGCCGTCGGGATATTTGCTAGGTAGGTATGCTGCGGATTCTCGGGCATATGTAGAATCTCAGGGGTCAATGTAACCTCAGACACATGACGAGGTCTAGGAGAAAGTAACATTTGATGACAAGCAGGCAACAACCACGTACCTTGCCCTCAACAGTCTTTCTTTCAGTTGCTTCATGACAGACGGGAATCCATCACAATCTCCCGAATATGCTCCTTCTCCTGGACAACCTCCATACCGCCCTCCTCAACTCTCCATCACCATCTCCGCCTGCATCACCCTCACCACTCCCCTCCACCCTCTTCTCCATGTCCGCATCCTCATCCCCAAAAGGAACCTGATCCCCCCAGCACTCCTCCTCTTCTTCTGGCATCTCACCCTCTCTAAAGTATTTCCTCACCACCTTCGCCATGCAAAAACTCGGGCTCGCCAAACTCGTATGCCCCCAACTGCCCCTTTGCACTAGCACCTTCGCTCCCTTGAACCCCTTTGCATTTTTCCTTGCACTTACAAGGGGAGTGACATTGTCGAATTCATTATTGATAAACAGTACCGGGTGCGCTGTCGCCACATCCTCGAATGCTGAAGTAAAGTTGAGTGGCTGCCACCTGGGACGAATGGTTCGACCGGCACATGAAAGTCGGAAAGAAGCCTGTACGGCCCCAGCAGCTGAGGAGATGTTGAGTAACTGTTTGGCGTACTGAGCGAAGTCGTGGGGTGAAGAGGTGAAGGGAGCAGCGTCGGAGCACATGACGGCTGAAGAAACGTCGGGGTTACTTTCTTCTTCAAAGGGGATGAATGGGGGAGGTTGAATAGGTTCGGTGTCGTCTGCTTGGCAGGTTGTTGGAGAGGATGGTAAGGGTGGGATATCGGAGAGGGTGTACTGGTGATAGGGTAGGGCGTCGCCTGCTTCGAGACTGGCGAGGACGCGGGCGATTTGTGGGAAGCGGAGGATGGGTTGGTAAAGCGCTGTGGAGAGCATGCGCCGGATGTGGGAGTAGGTAACGAGCGAGGGGACGTGGAAGGGCTCGGTTGGGTCTGAAGATGGAGACTGCTGGCCTAGAGGGATAATGATGGGGTGAGTCCGCAGCTTTGTAAGTAGGGCGTCGAGACGAGACTTGATCGCATGAGGAGAGGAGGCGTGGAAAGAGCATCGATCAGGGCCGGCGGAGTGACAGAAGGTGTAAAAGGCCTCCATGACTTTGTCAGTGTCGTGGAGGAAGTTGATGTAAGTGCCGTTGTGCCACTCCTCGTAGTCGACATTGCCTATCAAATCAGATTAGCGATGTTCAGCCCTTCACTGAAGCACTCTTTCGTATAAAACTCACCATCATTAACCATCCTCTCAACCCTATCCGGATACATCACAGCAAACGTCCCACCAAGCACCGTCCCATAGCTAAACCCCCAGTACTTCAATTTCTCTTCTCCCATACCCTCCAGAATCGCGAGCAAATCCCTCGCGTGGTACAGCGTACTACTATGCTCAAGGATCCCTGAGGCTTCCAGATTCCGTTCGCAGACCAGTGAGTACGCAGCGGCTCTGGCATAGGCGTCGTATACCGTCCCTTCATGGGCATCAATCACACCAGGATCTTGCAGATCCCAGTAGACTCGATCCTGTGTCGATGCCCAGCAGTCAATCCGCGGTATTGATGCGCCGACACCTCGTGGATCCCAGCTGACAATATCATGGTTTGTGCCTACAATAGTCTGCAGGTCTCGCCCGTGGTCACGAAGTGACCATATCCCTGATCCTCCCGGTCCGCCTGGGTTGAAGATGATGGGCCCTCGGTAGTCGGAATTGTTTGAAGGCACAGTGGCCCGGAGCCGGATGATAGCCAAGATAACGCGACGTCCCGAAGCAGAGTCGTTGGTCGCTTCTGCTTGTTGCCAGTCCATGGGTAGATCCAGCCGTGCGCAGTCGAACTCGTTGTCGTAGCATGGTTGCCACTGTATTGGTGGAGGACTGGGGGTGATATCTGCCCAGTTGAACTCATCGCCTGGCTCCTTCTTCCGGTCCTTGTCAAAGAAGTATAACGTGTTGATATAGGGGCGTTTTGGGCTTGTTGTCCATGCAAGTGATGAGAGATCTGGCAGTGATAACAGCGCGAGTGTCGCTAGTACTATAGCCGTACATGACCACGCAATCTTTGTAGCCCGTGGATGCGTTATTCGGTGCCAGCAATGTCGTTCACTGATCGAGGATACTCGGTACTGCCCTTCGTCTTGAAGCTTCCGGTACATCGTGTTCGTGCTGGCCGCGGGTACCTCTAGAGAGTTCATATTGGAGACAATAACCCCATGGGCTGGTTCAAAAGGATGAGGGGAATTGAAGTGAATAAGAACTCGACAACCAGCATTAAACACCAGGCTAGACGCTCTTGACACCAGCTGAACTCTTCCTTGTACGACTTAGGGATCCGCCATTGCTAGGTCCGTAAATGTTCATGTCTCGGAGATCCTGGGCCCCATTGGAGGTGATGTTTCAGCTAACTGCCGTCAACAAAATAAAGATTGGCTGAGATCTGTTTTTGACGATAACAATGTGTGGTTGATCACCATCAGGTAGGTGCTTGCTAGTGAGCTGCTGCCCACGTACATGTTAAGTGATGGAAGGCGTGTCTGAGAGAGCCCAAGGGTCCGCCCTTCTCCCGATAAGAAACGCACAGAAACGATCCAATGAAGAAGTCTCTGAAACAGAAGATAAGCAGGTCAAACCCAAATACGAGTGGTGATGGATCACCGTCTGAGCAACGGAACCTGCGGGGATGAACCGCACGCCCAATTGGCGTTCGTCCCGTCCCACAGGGCACACCCCGCACGATACAACGCGATCGATATCCAAAGGGACTTGAGAATATCCCCGGGTGATCTGGAGAAATGCGGTTGGGAAACGAGGTGAACATGAAGACCGACTCATTTCACCACTTGGTGAATACCAGTGGCATATATAGATCGCAATCACTTATCATAACCAAAACGGCGTATGTTGTAGTTCAACTAACTTTATTACGCATAAGTCTTGTCCAACAAATGAAAGAACGAAAGTAAAACAAAAACAAACAGCCAATTGCCTTGGTGTAATGCGGGGGAATCATTCAGCGTAACATTTTCCTCGTCACAACACCCTTGAAGCCTCTCCAAACGCCATTGCCAATCATGCTCATGGGATAACATAACTGAAATTCGCCGACGTACTCCGGACCCGATCAGTCCGAGTCATTATATGTACCGAGTCTTTGTTCGGGGGTCATCCTATTCTTGGGGCTTGTCGGCCTCCTTTTCCTTGTCATCGGCTGCTGTCGCGGGTGCTTTGTCTGACGCCTCTTCAGGGGCCTTGGCTGGCTCTTCTGCCACTGCCACGGCCGCCTCAGTGTGAGCTTCTGGTACGGGCGAGGCGGGCTTAGGCGAGGTGGCCTTTGGGGAGGCTGGTGCTGCTTCAGCGGTGGGCTCCGTAGTGGGAGCGGCAGCGGCAGCGGCAGCGGCGGCGGCGGCGGGGACGGCGGGAGTTGACTTGGGTTCCGTCTCTGGTTCTGGAGCAGCGGCAGTTTCCACTTCCTCGGTCTTGATCTCCGCTTCTGGCTCTGCAGGCTTGTCATCGGCTTCGCCCATGTCCACATCGCCGTCTTCGTCGACCTTGGCCGCAGAGCTTGCTTCAGGTTGTACAGGCGCTGCTGCTTCTGCGGCTGCGGGGGCCTCAACTGGAGCTTCAGCGGCAGCCGGTTGAGCTTCGTCATCGTCGATCATGGTCTCATCATTATCGACAGCAACAGGCTCCGCTGGCTTTGCAGGGGCGGCAGGGGCGGCGGCGGCGGCGGCGGTAGCGGCAATCGAAGGCGGAGCCGGTTCTCCGATATCAAGGTCCATATCTTCCACTGCCTTAGGGTTCTTGAAGTCGAGGATGGACCGGCGCTGGGGACCATCTGGCTTGAAAACGCCATTGGCCTGGGCCATGTCCTCGTCGTCACTCTCCTCGAACTCGTCCTGCCTGGCCCTCTCCTTCTCCCACTGTCGCTGTGTCCGGCGGACATCCTTGTTCTCATCTTCATCCATGTCGTCAAGCTCGTCTTCTTGCTCATCCGACATACCGAAGCCCTGGCGCGGAACATCCTGCATCTGGACAGAGGGCACTGGGGCAGTCTTCTTCAGGTTCTCTATCACTGAAATCTTGATCTTCTCCAGGTACTCTGGGCTGTTGGCGTTTTCCATGTTGGAAGAGCGCACATCGAGCTCGTAGTCGGGTCCGTAATACTAGAGTCTGTTAGCGGATTTGCCGGAAGGGGGGAAGTTGATTCACTTACATCATAGTACTCATTATATGGAAGTACTGGGTTCATTTCAACACCGACCAGGCGGCCCGTCTCGTAGGCCCATGTCCTAGCAACATTGCGCATGGTATAGCCACCTCCGCCGAGGACAAGCGTCGGCAGTCCAAAGCTGCGCACGTAATTGACACAGTTGGCGTGGCCGCGCATGCTCAAATTGAAGCAGCCAAGACGATCGCCGGACAAACTGTCACCGCCGCACTGGAGGACAACGGCCTCAGGTTGGAAGTACTGCATAACAGCGCTAATGACGGGCTGGAAGATGGAGCTGTATGTATTGTCGTCGATGCCGTCGCGGAGGGGGAAGTTGACGGCATAGTTCTTGCCCGATCCGATACCAATGTCGCGCAACTCGCCGGTACCGGGGAAGTACTCGCCGTACTTGTGGAAGGACACGGTCATGACGCGATCCGTCGTGTAGAATGCTTCTTCGACACCGTCTCCGTGGTGCACATCGATATCGACGTAGAGTACGCGCTTCTTGAAGCGCAAGAGTTCAAGGATGGCCAAGACAATATCTGTGTAAAGAATCATTTAGGTAAGCCTTGATGCCACGATGCAAGGGTCTTGCCCAAAGGTGATCACATACCATTGACATAGCAGAAGCCGCTAGCTTCGCTTTTCTTTGCGTGATGCAGGCCACCCGCCCAGTTGATGGCGATATCGCACTTGTCTCTGTTCAAGCGAGCAGCACCCTCCATACTGCCGCCGGCACTGATGCCGCAGAACTCGAACAGACCGTCGAAAACGGGACAATCGTCGCCGACGTTGTACTTGCCCTGCTCGCGCATGAAACCGTCCATGTTGTCGGGCGTAACTTTTTGCAAGAACTCAATGTACTCGTCGGTGTGGAACTGTGTCATTTCGGCAGTAACGGCTGGTTTTGCTCGCTTTTGTGGATGTCAGTTTGTTGTTGACGTAGATTCCATAACTACCACCAGCAGAAGGAGGAACAGCCACTCACGTAAACCTCGAGAAACTTGTACACGTTGTAGTTCATGACCAGACTGTGGGCGAGGCGGATACGATGGGGCTTCATGGGATGGCCCGTCACGTAGGCATAGTTGCCAATGTCGGAATCGTAAAAGTAGGCGACCCGCTTCTTGTCATTGTGGACGACGGTATACAGCGGCTCGTCACGCGCGACTCCGGCGGGATCGGTGAACGTGGAAGGCATGGTGGGCAGATGTCGCCGGGTTGCCCGTCGTGGTGCCTTGTCGGATACGCAGGACTATCTGGGTAGATACAGCTCGACGTGTGGAATGTAGGTTGTGTTTGTACGGGGGATTGGAACTCGGATCGAAATTGAAGTTATTCGCGAATCGCCGGGAGAGATGCTGGGATGGCCAGGGTCCTGTCGTGAGGGTATGGTCGAGTGCGCCGGGCCCAATGGATGAGAGTGACGGCTTTATAGGATCGATAGATTGACAAAGAATAATATCGAAACAAGCCGGTGGTGTGGCAAATCACCAGGGCTGCTGTCGTCGTCGGGTTGCTAAGAACGAGAGAGATGGTGTTTAGTTGGAGATTCTCGGCGCCGGGGTATCACTGGTAGAATTGATCCAGCGTGCTTGTTACGAGCCAGCGCTGAGTCGGTGCGTGTCCCTGCGTGGGCCCTGAAGCAAGCCGCGGGCGGACAGGCGGGGAAGCGCGAGCACGAAGCAGCAGCATGAACGCGTCCGGGCAGGCATCGTGGTGGTAATAAGTGGGATGCAATTGAGCTCCTCTCCACAACTTTGTAAAGCATTAACCAATCAGAAATGTGGACGAGCAGCTGGCCCTCTCCCGGCAGGCAATCTTCCAATCCAGACCCGCCAAAATGAGGTCAACCGGTCTTGCCTGCCGGGCAATGACAGACCAGATAAGATTATGTAATCCACATCTTTCACCCTTCCGTCACTGCAGTGGACTTTTTTGGCAGTTGGCGTTTGCAGGCTGCCACAGCTTGTCGTCAACGCCGCCGCCAGCCAGCCCAGCCCAGCCCAGCTCGCGGCAACAGAAGCTCCCCATGCTGCATGCTCCAACCTGACGCGGAGACTCGTCCAGCTACCTCTACAGCACCTCAACCCACCAAACAACGAACCGCCTCCCGACTGTCATCTACGACATCCCACTTCAACTTTACAACACCAAACCACATTCACCCGCCATTCCCGTCGTTTTCGCATCGCGACCTTTTCCACCGACTTTTTGCGCGACGTCATCTAATACCGAGGAACGCCACCAGTATTGATACTCGATCTGCCGAGACACAGCTACATACCCTCGATAATACACCACCACTTCCTCTTTCTACCCAAACCACCACATCACATTATTCAAGATGGAGCGCATGCGCAGCTTTTTGGGCGGCGTGGGAATGGGCGGTGCGACGGCGCCAGGAGCTGTATGTTTGTTCCCATTTTCAGATGGAATAGTAGAATCGCGGGCAGGTTGCAAAGGGCAGGCAGAATGCTAACGTACAGCTGTTGCTTGCTTAGGATAACACCAACCTGATCGATAACTCAGAGACCGTCTACATTTCCTCCCTAGCCCTCCTCAAGATGTTGCGCCACGGCCGCGCTGGTGTTCCCATGGAAGTCATGGGTCTGATGTTGGGAGAGTTCGTCGATGACTTCACCGTCCGCGTCGTCGATGTGTTTGCCATGCCCCAAAGCGGTACTGGTGTCAGTGTAGAGGCTGTCGACCCCGTCTTCCAGATGAACATGATGGACATGCTCAGGCAAACGGGAAGGTGAGAAAATCCTCATCCAAGCTTGATCTCCCACCAGACGCTAACATGGCCCCCTTCGCAGACCCGAGGCCGTCGTCGGCTGGTACCACTCGCATCCCGGTTTCGGCTGCTGGTTGTCGTCCGTCGATATCAACACCCAGCAAAGTTTCGAGCAGCTCAACTCCCGTGCGGTTGCTGTGGTTATTGACCCCATCCAGTCCGTCAAGGGCAAGGTTGTCATCGACGCTTTCCGCCTCATCAACCCTCAGACTCTCATGCTAGGTCAGGAGCCCAGACAGACAACGTCCAACTTGGGCCACCTCAACAAGCCTTCCATCCAAGCCCTCATTCACGGCCTCAACAGGCACTACTACTCGATCGGCATCAACTACCGCAAGACCGCCCTGGAGGAGAACATGTTGATGAATCTGCACAAGCACGTTTGGACCGAGGCCCTCGAGATGGAGGACTTCCGCTGCGAGGGCTCAAGGACAAAGGAGAGACTCGACCGCCTGGTCAGCCTTGCCGACGGCTACGAGAAGAGAGTCAAGGAGGAGACAGAGTTGACCAAGGATCAGCTCAAGACACGCTATGTCGGCAAGCTGGACCCCAAGAAGCATTTGGAGGATGTTGGCCAGCAACTCATCGAGGACAACATTGTTGCCGTTTCAAGACAGATGATCGACAAGGAGGCCACCATTGCGAAGAAGGATACCCCCGCCGGGGCCAACGGCGCCACACAAGGCGACCAGATGGAGGTTGAGGAGGAGCAGCTATAGGTACAGGTACCTTACCTAACCAAAAGGACAAAGCATGCATGACGTTTTCTTTCGCAGGCGCGCGTACCTCCGACACACAATGTGATTTTGTATGACTAGGCGTTAGGCATTAAGGGTGGGCAGCTAGACCGGTAGCCATGTTCAAGATCTGGTTTTCTTTTCAGTGATCAAGGTCACCTACCTGTTCGGGATGCAGGCCTGCAGTGACTGGTTTAGGGTGTCTGGGTTGTGTAAGTGAGCTCGACTCTCCTTTGTTCTCGATCGTTGTGCGTGTCTTGACGAACACATTGCCTTTGTGTTCCGAGGTTTGTTCTTCGTTATACCCCATTGTCCATTGAAAGATGCCCTGAACAGTGCCGTCCTTCTGATAATAGCATTGTTTACTTGTAGTGTTCATGGCGTTCAACTATCTCTTCGAGTCCCCTCATCCGAGTATAAGTATTGGAAGGTCCAGTTCTTCCAAAGTCAATTCAGTTCGTCATCCACGATAACATCAACAAGCATACGAATAACATCAACAGGCGTTCAAACGACACTTCACCACTCTCAACAAAAAGTCAGCATGACTTTTACAGCTTCCTTGCAGACAGCCATCAACCATTTGTTCTGCGTTTCGCAATCCAACAAGAACAACCATGTTCAAAGACACGGCAACAAAGCCAGCCCGTCCAACGGCAGCTGGCAAGGAAGCCATCAACATAAAACCATGCTGCCCCAGCAAGACCAGCAGCACGGAAACACTTCTTCCATCAACACCCCTCAGGAACAGTCAAACAACTGGTATCTTCCCCCCAATCCTCCTCGCCCTCCTCCTAACTCTCCTAAGCCCCGTCCCATTCATCTCCCTACTAACCCTCCTCCTCGCCCTCCTCCTAATTCTCCTCGTCCCCGGCCTATCCGCTTAAAAGATATTCAAGCTAACAACAGATCGCAAGTTGAATCATCCGACGACCATTCAGCATACCAGGACGTCTTGGTGTCGGCTACCTTGCCCCACCCCGATCTCAACAAGGCTCTCCCACCCGTCCCCCTCTTCTTCCAAGAAGACCTTACCATGTTCCCCCTCCCACTTCCGACAGGGCAGCAGCAAGCTCACCCCAAGACTCATCAGGTCCCTCAGCAGCTGACTTCCGAACAGCAGCAAGAATCCGACTTCCTGACCTTACTCACCCAGCTAGAAAAGGCTCTCCAACACATCCCCTACGCATTATGTGGCCGCGCCGCCCTTTACGTATGGGGCTACCGCTCGCTATCTGTCACCCCCCCGGAAAAAGTCAGCATCATCTGTCCCGACGGTAACGAAGAGATTCTTCTCAGCTGGGCAAAAACTCAAGGTTGGACTTCCGTCGTCTCCTCCCTCCGCGGTTGCTCCTTCGAAGTCCCCCTTGGTAACGGAAAGTCCAAAGAAGTCAACGTCAAGACCGCCCAACGCATGGGCTTGACCCTCCGCGGCCTTGTTGGCGGCCCAGAAGGAACAAGTGGAAGTGGTGGTAGTATGCCAATGGCCGTCAAAGGCACCTGGGCCGAAGCCGAGAAAAAGGTGCTCAAGACCCAAGCGGCAGTTGTTACCCTGCCCGCGTTACTGGGCATGTTAATGGAGGGGTTTGTTACCGAGGTTGATCCCCAGAGTAGCTACCATCAGCGACAAGACCCCGAAGCAGACCAGCAAAGTTCCTCCAGAAAGAGGGTCGAAGAGGCAGCAACCATCATCCTCTGGGTTTTGTCAAGGCTCGTCGAGCGCGGCGAACGTCTATCGCAAGACCAAGTCCCCGAAGCATTCTTGGTTCCCTTCCTCGCTGGCTGGCCTGAGGCTCACGGGCTGTTTGACGAGCTGGGTGTTTCTACATTCGATTCGTGCTTCGAAGCAATTGAATCCGACCAGCTCATGCGCAGTAGACCAGAGTCAAAGTTGCCGCTGGACGCAGTCACGCTCGCTGCACTTGAGGGAGTCCCGCCGCCGGTACCGATGAGGAACCCGGGGAGAATGACGATGGAGGTGATGATGGTGCAGCCCACTAGAACGGCTAGTCCGGCTGCGTCGTACAAGTCGCAGGATACGATCGCTTTGATTGAGAACGAGATTGAAGCTTGGAATTGTTTGAGCTTGGAGGAGGCGGCGTTTGCGGCGGCTGCGGAAACTCCGACTGATGAACGGCAAGCTTCGGGTTCGTTCGAGACTTCATCTCAAGTTTCGGAGGTTTCGAGGGTTGATTCGAATCCTTGGGCTTCGACTGGTTCGAGCTCGACTGCGCCTTCAACTGTTTCCACTGTCTCTTCTTCTCAGTCTGCGAGTCGGCCAGGTGAGAGGAGAATCAAGTGTTCTCCTCCGCCTTGGAATCCTGCTTGGGATTCTCGATTGCAGAGCAAGCTCGTGGAATACCCAGACTGGATCTGAGTACTTACTGTCATGATAGAGTTTGTTGTTTTGTTTGGATAAGTCTTTGGAAATTGTTTGGTTTTGGGCGGCATTCTGCATTTTTGGACAAAGTGTGAAAGATACATACCTTGATGGTATCAAAGTGACTAATCAACATAGATTGTATTGCTTTTAACAAGATATAAAACCAGTTCGTACAAATCTCACAATCCCTCCTCTTCCTCAAATGTTACATAGTGTAATTTCTGACATGCTGTAAAAGATCAAGCAGTGAAATGTTCCAGACCTCCCTCTGGCTACACGAAAATAAAGAAGATGCAATACGAAATACAACTGACCCGACATGCTCCCAGATATCTATCCGTCCCTGTTTGCTTTGTGAAACTCACTTCATGCTCCTATATCTTCAAAAGACACTCAGAAACCCCTCCCCGCTCTCCTCTTCAAATGCCTCCTAGCATGCCTCTCCCCAGGTGCATAAGCATCCACCCTCCTTTCACCCTTCCTTACAGCTGAGTGCACCAAAGACCCGCCCTCACACCTGGTTCCAGCTGAAACCTTCTGAGGAACCGCCCAGCCGTTGGCGCAGATGCCAAAGTATTCATCATCAAAGCAGATAGCGATATCACCAGTCTTGCATTCCTTCTTTTCATGTGTCGCGCCAGAGCCGGAACCAGAGTCAGAGCCGGAACCGGAACTGGAACCGCCAGAGCCCGATGCATCGTTTGCGGTGTCTCCGAGATTGGAGGGGGCTGCAGCAGGTGCAGAAGCAGACGCATCACTGCCAGCGCCAGCGCCACTGTCACTTCCCGCACCGGCACCAGCATCAGGTGCTTCACCAGTGGTGACGGCTGCAGGTGCAGAAGCAGGAGCGGAAGCAGCGTCGGAAGCAGCAGGTGGCACGTTGCTCGTAACGGTCACCTCCAGTGTCAGAGATGTCTTGCGAGTTACCGTAACGCCTGCTTCATCACCACCAACGGCGGTGGCTCCAGTCTCTGTTGGAGCATCAGGGTCGTGGCATTCTCCCCCTTCTGAGCCAGACACGGAGCCGGCATCAGCACCACCAGTAGCACTAGCAGTGGCACTTGGTGCCGATCCATCGCTAGGAGCAGTGATGAAGGTGCCTCCAGCGCCGCCTTCGACCTTAACGCTGCCACTGGAGATGGGCACGACGGAGTAGGACTTGGTCTTGGTTCCAGCGCCGTATGTCCCAGAGAGAGAGGCGAAAGCGTCACTCTGCGTCTTGGTTCCGCTACCGACAGCAGCAGCAGAAGTGGTAGCAGCTGGTGGCTTTTCTGTGCCCGTGGCTGAACCAGAAGCAGGAGCGGAAGCAGAAGCCCCAGCGTTGACTCCTCCTCCCGTAGGCACGGCACCACCGCTTGGATGGACTGTCTTGGGGTTTTCCTCGAACGTGGGTAACTTGTCGTTGTCGATATTGGGGCACAGCTTAGACCCATCGTTAGGGATACCGGGTTTGCCGAAAGGCTTGTTGAGCACGTTGATGATGCGGCCGTATTTGCCTGGGTTGGGGATGTTGAGGACGTGCGATGTCGCGTTGTTGCCGGTGCTACAGCCATCATAGCCGGGAATATCTGTCTGCCTGAGATTGGCGATGAAGATGTTGGGGAGAGCATCGTATTTCTCGCGCGAGGTGGTGCTACTGGTGATGTTAACAGGGGCGCAGTTCCTGTGAGGCAAGAGGTTAGTGTCTGATTGTGTTGTGGTGTTCGAAAGAACGAAATTGTAGATATGCTGTAAGGGAATAGATGTGCAAGGCCAGAAATTGGGGTAGGGCCGACTTACATATACATCTCCCTGTTTCCAACTTTGTTGAACCACGTCCAGGCAAAAGTCGCTGGACCTGATGGCAAACTATGAATGTGTATTAGCTGGTGGCCATAACATGGCACCAAATTCTAGTGCGAGGTTTGATGTTCGCAGTTAACTTACAAGTCAGGGATGGGTATCAGAAATTCTCGAGTGCAGTTCACGCCGAAATCGTTGTGGCAAATGTCGGTGTTCGGTCTTTGTGCTAGATCTTTAGGACGGCCCTCGTTGGGCAAGTTATCTTGCTCATTGCCCATCTCTCCCGGACACCCGCCAATAATGCTGTAGATGGTCTTGAAGGTGGCCGAGGTATTCCACCCATTTGTTGGCTGATCGTATGAAATGCTGAACTGGCAAGAACCGCCACCATGTTGAGCAGCACCGCTGAACTGCACCAGTTGAACCTCACCGGCCTTGATCGGAGTGACCTCCTCAACGTCATGCTTGTTCTGGCAGGGGTACGGATAGTTCATACCCAGTGGTTTAGGTATGTTGAGAGGGTCGACTTGAACCAGAGGGGCTATCTTGTAGAGATTGTAGGAATGGGGTTTTATCATCACCATGTGCCCTTGGACACAGGTAAGTAGAAGAAGTGCGGCCGTTGCCGTGCTGCTGCTGAACTTGTAAGCCATCTTGTAAATTGTCGTGATAGTTGACTTGAAGTGAAAGAAATCAAGAAAGAGTTGTGATTCCAGACTTTTTATATCGAGGTCGAAGAGTTACCAATTGGCCGGTAGACGACCTTGACAAGGATTTATACACAAACTCATCGCCTTTCCCATATTGCAGGTTCCAGTGTGTCAGTCAACCTCGAATCAGCGGGGGGCAAACATACCTGAGGTTAATTAGACGCCCACAGTTTCAAGACCCCTTCTTGTTCATTCACTGGCATGTGCGGCTGCCAGGCGCCGCCGCATCTTGACGCATTGAAACGAGAGTAATGAATCTGGGGAAAGGGGAAGAAAAAAAGAGTCTAGATCTTGCAAGGTACATCATGGAAGCGCATGGGGTCTCCGGTGGGCGGATAAGGATCCCGCTGAAATGAAAGGAAATGTCCTCGGAGGAGTTCATGTGAGATGTGTGACATCAAACATTGATTGGGGCTTGAGGGGGAGTCATGTTTGCACAACTGCGAAACACCACTGAGAGATGAGGTCAGGCATATAGAGCGGCGGATGGTATGAAAGGCGGCCCTCAATATAATCGGCGTTTAAGGTGGGGGTTATTAGGAAGACCAAAGGAGGTTGACTAAGTGTTGGTGTGTCAAAGGCAATGGTTGGCGGTTCAAGCGGCGCGTACGGTGAACAATGGCTGTGTTGTTGGGTGTCGCCGTTGTACGCTCCGCAACCACAAAGAAATGTCAAGCGCTTCCATTTACTTGAGCATTTGCTGAAGGCTCGAGGTCATTCGGATCGGGGTTCTGGGATTTGGCGAAGTCATGGTAGAAAAATGTTTATCACTTGTGTTGTTTGGTTGAAGAGGAAGTGGCGTCCCCGACCCTGCAAAGATTTCGGCGTGGCTTGTGACCAAGAATCCACCTTCCAAAAGTCGTGTTACACAAGCCAAACATTTCACAACAATCACATGCAAAGAAGACCAAGACAAGTTATTTTAAATGATTTTTTTTTCTTCTATACTCAAGATGGGAACCAAAAGATCTAGAATCTAGGTTGACTAGTCCATCTATTCACCACCAAAGTACTCGACTTCTAATGGGTATACGCGGGGGTATTTATACACCAAAACCATCAAGCAGAGGTATAATGCAAAAATGCAAAGGGAATGAGAAAAAAAAGCAGAAAACAATCGAAGGCCGCGCAAATGGCCAGGCCTGTAAACCGCAAGACATGATGGGGATTGCCAAAAAGAATCCCAACAGCAACAAAAACTGAAAAACCCGGCGGGTATCATCATCACATAAAGGGTTTAGGCCGTAAAAACCCCCTTCTTTCTTCCTTCTCTCTCCTCAGCATTCTTTGTCGTTCGTTGCGTATTCATATCCTAATCAATCACCTCCTCGTTTTTCCTTTTCATTCTTTTCCCAACCAGTCATGTCATGATAAAAAGACTCTTCAACTCATTAATGGCTTTAACGCTCAGTCTTGGTGTTGATGCCGTCACCGAAGCCCGACTCGACACCGCGCTCATCGACAACATCGACATGGGCGGGGGTGTCGCTATCGCTCTGGTCGCTGCGGTTGCGGGACTTCTCCTCGTCGTGACGGTTGCCACCCTCGCCGTTGGTGTCACGGTTGACAAGGCCATACTGGTTGGCATAGGACTCAATCTCCTCGGGGGCGAGGTGAGGAAGCTCCTTGGCGGCCTTGACGTATGAGATCTTGTCGGAGTAGCCCTTGGCGAAGATGATGTCGATCTCCTCGAGCGAGCGGCGAGCAGTTTCGGGGTAAAAGAAGTAGATGATGGGAATGAAGCAGGCGTTCATGCAGGCAAAGAAGAGATAAGTTCCCCAGCCAATCTTATCGACCATGATAGGAGTGACCATGACGATAAGGAAGTTGAACATCCAGTTGGCGCAGGTAGAGACAGCGTTGGCCTTTCCACGGGTGCGGATGGGGTTGACCTCGGCGGGATAGAGCCAAGGAAGGGGAAGCCAGGTGGCACCGAAGAAGGCAATGTAGGTGAAGAGACCGACAGCAGCACCGCGAGCCTTCATGGGGTCGTCGGGGATCAAGCACGAAAAGGTGATGACCATGGAAAGACATTGACCAACGCTGCCAATGAGGAACAAACGACGGCGACCGACGCGCTCAATGACGAACCAGGAGACGGTAGCGAAGATGGAGTAGATAATCATGTTGACACCACCCAACAGCAGGGACATGTTGTGGGTCTCGCCAATAGACTCCTGGAACAGAATGGGGAAGTAGTAGATGACGGCGTTGCAACCACCGACCTGCTGCATGATCTGAGAGCTGGAACCGAGCAACAGGCGACGGAAGTGCTGGGTCTTGCCGCCAGTGAAGAGAGCCTTGAAGGGAGTGCTCTTCTGGCCGAAGCCGCCAGAGGCACGGAGGGAGTCGACAATGAGGTTGCGCTCCTGGATGGTCTCGGGACCGTCGATCTCGTAGCCACGGATGGCAGCAATGACCTTATCAGCGTCTTCGGTACGGCCGTGAGAGAGAAGCCATCTGGGCGACTCGGGAAGGTACCACATGGGGATGACGATGAAGATGGCGAAGATGAGCTGGAAAGCAATGGGGAAACGCCAGACGAGGTCATCGGGACCGTAGGAGGCACCGTAGTCGATCCAGTAAGCAATCAAGGTACCAAAGGCAATGACACCACCTTCAATGCAAATGAGAAGACCACGGTTCGAGGTCTTTGAACATTCGGCTGCAAAATTGTTAGCATGTTTTTTTGCTTGTGATCTCTGTGCAAACTGGAGCAAAAGCTTACCTTGATAGGTAGGAATAGTCGATGTGTTCATGCCGTTACCGAAACCCATAACGACACGGCCGACGAAGAGTTGAGCAAAAGGAGAAGAACCAGCCTGGCAAGTAACCTGAATAATGACACCGATAGCCATGATGGCGGCACCGATCATGATGTTCTTGCGTCTACCAAGCAAATCACCGGTCCAGAGAACGAACATGGCACCGACCAAGCATCCGATTTCGTAGATGGCAGTGATGAGACCCTGCATGGTCGAGTTATCTTTGGTTTCGGTAAAGAAGTTGTTGAAGGCGGGGGCGGTAATGATACCGCTCATGACACTATTGACATGTTCTGTTAGCATTTTGCTAGACTTTTGCGTTCACTGCTCCTGGTGTTGACTACTAACCCTTGATCATAGCCGAAGAGAAGGAAGCCAGTGGTGGCTACAGTCGAAACAGCTAGTGAGAGAGGTCGGCCTGAGAGGCCTAGGAACTTTGGAGGCGCCATCTTGGGTGAACTCGATGGGGTGAAAGGTGACGGATGACGGAATTCGAGATTCTAAAGTCAAGCTCTGGAAGGGAGCGAGGCCGTGGATATTTAAACTTGATCGAGGTCGAACCCAAGCATGGGAGGCGGACACCATGACCGAAGGCCAAGACGAATCAAAAACAAGGAGAAGCCCCATGTCACCCATGTTGAGTGTGAGATGCGAACATCAGGAAGAGCAGAAAGATACGAGGGCCTTGCGAGGACCCCAACGGCGTCCCATGGTGTGGTGAAACCATGACAAGCGGTGGAACTCTGGGAGTTAGGGTGCGTGGAGAAATGGGGACGATCACAAACTTCGGAGGTTGTTTTGCGTGGGGAGGCTAGGAGAGGGCAGCGGGTGAACTGCGGGAAAAGTAGACTCAGGTGAAAGTGTTCATCTTGTCCCCATTGGGCCAACATTGGTGCTCGGTGAGAGGTGATTTGCTGGCCTTGGGGGGTCCATCGAGGTACACGGTGAAAAATGATTGTTCAGGGCATTGGCATTCTGTGCGGCCTCGGTTGAGAGCGGTATTTGCGTCGTATCCAGTCGTATTTCCATTTCCCGTCTCTTTCTCACACAATTTGCACATGGTCTTACTCTCTTCTTTTGGTTGCAGTGGTATTCTGTCGCCTGAAGGGGCTATCCGACGGCGAGTACATAGGTACCTAGAATACCATATCGACTCCCGTCTGATTAAGCACACTGTCGTTGGCCAAGAGGCCAGAGGCAACGGAAAGGCAAATGCAGGGTCGTGGAATCCAGGAATTGGGGGTCGGTCATAATGTCATTGTCAGCCGTCATTTGTCCAAGTTCGCGGAGGAGTTGTCCCTTTCTGGAATCCCGTTTGGAACCTTGGATCTGTGATGAACAGTCGGGCATGTCGTGTCGGAAGGCAGCCTTGTTGCCCTTGTAGATTGTTGCCCTTGTTTGCCCATGAACATCACTGGCATCGCTCTTGCACCTTCGCCTTGGCCTACTGCAAGTCGAGCTGGTAAGCGCAACCTGAGCAGATGACGATCAGGACCGTGATCGGCTCTGTGCCATCCAAAACCAGTCTGATAAGCCCAGCGACTGCATGTCTCTCTCAGGGCACTCCTTCCTACTCGTGCAATGGCCTACAGACCACACAGTTTGGCTCGTTCATACCACGTTATTTCCTGGGCGCAGGGTAAAAGGGAAGGAACGGTTGCAATCCTTTGATCCTTTGAGTAACACACAGAGCACGTCGACATGCGACATGGAAGCCACGAACCGATTGACGATGAAATTGGGAAGGTGAAGAAATGCCAATGGTGGAGTAAGTGGAAAGTCTTCCTTCCCCGGCTGGGGTCTTCTTGCCGTATCTGAGGTTCGTTCACCCACACTTTCTTTGAGAGGAGCCCCTGGTGTTACAATGGTGACAATATTGGGGGAGCAAAGAAGGCTTGATTGTATGTAATTGTATAAAACTCTGCAGACGTACAGATCTCTGGCTACTGTGTAAAAATCCCTCAAACTCTAGACCTCGGTTATTTAGGTTACGTACACTCCTATTATCCCTACAGGCCAGCCACCCAGTATTATAACACACCCCTTTAGATTTATACTATAAATTAGTACTAAATTTACCTAAAAATGCCTTATAATCCTCTAAAAATCTCATACCTCTATTCCTAATATAATAGTATTTCCCTAGAATCTTTATTTATTACGTTAACTTTTAAATAAATTGTAAAGTCTTTTATCTAATCTATCTATAGCCTCTTTATCCTTTAACTCCTCTTAGTCCTTATTTTCTAAATTTATTACCCTTCTAGGTATCCCTATTACAATAAACGCGCTTATAATTTCTAATAGTTTAATCGGTAGCCGTTAGAGCTCTACGAATCCCAATTACTTTATTAATACGTAATAATCTATAGGCCCGAGATTCTTCGTAAGGCCGTCGGCGATTTACTCCTTAGTCGGGATATAAATAACATCGATAAACTTCCTTTCTTATATTTAACGTAATTAGTATTTATAAATATTTACGTACTTTAATTTAATTATTAAACGTATACCCTCTTTAATAACGAAGCGGATTATTTATTTATTATTATAACCTATAAGCGTAGTTTTTTAATCGAGTCCTACCGTTAATTTATTAAATAAACGGCGGGCGTAAATAATTTTTTTAGCGCCTTAATTTAGGGATAATAATTTTACCTCCGTAGAAGAGGTAATTACCGTATTTTATTTATTAGTTCGCCAATTTATAATTGCGCTTAAGAGCTTTAAAATAAACGCTTAAGAGCTTTTACGGTTAAAGGAATTATTTACGAAGGAGGAATTAATTATTACGTAAAAATCTTAACGGTTTAATTTATTTAATTAGAGAACGTAGTTTTAGGTTGATAATAAATATAAAAGAATGCGATTTATAACTTTATAATATATTAAATTAGGGTTCGAATTAAAACGAATTAGTTTAGAAATAAGGAAAATAATATTTAAGCGCGTAATAATAGTAATATAAAGGATAAAACCGATTTTAATTTAATAAATAATAATTTCGTATAGTAATATTTTATTTTCGTAGGGGATTAACTCCTTTTTAGCTATAAGGGTTTAGAAGAATCTCTTTATCCTTTTAACTTTATTTATAATTTTATTAATATAATCGCGTTATAATAATTAAATTAGCCGTTTTTTGCGATTACGAATAATTTTAATTCTTAAGAATTATTTTAACTCCTCTCCGCCAATTAATTAATATTTTTTTTTAAAGGTAATAATTACCCCCTTAATTATAACCACTTCCTTATCCTTATTTAAGTAAGCGATTACGATATTATTAACGTAGAAAAAGAAGAATACGTTATCCTTAATTAGAATACTAAATTTAGAAGGGATAGGGGATATATTTATAATTATAAAAGTTTTAATAAACTTTTATTATTATAGGAGTAGTAATTTACGTAGCCCGTATAGCGCTCGAAGTAATCGGACTACTTAGCCCTTCCTTTAATATTTAAGAGGAATTTATATATAAATTAATTTATTTAATAGGGTATTAATAAAGGCATTTTTAACGTTATATTGGGTTAAATTTAAATTAAAATAGGCTATAATTATTATAAGAATACGGAAAGATTTAATTATTAACGTAATTGTATAAATTTCGCGAATTCTATCCTTAGTCTACTAATTTCTTTATATTATTAAACGAATCTTATACTTTTAGAATCTACCGTCTTAATTAAATTTGTAGACGTAGACCTATTATAACCCTAGGATTTCTTTCCTATTTATATCCTTAATATTTACCTATTTTTAGGATTTTATTTTATTATACTTAATTAAATACTCCTTTTTTATAATTTTGAATAATTCCCCTATAGGATAAAGGTTGAACGTTTAATAGTATTCTAGAAGTAGTAAGAAATTAAATCGATAGAAGGTTTTTAAGAATCCTTACTTCTATAGCCGGTTAACCTTTTCCCTTATTAATTTTAATTTAGGATTATAATTAAGATCGATTTTAATACCCCTTTTTCGTATCTCTTCTAGGAAACCCTAATCGACGATTTAATTTCCCTAAAGATTTATAGGACGGTTACCCCGTTTAGTTAAGAAAGATGCGGCCTAATTAAGGTATTAATCTATAGTTAGCTATAAATCCTCGTTAGATTTTGAGAGTTTACTAATTAAGAACGATACCGGTATTTTATTTAGGGTTAGGGACGTAAAGTAGTACCTTTTATCCTCCAAATTTATAACCGTATTTTAAAAATTAGTAATTAATTATAAAGGTATTAAAGTTAATTTTTCTAGAAATTCGGTTAAAGTCTCTAGCCCTTATATTTATAATAGGAATTAGCTTATTAATTCGTAATATTAATTTAATAGGATTTAGCCTATTTATATTTAGTACTAATCCTTTAATAATTCTACGATCGCTTCCTCCTTTTATTTCCCCTCCTTTAAGGTATTAATCGTATCGATCGTTTCGTTCGCGTCGGTCGGGTAGTTTATAATTATAAAACTAAGCGTTAAGAGAGTTTGCAGTAATTTTAATTAATTTATTTCGGCGGTATTTATATTATAAAAGGTTTTTAATTATATAACCAACTCTTTAAGGGAAATTTATAGGGATTTATAAATTTCTTTAATTTTACCCGGAAATACCTCATTTTCGTTAAATACAACGTTTCGTATTATTATAATTTAATTAGTATAGGGGTTCTAGACCTTATATTAATTCGTTAATTAGTAATCGACTAAATACCCGATTTATATACGTCTTTTGAATTTTCTAATCCTTTCTTTATTATTTATAACGGTAGTAATAAGGGTAAAGGCCTTACAACTATAGACTTTTAAATATACGATTATAGGGGAGGGATTTATTAGTAATATATTACCGTTTTTAAAGTTATAATACAATTCGAATTTCTCCTTAGGAGCCTTCTAATAATAATCTACCTTAGGCGTTAAATTATAAAAATACGCAGCTACGCGTATAATTTCTAATTAGAGTACTTCGGGTAAATTCGTATTTATATATATTAATACCGCCTTAATTTTGATTATACCCTTTAAGCGCTTTACGCCGCTATTTTATACTTATATATAAAGTATAGAGGGTTTAATTATAATATTATATTTAATTAATTATATTATAATCTTTCGATTATTATTTATTTTATTATTATATTCTACAATACGAAGGAAGATTTTATATTAGGTTTATAAGCCCGTAAAAAGGTTCTAGAGATATATTAATATAGAATCGGCTTTTCGGTTACTTAAATAATACGTTTAAATATATTTAGATTATCGATTTATAATTATTATTAAATTTAAATATTTTTTACTTCGTATTTTAGTTTTATTATAAGAGAAGAAATTAATAACGAAGCGCAATTTTAAACCTTCTAAGTAATCGCGAAATTCTTTACGCATTTAGCGCTTTAATTTAATTATAATATATAGCTCGCAATATATTAGATTTAGACCCTTAAATCGAACCCTATAAATTTACTTAATTAATTTAACGAGCGTATTTAGTCCTAAGTAGCCAAATCGAAAGTATTAATAAAAGGTTACGCCCTTCTATAATTTCTATTAAGAATAATTAAAGGTAATATATATTATAAAAGAAGATTCGTTAATATTATTTTTTAATAGAAGGACGTACTCTAATATAAATTATTTATTAATAAAATATACGTAGTAAATTAAGGAATTCGTAAAGCTAAAGCGTAGGTACCCGTTCTTATAATCCTAAAAAATATAGTTATCTTCGAATTATTTTAAAAAAATAAAGTTATAAACCATATTCGGTACTAGGACGACGTTAGGGAGGATTAACTCCTTTAACCTTACGTTATTTTAGACCTTAATTATTATAATACCATACCCTTCGATAAAAATACGGCTATTACTAGCTTATATATAATCGTTTATATTTATAGGGGAAAAGTTTTTAAATCGATTAATTTTATTAAAAATATAGATTATTATACTTAAATTAAGAATTATAGAATCTTTTAATAAGTATACGGCGCAATAATCTATAAGTATTAAAAAATTACTTTTACTTATTAAACGACTATAAAATTACTCTTAATTAAATTCGTCTTCCCTTTACTTGCGTAATTGGAGAACGGCCTCTTTAAACTTCTTATCCTTCTTTATATTAACGGCGGCACGTTTCTTAATATCTTTATTTACTACTTAGCCTTCGAAAGCAATTTATAAGCGTACGTAGTAATATAATTTAATTTCGTAATTAAATTAATTATAAAATTTATAAGTAGGACGTTTCGTTTTGCGAACTTATTAAGGAAAGAAAGAAGCGCGTTTTTTATTAATAGATTTGGAAGATATATTTTTCTTACCTCCTTTCTTCTTTATTAATATTATAGCTTCTCTCCGCCCTTCTCTAATATCCGTACTAGGGTTTTCTTCGTTATTAAGAATATCCTTCTCAACGGGTTTTTTATTTAACGTAGCCGTAAATACTATACTTTTTAATAAGGAGGTTAACTAACCTTTACCTTAAATAGGATTTACCGTTATTATTTTATAAAAGTCTTTAGCAATAGTATAAAATCCTATTTTTATATAATTATCCTTTTCTAATTCCTTATTATATTAAAATTAATATATATTTACCTATAAGGAGAAAGGACTTCCCTTAATTATATAATTAAATTTTATAAATTAAATATTTAAATTATTAAATTTAAAGACCCCGTAGGCTTCGTATAGAATTATAGCTTATTCTTAATAGAACAATTAAGTAATCTAATCTTTAATAGTACGGCTTGGGCGTAGAATAGAGATTAATTAAGCTTTGGTTTATTTTTTAGCTTTTCGATCGTTAAAGTATACGGCTTTAGTAAAATTATTATACTATTCGTAGATACTAGAACGTTTAGTAAAATTAATTTCGCGGTATAGATTTCTAACGGTTTCGGTTATTTATAAATTTAATTAGGTTTTTTTAATCCCTAAATTAAAAATTGCCTTCAAATCTATACGTTAATTATTTTTTTTAATTATATAATCGCGATAATTATATTTATAATAAAAGCCGTACTTAATTATAATATTAGATAATTCTTTAAAACGAACCTTCTTCTTAGTAGCGGTCTCTCCCTCGGGTTTTTGGCCGATATAATCGAGAATATTAGGTTTAGAGGGTTTCGTTAATTAGGGTTAGCGATTTATAGAATTAATATATTCCTATAAGCCTAGGTTTTAGGCTTAAGAAATGAAGGTATTTTCCTAGGTAAGTTAATCCTTGGGGGAGTTGAGACGAATATTATTAATCTTCGAGGATATTATCGTTATTATTAATTTCGTTATTATTAACGTTATTAATGCCGTAACTTAAGCGAATCGATAAGATTTTTAATTATTACAATAGTAATAATATTAAGGGAGTAAAGAAGGCTTAATTGTATATAACTGTATAAGACTTTGTAGATGTGTAGATCTCTGGCTACTGTGTAAAAATCCCTTAGATTCCAAATTTCGGTTATTTAGGTTACGTGTACTCCTGTTATCCCTGCAGGCTAGCCACCCAGTATTGTAACACCTGGGAATCTCTGGAGCCTTTGCCGCAAAGCCTGGAGAAGGAGCAGTCCCACCGCGGCGTGGGGCACATGAGGTCATGGCGGGGCTCTTTCCAGCCAAACTTTTCCTCCTCAGCGTTTTCCAACAGCATGCCAAGACCAACCCAGGACCACCTCGCTGCGAAAAGCACTGATGAGCCGCCGGCTGTTGCTTGATGATGCTTGACTGCCTTGGACCTCTCTTGACACGAGCTTGTCTTTTTTTTTGCCCGCGTCCTGTCCCTGTCTGTGCGTCTTTTGTTCCTGGGTCCCTGGGACTTTCAGACGAAAAGTGACGAATGATGGGGAGCGGCTCTCTTTCATCCAATGCCAAGGTGCTCTAACAATTTCTCAAGTGCCGTTGGGCGGGTGTGGCGTTTGCCTCAGCACGGTACGGGGACACTGTCCAATGGCGCCTCTCTTTCCAGTTCAGACTGCAGTGTTCGCTTCAGTCAGCAGCCGAGTGCTTCACACTCTCCAAGAATGGAAGACCCAAGACTTTTTTCATGTTGCCGCCGCTGGCCAACGTCGCCAACGTCCAAGAACAAAGACATCACAACGAAAACATGGGCCCTTTGAGGCAGGCGTCATCGTAAATCAAAACAGAGTGTCTCTCTTTTCTTACTCCACAGTCCTCCGAGCTCATGAACATCGGCCGGGCTCCAGCTGTTTGTTCCAACCATCCACCACACCCCCGCAACCCCATCCCCCGCCTCTCCTCCATTTTCCTACCCGCATTGCTGCGACGTTGATTCTCACAGTGGACCATGGCGATGGAGTATCAGAACCACTTGACTCAAACTGCGACCTCTCAGCTTCGCTCACCGTTGTCCACCGTGCTGTTTTTTGTGGGTTTTCTCGGCCCTTGTTCGGTCGTTGGCCGTGTCTGCAAGGCCCTCAGGGCCCTCCAACCACTCAGAACTGCTCAGGTTGACGATTATCCGTGATGATCGCTCCTCTTTACCCCGATTTTTTTTCTGCTTTTCATGTGACGCATGTCGCACACGGTGACCATGGCCCAACACCCGGCTGCAGAGTGCCAGAAGAGGCAGTCGTCTTGAAATCCCTTCGGGCTGGCGCCGGCCGAAGAAGTGTTTGCTGGACGGTCAATACGTGTAGCTTCACCTTGACGCCCTGAGCCAGCCCGGTCTCGAACATGGTAAATTTCCGTGATGGCTTCCATCGATGCTAACGTTGACACCGCTAGGGACCATTCCCACACATGCACCCCAAAAAGTGTAACTATCACGGGACCCTGTTACCGCTGTTGGGACACGATTCTTCCAGGCTTCCCCAGAATCTGTCCATTCATCTGGGGCTGAAACTCGAAAGGGGTCTGGGGGAAATGAGGAGAAAGGGCCAACACACGTGTCGCGACCGCCAGTCCGGAAATTTTGCAACAAAAAGATGGAGGCCGGGGAAATGGAGTGGAGAGGAAATGAATGAGACTTTGGCAAAGGCACGGTCGCACTCGAATGTCTGGAGTTTTGGGGCCCGAGCTCATCACAACCACAGGGAATCATCATTTCCACTTTGAACGTCTTGGGTTCGGATGTTGGGCAACCCTTTCGGCAGGCACAAACACCATCACCCTCAACATCTTTCGATACTCGCAGCCGGAGCGTCGATTTTCCCACTCTTGGGTATTAATCAGGAGTTTATCATTACTCCAACCATGTCTGTTGGCCCTGACGATCCGATCACCCGAGCAAGCAATAATCCGAACAAGAGAAACAGAAGCAATTCTGTTCCGAAGATACGTACCGGATTATCTCCGCCACTGCTACTCCACCACCTCAGGTTCTGTCCTGTAAATTCATTTCCTGGAAGCCAAGCATTCCATAATTTTCAGGGGAATGGCGACTGTGATGGACAGCTGTGGGATGTGCCACCTCGGTATATGCACCGACACAGACTTGGACAAATCATGGTATAGTAGCTGACAAAACCAACATCTCCAGAATTCTCTCCAGTTTTTGACACACTCTCAAGCCTCAGATAGCCGACCTCTGTGCAACTCATGATTCCTGGATACATCAACCCGAGTTCATCAGCCGTGGACCTGTCATACATACACGACCAGCCCGCCACACTTGCCGCTCGCCGCCTTACCGCCTTCCCACATTCCCGTCCCGGCCAACCGCCGGAGCCCCTGTGTGGCTGACTTTGACAGGTCGTCGCGGAACGGGAGCCCGGCGCCGAAAAGAAGCTTCAACTTACTAACTCGCCAAGTATACCATAGGACTCGGCATCACTATAGTAGTTTGCGGCACATACAGTAATCAGCAAGGCTTGTCATATTTGACATGGAAGTGGTAAGCCCGGATCCCAGCATCAGAAAAATCAGACAATGCTTCATTTCGCGGGAACGATCTTGGCCCCTCGGATTGCAGTTTTGGGCCACCCTTGGTTGTCAGGTCGTCAATGCGCGATAACGATAGGACGAGTGACCTGCCGCCGTGCCGAATCAGGTCGTCGGAACGGGTATGGCAGCCGTCGCCGGGTTCGTTGCCAAGCGTTCGGTGCCTGAGCTTTGACCGTTCTTGGCACCTTCCTTGACCGCATCCGCCGGATTCTCGGCAAAGTGGATGGGGCCGCATACGGGATCGACAAGCCAAGCCCGATTACCGGTATTAGCTCCGGCTTGGCGGCTACTAGGTGGGGCCGGGTTTCTCCCGCTGAGACACTGTTTCGCGGAACATTCCTGCCGGATCCCTCCGAGCTTACTAAGACCACCTTCCCCATTCTCAACGCCTTCGATACAAGGAAGTTGCCCATTGTGGTGAGATATTCCCTTGCTTTTGTCAGGTATCATTCCCAGGCACTGACATGAATTCGATTCACCAGTCTCACAACCGTGCGAGTGACTTGTGGCCCGCGGCGACGGCGAGAACGGAAGTGTTTCACCGTTCACCTTGAAGCAATTTCCATCTCGAAGCCGTTCATGCGCTTCACTGAGTCGGTATGGATTGTGTTACCAAACAGAATCCAGTGATGATCATTCATGACTCGTCTTTTCCCGGATTCTACAGTATGCAAGAAAACTTCATGTTTTCTGCAGGAACCCTGGAAAATTTCACGTTTTTCTTCTGCAGCCTTGCCAGGTACTCCCTGAGTTCATCGTGCGTCGGATATCAAGATCAACAACACGGCGTTTCAGTCTGTGATTTCCCCAGATGGGAGCTCATCTCAATTACAGCCCGGAGATTAGGTACCTCTATGAGCTCGAGATCTTGAACCTGTTGGTTTTCCTTGTTGGTCGGTCTCAAAGAAGCAGGCCGTCAGAACATCTCATCGGCTGCCTAGGTACCTCATGATGTGCAACGGTAAGTGGGCAAGAGCCTTGCAGGATGCGTTGCTCATCATAACACCACATGGACACTCGCTCGCTCTCGCTTGTGAACGTGCCGACTTCCTGTCAGATCGTCTCATCCGGGTTCGGGTGTGATTAAACGAAGGTATAGCAAGGAGATCAACATCGTACCGTTCACTCGTTGTGATTTTGGATACTACCCCAATGAAACCCTCGCCAGGATCACCATGACGAGCTGGAGGGCACTTCTCAAAAGTATCTAGGTGACAGCAGCTTTCACCGAGCCGGTGGTATAGATTGCAGGCAAATCAACGGCCAGCACGTCAGCCCATCGCGTTAAGCCGAGGGCTTATACCAGTGCACTAGGGACGGACTGTGAAACCGGAACACATACGTCTCATCAAGTATTGACGATCCAGCCATAGGCCTATTCCCGGTGCATCGACTTCATATCTTGCCATTGCCCCGTCCGACAGATTTGTGTCCATTATTCGAAACTCTCGACTTCCCTCCGCCCCTAAACCACGTTATTCGAGTTACGCCATCAGTCTCTGCTTGCACAGTTGGAACGCAACATCCGCCGTCGCTCCGTCGAGGAAATCGTTCATCATGACGACGAGCGTGTCGAACCCACAAGTCGCCAGAACGTTATCCCTACACCACGGCAACGTCTTTGAATCACAGATTGCCTTCGTTGCCAGAATGCAGCTCGAGGTTGTCCCTGCCTCCAGGACCGAATAGGCCACGGCCCTGGGGATGTTCGTCGCCGTCGCCTGACACTGGATGTTGATGAAGGCTTTGCCTCTCCAGTTATTCTCGGTGAGCACCCTTGGAAAAGCGTCCACAATGCTCTGACCATCCAACGTGGCGTTTCCCTCATCCGTATAAGTTGACAAGCTGTCCACGCTTTCCATCATGATGAGCCTCTTCTTAGCCCTCCTCAGTTCTCCGATAGTCGCGTTCCGAAGGTCGTTCTCGTTTCCAACCACAATCCGATCACCAGCCCTCTCCAGGGCTTTTGCAAGATACTCCCTCTTATCCTGATCCGACGGCTTTGCACACTCGTTCGGCACGCCATCCCATCTCAGCTGCACCACCACGATCTCTTGCTGATGTGCCAGCAAGAAAGCAACTACATCCGCCAGGAACACATTATACCCCATGCCGGGTATAGCGCCATGTTGAAAATACAATCTGTCGGGCAACCCATCCTTTCCCTTTTGCATCGCCTGCCTCACCGCTGCATGGCAATATGCCGGTCTGAACTCGAAATACCGTGCTCCGATCCTCAACATGGCATCCAAGCTATCCTTCTGCGTCATCGCCAAACTATAGATGATGTTCGGCGCAATCAACGCAATCGCCGGTCCCGAAATCGTGTCCGCAATCTCCGCCATAATCCTGTTATCATGCACCAGCGTGCCCACCACCGCACCACCCATCTTGCCCAACACCTTGGTGCTGCTCGCCATGCTATTCATCCCGCTATCATGAGCACTCGGCAACACCAGTCTTCTAAACCGCCGATTCTCCTGCCACGACCCCGGCGGAACCATTTCCTCCATCCACCTACTCCCCGCCGGAGAAACGGCGATGTAGCACTGATGTCTCTTGGGCAAAACGTTCTGACCAGCAGGACCGCTCTCGTAGAAACCATACGTCACCACCACCTCTCTTCTCCGTGGTTGAGTCCCCTCGGGATCAACCCACGCGAAAATCGACGGAGTCGCAGCAATGCTATCCATCGTTCCACCGGTAGCAAGACCGGTGACGGCGTTGACATCGATCCATTGCTCCGTCACCACCCTATCTCCTGCTCCTTCTCCCCCACCCAGATTGAGGTTAACCCGGAAACTGAAACGACCCTTTTTGTCAAACAACGAGGGGATGTTGCGGGCTTCTACTTCGATGGCTCGTGAGAAAAACTGCTTTGAACCCTTGTCGGCGGAAGACGATGAGAAAACGACGGTTTCGCCGGGGACGGACAAGGTGATGCTGCAAGTGCCCCAGGAGGCGACGGTGGGTGAGATGTAGGCGTTTACGAAGATACCCTTTGAGGGAAGCTTTTCTTGGATTTTGAAGGACATTTTGCGGAAGATGTTTGGTTTGCTTGATGCCGAAGAGGTTCGAGATGGTGTGGCGGGGGCGGGAGTGGGAGTGGGGTTTGAGGTTGTTGGAGTCGAAGAGCTTGGGGAGGTCGCTTTAGAGGAGGAGGAAGAGGAGGAGAATGGGTTGCGGTCCTTGATGAAGGTCTTGAGTCTCATTGTGGTTAAGTTGGAGGCTCCTCTTCTACGTAGTTGCTTTGTGGCGTTGTTTGGATACGGGACGGGAATGGTGAGTTTGAGGTGATGTTCACTAACCGGTTCAATTAGCTGTCGATTGCATAGACCAAATGTGATAGGTCAAGGTCATCAATAGGTGAGTGAAAAAGTCTTTGTCGTTGTTGAGTGATGAGTGAGGATGATGATTGTTTGTTGTTGCTTCGGTCTTGTCCAGTGGAAAAGGTATGGAAGCCTGCAATTCCAAACAAGAAATGAAATGACAGGCGACGTCCAAAGTGGGGTAAGCAAGCCAATTTATAGTTCTAGAAACGACACTACTACTAACCTTTTCTCGTACCTGAATGTCGGCGACGTATCACATCGAGTAATGTCGTTTTCTCACTTCAATAGCTTCGGTCGATATGGCTTGTCTAGACTCTAGACCGGGAAACGGTGCTGAAACAGGGGTTGCGTGCCGCACCTCCAGGGTGATCCTGGAACTTGGTGGGAAGACGTCACAAGCTGCACACCATCAGATTGGGCGGCCTGATCCAGCCACAGGGCGTATACAAAATTCGACGAATAATCTCGAGTTAATCTCGAAAATTTGCCGACAAAGGAGGTGACGGGTAACTGGTGACGGTTTACTTGATAATATGATTGATAGGTGTGATGGGAATCTGCGCAAAGTGTGGTGATACGAATGTGCCGTGGGCTCGGGACCAGCTGAGAGGTTGGAAAGCCAAGCAAAACCCAAGCAAAGCCCAAGGAATGTGATGGAGGAGGGTTAAGTTAGCTAAGTAACAAACCTATTCCCGAACTCAAATACTTTAATAGTCTTGGCGTAAGGGGGTGTGTACACACCGCACACAACTATACTTTTTGGCCATTTGGTCGTTTTTCATTATTTACACAACTAAAATAGGTTGTTTACTATCGAAAACTGGTTATAATTATTGTAAAAAATCGATATATCGATACGGTAATATTACTTTTATTAATTTTTAGTATTTACGTTATCTTTTATTCAATTTTCGATTATAATCGATATAATTCGTTATTTAAATATTAATTAAAAGGCGTTAATTAACGTAATATTAGTAAATAGCGAATACCTAAATAAGGTCGTTATAACGGTTAGTATATTTGTGAGAATTGTTTGGAGGTATAAATAAAATCTAGTAGATATTAGTAAGTGTATTATATTAGTTAAAATACTATAGAATATTAGAAAATTTTTAATATAAGCGTTTAAAATATATATAATAATATTGCCCGCTTAATAAATATTATATTAATAATATATATAGAAGGTTATAGAGCTTTTTATTATAAAGCCCGATTTATATTTCGATAAGATTTATACCTTCTTAGCCGACGAATACGACGTTTACGTTTCGAAAGAGATTATACGAAAGTATTTACAATAGGATAAATAGAAGAAAAAAAGACTTTATATAAAAATAGCGTAATAATCCCCTATATTAATTATAAATTAATTTAATAAAATATTATTATTTATTATAGAAATATTCGTTTTTTGTAACGAATCTGGTATAAATCGAAGGGATAGAGTTCATTATATTAATTGGACGCTTAAGGGTACTATTATAATAATTTCTAACCGGTTTAAAAGGGGTAGGCGGTATTACCTCCTCTCCGTTATTAATATTAACGGTATATTCGATTTATTAATATTCCGGGGTATAACGGACTTTATTAGGTTTTAGAATTAAATAATAAAGAGGGTATTACTAAAAATAAATCCTTTTCCTAAGTATAATAGTATTTTAGTAATAGATAACGCTAGGTAGTATCTTCGAATCGAATTCTAGTAAGCGTATATTTAAAAGGGTATTTTATTATAATATTTACCGCTATACTCCCCCGAGTTTAACCCTATTAAAGTATATTTTAGTAATTTTAAGTAGTAGTTTAAACGGGTATATTGCAATGAGGGTGGTAATAATATACCGGATGTAAATTTTATAGATTTTTTGAAGAAGGTGGCGTTCGATATAGGTATACGTATATTATAAATCCGTAATTATTATAAAAATACGAAATTAGTAATAAATAAAATCGATAATAATAAAGATTATAAATAAATATATATTATTGAATTAATAGAGTATAGAGAGATAAATATTATAATTAGGCGGAGGTAGGAAGGAGAATAGGAGGGAGAGAGTGTATATACGTTTTATTATATTATAATATCGAGTATTTAAAAAGGTACTAGAGTATTAGAGAATATTAAAACCAATATTAGAGCTAGAGTTAATAATTATTTATATAATAATATTAAATTGCTAGAAACCCCCCTCTTTCGCTATAATTCGATTCGAAATATTATTAATCGTAATTATTAATATTATTAATAATAATATTATTAATTATAGAAGTAAAGATTTTGGCCACCCTATATTCGAATATAATTGTATTAGTGCTAATAATACGCAGTAAGTGGCCAAATTGGGTATTTAGAGCGCTATATTAGTTAATTATATATTATAATAGGATTAGGGGATATATTATAGAAGTTCGTTTAAGTAATTAACGTAGCGTATTCTTTTTTAAAGAAATCCTTAATTTTATTTTTAAAAGTAGAATATAACGTAAGAAAAAACCCTAATATTATATACTATTTTACCGATTAGTCTTTTAATACTAGTAAATTATACGGCGATTACGGGTATTATAACTTCTCTCGTAATTTTATTAATACTTTGTATATTAACGTTACCTTTAATGTACGTTTAATATAATATATTCGGTAAAACGATTTGAAAAACTCTATAATAAATTCTTTTGCGGTACGGCTAGGTAGCGTAAAAAGTAACAGTAATAATAGTATTAGTAGTATTACAGGCTTGGCCTAATGACTGCACGTGACTTAGTTACGTGCCTGTGCCAAGGTTGTAATTACTACTGAGATAATTATAACCTTACTCGGCTGGCCCGCCGCCGCGGTCGCACAGCGATACAGTCGCGGTCCCGGTTATATAACCACGCGCGCCCCGCGCGCGTATAATTTATACGCCGTATTTTTATAAGGGCAGCTACCCGCGTACAATTTCGCTCCCTTTCCTCTTTTCCTTCCTCGTATAATATCGTATATCCTATTTTACCTACCTTAATTATATTTACCCGTAATAATATATTATACCTTATTATTACGTTTATAATATATAATTTTCGATTATTTAAGCGTATTAGGATCGCTTTATTCGTAAATCGCTAAATTTAATATTCTCTCTTTTTTTTCGATAATTAGGGCAATCTCTTTCATTATAATAATTTCGACCGTTAATTATTTACTAAAGCCGTATCCCTTTATTTAAAAAATAAAGATAATTTTCCTTTTATCCAACGGATAAAGGTAAACGCCGCGTTTTTTTCTCTCTTTTTATTTTTAAAATCGTTTCGCAAATTATAAACTTTCTCTCCGCTCGTTAATATCTAATATAAATAATAATAATAATTTTACGTACTTTTTAAAAAACGATAATAAACTCTTTACAATTTTTCGCTCTCTAAATATTAACGAACTACTTATAATAAACGATTTATTTATTTATAACGTTAATATTTATACTATTACCCTACGTAAATTTCCTATCCTCTATAGTATTAATAATTTTATCGCCGCCGTCGAAAAGGACGAAGATAAAAAAATAATCCCCGAAAATTATTTATCCAATACCGGTATTATTACTAAATACCCCGCTTTCCGTTCGATTATCGTACTTATTACCCATATTTACATTAAAATTCTATTTATCGTTAAAAATTATTATAAAAAGGTATTTACTAACCGCTATATTATTAACAACGTTCAAAATACGTTCGACGATATAAACTTTAAATATTATTAATTTATCGTTAAATATTAATCCCTTAAAGCCGATAAATTTATTACCGATAAATATAATAATACCCTTTATAATACTATTTCGAAATTTATAATTTAATTTAATACGAATATTACGAATAAAATTACTAATACTAATATTATATCCGGCTACTATTAAATTATTAATAACCCTCTTATTTTTATAGGAGAAGAGTTTAACGGCGCTATTATCCGCTACGAAATTTTCGCCGCTTAGCGTTTCCGTATCCAATCCCAATAAAAAGTTAATACCTTCCTCTACCTTAATAAGGGTATTAAAATTATTAAAACGGTTATACTTTTAAGCTTTAAAATCCTATTTAATATCCGTAAAGAATTTTAAATTATTTAGAATAATAAACCCGAAGATATTTAACGTTAGAAAATTAGAAAGGAATTTATAAATTATTTAATTAAACGTTTTAAAAATATTAATTTAATTAACGACGCTAACCGCCGTTTCGAAGAATATTATATAAAGAACCGCCCCTTTACCGAATTTAAATAAGAGTTTATTAATTTCTATAATTTGGTTAATTATAACGATATTATAAAAGTTTATTACTTTTATAATAAAATTAATAAACGTTTTCGCAACGGTTTTACTTATTATAACCCCCCGGCCACCGACGACTTTTACGCTTAATTCAATTTATACCGTACTATTACTATTAATTTCGAAAATACCGATTACTATTAGAAAATAATTAATTACGCCTTTAATTTATTTATTATTAATACCGCCTTCGCCGTTAGCCCTAATTCCGCCCCTCGTATTAATTCCGATAACGTTCCTATTAATTAAAGTAATAATAAAATGGACTTAGACGCCGTCGATTTAACTATATTTATTTATAAAGATATCTTCGATTAGTGTATATATAAAGGCTTCTACTACTATTATAATTAAAAGGGTTATATTAACCGTAATTATACTAATTCGATAAATTATAACGATAAAGGCCGTTAAAATAATAAAGGTAAAGGTAATAAAAAGAAGAAGAAGCGTAATTAAGGTTAGTAAATTAAAATCCGCGCCGTTAATACTATTCTAACCGCCTTTACCGCCCCCGCTATTCCGGCCGCCGAAAATAAGGAATATTATAACGCTCCGGAAAACGAATAACCTTTATATTTAATTGCGTATAAAGGCCTTAGCGGTTATTATAATTCCTAATTAAAAAGGATAAGGTTTTAAATTCTTTAGAATTAAAGGATTTAAAGGAAATACGGATTTAATCTTTAAATAATTCTATTACCCCAAATTTAATATTCCTTTCTTCCTATATAATAACCAATTTATATAAAAATTATTATATTATTCTTGTTAATAGTAAATATTTTATATTCGCTTTTATCGATTGTTCTTTTATAATAAAAAATAATTTTCCGCGTTTTAAATTTTAACGCCTAAAGAGGTTAATTTTGGCTAATAATATAATTAAAGGCGTTATTTCTAAGGAGGTAAGGGTTAGGCTCTATATCGGATTTTATAATAAAGTCGTTACCTTTTTAATATATAATATTTCCCCTAAATACCCTATAATTTTAAATTTCCTATAAATATAATTCTATAAACCCGAAATTAATTACGACGCGTATAATATATAATTTAAATATTATTATAATTATTACCTTATTGCAAATTTATTTAACGAATTAACTGCAATATTATATACTATTTTTAATAACGTTACGGTTACTACTATTAGGGCTTCTCCTAAATTTATTTTAATAACGACCCCCTTTCAAAAGAATACGCCGGTTCTTAAGGCTATTTCCTTAGCCGTAATATAAGAACTAGCCCCAATAACCATACTTACGGCCATTTTTAAAATAAAGTCCGTTCTTTAAACGAAGAAACCTACTCCTTAAAAGAAGCCCGCTCCTTAAAAGAAGCCTACTCCTTAAATTAACCTTACTCCTATTTACGATTTACCCGTTCCCGAATTTTCCCAATTTCCTATTCGCTATAATACTATTCCGTTTAAAGCTTTAATTATTAATCGGGCTAGTATTAAAGTCTAAAATATTTTAAGAATAATTATTTTCTTCGTTAAAATTAAGAGCCCTATAATTTACGATTTTTATATTAAATTAAATAATTGGTATATATTAATTAATACGCGTCGCGAATATAATTCCCGTTTGTTTAAAACGGTAGAAAACCCGTTAGATTTAAAGGATATTAAAGAATTCAACGCCGCTATATTTAATTTCCTATACGAAAGGGATAATTTATAATTTATAATTATAATATACGTAGAGCTCGAACGCTTAGCCGCTATCTACGAATTTAACGAAATTACCCTAATCGAAGAGATTATTAACGATATTTAAAATAGGGAGGGTAAGAAATATAAAAATATATTATTAAAAAACCTTTATAATTTTATTAAGGTTATAATGGGTAATGGCTCTAAAGATAATATTAAGGCCGCGGTTTTAATAAAATTATTAAATTTAATAGGTAATTTTAACCAAAATATTCCTATATATAAAGAAATTATCTATTAAATTATAGTAATTAAAATCGCTAAGTAAATCAACTTTAATAAAATTACGGAAGAGGATACGAAGAAGTTTTTTAAAAAGAATCGACGGCTAATATTATTAAAAGAAGAGGTTATAATTAAAGTCTTTAAACGGTATTATAAAAATATTTTAATTTTCTTACTTTAATTAGTGGAAAAGGTCCTACCTTATTGTACTTACGATTATAAAATTAAATTATTACTAAGCGCCAAACCGCTTAACATTCGTATTCGCCCAACGTCCCTTATCGAAATTTCGGTTATTAAATAGTAGGTTAATAATAATCTTCGTAAGAATTTTATCCGCCCTTTATAATTAGCCGCGGCTACCCCCATCCTTTTAATTAAAAAACCGGGCAATAGAATCCGAATTTACGTAAATTATAAAAGTATTAATAATATTACCCTAAAGTCCTACTACCTATTCCTATTAATTAAAGAAACCTTAAATTCAATTTATAAAATAAAAATTTTTACCAAATTAAATATTATTACTATATTTAATCGAATACGGGTTAAAGAAGGCTACGAATAATTAACCGCGTTTATTATTCGCTTCGGTTTATTTAAATCCTTAATTTATTCGTTTAACCTTTAAAACGCGCTAAATACGTTTTAAAATTATATTAATAATATCCTATACAATATCTTCGACGTTTACGTAACCGCGTATTTTAATAATATTCTAATTTATTCCAATAATGAAGAAGAATATAAATAGTATATTAACGAAGTTTTAGAACGAATAATTAAAATAGGATTATAAATCAATATCGATAAATACAAATTTTATATAATACATACGAAGTATCTAAGTCTAATTATTACGCCTAATAATATTAAAATAAATCCCGAAAAAGTCGCCGCCGTTATATTATAGTAGGCTCCCGATTCTAAATATTCGCTATAACGCTTTTTAAATTTCGCTAATTTCTACCGACATTTTATAAAATACTTTTTAATTATAATAGGACTACTTTATAAATTAATTAAGAAAATAGCACTTATAGATTAAAAATAGATAAAGTAGTATTAAAATTCTTTCGAAATATTAAAGAGAACTTTTACGAATAAATTAATTTTACGTATTTATAACTAATTTAAACTAATTATCGTAGAAACGGACACTTTAAATTAAATTTATAGAGGAATTTTATCGTAATATAATAATAATAATATTTTATAACCGGTCGCTTATTTTAATTAGAGATATTCTATTATTAAATATAATTATAATATTTATAATAAAGAATTATTAATTATTATTAAAGTATTAGAAGAATAGAAATTAGAATTTAAAGGAATATAATAACCGTTTAAAATCTTTATAGATTATTAGAATTTAAAGATATTTATAACGAATAAATAATTAACGCCCCATTATATAAAGTAATTTTAATTTTTATTTTATTTCAATTTTATAATTAAATACCAACCGGATTCCCTCTAAATTCGCCCCGACGCTCTTAATTATAAATTAGAAAATATCTTTAAGAACGTAAATAACGAGCGGTTATTAGTACGTAATAAGGTCCTATTGGATAAAAACCTCTTCGTTAACAACGCTTTTATTTTAAAGCCGGAGGACGAACCGGACGTAGGAAACCTTATCGGTTATAAGTATAAAATTCTAAAAAAAATAAAGTTAGAGGAATTAATAGGAATTGAATATTTATACGAATTAAATATTCTAAACGAGAAATTAATAAACAATTTAATAATAAAATCTTATAAAAAGTCTACCTTCTTATAAAACGTTTTAACCTACTTATCGGACCTTAATTATTACATATAATTAAAGGAAGTACGTAAACAAATAGTAAAAACTTCGTTCGCGGAATACTACGCTATTTAAAGACGTACTTATTTTAAGAATATTATTATTATAAATTTTAACGATTTTACTCTTTATTTATAATTCCTTCGATATATTTACAATTCGCTATTAGTAGGGCATTTAAATAGAGAAAAGATCTTCTATTTATTATTATAATTTTACTTCTAATTAAAGATATATTAATCCATTAAAACGTATTATAAAGCGTATTTTTAATACGTAAAGATAAAGCCCTTACGATACTCCTTTTATAATTTATTAAAATTATTAACCGTTCTTTTCGTATTATAAAAGGATATTTCTATTAATTATATTACCCCGTTAATACCCTATTTTCGGAAAGGATAAGAATTTAAATATATTGCGGTAATTATTAATCGGTTAATTAAAATACGTTATTTTATTCTTTATAAAATTTTAACGGCGGAGGAATTAGTAGAATATTTTATTAATAAAATTTATAACCTTTATAATATATTCGATACTATTATTTCCGACCGTAATATATAATTTATTTTAATATTCTAAAGGATTTTATCTTTAAAATTAAAAGTGAATTTAAAGCCTTCGTCCATTTTCTACTTATTTACTAATAATTAGACCGAATATATTAACGCCGAAATAAAACGTTATTTAAAGATTTATATTAATTAAATTTAAAATAATTAGGTTAATTAGTTATTAATTACGGAATTTATAAGAAATAATACCGCTTTTAAAATTATAGGAGTATTTTCCTTCTTTATTAATTATAGTTTTAACCTACGTATAAATATCGAATTAACTACCCTTTACCCTCCCGAATTATTAAAGGCTTAAAAGGCCAAATTCTTTAAAGTTTATAAAATAATAGAACGGTTTAAAATTATTTTCGATTTCGTAATAATTAAAGTAAAGTAAATATAATAACGTTATAAGGATAACGCTAATATTAAGAGGTCGGACGCCCCAATTTATAAGCCGGGCGATATAATCCTCTTCGATATTTAGAATTTCGAAACCGGTCGCCCGTATACTAAATTTACTCCGCTTTTCGAAAATCCTTTCCCGATTATTAAAATTAATATTTATTCCATTATTTTTAAATTACTAATTAATATAAAATACAGACGGATTTTTAATGTAAATAAAATAAAATTTTAATTACCGACGGGGTTATTAGGCTAAATATAATAGTAATAAAATATCTACGTTAATATAAGGAAGATTATACGCCGAATAAATAATAACGAAAATTCTTTCGAATAAAATTTCGTAGAAATCGATAAATATAAAAAGGAAAAGAGTTATTAAATATATTATATCGTTTAAACTCCCCCTTATAAATTTAATTAATAACTGCGTATTAATATAATAATATATTTAGAAAAAATTAAAGAATTTTATAAAAAGCATCCCAACGCCCTAATACCATTAGACTAGGCTAAGGCCGAAAGGAAGAAGTTTAGAAAGGAAGTACAGAAATTAAAAGAATTAAAAATACCGTTAAAAAAGGGGGATTCGCCGGCGGAGAATATAAAAACTCCGGCCGAAGAATAAAAAGAAGTAAAGAGGAGGTCGCTATAATTAAAGATTACCGCGGTTATAAAAACTTTTCGAAATATAATAATATATTTAATAAAAATTTTTATTATTTTATATAATAATAATTAACTATACGGCTTCTTTTAATTAGGGGTAATATTATAGGTTTGGCCTAATAATTATACATAACTTAATTACGTATTTGTACTAAGGTTATAATTATTATTAAAATAATTATAACTTTATTCGGCTAGCCCGCCGCCGCGGTCGTATAGCGATATAGTCGCAGTCCCAGTTATATAACTACGCGCGCCCCGCGCGCGCATAGTCTATACGCCGTGCCTTTATAAGGGTAGCTACCCGCGTATAGCTTCGCTCCCTTTCCTCTTTTCCTTCCTCGTATAATATCGCATATCCTATTCTACCTACCTTAGTCGTGTTTACCCGTGATAAGTAGGTATATATTATCGATAGCCTCGTTATCGTTATTAGTAATAAAAGGTAATATAATTAATAGTAGCGCTAAATACATTATAAATAGAAAGATGAAGGGTATACGTATATTAATATACGATAAAAGTAGTAGGTTAACCGCGGCGTACTTTACTACTAAAATTACGCGGTTAGTAGGCTCCTTATAAAATATAATCGTAAAATATTTAAATATAATATTTATAGATTCGACGGTTATTACCCTATTAAGTAGAGGAAACGTTAGAGGGAAACGGTTAATATTAGCGGTAATTATAAATATAACGCTAATAATAGATTTAATAATTATAGAATTATTAATTATATATATTAATAAAAGAGGAGGAAGGGGGGCGAAATAATAATTATAAATATAAAGTAGTAGTATTAGTAAGTGAGGGTAGGGAAGAGGGTAAAAGTACTATTTATTATATTAAGGGGGATTTTTAAATTCTTTTAACGCCGTTTATAGAAGGCTTAATATTTTTATATAGGTATTATTATTACCGCTATTTACGTTATTAATAATATTAATATTAATACCCCCGCTACGCTTTCGAAATTTTATTACGTTAATATTATTATTACTATTATTATTACTTTCGTTGGTAGCGTCCTTATTAATTATTTCCTATAGTATATCCTTTAGTAAATTAATAGGCGTAGCTTTTTATTATTGGATAGTATATATTTATTTACCGATTTATATAAGGGAGAGGTTATAATAGGTTTTATTTTTATTTATAAAATAATATAATTGGTATTTAATAATTTTATTATAGTTTTTATATTTAAAATTTAATATATACTTTTATAAATCGTAAAGGTTTCGAAACGTTAAACCGCGTAGCTTTTTACTAGTATACGCCTCCTTTTCTTCATCTTCTTTCTTTACCTTAATAACTTCCTCTAATATAATATTCGTTATAATCCGCTTACTTATCCTTTTATTTTTAATACCGTTATTAGGAATACGCGAAGTTCGAAATATTTGGGTAATAAGAATAGCCGTTTATATAATTATAAATAGGTTTATAAGGCCGTAAGAAGGAGTAGGTATTAATAAGTCGATTATAAAGGGAGTAGGAGGTATTAATAATTATATAAAATTAATAAGCAATTCGATTAAGCGAAATTTGAAGGTAATAGTAAAAATATTATATTAGCGGTTATAACGAAGGTACGCTTTTATAATAGAATTATAATCGAATTTAATATATTTATTAGAAAATTAACTACCCGTTACATTATAATTATAAATTATAATACGGTTTTTATTATTATTATTATAAATAATAATATTATACGTAACGTTATATAATACGATTTAAAACTTCATATTAACGGCTATATTATTATTAATAACCTCTTATATATACCCTTTTTATATTAATAAAATTTCGTTAAATAGGTTGGTATTAAAATACTACGGGTAGAGCTTCCCCTTCTCTTATTCGACTTTTATTTCCTTATATATACTACGATTTAAAATAGTAGGAGGTTTATTACAGGAGTTAATAAAGTAAGATTTAATAATTATAAATTTTATTTATATAATTAGCGGGTAAGTAGGTGCAATAGGGATTGCGGCCTTGCGGCGCCGGTTTATAATCGAAGGAAGGGTTATAGCTTATTTAATTAGCGAAATTAAATTAATATTTTTATTATTAAAATAAACGAACAAAGTATCGAAGGTATTTTTAATAAACGTTAAACGGATAAGGAACTTTTAATTTTACTCGTCTTCGTCGTCGAAATTAGAAATATTATTAATACCGTTAGAGATTTCGATAAATTCGTCGGTTACTTTAAAGAGGGAGGAGGGTAGCGGGTCATTATCGGTTTCGACCTTTAATTTTAGGGTAGGGTCCTAAGCCTTTTTCTTCCCTTTTTTAATAGCGGTAGGCTTTTTAATAGTAGTGGGCTTCTTAGGCGCAGTTTTCTTTTTAGGCGCGGTTTTCTTCTTAAGCGCGGCTTTCTTTTTAAAAATAATTTTATTCTTAATCTTAGATAAATTAGCGATAACCTCCTCTATTTCGATTAAAGTACGATTTTTCTTCTTAGGGCGGGTGGAGGTACGTTATAGAGTTAATAGGGTTTTAAGATTAATTTAATTTTTATTAAAGTAAATTAAGGTAATATTGCCGCGACGAGTACGCTTCTTAGGTTGGGTTTTAAGGATGGATTTAGACGGTATTGTAATAAAAAAAATAGTAAAGATATTTAATAATAATAGCGATATTATTTATTTACTTTCTATAATAAAAATATAGTTATTAGGCTTCGATTCTATATAGAAACGGTTAAAAACGAATAAGATTTACGATTTTTACGAGGTTGTGTAGTTGTGTGCGGTGTGTATACACCCCCTTACGCTAAGATTATCAAGGTGTTTGAGTCCGGGAATAGGCTACGACGGGAGATATATACAATCATTGCAGGACGGCAACTTGACTTATTCCGGTCCGATGGATCGGTAATGCGTTTAAAGATTCAAGAACATTACGGTTCGCCGTTCGCACATACATACAATCGCCTAACCGCAGTGCATGCGCGCGCTGGTTGCCTACCTCTCGGTACAAGAAGCGGTACCGGAACGGCAACTGTTGCTGTTGAAGCCATGTTTTGAGATTGCATCGACACACGAATGGCTGACACCTGTAGACCTTTGACGTTTTTCTCCTTTAACTTCTTCTATTCAAGATCCGAACAGAAAGCACTTGTCAATACAATGACAGGTTTTAGCTTGTGGGCGTCATTTTAGTTGCAATCGGGCCTTGAACATCGTGAATAAGCACCTTACATATTCAGTACATAAGCCCACCGGCTGTTGTAATGAATGTTTTGCGTTGGATTTGTCAAGAGGCGATTTAGCAGGACAGATACATAAACTCCAAGCTGTGTCCAAAAATCTGGGCTTTCTTGCGCATCTTTTTGCGTCAAGTCTCTACGATTGCAGAGGCAATAACCGTGCCGTCGGTCCAGTGAAATGCGGAAACTTTGCAGAATACAGAGCTCCCGGAGCCACGTTGACCTGCAAAAGACAGGTACGGGAGAGTGAAAAGATACCGTACCGTTGCTGTAACAACTCGGTTCAAGAAGTGGAAGATATTGTCATCAATAGGTCCTGCTTCAATGACTCCCGGGTTTTGGTCGGAGTCACTGCCAAATTGCCTTCAGCTCCTCTAGAACAACTCCTGCATACTCTGTACAGGCCCAAACGTAATTTAATACTTCCAGCGTGTATGTTACGCCCCAGGGGGTGACTAAATGCAATCCCCTTGAATGAACATTCAACATGTCTCTCTCTACATCGCTGCCTGTGTGTTAGATTCACATGCAGCTTTACAGAGAGCTCAACCAGCCAGTCATTTCACCGCGCAATCCTGCGAGGGTAAGGGTTTGCCATGTAGTTATTTCTCCCCCTTGTTTTGCACTGCTCCCCTCTTTCTTCTCCTCCCAATGTTCAGTGCCCATAAAAGGTCAAGGTCATCCACCAAGGGTGTTTTTGTTCTCCAATCCTTTTTCTTCCGACATCTCTCCCAACTTGAAGTATGATCGTCTTGCCATCTGCGACGGCCGGGAATATTTTGCTCGTAAAGGCGAGCACAGGGTGTTGAACTTCCAAGAAAAAAAATACAAAAAGAAAAAAGAAAAAAAAAAGAGGGGAAGGGGGGAGAGAGAGAGTAAGAGAGACAGAAAAAGGAACAAGAAACAGAAACCATTTATTGACCTTTACCTTCGTCGTTGTTTTCTTTCCCGCTTCGAAGAGACTGTCCCCAGTCCCACGTCTTCCGGGGACATAGTTGGGGCAACCTCAGGCCACGATCTGTTGCCCTTTCTTGCCTCAAACCCTCTCATTTTCCCTTGTTAACGAAATCCTACCTTCATCGGCTCAACACCAGACCCTATATTGTTTGCTGCCGCGTCGCAAGCCTCAGTTAAACGCGTCCTCGAGTTGCCAGGACGATCCCAAGTCACAACTTGAACCTGTTGATCCTCCTCCACCAAGAGGTAACCACTGCGCTTTGCCCTGCCCAAAAGGCCTAACCTACTAACACTGTTCTCTGTTCCAGTCTAGTATTTTCTGATACATCTGACCTTATTCGCAATATCCTCAGACCGTTAAGGCGACCGAAGTATTTATTTTGGGCCTCGCATAGCTTAGATACTTTTCGATTCCAGCCATCGCGCCACCCATACCAAACACTTGCCATCTTCTCCTCTTTGACTCTCGCAGGGCGTGTGCGGAAAAGAGTACCGCACACCTTCAGGCAACGTGAAGGATCCACCGCTCAGAATCCCTCAAAGCCCATTGTTGCTACGGGATATCGTCTATCTGTGTTGTATAGTATGTCCAGATCTAATTGCCTCACAACCTTTAGCCTTCGCTAACACCTCCAAGCTATTAGCAGCAAATCCGTCATATACACATTCACACCATGTACCACCATTCTTCCACGATCAACCAAGCTTATTTGCCCGGAGCCCGTCCATCAGGGGCTCGTCAAGAAAACCATGTAGCATCAATCCCAGCTGCGGTGCCAAACCTCCATGGCAACATGCATCGGGTGGATTATATGCCTGTACAGATGCCTCGAGGCCATCAGCTCCTCCACACACCACAACAACCCGCAAATCACTACAACATACAACCACCATATGCGCCCAAAGCCCTGGCTGTACCGCAGAGAGCAGCCCTGCCAGGATATGCAGGTCCAGCGAGATAAAATGACCGAATCTCGACGGAGCCACTCCCGCGCATGTTGAGCCCCGTGGCGCATGGGCAGATTCAAAGCGCTCCATTATCCCGGTATCCGCATATTGGGCCCGCAAAGTCCCAGATCGTACCTTCTCAAAAGAAAAGCCGGTTGATTCCGCCTACAAAGCCGAAGGAGAAGGTACCTAAGAAAGCTGGAAGACCAAGGAACGAGACGAGGGAACAGTACGCGCCACCGCCCAGGCCTGGCAATCTTTGGTCCAACGGTCAGAGTGCCGCCTCTGGCTCTGGTTCTAGCGCTCGAGGTAAAGGTAGAGGTACCTCTAGCTTATACCCGTCTCCGTCAAACATTCCCGACGTGTCTCAGTTTGAGACTCGACCTCAAATTCACAACCCTCTTTCCGCCGCTCGTATAGAAGCACGAGGTAGTGGCTCTGGCACTGCTGCACCTGTGCCTAGATCTACTCCTGGAACGGAAGGTAGCCACGGCTCTTGCTCGAGACTTCCTTCCATCTCTTCTATTCTATATCCCTTCGAACTTCCAAACCCCTTGCGAACGTCCGCTGGCCATCTTGTCAGCGACACTCTCGCTTCCGAGGCTAAGGGTAAGAATGAGATGGAGGGCGCGGCCGCTGTTTACTCGGTTGGCGGGAGACCTCCTCCCACTTTAACTTCAGCTGTGAGGAATAGTATGTCGGTGAAGATGAGTGCAGCTAAAACGCTTTTGAGTATGGCAAGGGGAGGTAGTGAACCAGAGCCGAGCTACCCGATTACTGCCGGATATCCTATGCAGAGCGTGAATAAACAGGATAAGTATAGGGAAGAAGAGCAGGTACCGAGGAAGATGGAGAATCGAGGTAGCAAAGGAAATAAAAAGAGAGGAAGACCGCAAGAGAGTACTTCCCCAGCGGGCGAAGACGCTGGCAGGAGTGCTAAACGTCGCCAGTCGGATCGCGAAGTAGAGGTAGTACATGTAAGAAACACAACGATGTAGACATCAACACAACTTGATAGAAAACAAAGAAACTTGAATTTGCAAAAGGATGTTACTCATGGACTCGTTTCGCAAATTATTCGATCTTCACTGCAAATTTTACCAAAGGAAAGAACGAGTGTCTCCTTTGGGTTCCGGCCTCCGCCATTTTCCAAGCCAAGGTGGAAAAGTGGGGCAGAAGCAACTCGCAGGTGGCGGGGTATGGGACCCGGACCTTCCCATCTTCCCATCGTTGAGGACTTTTGTGGTTGCGATCGCGTCCTGTGCCTTTGTCTGAAGATTAAATTGAATGTTGAAACTCCCCGGGGACATGCACGTTCGCTCACAGTATGGAGAACACCGAGAGTAGCTGGGAACAAGTTGGTTGTGGGAATATGATGTTAAGACATCCAACGTCGTCAACTGAAAAATAGTAAACTCCTCAACTAAGGTGTAGGTAAACAGGAGATAAAAGCAATTTGCGACCACTTGTTCCATCGTAGATCCCTTTTGATAGGATTGGTTTGCTTTTCGTAGTATGTTTTACCAGGTTGACCGCAATGCCCGGTGGAGCTGTCAGTTCAAGAAATTGTGAACAACAAAGCAGACAAAACAATCCATCTCATGAGCAAAATATATCTAACAATGGATTATATAAAAGAACACTTTATGCATAGAATCCGTGACATAGAAAGTGATTCTATAAATCATGAGGTGGCTATGCGGATGCCCCTTCTGATAGTTGAGCCTCTAAGGGTTGGCACTCACTCGCAAGTCTCCCAGGAGAGGGCAAAACACCACGCGCACATACATGATGGCTCCGAGGACAAAAATCACCACCCTCATTCCTCCAAATGTCCATTTCCTCACGACACGAGCTCTTTAAACTCCCCCCCCCCCCCCCCCCCCCAAAAAAAAAAAAAAAGAAAGCCCATCCCCAACCTCCATCATTATCTCCCACCTCCTCCACGATCCCTTCCCCTCTCCCCACCTCCCTACGCCCCTCCAAAGCTGTTAAAAGACAAAAAAGAGAAGGAAATACAAAAAAGCAATGCGCGGTCCGGGATTCGAACCCGGGATCTTTCGCCGATCCTTGGAACTGGGGAGTACGCCTTAGTATGACCATTCCCCGTCCACTGCCCATGGAGGTAGTGCGGACAGCATCAGGAGCGAACGCGTTGACCACTACGCCAACCGCGCTTTTGTTGATTGTTGAAAGTAGGGTCTGCGGAAGTAATATATATAGCATCTGTCGAGGGGGAGGGACATGGAGAACATGGCAGGGGCTGGAGGCCAGGAGGAGGATGAGGAGGAGGTGCTGATGCTGATGCTGGTGGTGCTGGTGGTTGGGATTCGGGTTGGGACCGGGCTGGTTATGGTGCTTCTGGTGGAATGGTTCACGGCGATGATGCTTCTTGCTCTGACCTTGGCACCATCTTGGTGGTTTTCTGATGTTTTCCTATCTTGGGACATTGTGAAGCTCTTACTGGTCCTCTCGATGCTCATTATGTGGTGGTTTGGTACTCAGTGAGTTGAGGGCGTTCTTTCCTTCCTCAATATGCAGCCGCCTGAGGAAACCGGCAATGCTCTTTCCCATGGTGGTGAGTTTGACCCCATCCCGCTCCTTCTACTCTATGCCAGAAGGCGCAACACGCGCCTTCTCTTGGTGGAATGGTTCCCTTGCTCTTGATACTGCAGCCACGACCCAACGTTCCTGCTCGTTCTTGGTGTTTTCTTCCATTCGCACGCGCATACATCACTGTCAACCACAGCGTTTACATATTTCCAAACAATGCGCGCTCGTCACCATGCCCGGCTCAGATTCAACCACTTCATACTTTGCCTCAGCATTTCAGTGTCACTCCAAAATCCGTTGGATTACGCCCGTGACACTCGTAGAGGTGAAATATAAGTTTGCATAGATCTTTCAACCGATTATGAGCCTTCTCCCATGTACCATCGTCATAAATTTGTATTTAAGGCGCAGCACGCCACTCGCCCTTGGTTGCCTACAGCGCTGCTGTCAGCGATCATTTGTCCCCCCAAGAAATAGGTAGGCAGTAGTACGTATTTATCGGGTCATTTTTTGTAGGAGATACTTGGCCTTGGATGCCTCCATACGTGTACTTGTCTATCTTGTGGCGGGGCATCGCAATCGGGTGCCGGATGGTGTTAATAACGTCGGCGACAATATCATTTCAATCGTGATGATCTCGACGAGATACCCTCAACTACGGGGCCTATAGTACTCGTATGTGTAGCTTAAAATAGAAACATCTCTGCCTCTACACCCGTGCAGCTCGGGAGCTACCTGCTAGATAACCTCGCGTTGTTACGAAATTTTTTTCTCCAACCCACACACAGCCCGCAGATGCCACATACATTAAAACGTGCGGTCTTCGCACCTGTTTTCTACAACGGGCTTAACCGAGCATGTACCCAAACCTGCCCGCCCGATATGCGCGTCAACTTCACGTTACCTCTCTCACCCGCAGTCGCGACTCACCTGCGCGTCAGGCAGGCAGCTCGCGTCAGTCAGTCAGTCAGGTCCCCGCGATGCAAAGCCCATCTTTATGTACCCAGCCAACCAACCAACCAATACCAGCTTGCTAGGTCCCAGAGCAACGTTTCAAGGTACTAGAAGCACTAACCCCATGCACGGTCGACCCTATACACGGTCACGTCCCCGCATCCACATCCCCCCCATATAAATAATTACCCTCTTTCTTTCAACAACCATAACTTTATCAAAATACCATCGTTTTTAATTATTTCTATTACGATAAGTTCGTCGTCGCTCGATTTAACCATCGTTAACGTTCGTAATAGTCTTTCCCAACGTATAGCGGCTAAGAAGTACGGCGTTCCCTAATCTATTATATCCGACTGTATTCGAAGCGTCCCCTCCGCGCGCGATTCGAAAATACCGCAATAACGCCTATCTCCCGACTAAAAAAGCTTCCTATATAAATAAATATTAAATAAAGAGGGTATTAAAAGGGCTCCCAACCGTCGTTAATTCGTTAATTTCGTAATAATTATATTAAAATAAGGGGAGGATTATAATAAATTAGGCGCGTATTGGGTAGACCGCTTCTTAAAGAGGAATCCTTCTATTAGGATTAAAATTTCGAGTCCGCTCGAATTGGCCAAGGTTAAAGGTTCTACCCAAAAGATATTTACGAAATTTTTCAACCTTCTAGAAACTATTATTCGAAATAAAGCTATTATACCCATTAATATCGCTAATATAAATAAATATAAATTTTAAAAATTAAAATCCAATAAAGGTAAGGTATTTGGGACTTATTTAATTAAGAAGGTATATATAATAACGACCGATACGATTATTTAGGTATCTATAATTAAATATAAGATTATTAAAAGTAAAAGGTTAACGCCTATTGTCATTTTTACTAACGCTAACCTCCAAGATTAATAATTCCCTAACGAAATAAAGGATTGGAAGTATAATAATATTTTTATTAAATAGAGTAACGGCGATATTGCCCTACGATAATTAAAGGAGGTTTATATCCTAGAAATGTAGTTAAATAACGATGTTTAACGCCTTCTAGTTTTCGACGAGTATTCGAACTATATAATAAACGATTTCCTTATCGAAGCCTTCCGTTATAAAATTCAACTCCTCTTTCTACTTCCCTATATTAGCTATAAAATCTAGTTATTCGATTATTCTATATTTATTACTATTAAATTATATTTTAAGGATTTAATTAAAGATTATATTAATTTTTTAATATTTATACTAATATATAAGTAATAATTTTTGAAATATTATTATAAAACTTTACGAAGGGGAGTAAATATTAGAAACCTTAAATTAAGGTTTAAAAAAATAGGAATATAATTAATAAATAGATTTATAATCCTTAACGATTTTAATACTATTATTAATAACGCCGCCCTATTTATTTAATTATCCTTACTTAAAATACTACTTAAGGACGTTATTGATTAAATAAATTATATTTTTATAATACCCTAAAAGGTTAAGGATATATTCGAAAGCATTTATAAATTCTATAATCTCGACCGTAATTTCAAAATGTAGTATAATAAAGGTATTAAATCGTTAAATTTTAAAAACGCTACGATAATTTTATTATTATAAAAAAACCAGTAGTTACGTACATAATTAGAATCGCTAAAGTTTAAAATTAAACGTAAAATTAATAAAGAGGGGGGTAATAATAAATTTATACGGATAAATGAGATTATCGAAGCTCGTAAGGTCTTAAAATAGGGTCCTAAGCGTAGGAAGACCGCTAAGAAGAAGGAGGAGACAATAACGACCCCTAACCCCTTACAAGAGGTTTCGAAAGCATTCGAAATAATATTCTAAACTATTTACAAGTATATAGATTAATATTATAACATTTTCAACGGTCAAAAACGCTGTAAAAGTGGCCAATTTACAATATTTTCTGATTCCTGGTTATAATGTTATGTGGGGTGGAGACGTGACCGACCAGGGGGGTGACCGGGCTGGGGGTCATGGTGTCTACAAAACCACGTGGTTTATGAACAGCATTACAATCCTCATGTGATCAAACCCCTATGAACAGAAATCCGATATCGAGAGAGCAGAGACCGTGTGCGACATGAAAGCCGGGTATGGCTGAACTTGGCTGAAAGTGCCGTGGGCTTGGTATGTAGCATATGTGTCAGTTGGTGTCAGAAGGTTGACACCTGGGGAGGATAATTTTGTTGAGAAACTGCCGTAGAGGAACTGGTGACACAAGCTATGTCTTAGAAACAGTCGGTCAATACCTGATGTCTGGAGTTGGTAGGTTTTGGCAAAGGTACGAATTTACGGTGATTGGAGGGAAGTGTCCAATATTTGAGAAACATGCTTTGAAGTGTCTGATGTAGAGTTGACACTGCAGGATAACTTCATGAGGAGAATTCGCGGAGTTATTTCCTGATGCTAAAACTGTCCTGAGTTTTGCTGTCTGCTGGAAGAGCTCATCTGTGAGAACATTTGTGCGAGTTTGTAAAAGCATTTTCTCTACAACTTCAACATCATGGGTACGTAGGTTTCGCAGCTTGCAAGTGGTCTCTGGACCCGCGTCCCCTGATTTTGATTTCTAAGCCATCATGAAGAAGTGTTGCTCGGGTGATACAAAGCTGAGTTGAAGGGGAAGCAGCAAAGAACTAGACATAAGAAAGTCTGGTCATTCGTAAAGTGAACATGCCACCGGGTATGTTTTGCAAAAACAAGAAAAGTCATGCCTCAACGCCGGGAATCGCCGTAAATCAGATCGTCATCATCCTACTCCTTTCCCCGCGCCATCGGTATCACCTGCCATCCGTACCGCTTGTTGCATCAGCCCACGCACTTATCTCCTTCTTTTGGCCTCATCTGTGCATCTACCACTACTGCCGCCGCCAGCAGCACTTCCCGCGGAGATGGGGAGAGGCGTGTAGGTGCGGGGCCTCCAGTCATCACTGCCACCAGTGGAACCAGAAGAGCCGGCGGACGAGCTGGTGTAGCTAGAGCCTGAAGAGCCACTGCTACCGAAGGTGTAGCTGCCGCTGCTGGTGATGATTTCCTCGGGCATTTTGACGCTTGGTGTGGATGTTACGCTTTTCGAAGCTGTGCTTGCTTGCTTGTTGCGTCGCGTGGATGACGGTGGCGGGGTTGTCTGGGAGACAGAAAACTTGTATGTTGGAGGCTAGAAACTTTTTCAGGAAGTTAGTAAGTAGCTTGACCGCGCTTGGAGGCAGGTAAACCTACTTTATACGGGAAGCGCCCGGAGAAAGAAAAGTGAGACCTCGGTGATGGTTTCGAAGTTGTGGCGTAGGTTGAAAAATAAGGGTCCGAAACGGTAGTTTATGACTGATGGGGTGTCTGATGTAATCTGCAAGATGCCGACTGAGACTTGCGGGTAGCAAGGTTCGACTGGTATTTTATGTGAAGAGGGGACTGGTGACTTGGGATGAAAGATAAGACCCCATTTCTCACGGGACGAAGCGCGTTTAAATACGCCACAAAAACAAAAATGAAGACGAAGTGCTCAGCAGAAGAATCGATCACCGAAAGGCAAAACACGAAATACCAATCTCAAGAAGATGTTCACTGACCGAGATGGCCAAGAAGACCAAAGATGGTCATCACCAAAGGCTTGCATAGCCATCAGCCTCACTCATCGAAAAACGTGCACATGTCGGTGTGTCGATGACCAGTAAGAATTCCACGCTCAATTTGCCCCTGACTTTGACACATAAACAACAGCGGTCCATCCTCGCGCCATTACGTCTTTTCCAATCTTCTCCTTGGGGTGTCTGGACCCTTCCTCTGCAGCCTCTTTCGACGCAGCTTCGCCAAATCGATGGGAAGGGCTGTGTACCAGCCCTCAGACCTGCCTTGAAATCGGCAGATTGTGTTTTCGCTGTCTCGTTTCAAAGTGCGCAATGTATTATCCCAGCCCTCGAGAGGGTTGTCAGAACGAGACTCGCCTAGGGCTCCCTGTGCGGCCGAACGGTCACTGAGCGGTTACACGTACCCATTGTCCGGCCCTGGTAAACATTGCTTCTGGAAAGTTTCCATGTTCCACTGGTAAATGCCAAGTGTCCGGTAGTGTGATAGGCATTTTTGCCCGAACATGCATAACAGCCGCTCATAACCCGATGCCGATGCCTTGATTCCAATAGCGTATACGGCTCGATAGTAGGTATGGAGATCTGACGGCCCGGGGATCGTGTATCAGTTGGAGCATAGTTGGATGGCCTAAACCTCCATCCAGGGTCATTGCGTAGCTCGTGTAACAGCCATCAACTACGCAGCACCCAAAACTTCCAACGCTTTCCTCAGTTCCTTCACCGCCGTAGGAACATCTTCAAAGTTCAACGCTGAGATCGCCCATTTGGCATGCTTTTGAGCCGAGGCCATGGCAGCTTCGTCTGTTGTGAAACCACCAGCAGCTTGGGTTGAGGTATAAGTGGAAGCAGGCACAGCCAACGGAGCAGGTACTGGCTGTAAACTGGGGACTGCAGGACTTTGGGGCACTGGGGCAGCTGGAGGAGCTTGGTTCTGGAAGTAAAAGTCAGTTGGCTGGTTGACAGGCGGTGATGCCACAGCAGCTGTCAAAGGTGCACTGGGAGCAAAGGTGGGAGGAACAACAGGTGGTGAAGGAGGCTGGCGATCAACACCCGGGGTCCAAGCTGCAGCGTCCGCATCAGGCATCGAGGTATCGGGATCAGGGTAGGATGACAGTGCGCTCGGGGCGGATGGCAGATCGGGCTCGCCAGGCCTGTAGTTGACAGGGTTATGTGTAGGAGCTGAGACCGGAGTGTCCGAGTCCAAGGAGACTGTTGACGGTGCTGGGTCAGCAAGCCCACTGGGTACACCGGGCAACTTGAGTTCGGCTTCGGATATCGGGGATGGACCAGCCGAGGCTGGGCTGACTGGCAAAGACACGCCGGCAGCGTCCGTCCTCTGCAAGTCTCTGTCTGGAACGTCCTCCACCGTGACCGAAAGAGGCGGTGGTGATGTCTTTTCGCCCGACCCGGTCAATGCCTGAACTTCTGGATCGCTAGGGTCCAATGCCGGCTCCAACTGTTGGGGTTCTTCGCGTTTCGGATTCGACTCGTTGGGGTCTTTGCCCTCCTTGATGGCCTTTGCGATACGGGCAGCATTCCACTTTGCATATTTAATCTTTTGTTTCGTCTCTTCGTCGGCAGGGCCCCAGATGTTGTGCAGATGGAAGAAGGTAGCGGCGGCATCGAATGTCATGGCGGTTTGCTGTGTGACTTTGTTTGCTTTGACGACTCGTTCGGCGCGGTCAAGTGTTTCCTGTGCAAACATGTCGACGACCTGCTTGCCAACCTCATCGTCGATGTAGGCACTTTCGCCTGGGTGCTCAGCTTTGGCCTGTAGGAAACGAAAGTCAGCATCATGTCGTGGCAAAGGAGGTCAAGGGAAGGATGCACGTGCCTGTTCCAGCTTATCCATCAAGCCCACCGTATAAGTCATCATTTCATCGTTCTCCTTGTGGAGTCCCCTGTTGAGGATCTGGTTGACGACCCAATAATTGCCTGCAAAAAGTCAGACACTGCCCGGCCCCCAGCTGTCTCACAGAGTCCCGTGTTTTGCGTCTTGAACATACACCAATATGCGATTTCCGGTTTTACTGATTGGAGCTGGAGGGCCTTTGTCGCGCATTTCCAGAGGTTGATATCGGCCGCCTTGACGGCAGCAGGGATCGCGATGTTGTCCGCCATAGCGACGGTGTTCGGGCAGGACACTGCAGTGGGATAACGATGGATGGTTGATAAAGATAGGGAATGTATAAAAGGAAAGCTGGTAAGGATAAAGTTGTCGGCTCAAGCAAGGAAAGAATCACTGCTCGTTCTTGTCTCTTTCTTGTCGAGTCGCAATGGAGGAGGAGGTTGAAGTGGAATGTTGAACGAACACTGCCCGGTGGACTGGCGTCGTCATCTTCCCGCGGCTGTCTTTAGGCGGCACCCATCCACTTGTTAGCGCCTGTTTCCCCACACAAGGTCCCGCCGAGCCATGTGCTCCTGCCGCAAAGAGCACCTCGATGTCCAGGGAGCTTGGACCACCCGTCGGCCATAGCACATTTCATCGCACTGAGAGCTCCCCGTACCGCCCCCGGACCGCAGTTCCCCTGGTGATTCAGTTCTGGACGCTTCTGACTTCATTTGTTTGTGGCCCCCAGCTCCCGTCCCCAGCTCCCCCAGCACATTCACAGCTTCAGTGGAAATGTGTTCTTTTCCCTTGCCGAACATGGAAAGATGACAACTTTTCCTTTCATCTTCATTTGACTGTTTGGTGTTCATAAACTCGGCACCATCCCACGAGGGAACTCCTTGGACAAATACGGGAAAGAAAGCTTTCTTTGTTCTCATTCATTGATCTGCCAATTGTACATTTCATGACACTGTAGCTTCACATCCCCACACAAGCTTCACTTATCACCACCACCATCCCCACACACACTGCATACCTACCATCACCAAGTAAACAAAAGGGACAACCACCTTCCTGATATCTCATCATGCATCACCCCACCCTCTGCGCTCTGGCAGTCGGTATCCTGTCTGCGCTCCCCGGAGCTCAGGCCGGCCTTTATACCAAAAAGTCACCAGTCTTGCAGGTCGACGGAAAGGATTACGATAGGTTGATTGCCAAGAGCAACCAGACATCTGTAAGTCCGGACTACACCTCATTGCAAGTGAAACGTAGCAGTAAATTATGGGTTCTGACCATATTCCCAAAAGATCGTTGAATTCTACGCTCCCTGGTGCGGCCACTGCCAAAACCTCAAGCCAGCCTATGAAAAGGCCGCCAAGAACCTCGAAGGGCTCGCCAAGGTCGCTGCCGTCAACTGTGACGATGACGCCAACAAGCCCTTCTGCGGCAGCATGGGCGTGCAAGGGTTCCCGACCCTCAAGATTGTCCGTCCTGGCAAGAAGGCCGGCAGCAAGCCCATGGTGGAGGACTACCAGGGCCAGCGCACAGCCAGCGCCATCGTCGACGCCGTGGTCTCGCGCATCAACAACCACGTCGTGAAGGTCGAGGACAAGAACCTCGACAAGTTCCTGAGCGACAAGAACGAGACGGCCAAGGCGCTCCTCTTCACCGACAAGGGCACCACCTCGGCCTTGCTCAAGAGCGTGGCCATTGACTTCCTCGATGTCATCACCGTCGGCCAGGTGCGGAACACCCAGTCCAAGGCCGTGTCCACTTTCGGCATCGACAAGTTCCCTACCCTAATCCTGTTGCCTGGTGGCGACGCCCCTGGCATCGTGTACGATGGCGAGATCAAGAAGGCCGCCATGGTCAAGTTCCTTTCGCAGGCGGGCCAGCCTAACCCCGACCCAGCACCAGCCAAGGCCAAGAACGGCGGAAAGAAGGACTCCAAGAAGGATTCGAAGAAAGAGAAATCCGCATCCTCCGCCGGTTCCTCCGCTTCAACCAAGGCCAAGTCCACAGCCTCAGCCTCCTCAGCATCATCATCTTCTTCTTCTTCCTCGTCCGAAACCTCCGCTCCCACACAAGAAGCCCCCGTAATCGTCAACACCGCCCTCCCCATCCCCACGCTCAACACCCCCGAGAAACTAACCAAGGAATGCCTCACCTCCAAATCCAACACATGCGTTCTTGCTTTCGTCTCTGCCACCAGCGGCGAAAAGTCTCAGAAGGCTCTCGCCAACCTTGCAGAACTGGCATTCAAGCACGCCCACTCCAACCGCAAGCTCTTTCCCTTCTACGAAATCCCCGCCAGCAACTCCGGTGCTGCCTCCCTTCTTTCCTCTCTCGACCTTCAGAAGGATGATGCCGAGATCCAGATCATCGCCATCAACGCCCGTCGCGGCTGGTGGCGCCACTACGACTCCGTTTCTGTCGCTGACGACTTTTCCTCGCATGACAAGTTGGAGGCGTGGATCGATGCTATCAGGATGGGCGAGGGTGCCAAGAAGAAGTTGCCTGAGGGTATCGTGATTGAGGCTTCTTCTGTGAAGACCGAGGAGGAGGAGGAGAGTAAGGCCGAGAAGGCCAAGCCTGAGGAGGCTGTTAGTGAAGAGGAGGTGACGCCCGAGGCTACCAAGAAGGTTACCAAGGATGAGAAGGAGGCGCCTGTTACGCCTGAGGCCAGCGAGGCGACTGCGGTTGAGAAAGAGGAGGTGGAAGAGGAGTCGACGGCGCCGGTTGATCCCACGCCCGAGCCGGAGACTGCGGCTGCTCATGACGAGCTCTAAATGGGTGATGTCGGGGAAGTGCAGTGGACTGGATATGCTGTTGCGTTTGTTGATGGTCAAAAGGCGATGGAGGGTATCTGTAGCAAAAGTTGGCTTGTGTACACCTGACTTAATGCTCACCTTCGCCAAAAAGGTGAACTTGATTCAGTTGGTAGTCGTGAACTTCGTCATTTTGATCTTTCTGTTTGTACCAGAAACCATTATATGCTACCTACCATGCCATACCCAACCTGATTTTCTTTTGACCGAGTAGTATGCAAATCTGAAATCAATCAGTCCAGCTCCATATCATTCAACCCAACCCCCCTCTCCACCGTGCCCTCCTGTATCATCTTTATCCCCTTCTCCCTCACTACCCTGTCCAGAATCTCCCTGACCTGCTTACACCCGTCCACGCCCACCGCCAACATGCCCTCCAGCCTGCTGACCTGTACTCTGCTCTCGCAGACCAGCACCGCCACGCGATCGCTGTCTCCGAGTGTAGCCACCGTCAGACCGGGTAGCTCCTGCTCCTCCTGGTGGTTCATGTCCAGCAGCGGGTCGGCGCCCTCGTCATTGGCCGCGTACGTGGACGTCGAGCCGGCCGTGCAGGCGGCGACGTAGTCTGTCATGGGAATGCCGGCGTCGACGCAGGCGAGCGTGGCGGCATTGATGAGGGCCGCGAGCAGGGAGCCGTCTTGGGACAAGACGTGCAGGGAGATGTTGATGGTGGAGTGCGGGAAGAGGTGGGTGTGCAAGGAGGCGGCGAGGGCTTGGGATATTGTGGATTGGAGCTCGAAGACCTGTCTGTGAAGAGAGAGTAATGATTAGTGTGTGCCCACTTAACGGAAGTGGAAAGGCAGTGGGTGATTGATGGGGGGGGGTTTAGCTTACTTGTCACCTCTACCTCTCCTCTTGCGATCAACGGAGCTAAACCCAGCAATCACAATGTTCACGGCCACCTCTGCGTTCTTGGACTGACCACCACCGCCGCCGCCGCCGCCGCCTGTCGCGACTCCTCCCCTCCGAGGACCGGGCTCGCTGGGTCCGTTGACGACGCACATGACCTTGGTGTGGCCCATCTCGAGGTAACTGGAGCCGTCCGCGGCGGCCTGGGTGCGGATCTGGGCATGGATGCGACGAAGCTCGTTCCACCTGCGGCCGTCGACGCGCAGCAGCGCGAGGCTGTAGGCTGAGGTGTCGAGAGGCATGGTTGTGTTTGTGTGTGTGGGTGTTTGTATGTATGATGGTGTTTCACTCTTGTCCTCCTCTGGGTATCGTGGGTCGGGCTAATCTCTCTACCGGGACACCTCAAGATTGGGGTACAGTATCCAGCAAAAGATCAACACAATTGCCCTGGTGCCTGCCGTGGGGAGCTGGACCTGAATCGAGTCTAGATTTTCTGCACCTGCTTCCCCTGCCTAGTGTAGACCCAAACTCAGGTTATGCTTGTAGTATCCCGGTCGTTCTTCGGGTCGGCTCGGGGTTGTCCAATCTGGGAGGTCGTAGCTACTGAGTACGAGCTTGGGTGGGATAACGTTGTCGATGCGATTTCGGTCGCGAGTGACGCGCAAGCTCTCGGTTACGTGTTTCGAATGGGGAGAATGTGCTTGTGTAATACGGGTGTATCGGGCCCCAGTTTTAGGAACTAGATTATCAGCCAGAAGTGGGAATTCGGAGCTTCCGGTCGGCAGCCTGGTGGATGTAAGTTGTTGATTTCGAGAATCGCCTTTGTTAGGACCGACGGAGAGGTGTGGTTTGCGCAAGGCCGAAAGTTTCCCAATCGCAAGACAGGAAAAGTTTAGCTGAGCGGGGCGGGGCAAGATCCGCCGCGTCTCAGGTCCGCGGGGTCGCCGTACTCCACACCAGCCGACGGGAGTTCCACAGGGCTTCCACTTTTCCTTCCACCGGAAGCTGAAAGTGCATGCATGCAGTGTGGTCTGTGCGTTAGCGAGTTTACAGCAGCACTGCAGCCATTCCCTTGAGGATCGATTGAAGAGTTTCGAACTTCCATTGATCCCGAGTTTCACGGTCGGAGGGAATCTACACACTCTCATTCCAATGGCTTCCACGTGAGCTGTGTTGCCATGACTACGACGTCCTTTCGGATCACTGTGGCATATACACAGGGACGAGATCGAATTTGCAATGGTATAGGAGATGATTGAGGTGGTTGATGGTTCACAGGGAGCATGTGAGGGAAGAAGCAATTCCACGTCCACCACAAATTAAATCCAGGCTCACTCAAACTCAGGAGTAAAAAGTCAGTCAGGGGCACGTTGTGGCAGTGGCAGTGACCCCTTGACCAGAGCAAGGAGGAAACCGGTATTCCATCTCCATTCCCCGGTTCTCCCCCTCGCCGAGTGAATACGGGACAAAGGAGACCAAGATCATCCCATGGATACCGCGATTCGCTGGCTGTTCGTAATGTCGATTGGTCTGTATTCTTGGAACTTTTCGCTTGAGCGCCTCCGTCATCTTCGATCATCTCGGACCCAACAGTGATCCAGTTCGGGGAGTCTGGAACGCGCGCCAATACTCCTGAGGCTCCGTATCTGGGGCTGAGTGATCGAGTCGAAAGGATGTGGAAATCGATCAAGTCTCAAGAGGATCCCGTTTGGTGTTGTTGGATCGGGTTTCCATGTTATAGTCGAGTCTCTAGGAGGCACCGTCGGCACATGATGCAGCCCTAGCTAGCCGGCCCAGACTAGTACGAATTAGCCTAGTTAGCATGATTAAACAGACGTTCGCTGTGAGCCAGTCGTCCGCGAGTGACCACAATTGCTCTATCAGATGGTTTCATCAGACGCGATTTGTTTCTCGTTTCACCAAGGATGAGAAGACCTCACGATGCGCGCTTGCTCTTTGAAGAAGAACTAGGCCCTGACCAGCCCACGGCACGGGGTCCAACGGGAGGGACAAAGGCGCCAAGTCTTCCCAAGGAACGACCCGACAACGCCAATTCGCATTACGCTTCTAATCAAACTGTGGATGAACCATGGATGAGGCCAAGGGGCTCGCTAACAGATGTGCGTGTAACCAGGGCGTAGGTCTGTTAGTGAACAAGACTCTTGGGTGGCATTGCCCCCATTCCCGTTCATCTCGATTCGGACCACCGACCGCGACCAGGCTTTGAAAAGGGAAGGACGGTGACAGGGCTAGCGCTGCTATCCTCACGCCAAAGCAACCTTCCCCATGCTTCAATTTCCAGCACTCCATGCTGCAATGCACGTGCATTTCTTGGGGGCATCCATCTCCTTTGACCCCAGAGATAAAGAACTTGGCGATATCGAGAGTCACGAGTAGTAGGTAGAATGCTATTGTAATTGAAACAACCCAAAGAACTTCTTTGACTTGGGCCATACTGATCGTGACCTATTCTTGGTCTGAGGGTGTCGAGGTTCTACCACCACTCCTGCGTAGTCAGCGTTACGCCTTTGTGCGTCGTCGAAGGGTTCCATTGTTTCCACCACCGAATCGACCGAACTGCCGGTGGAATTGGGTGGTGGGTCTCAAAGGGGCCAGCCAATGGAAAACGCCGCGTACCTGAGCAGAAGTCGTGGACGGCGGGTCGCAGCTGGCCAGTCAGGGACGAGAGATGGGACGATCACCGCCCTGACGAGTGGCAGGGACTGCAAGACCCACTCGGCCCACCTGTCCAGGCCAATCTTCCAGGTGTCAGGGATCAATTCTGCCAGGCTCTCATTTCGGCGCCCCGGGCAACGTCGCACTGCCGCTGTGTGTGCCAGTCCAACGTGTGCCTGGTGCCCCTGCAGGCGCTGTCTGCAGTCCGCCGGGGACTACAACATGGGCCAGCCCGCTCGTCTCTTTTAACCTCTTGACGCCCTCCCCCTTCCTCCCTCGCGATTCCTCTTGTTCCATTCCCTCTCCATCCAACACACAACCGACGCACAACGCTTCCTTTGTTGCGCATCACCACACTCTTTTTTCCAATCCTCCCGCGCAGATATCCCCAGTATCTCGCAGCCATTCATTTAGACCAGCGGTCCCACGCTACACAAAACACTCCTTGGATTGATTGCACGACATAGACCACGTCGACAACCCAGCCCGACTCAAATCTCAATTGACCACCAAATAGACTCGACATTTATCAAGCCAGCTTTCCAGCGTCGTCTTTTTGAGATACCCATCAGCATATCCCCTCAGCTTAGCGCCATCTATCCATTCCAACTAGACCTTGAATCAATTCGACAACATGCAGCTCACCAACATTCTCGTCCTTGCCGGCGTCCTCGGCGCTTCGGCCATGCCTTCTGGCCACGCCCACCTCCACCGCTCTGCCCACCAGGCCCGTGAGCTCAAGTTCTACAAGGCGGAGAAGCACATCATCAAGCCCGTCGCCGTCACTTCCACTTCTTCCTCGGTTGCCGTTCCTTCCAGCACTGTCGCTGCTGAGCCCGTCAAGAGCTCTGCGCCTGCTGTTGTCGAGGAGGAGGACCCCAACCACACCGACGAGTACATCCCCTTCTGCGGCGAGAACAAGAACACCAAGCGCGTCACCTACGCCCAGGTCATGTACACTGGCAACACTGGCGACGCCAACGGCTGCAAGTGGAACTCCAACATGATGACCATCCCCAAGAAGATCGCCGACAAGTACAACAACCGCATGTTCTACACCAACGTTGCCGACGTCCCCTACCAGGTTGTCTGCGCCAACAAGATGGGCTCCGACCACGGCCTCAACGGCATGTTCAAGGTCGCCTCCAACCAGCAGCTCGTCTTCACCCTCCAGCCCGGTGAGACCCAGGTCGTTGTCGCTGCCGCCAACACCCAGGGTGTCTGCGCTTTCGCTCCCGAGGAGGTTCCCACCACCTCCGCTGGCCAGTATGCCGGTAACTGGGCCGAGTTCGACTTTGAGAACAGCAGCAACGGTGGCTGGTCCGGTGCCGACTGCTCTTCCCTCGTTGCCCAGGCTTATGACATGGACGTTCCCGGCTGCCAGATCTGCGGCCACGGCACCTGCTCTACCATTCTCCCCGGTGGCTTCGGTGACAACGCCTACACCAAGGGTATGGAGGCTGAGGACGGCATCGGCCTCAACATCAACAAGGACCAGCAGGTCACCCTCAACATCAAGGTCGGCTACAACAAGGGCCTGTAAATGGTTCTTGTCTCAAAATAGAAACCTGTGTCTCCGATTCATGACGATAACCGACGGTGCCTTGTAGGCAGCCTGATTTATGGGGGTTCAATGTGGTCGTTCCAATCTTGCTTTCTTGTTACATACTTCATGAAGGAGCGGCGCGATGGTGTGCTTGGAAAATTGGTGCTTTCCCCCGGCGAGGGTACGGGCTACGTTATCTAGGCATTTGTTAATTGAATACCATTCTTGATGACCTGAATCCCGTCCTTGGTCGATTTGACTGTCCGTATTTTTCAATCTTTTCTTCGCCGTCTAATTCGCAGCAACCGTTCTGTTTGCTTCAACATCAAGTGCGCGGCATAGCCACCAACATGACAAACAGCGGCGCCGCACAACGTCACAGATGCGCGGCATTTTCCACGCTGCTTCTATACATATCTTTCCCTGCTCCCGCTCGAAATACGAGAAACAGGAACATGCACACAATAGGTACGCGCTCCTGATGATCAATGCCGATCAAACCAAGATAAAATTCCACAGGGCAGTATCGTGCTCCACGGCACGCACGAAATTCCACATTGGGGTTTTCCGTTCGACCACACCAGTTTGCCATCAAGGGAATGCAATCTGTGCGAAGCCAAGGCACAAAGAAACCACATTTTGTTCAATGTAGGTTAATCTGACCCAAGTAGTTTGAGTGATACAAAAAGAGGGGTTTGTCCTCCTCCCTCTTTACCTGTGGAACATACTGAGCTCCCAATGACTTGCAACGCTGCGACATAGCTGAGACTTGGGGACTGGAGAAAAGATGGAGAGAACCGTGGGGAAATGCAGTCAGAACAAGATTCCCAAGAAATTTCCAAGCTCAAGAAGCTTTTCCTCCGTCTCCATCTTCCGCGTGTCGATCACCATCTTCCATGCAGTAACTTTCCTAGGATTCCGCAGGAGTTCCCACATGGCTGTTCGCCACTCCATTGCGTGCTTTTCATGCCTGGCCTGCATTATTGTCTTCGATCGCTCCTTGCAGTTTTTTTTTCCTTGGACTGAAGAAAGAGACGGGAAATTCCGTTTTCTTTGGTCTTCTGTTCTTTTTTTTTTTTCGTTTGTTTGTTCGTGGCATTGTTCGGTCACGGACATGGAGGGAGTGCACGTTTCCCGCATGGCGCATGATTGACCCAGCCGGCCGGCCGGCCGGACGGACCGTAGGTTCCCACGTGGGCCGTACGTCCACGTTGCCGTGTGCCTCAAGGTTTCAAAATACGGATGAAAAGCAACGGATCGTTGGCCTGGACCTCACCTGCCGGTAAATGTGCATGCGGCAGCTCCGGTATTCCGGACTCCGGTCACTGGACCGCAGCCCGGGCAAACCGGCCCAGGAGGTTTGACTCCGCCCCGGTCCGATCCGGAACTGAGGAACGGAGGAACGGAGGAAGGAACAACACCCAAGCGCTCAATCTTCTCCATCTTTTCCGGTCGGGTAATGTTAACCCAGAACCTCCCGACTCCGGGTGGAAAGAAACAAGACCCGGTCATTGTTCTCCGCCTGTTCCGTGCGGTCCCAGATGGTTGATTTAACCTCTTGAGTTCCATGCTAAGGGAACGACGCCCGCCGCCTGACCGTCCAGTCCGTCCATATGTTTTCGTCCGGAATAGAAGATCGACGCTAGAGGAATCCTTATTTCAACCACCTGTACGTCCCGCGTCCGTGACCCAAAACTTCATCGAAATCCGACTTTGATATCACCACGTGCAAGCTTTGGGTTCGATAGATGCTTGCCATGACACGTCGCGGACCCAGGTCTCATATCTTGTAAATCTGAACTTCAAGCCTAGGTACTAGAGGTCTCACCAACCCCGCAGTTTGTAGGATCGTGATTGTTGCGTAAGTGTGACTCCATGTCGTTGCACAATGGGTCATGGACATTGTGATTATCTCTTTTCTGTTTTTTTTTTCGGGAGAGTGTGGTTAGTACCACTAGAGGCACTTACTATTGCAATCATTACTTCTGGGGGCTTTTTTTTTTTTTTTTTCAGAAGCGGTATCTTCCAGTTTTGCAGCAACCAGTGTCCAATTTATCCGGCGGGCCGGTCAGTCGATGTGAAGCGAGAAGTAGGTATGCATTCATGGCATGAGACATGCGTCGCACGAAGTAAGGTACCTCGCCATGCTTCTACCATGAAGCGGCAAGCGCAGGTCGTGTACGCGCCGTTAAGTGCATCAAGGTACATGTTGTGCTTGTTCCTCGTTACATTCCTGGTCAGCAGCTGAGCTGCGAAGCTGGCGTTGTCCACTGTGTTGGGAGGTGCGTGATATCCATGTCTGGACGCCGTGCCTTTTGTACCATGTGGATTTTTGTGATACATGAGAAGCGCCTTCATTTTACTCTTTGTTAGGTACATTCCTCCCCGCATTTACGTCCCGTGAGAAAGGGGATTCAAGCTGTTTCAGTTGCTCTCTTCGAGTTTCCTCTATCTACTTTTTGGTGAGAGTTGCACAGTTGTTGTAGGACACGTGGGGACATGTTTGTGGATAGAGATAATAAAGAATGTTATGGATAGGCCGACGGCTTGGTTGCAACAGACAGTTTTCTGATGTGAGCCGCTTGAAGTTCTAACCAAGAACCCTTTTTACTGGCGATGTTAGCGCCTCCTTTCAAAGCAAAGGATCCAGCTCAAAAGAGAAGTTCATCTCCTCAACCTTGACAAGCAAATCCTCCCTAACACCGGGTCCGCAAGCTGCCGTGCCCACACCCGCAACCTTTGCGTCCAACCTCAGCAGGGTAGCATCCTCCTCCACAAGATCGCAAGGATGCTTCGCCTCTTCCAACGCCTTCGCGCTATGTCTCGTTGCCACAAAGCTGAAGTTTCTCTCGCAATTGTCCGACCACTTTCCATGCCCAGCTTTGGCCCGTAGCCCGGCCCCTTGAGGCTCACGGATGGTTACCCATCGTGTTCCCATGCGATTGCCGTTCTCCTGTGGTACCTCATAGGGGGTCTGAAGATCAGCGACCTCGTCGACAGACCAGATGCCGACACGCTGCGCGCTGCGCTTGTCGGGGTAGGATTCTCCGGGACCGAGACCAAACCATTTCACAGCATTGAGACGGCGTGGGAGGCGGAGATCTAGACCCACACGAGGTACGTGGGTGGGAAGGGTATTGACATAGTCGGAAGATTGGGGTTTGAGTGTCACTGCGATGTGAATAACACCAGCAGCATCGATTTCGTAGACGGTATGCACATGGTAGCCCCAGGCGAGGATTGGTGGTGAATGGAACATCTTGGTTGTGACCACGACCTTGTCATCACTGACCGAAAAATCCAAGGAACGGAGCTGGCTTGTCATGGCGTTGACGCCAAACCGCTTCCAGTACGGGAGGGAAGCAGGGTTATCGTTGTCGGTGGGCGGCCGCCAGAAGGAAGGAATAATAGCCGCGCCAGTTGATGGGCTGGGTTCGAGGAGGCAAGCACCATTAGCTATCCAGCTGGTTATATAGCCTTGGGCGTTGTCGAAGTTGACGGTGAAGTTTTGTCCCGTAATTGTTGTTAGAGCGCCGTGCGATTCACATTGAATTGGAAGGTACGCCGGTAAATACGTTAGAGAATGGTATATCTTATTGTCAATGCCGACCTGGAATTGAGACCAAGCAACTTCGTGACCCTCTTCAGCCCATGAAGTAGGATTTCGCAGGCGGAACGAGACGGTCAACCACGTAGGCGAGTTAAAAGGCAATGGACGGTCTAGATCCAGCTCTACATTCTTTGACGATCGTGGGGTGATGTGTGGGAGGTCCAGGACACCGGCACTGTGCAGTGTGGTACTATAGAAATGGCATTGGTTAGAGTCTCGACGCAAAGTTTGTGATGGAGGGGTAGGGGAGGTTTACCTGGTAGAAAAGGTCTCCAGCTTCCAGCTTGCGGTCAAATGATCGACCAAGGCAAAGTCGTACAAGTCGGTTATCTTCAGCGTGACCTTTCTACTGTCACTAGACACCAGTTGGGTCTCTATAGGCTGATACACTTTTTGCAGCTCGAGCAGCCCAGGTGTCGGCTTGTGGTTGCTGAAAAGCAGACCGTCCATGACAAAGGTGCCATCATTAGGGACATCGCCGAAATCACCCCCGTAAGCATAATATGACTTGTCATCGGGATCTTTCTTCCATAAGCCGTGGTTAGCCCATTCCCAGATAAAGCCTCCTTGAAGGCGAGGGTGATCGCGAAATGCCTTCTCATAATCCTCGAGCCAGCCAGGTCCGTTCCCCATTGCGTGCGCGTACTCGCAAAGCACTATGGGCTTCTCAAAGGTGCCATCTGCCCTCACCCCCTCGGTTTTGGCCAGGCTAATCAGCCGCTCAACGGATGGATACATGTATGAGTACATGTCAGCGGACTTAGCATGAGGGTCGCCTTCGTAGTGGACTAGTCTCGTCGGGTCGAGAACCTTGGCAAGCTCGTACATAGCCTGGTGATTTTGGCCGTAAAAAGCCTCGTTGCCCAGGGACCAGATGATAACAGAGGCGTGGTTCTTGTCTCTGTGAATGAGCTGAGCCATTCGATCCAGGTAGGCCGCTCTCCAGGACGGGTTGTCGCTAGTGAACTTGGCAGCATGGGCAAAAGTGAGCTTCTTGCGCTGCTCATAATCCACCTCTTCTGGTATATCCATGGGACGAGCAATGGCATCGTAAAAGCCATGACATTCCAGATCTGCCTCGTCTATGACCCAGAGGCCGAGCTCATCGGCGAGTTCTAGAAGCTTTGGATGGGATGGATAGTGGCTGCATCGTAGGGCATTGATGTTGTGTGTCTTCATAAGCAGAAGATCCTTTCTGATGAAGTCCAGTGGCACAGCACGTCCAAAGGAAGGGTGATGGTCATGTCGGTTGACGCCGCGAAACCGGATGGGTTGCCCGTTAACGCAAATCAATCCGTTCTTGAGCTCAACTTTGCGGAACCCAACCCTCTGTGTAACTATGTGGGGAGACGAGTTTCTAGTCGTGAGCTGTATGGAGACGGTGTAGAGGATTGGACTTTCCGCCGTCCATTTGTCTACTGCTTTGACCGAAATCTTGAGGACCGCCTTCCTACTGCCAATGCATGTGGTCTGAGCAGTGCCGACTCTCTTAAAACTCTGATCAAGGACGTCTACTTGAACGGTAGATTGTAGCTCGCTCGTGATGTCAACTTCAGCAATCAACAGTCCATTCTTGTTCTCGTTGTCGAGATTTGCGCGCAAGAACCAATCCTCGATGCGAGATTGGGGGAAGTACAAGAGGTGTACGTCCCGGAAGATGCCTGAAAGCCACCATTGATCTTGATCTTCGATGTAGGAGCCATCTGACCATTGGTAGACACGAACAACGAGCTCGTTAGGGCCGGTTCGGTCGACGTACTGGGTTACATCAAATTCAGAGGGATTTCTGGATCCTTGAGCGTAGCCGATGAGAACACCGTTGACCCAGGTGTGATAGGCACTGTCGACACCGTCGAATCGCAAGCGTAGCTGGCCGGAAGAGGCCCACGAGCCAGGCACAAAGAAGGAGCGACGATAGGTGCCGGTAGGGTTTTCCGAAGGCACAAACGGCGGGCAGACCGGAATCGGGTATTGAACGTTGGTGTAATGTGGGATTCCGTGTCCTTGAAGCTGCCAGTGGCCAGGAACCTGTATGGTAGTCCACTCATCCTTCGACTTGTGAACGTCATTCTGTTTCTGTTCATCCTTTGCGGCCGGGTCTGGAGCAGCTATGGGACTCGGCGCGTAGTGAAAGTCCCACTGGCCATTCAGCAAAAGAGAGGAGTCGTCCGGGATGTAGTATGTTCGTGGAGGGAGAGTGTTTCGCCGGAAGGCCGACTGGTTGGAGTAGTCGGGTGTGCCATCAACTTCTTGAAGGGGGATACCCGGACGGCGGGAGGCCATTGTTTCTAGAGACGGCAACCTCTAGGTTGGGAGAAAGGACTGGTAGAGACAGTGAAGGGTAGAACGTGGTATTATCGAGAAGTTGTCTCAACTTAAACCAAAGAGAGAATGTCGGCCCAAGTAGCCAGGCGTTTATATCATTGTAAGCCGAGGCAGGCCATCTTGTCGGAGCGCGCTGATCAATGTTGTTGCTTGTCGTTCCGCGCCAACCGATTATTCGCGTCGGATCCAATGCAACGTCGTCCGTGGGTTCTGCCCGTGTGTGTATGGCTTCTTTCTATTCATCGTCGGTTAAAGGCGAGAGTTGTGACCGGTGATTGTCGAGAGGCACCGAAGCACGCAGTGAGGGGACGGTGCACCCAGCCCCGCATGCTCAGGGCGGGTAGGAGTACATCTTGGAGAGGCGAGATCTTGCACCAATCCCGCTCCTGTTGATACATAGAGGTATGATGCGCGGTTCGTTTGGGAAAGGATTGCTCCTTCTCAAGATGTTTGTGAGGTGAGGAAGGTAGGTGTCATGGGTGTCCATCGCGAAAGAGTCGCAGAGGACGGCTCTTTCCCGTTACGAAGCAAGAGACACTAGCCATTTATGGTTAGCATACCGCAGAATTCCGGAGGATATATCTTCAGGGTTGACTGGATTTCCCTGGCATAACCCGTTCCCTAAGGCAATTTGGAGGTACTTTTGCACGTTTAACCCTGAGACTGCCATAACATTGCGTTGACCGGGGTGAAATGCGGGGAAGGCACCATTTTCGGGGAAGTCGGAGCCGGCCCAATCATGCAAGGAGATTGGTTGGTGCGGATGTGTGTGTCCTTCTCATGCTTCGTGCTTTCGTCCCCAACCACCAACGACACTGCACTCCAACATCGCTTCTGTGCAGTTCAGTTCCCCAACTTCCACTTACTTCTTGCTCTCTCGTTTCCAGTCCTTTCGCTTGTTTATGGCTTTTCGTTTGTCAGAGTCGCAAATTGGACGTTACGGCTCCCAATAGTACCTCTAGTCATATGAATTGGCCCCGTTGTCTCATCCATTTTCATATCCATTGACCACCGACATGCCCCCGAATAACATCACGGCTTTCACTGATTCCCGACATGAAGGCTCGACCATGCGGGATCCAACCACAGTAAACCCGGAGAAAAAGACACCGACCCTGTCATCGTTTCCCCAGATTTGCCCTCCAGTCTCGCCAACACATTGCACCTAACGTCTGGGGCCCCGGATCAACCCTGGTTATACCACCCTTGAGACAGTCACACCCTCCATGCTCTCCTTCGGCATGGCTGCACATAGAGGTGCCGACGGGTGCAAAAGCAACATCGGCATGCAGTACTGAGCCAATCCAAGGATTTTGGACTGACCCTTGACCGTCCGGCCATATCCTTCTACCGAACTCATCACCGCTTTGCCTTCGTGATATAAAGGGCACGATGACCTCTCCGGTTTCCACCTCGACGAGGTGTCTCTCATGACTTGGTTTTTGTCTGCATACCCCCATACCACCCAGCCAACATGGCACGCAGCATTACCGAGAAAGAGGCCATGGATGCCCATGACGATGTCTTCCCAGAATCCGACGTCGCTGTCCAGCTGGCCCACGATGTCGACAACACAAAGTATTCGCCTTGGTCCAAGGGCATGTTCCGCCTCTACCTTGTCCTCGCTTGTGCCTACCTCTGCGGATGTCTCAACGGGTACGACGGAAGTTTGATGGGAGGCTTGAATGGCATGAAAGCATACCAGAACTATTTCAACATGTAAGTCCTTTGTCAACCCAGACACCCGCCTTACGTGGTATATCAGCTAACCTTTGAGGTTCTTCCAGGTCCACTGCAGGCTCAGGAACCGGTCTTGTTTTTGCCATGTACAATATCGGCAGTGTTGCTGCCGTGTTCTTCACCGCCCCTGTCAACGACTGGTTCGGACGCCGCTGGGGCATGTTCGCAGGTGCTCTTATCATCATCGTTGGCACCTGCGTGCAAGCCACAACTCACACCAAATCCCAGTTTCTGGCCGGCCGCTTTGTCTTGGGTTTCGGCGTCAGCTTCTGCTGCGTATCTGCTCCTTGCTATGTCAGCGAGATGGCTCATCCCAAGTGGCGCGGTACTCTGACAGGCTTGTACAATACAACATGGTACATCGGCTCCATTATCGCTTCGTGGGTCGTTTACGGCTGTTCGTACATCGACAACAACAAAAACGCGTGGCGGATTCCCATCTGGTGCCAAATGATTACCTCCGGAATCGTATGCTTGGGAGTTTTTTGGTTGCCCGAGAGCCCCAGATGGCTCATGGCCCAAGACAGGTACGAAGAGGCTGCCAAAGTATTGGCCACCTACCACGGCGAAGGCCAACTCGACCATCCTCTAGTACAGTTACAACTTAAGGAAATGGCCAACCAAATTTCATCAGAGGCGTCGGACAAGAAGTGGTACGATTACCACGAGCTTTGGAACACACACTCTGCACGTCGTCGCCTTATTTGCGTCCTCGGCATGGCCTGCTTTGGCCAAGTCAGCGGCAACAGCTTGTCCTCATATTACATGGTCAACATGCTCAAGTCTGCGGGTATCACTGACGAGCATAAAGTGTTGGCATTGAATGGAATCAACCCAGCCTTATCGCTCATCGGCGCTGTCACGGGAGCACGCATGACCGACGTCGTGGGCCGCCGTCCTCTTCTGCTTTACACAATTGTCTTCTCCTCCATCTGCTTCGCCATCATGACGGGTACTAGTAAACTCGCAATGCCCGGTCACGTTGGCAATCTTGATGATGCTGACACTCAAACCCTTACCTCATCCCAAAGAGCTGCCGCTAACACTACCATTGCCTTCATCTTCATTTTTGGCATTGTCTTTTCCTTCGGGTGGACAGCCTTGCAGTCCATGTACATTGCAGAGACACTCCCTACAGCCACCAGGGCAAAAGGCACTGCCGTCGGAAACTTCGCATCTGCTGCCTCGTCTGTCGTTCTCCAATACTCCTCCGGGCCTGCTTTCGAGAAGATTGGATACTACTTCTACCTTGTTTTTGTGTTTTGGGACCTCATCGAAGCCGTTGTCATTTTCTTTTATTTCCCAGAAACGAAAGACCGCACCCTTGAAGAACTCGAGGAAGTGTTCTCGGCCCCCAACCCCGTGAAGAAGAGCTTGGAGAAGAGAAATGCGCAGACTGTGTTGAACACGATGGGAGCGCCAGAGGATGAGAAAGTTACGATCTAGCTCTGCGTATATCAGATGAGTATCAAATAAGCAGAGGTTATAAGCATGATTCAAAGGGCTAAGCAATGTTTACTACATCCTCATTTTACACGTTTGAATTGCTACACGAGAGTATATCTCAGGGCTTGCTCTGATGAGGTCGGTTAGCATGATTTATTCCAAGCTGGTGACCGACGGCTCTGAAAAAGAGCTGGTTCCTCTATCCAGGGGTGCGTATGCCCAAATAGCATTCGGATCGGATAGCTCCAAATCAAGCATGTCCTACCACACCTCTAAGTTGTCCGTGTCTTGATCATATCCGACCTTGTCGAAGCAGACCCCCATGTCTGTCTAGTCTCCGCTTTCCCCGCAGTTATAGGGCCAGGGGTCATGGCTGCAAGGCCCAGGACCGTCACCTCCCTTTCTTCTTCTCCCCATCTCATCGCCAGGTTCTGATAACCAACCATTTCCCATCGGACCGCTTCGGATTCAGTTACTGGTATCCTCGGTCTTCATCCCAAACCTGGCATAGAAGTGATGATGGTCTAACACGGGCATGGAGAACGACATCACTAGCGGGCCATCAAGGAAGCGGCTCAGAACATCCCACGCCGTGAGTTTCCATTCACTCCTAGTCCCAACTCCCCGGTCTGCAGGTCAGAGTGATCATCCGCTTACGTGATTTACTTCTCAAGTGTGACCTGTGCCGGTCCAGGAAAATAAGGTTAGTTGATCTTTATCCGCATGTTCATCCTGCAGAGATACCGCGCCATTGTATATCGGGGGTTCTTCACCTTGGACCCGAACCTCTTACACTTTTGGTGATAGATGCGACGGTAATACGCCATGTGCGGCTTGCGCTGCAACGGACAACGACTGCACGTATGGATCGGAAGCCAACTCGTGAGTGACACCAACACACATGTCAACCCTCGACCGAATGAACCTTTAGCTAACAGAAACACCGCAGGAGGGGAAAGAGCGATCTCATCCTGGAGGGAGTGTTACGTGTCGAGAAGTATCTTCAGGAGTTGAATGCAAATATCGTCAGTTGCCTGGCTCCCTCATCCCACTTCGGGCACTGACAGTTCTATAGGCATCATCGTCGAACTTGGCTAACCACATTTCGTCGAACCCTTTACTGTCGCCCGCGGTCGGCTCATCGGTTGGGAGAGGGAGCATCTCAGGCGGCTCCTTGACCGAAAGCCACATCGCACCTCGTCACGACATCTGCCCCCACCCGGATGAAGGAGACAGTGTAAACAACCTGGAGAATGCGGTACTAGAATCTCGGCACACTTCCACCACTGAGTCGATTCTTCAGTGGCCACATTTCGCTGTCTTTCCCAGTCTCCGTAATAACTATACTTCCATCTTCCATCTTGAGCAGTCTCGTCCTCGCATCAAGACAAAGGCAGCAAACATATATCCGTATACTAGCGAGGAAGATGCTGGCGTACTCTTGGGTGCCTTTGAACACGCCGTCAACTTCTGGTATCCTACAACGTCAACCAGTCAGATGTCAAGCGTTCGGGCCACTATCACGAATGGAAACTTTGACGACGACGATGGGCTCGGCATCTGCCTTGCTTTACTAACGATGGCACTGGGTTGTGCAAGCAAAGTGACAGCGGGCTTGATGGAAGGCACTGCCCTTCCTGAGAGTGAACGCCGACACAGAGCAGCATACCGTGCAACTGGAAATATGTACTTTGAGATTGCGCTCAAGAAGCTTTACTTCGCCCACATGGAAGTCAGCTCTATAGCCACCCAGTGTCTTTTCTTTGCAGGGTGAGTTTTCTTACCTTTGTTCAGCACGTCTTAAGCCACGTTTTGCCTTCCGGAGTTTTCTTTTTTGACTGACACTGATTCATTAACCTCCAGCCTTTACTTCGCCTACCTTCGCCGTCCTCTTCAGGCTTGGGAGTATATATCCGCCGCAGCTGCCAAGTGCCTTATCCTCCTATCATACTCTCCTCACGATTCCACTTCCGAAGATCAAGAACGGGTCCGTCGCATCTTTTGGTCCTGCTACATTCTCGAATCTGACTACCTGGCTGAACTCTCCAACTTGCCGCTATCCGGTATTGCTCGTATCGAATCCTCTGTCCCGCTACCTGGTGCGGGGTATAACACGCACTCGGACACCCAAGAAGAAGAGCAGAGCTCCTTGTACTTTTTGGCTTGCATTTCCATGAGGAGGCTGCTGAATCGAGTGCATCAGCTGCTGTATGCGAAAGGAACAGGCGCGAGCTTGGATGATAAGCGCTTCCCTGGCATTGTGAAGGAGCTAGACCATCAACTGGACGAATGGAGGAATGTCCTCCCAGAAGCCTTTGCCTTCGAAATTGAGTGGCCTAAAGACACGGCAGGACAGAACATTACAGGGGTAAGGACGGAGCATGGAGGATTCTTGAGGCAGAGGTATCTTACTTGCCGGAGCGTCATCTATCGACCGTGAGTTGCAGATCCCTTTGACGATCATCCAAACCCAGATCTTGACTGCTAACTTCTGCTTCAGATACCTTATGTGGATGCTGAGCAGTTCTAATGCCGGCTCCAGCCTTGGAACCAGCCCAGGTGCAGCGAAAGTCAAATTTAGCGGTGCCCGTGGTCCGCTGGCCTCCGTTCCAGCAAGCATTACAGCCGTCGACAAGAATAGCACCACTACCCCGTCATCTATGAACATTAGACTAGCGGATCACGAAGTCCTAGCCAACTGCAAGGCTTGTCTGGATGCTTGTTTGCTTCATATCTTGAACTTAAGGGGATACTCCCAGACAGTGTTGGTTGATACTTGGATTTGTTCACTTTCGTGCGTCTCTCTCCTGGGTATCTCAACTCACTAGTCCTTCCCTCTTATTAGCCGCTCTAACACAACAATCATACTGACACAAAGTGAATAGGATGGCAGGCGCAATGCTCGTTCTCCTAGCTGCCTGCCGGATCCCTGCCCTGAAGAACCTCATTGGCCCCGAGATCCTTCAAGCCGGAAGCCATTTGAGGAAGTTGTTGCTCGGATGGCAGGAAGTGCAAGGAGAGCCGAGCTCGCCTAGCGTCGATCAGAGTGTGCATATAATCCAAGAGGCCGAAAGGTTTATCAAGGATGTTTACACAGCTGAAAGGGGTGAAGTGGAAAGCAGTAGTGAAGAGTGAATTGGGTTGGCTGGCTGTGATGGCGTGGGTCGCGGAGAGAGAATGCGTTGTTCCGGCACTCAAGAGAAGAAGGAATTGACGATATTTCAACGAAAAGGCAAGATGGCCGAGCGGTCTAAGGCGCCACGTTAAGGTTAACCCTTAATCCGAGTCAATACTCAGTTCCGTGGTCCGAAAGGGCGTGGGTTCGAATCCCACTCTTGTCATCGTCATTTGATCTCCACTTCACTCAAGTGGGGATTGCCTCTTTTTTCCTTTCCTCGTTCTTTCATTTTTCTTTCCGCACTTCGTTAGTTATTTCACAGCTGCTTTTCATTCATTATGGCTTTTTCCAGACAAACCTGTACTAGTTGTCTGATATCATTCCTTTGCGGTCTCCCTGGCTTTTTGGTTGCAACCATTTGGATTTCATATGTGCTAATAGGTAAGGAGTGGACGGCTATTTACATCCCATGCCAATTACTTTCAAAGAACAAAAGAACATGAAGCCTGGCCAGGCAATAAGGAAAACGCTGTCTTGCGACATTCCACCATCTATTCTACCAACATCCCAATGTCCCGGGCCATCTTGATCCCCTCGACTTATCGTTCGTCACTCATCGCACAAGTAAACTGCTACATCAACCGCTTAGTTGGCATCGCAGCAAGAGTTCTTCTCAACACCACCGCTAAGGCGCTTGCAAGCATCGCGCTGAGGGGGGTGGCAGCGGACGTTCGGGCCGTTGTCGATGCACCAGTCCACATACTGCAGGGTCGCACTACCGGCTGTGCCAGTCACGCAGAGGAAGGTCGAGTCGTTTTCGTGAGTGCCGTCGGTGGGTTGGCCGGCGGTGATGAGAGCATTGTCGACGCGCTGCTTCCAATAGTTGAAGAATTGGCCTGTTGATACAAGAAACAACAAAGGTTAGCATCCTGTCTCGTTAGATGGGTATCGGGGGAAGGAGGGGTAGGAGACGAAGATGTGGTTGTGAAGAAGGGTTGAAGGGACTGGAGGCTTTGACTTACCGGCCAAGAGCTCACCACCGCAGTAGATTTCGTTGGTGTTGCAGGCGTTGGTGGGTGGGGAGACGTGGTGTTGAGCCGACGCCCTGCCGATGATGGCGGCGGTGGCGAGGAAGAGAGAAGTAATTTGGACCATTTTGACTGGTGGTTTGAGTGTGTTGTTGGTGAAGTTTGGGTTGAGTTGGATGTGTGGTAGGTGAGTTGTTGGCTTCTTGTCCTTTGAAGATGATGAGAAGAGTCGATGGGGAGACTGAGGGCTCCTGAGGTCTTTATACTCGAAAGAGGAGGCTTCGCGTTTGAACCCACGGTAACTTTCGCTCAAGTTGGTTGAAGAAGGACATAACTGTCGAGTGTTGACCTCTAGATCCAGACATCGCCGTGGCAGTGTGGTCATCCATCGCAAGTCGCTGACTGACTACTCGAAGAGAATTCATCACACGCAGAGGTATGTGGTAAGCAAAGAACCGCCTCCTGATGCTCTGGTTTCGGTAATATTCCAGTCTTCACGATATTCGTGAGGTTGCGAGGCTCGCATTCAGAGGGTCATGGGCAGTCCGAGCAAACTCTGGACGCAGATGAGTGGAAACCTTCTCATTTTTCACCGATTAGATATTTAAGGCACGGGGGGTCGGTAAGAGGATGATGCCCTTTTCGGGAAGAACAAGCTGTTGATACCTTGGAACCACCACCTCGGTTCCTCACTTAACATATCTTGCTAAATACGAGATGAATGCTAACTTCGACTAGTTGCAGATAGGCATCAGTGCTGTGCTGTACTCTTCTTGTCAAACCTGAGGCGTATGGTGAAGGCCTTCCCTCCAGATTTGAAGCTACGATAATAAATATTCCAGATCACAGCTACGCTAATATTAAGTTGACAGTGGGTAAAACAAAGTTGGAACCGTTCATGCCAAATCGGTTCACGCCTTCCGGCAGCTCTCGAGCCTCTCGGCTCTTACCGAAGACGAAGAACCAGTGCCTCGGTCTCGGTAGGACACAGCCCTACCCAGATGACACTACCACTCCTCGGTATTACTGGGCGGATGGGAAGTGTCTTCTGGAAGGCGTGGGGGTTAGAGCCAAGGTGAAGGCACCTGACATGCTTCAAATCAGAGGCGTAAGTAACTCCCACGTCCTTACTTGACCGCCTACCTGCGCCTCTATGGTGCACGTTGGGTAAGCCCTATCCCTCAGCCCTTGGCCAACCCGGTCTCGGCTTCCAACGGTGTTATGTCATAGAATGAACCGTCATTTCAAAGGCAAAGGAAACCGGGCTGCTGGGTCTGTCATGTATGTCCTGTTCGGGCAACCGTTAGAAAGATGGGAAGAGCCACGCGGGCTGTCCGGTCTACACCGCAGCGGCGCACCGGTGGGTGGAAGTACGACAAGCGCGAGGCTCCCGGCTGACCATGTTAGTAAGTGAATGCTCGTATCGTTCACTCTGCTTCATATGTCCTCAGTTGGTTAACTGGCTGGCTTTTGCAATCTTTGTAGGGCTGATCCATCGAGGCAGGAGAAAGATCGAGCACCCCCGTGCACCCACGTACTGTGCCTATGAAGAGCTCATGGTCATCTTCTCCTAACTCTTCAGATAGAAGTACCTCACATATTGATCCTTCCCAACAATCTGTGGCAGGTAGCGGCTTACATTCCTCTCCAGTTCGCCAAGATGCCATTCGTTGGAACCGAATCTCCTCAAAACCCGGTTCGACCGGATAAAAGTCACGCGTCTTATATTGCTCTCTACCGGTCAACACAGACAAATCAGCAACAAGCTCATTCGCACTCTCCTTTCACAACTTGCCAAACCTGTCGTTTTTGCTTCCTTTAGGGTTGTTGTTTCCCGTTTCGGCCAAAAAAGAGGCCAAGTTCGTGACTTACACGCGAGTCACGTCCACATATCCACACCAAAAAGGCAGGATCACCCCTGCCACTATTCCCAGCCACAACTCCACCACAAAAATCGTGAAATCGGCAAAAGGAAAGGTTGATGCGGTTTGTGTGGATCGAACACACGACCTTCAGATTTATGAGTGAAGTGGACTTCAGTCTGACGCTCTCCCAACTGAGCTAAACCCGCTTTGTTGAAGCTCCGGCTCGGATTTTGGTGTTTTGAATGTGCATGGGTTCGGTGCTGTGCCGCAACTCCTGCCGAGTCACGATGCTGTGATGCGGAAGTAACGTCACTGTAAAACTGTTTAGCTTGGAAAGAACAACTTGAATAAAGATGGGGAGGACTTGCCTGCATTCAAGGTTGTTGAGCAAGAAAGAAAGATGTCTCGCTGGCGTCAGTCGTTACGTAACCTCTTCCCGAGACATAACTCCAAACAGATTGCCTTGCGGCAATGCTCTCACATCGCGTCAATCCATTCTACAAGCTTGCTATTCTCGCCTTTGCCGGTGCACACACCCACTTGCCTTGGGTAAAGTAAAACGGAAATCACAGCGCACGGCGAAATTCATCGAAGACGACACAGCTTGGGGTACAACGAGTATCATTGTTGTCGGACTACATAACTCAAATCTCCATCACTTAGGTTCCCATTCCATCACTTCCCCTTCCATCACTTCCCCTTCCATCACTTCCCCTTCCATCACTTCCCCTTCCATCACTTCCCCTTCCATCACTTCCCCTTCCATCACTTCCCCTTCCATCACTTCCCCTTCCATCACTTCCCCTTCCATCACTTCCCCTTCCATCACTTCCCCTTCCATCACTTCCCCTTCCATCACTTCCCCTTCCATCACTTCCCCTTCCATCACTTCTACATGTACACCGCACTCTCCATCCACACGTCGGTTCAGTCCTCACTCCAGCCTCCATCCCTTCCACAATTCGTACACAACTTAACCATGCCAACCTCGACCTTGTCGATATTGTAACGCTGGAAGGGCATGCCTCCAGTGCGAGCATCAAGGTACCTCTAGGTGAGCCGGCTGTGCTCCGTCCCCGATCTCTCATCTTTGGCGCCGGTAACAACGTTAACCGGGAGACAATACGGGAGGTCGATCTTCGCCTCCCCAAAACCGTAGCATCCTGGGGCCGGTCGGTGGTGTGTGGCTGTAACTTGAAAGCCTTTTTTTTTTCTTTTTTTTTCTTTTTTTTCTTTTTTTTTTTTTTTTTGGGGTTTGTTAGCAAATTTTCGAACTGACCACCTCTTCTGGGGAGCGTGCTGGGGCTGGGGCTCAGAAGAATTCTGCCGCTCGTAAGTAGGCGAACAGATAGGGGAGACCTTCGGGTCTTCTGGACGTCAACACGAGTAAAGAGGGAGATGAGGAGGATGAGGAGGATGAGGACGAGAAGGAGAGGCCTATTTTTTTTTGTGAGTTTTTCGTTTTTTTTTTTTTTTTTTTTGTTTTCTGTGACGGGCTCTCCATGAGCCTTTGCTCTGGTCCAACCCTTTGCGGGTCACAGAACCTACAACGGTCACACACGCACTACAAGAAGACACCTGTGGGTGTTTGGTGTCTTCTTGTAGTGCGTGTATAGCTTTGTAACCAGTTGTGATTCGTGCTGTCAAAGAGCAAGGGTGGTTAGCCTCTGATAAGGTACTTTCATCGGGCATATCAACAATATTGGACAGGGTGACATACCTGGACCATGTGTGAGAGTGGTTGAAGTGCGCGCCGACGGCCAAGGCCAGGCCGAGAAAGAGGAAGATGGAGAGGAAGTGGACGATGACGAAGAGAGGGGCAGGGAAATCGAAGGCGTTCCTCCCCCAAGGGACACCAGGAATGTGCATCCTCCTCGCTATCACCTTCGCCATCGGTCTTGGGTGTCGCTTTTGGCTTGTTTCCCTTTCCTCCGCTCTTGGGGTTTGGCGACGATGAGGTTGTTGGCATCCATATCCGAGCCAACGTTGGCAGCAGCGCCCGAGTCATGGTGGAACTCGAAGGAGGTCTCTGGAAGAGGGCGCCAGTGAGGGTCTCGAGGCCCGGTCGGCGTTGGGACGGCCGAACTTGTCGAGCTTGCCGTCGCTCTTGAGCTTCTTCTTCTCGAGAGCAACAGGGCCAAGACACCAGCGGCGGTGGTAGAGGTCACGCTCCATGATGCAGCGCTTGACCTTGGCAACGACATCGTGGTCGCAAGAGAGCATCCTGTACACTAGGAGAGAAAGGTCAGCCCAGAACAAGGACATGGATATTTCACGAAGATCAACTTACTCGACGGCGTTCATCTGAGTGATACCGATGGCAATAGCTTCACCCTTGGTGGTCATGGGGAGGAGCCACGGCATGGGGGGTACCCGCGAGGGCAGGATCGTCCGAGCCAACGTTGGCAGCGCGAGGGGCCATGGTGGTGATGTTGATGGTGGTGGCTGCGGTTGTGGTCATTCTGTGTTGGTCAGTACATCCATTCCAAGTCAGATTCCCATAAAAGGAAGAGGTTGGCAGAGAGGGAACGGGTGTGACGACCGCGCTTGCGAGCAGAAGGTGAGGACTGGGAATGGAGGAGTTGATGCGATGGGGGGGTCTGAAAGAGGAAGCTGATGATGCTGAACTGAACTCACCTTGTGTTCTACGACGACCGCAAAGTCGGGCTGACCTGAGACAATCTTAGGCCGGAGCCTGGTGAGGAGTTGCCATCTTGCTGGTTCACAACTTGCCTCGTGGAGGATGGCGAGAAGTGAGGGCGACTGCTCGGTGTGGAAAGAGGGAGCAGGTGGGCAAGTTGAAGGTTTGGTATGTGAGAAAGGGAGGAAGAAGAGGAAGAGAGACGAGAAGGAACCAAATTCCTGGAGCATTTATTCCCGTGTGGGAAGAAGGAATCAGTGCGGGGCTTAGGGCTGGGTTCAGAACCAGAAACGGGCACCCCTCAGCCGCGAAAGAAAGCGGGAGTGGCTTGTTGCCTATTCGACAGGACGGCTTGCACTGCAGTCTGGCCTCGTCCGATGACGCGTTGCGCTGGACCGCAGCCTTCAGATTAGGGCAAGACCAATAGCAATCGAGGACCGAGGGAGGAAACGGTTCGATCTGCCCTGAGCTCGACAAACTTGTGGCTGTGCTACCTGCCTTTGGGGCGGATATGAGCTGCTCTGGATGGCAGAGGTGAGGCTAGGCCACTTCGTCTGATCTCAAGCTCAACATATGACCTCATCCAGGGCAGTTTTCTGGTGACAATCCTGGACTAACTCCTCCAGGAGAAGAAGCAAACGGAGCTACGGGATGGCTGACTGGCTTGACTGAACTGACTGGCGAGTTGTGGCATCGATAGAGCTTCAGAGCTGGACCATGAACTGACGAGCAGTGTGGGGTACTCGGTTTGAGGCTCGAAGCTCGAGGGTGGTTGAAAATTTTCATTTGGAAACTGGCAGGTGCGAGGAAGGGAGCAGAGCCCCAGCCCCGTGTGACTTTTTCACTTCGTCACTCCAGTGTCAGACTAGAAGGAAGGAACGATGACGCCCACCTAGGAGTCCCACAATCGCCCAATAAGGGTTGCCTCCTGTTGCGAAAGCTCAGGGGACTTGATAGCGTCGTCAGCTTGCAACCAAGGGAATAGTCTGCTGCCCTCATCTGAGGAGTTTACTGCGTGGGTAACGGCAGTTGTAGTATGTAGCAGAAGCCAGCTGGGACAGACGAGAGACACTCGAGTGTTCGCGATTCGATGGAATCACAGAGCTGGTTATTTCCAGATAGAAACGTCCGCAATCAGGCATCTTATCCTATCCTCCATTACTTGAGCTGAATAATTGAGAGAAAACCAAACGGAATTTGAGGGTTCGCAGCTCGAGTCACGTTTGAGATGAACGAGTCATCCGTGACATTATCGGGTGGAAGACCCAGGCAAGTTGCCAAGGTAGGCACTGTGTAGAACCGCACCTTTGAAGATCTGGAGATAAGCTTGTTGAAGGGTAGCAAACGGCTTAGTGAACTCCCAGCTTAAGGTGTGGTGATGTGCGCTTTCATGGCTTCAGTGTCCAACAACGCGATGCCCTCGGTCACTCGACTGTTGCAAGTAGAGGTAAGCGCGACAGCTAGGTGATGAGTATAACACCACTAGGTAGGTATCTCTGGGACATGTCGAGAAGTAATGGATGGCAAGTTGGCAAACTGCCCTGGTCGACGATTGATAGAATGGTAATGGAGTTCTAGCATACCTCCTGTGGATATGAGCACAAGGTGATTGCAAGCCTGCGAAAGCTTTGTCGCGCCGGTTGGTTGCCCCTGCTTCCGACACTTCAATACAACATCCCAAATATTCTATGCTTGAAAATGCTGGATGTTTGGATCAATGGAGCTTGGTGGTGGCATCGGCCATGGACCAAGAATCATCGAAGTGTCAAACAATACTAACAACATTTTCGCGAAAAGAACTAAGTTTTGGAGTTTCGAAATTGTCCCTTCAATTGTGGAATATAAGATTCGTGAGCGCAAACACATGCGTGAAGCATGGAACCTCGAGGAAATACAGGCGATAACGTAAAATGAAGTAGTCCGAAAGTTGCTACTAGTACGCAATGAATAACAAAAAGAAAAGGATTGAGAGGATGAACCGAAAAAAGGAGGCACCGGTTAAAGGACAAAAAACTGCAAAAGAGAAAATCAAGCCGCCCACGGCGAGACTCGAACTCGCAACATTCAGATCACTTCACTTGTTCGTAAAAGTCTGACGCGCTAACCAATTGCGCCACGCGGGCTTGACTTCAATGGGTTGTTGAAATGGGGTCCATTCCATGTCGCTATATCACCCAGCTCACGCTCTTCCAGAAGGGGTAGGCTTTGTCTGCTGCGGCGGCGGCCAACAGCCAACGCCAAAAACCCTTCGGGCATGCAAGCCATGTCCAGTGCAGTGCCGGTCATTCGGTTGGTTGCTGGTCTTTGTCCTCTCATTGTGCTTATGATATTTGCAAATACGGTGCATCATTTTTGGTTCACTGGGGCTTTCAAGCGGAAAGCTATTGATTATAGGCCAGCAGTGGATGGAGATGAATCTTTGCGAAATGATCATTCTCTTGCACAAAAACTGAGGCTCACCACTTGCAAGTGTGCAAAGAGGACACTGAAGGTGGGTTCCACAGGCGCATCTTCATTTTCATTGCTTGCTTGAAGAGCTTCCCCTCCATTTGTCATTGACCACCGCGGGGAAGAGGAAGTTGTTGAACGGGAAGAAAAAAAAGGCGGGGAAGAACTTGTTATCCCTACGACCCTGTCGAGCCTGTTGTTGTTGATTCGTTTGCTTTTCATGGGACCCGTGTCGGGCATTGATCACGACGGGAGCAGCGCGCACAAAAGTTCCTCTCCTCTCTTTTCCCTACATGGCGGCGGTCACAAACCAAACAAAACAACGACAACGAGAGAAAAGGGGGGGAGGGGAGAAGACGGACATCCGGCGTCCGGCCGGCTTTTTGCTTGCTTTTTGCGAAGGGGACATGGACTCACAGGAAGTCCGGGGCGGAGAGACACGAGGAATAGAATCGAAAGAAAGGGTTTCCCTACCTCCACCGTCCGATTTTACAACTACACGTAGGGATCCCAAAATTTTGGTTGGGGGCCCCTGAAATTCCCACACGTGAAATCGGGTGGGGCCTGGATCAGATGAGAACTGGAGCCCTTTTTTTCTCCCATCATCTCATACACAACACGCAATTGGCGTTGGGGGGAGCAAGCAAGCGGGATTTGCGGGTCCTCCCTTTCGTTGCCCACGCTCGGGTTTCCTCATTTGAACAACCCGTTGGCGTGGCCTCTTTTGCTTTTGCTTTTGCTCGCTCGCTCGCCGAAGTTCGAACACGCCCACGCTCCATTCAATTCCAGCGCGGGCGGCGAACTGGCGGGCGAGTACGACAAAGCAAAAAGCCCATTTTCGCAAGCACAGTGCCAACCGCGAAAACCAGGGTATTTTCGGTCAGCTTTTCCAAGTTGCGCAACTGTGTGTGTGCGTGTGTTGTGTCCGTGTCCCGTGTCCGGCTTGACGGAGAACAAAAACTGGAGCCAATCTACCTGGACCCTGAAAAAACATTTGGAAAAGACTAAAATCTCTTGTCCATGCCGTGGCATAATGCCGGTGATAATCCCAAACAGTCTATGTATCCATGCTGGCGAACTCTCCTTGTCATGTTGATTTCCGATTTCAATTTTCCCAAAATAGCCAGCACTTCAGCTTGACGTCAACGCTGAGCGGCGCAAGCTTACCATGGCCAAAGAAACCATGTTCTGGGGTTACTACCGTGCTACCGAAACCCGGGAATCTTGCGCGTCATGACATAACAAATGGGCTTTCTCTCATCCACGCAACAAATTAAGTCCTTCTTTCTTTTTGAATTGCGATGATTGACCTTGCATGGACAATGGTCTTGTATTTCGTTGTGTCGGTTTTCTTCAACAAACGGAAGTGTCCTATTTACACAAACCCTCCTCCCTCAATTTCGTTAATGATAACAAGCCAACTTGGCCTAAAACAGACGAGACTCCGGACAACGCCATAGTGTAATGCTTCCCCAGTCCATGTCCAGTAACCAAGCTCGTCGGCCAAGTGGTCATTGCCTTGGCCAATGTATAGTGCATAATTCCCCAATAATATTTTCCATGCCACCCCGGAGCGAGTCGCGTATAAATGGTATCAAACTCTTCTTAACCCATGCGGGGTAAAAGGCGACTCGCAAAAGAACAAAGAAAGAGAAGTTAAAAATGACCCAAAACCCATGGTAGACGCCATTGGTGAAAATAACGGATAATGCGTGTGATCCGGATGCTCCACGGCCAAAGCGGTGCAGGCGTCAACAAGGCGCTGATCCGGTTGCGTCGTCGGGTCAAACTCTGGGTCGGAAAGAGAACTGATGCGTGCCATCATCAATCGATTGCGTAAGGCAGGCACGGCGAAACCAGCTCTTTCTGGAGGTAAACCGCGAGAAAATGGCACAGAAAGTTGTGCCTTGTCAGAAGCCACCAAGTCGGTAAACGCTCATCGCTTTTTCGTATAACGCTCCTGCTGGCGAATTCCAAGTCGAGTCGGATCATGTCGTAAGGCATCATAGCCTGAATTAGGTCGGTTCTTTTTGATGCAGCCATAGTCGTCCTGAGGACATCATTCGTCATCCCAGTTAAGCCAACACAGGTAACGATAGTCGACGTCTTTCATTTCTTGGGTCGGCTGGTGGGCGCTGTAATTTTGCTAGTGCTCATAAGATCGCCAATGTACTTTTGTAGAAACTTGTTGTTGTTATCGAGCTTGTTGTGCTCCTCCTTGACGGCCTCTATGCGGTGGAAGAGCGCCAGCAGCGAGTCCTGAAGTGCCTTTGCGTGCCTGCCATTCATAGTTAGCATACCTCATGCCACCCATTGTAGCACAGCAAGCATTCGCTGGAAGGACTAACCTTTGCAACTCTTCCCTTGCCTCCTTGCTCAACATTTCGAGATCTTGGCTCGTTCTCCTTGGGCTCATGGCCCTCACATCGTCAGGTCCAAGCGCCATCTCAACCGGGCCAACCTCAATCGAGTCGCGCGGTACGATCATGGTCCCGCTGCTCTTTCGGCTCGGCAATCGCGGTCGTACCGGTACCGGAGCATGAATAACTGGTTGCTCTTGCTGGTCGTGTTGCTGATCGTCGGACGCCCCAGATGATGAATCTGACCACTCCATTCCGGGTACCTTCCCCATGTTGTTGTCCTCCATCATTGTCGATTACGAGGCCACGGCGGGCGGTGGTCCTGATATAGTCGTGATAATAAAGCTGCAACCGAAAAGGGCCACAGGCGATGCTGGTTGCGTCGGCGTTGACGGGATGGAAAGATGTCCGTCTATGGAGCGATTCCGTCTTTCCGTCCGGTTGGTAAGGCGGTATCTTTTTTTTTTGCCACCAACGTGTCGTCCCGTATGTCCACGAGGACCAAAATAGCTGGCTGTGGATGCAAGTGGTGTCGCAAGAACAGATGTGTTCAAGGGGTAAAGCGCTTTTTTCCCGAGCGGACAAGCGATCGTAGGCACCCAAAAGGGGGGCGACTGGAGCAAAAAAGGCTGCACGGGGCAGCAGCGAAGAAGCTAAAAGCGTGGGTCGTGGGCCCGTGGGCTAAGCGGTCGAGGGTTGCCTTTTGCAGATGAACGGGCTGGGCCGAAGCAGAACCGACGACGTCAGGATATCGAAACGGTACCCTACCCTCTACCTATTTTTTGCTCAGGCAGTAGGCAAAAGTCGGGGGAAGGTGGTGTAGTTGATGAGAAAAGACCCTAGTCGTTTGTTTCGGCCAAGACCTTTGCGGAGGCAGTGTGCACGAGGAAGCTAGAGAAGGCGTAGTGTGAGCGCTGGGCCTGAAAGGGTCGTGGTGCGGTGCGGTGCGGTGCGGTGCTTCGTCCACACAATGGGGAAAACGGGATAGGTATAGGATTTGGTATGTGGCAGGCAAAGAGGTTGCTACCAGCTGGTGGGTAGAGATTTGGTGGGTGTGCGGGATAATATGACAGGATCAAGACTGACTGTGAGGTGCGTGGTGTACCAACCCTTGAGGTAGCGAGCAAGCGGCTGCTACACGGTGATGTGATGGCTGTTGTGTTTCTGGGCTGGGACCCTGGACTGAGGCTCGCGTGGTGCTTGTTTCTGACCTTCTTTGCCTTCTCTGCGGTTGTCCGAAATTATGCTGGCGGGATGCTGGGACGGGATACCTTAACCCTGGAATCGGTGGATTTGTGGTGACAGAACAGGAATCGAACAGGTTCGGATTTGCAGACCTCGATGGAAAATGCAGACCTGGAAAGGCCAGAGGGCCTGCGAGTGCGGTGGACAGCGAAAAAGACGGAGCAAAAGGAGGAATGGAGGCGGAGAGTGGACCCCTTGCTGGGTGGCCGACGGGGGCTGGTCAGGAGACGGCCTTGGACCTGTTTTTCTGCCGCGATCAGCGAGCTGTGCCTTGCCAACTTTGGGAGCGTTTTTTCACTGGCTGCGAAGAGGGCTGCTGTCCGCTATGGTCACAGGAGCGACTGAAGCACAAACCCTCGGAGGGGGGAAGCTGTTTTGTGGCAGTCTCGCTGGGGCAAGCCGCTTGTCGATCGGAGACCGGAGGGATGAGACTTCCACTTGTGAGATGAAAACCACTGCACTTGGGAGATCGGAGGGCAGATTTGTGGTTGACGATGCGCCCCTGGGCCAAGCATGACGGCAACCAAAGAAAATAAAAGGATTGACAGCGGACAACTGCAAGCCTGCGGCGAGCCCTCTCTCACACCGCGACACTGCTGCACCACCACCACCACCACCACCGCAGCGCAAAATACCTAGGCAGTGTACAGCAACATACCTTTTGATTCTCCCTTTTGTACACCCTCTCGGTATATTTTTTGAGATTCTCTTTTTTGTTTCCGGGTGCTTGTGCTCACACAGTGCGGTGCTGTCTCTTTCTTTGATTCCGGGCCCTGAACCGAGGAAGCAGAGGACGAAAAGATGCGGCGTATTTTCTTTACGTGTACGCGAGCGAGCAATGTGTGTTGTCTTCCAAGACACTGTATGGTCAGAGCAGGGCGATAGACGCGGCGGCGGCGACTCCTATACCGCTACTTGGCAAGCGAAAAAAAAAAAAATTGCAGTTACACGGAAGAGAAGTATTTCACTGGTGCAGACGTGACAGCAATCAATTGTGGGATTCGCAACTTAGTGGGGGGTTGAGATTTGTATGCAGATAAAAAAAGACATCTCGAGATTTTGTGGTTGCGGCTGTCCCAAGAGAACGTGGGAGCCCTGGGAGGAGCCCTGGGCGCAAAAAGATTGACGACTTTTACGCAAGGACCTTCTTCTCTCCACGAGCCGGATAAATCGACTGTGTCCTATAGATATTTCGGCGGTGTGGAGCAAGCCTACTAATAAGGTCTTATAAATTTCTCCGGTAACCAATGAGATTTCCTAAACAGCTTCTAGGCGGCTCAACTACCAGCGTTCACTCTCATTGTTCTCGCGATGCACTCAAAAATGGTGACCGCGGAGATATTGGAAGGAGGATGAAGAAATGAGAAGAAAGGAGCGATGAGAAGAGAGGAGCGATGAGAAGAGAGGAGCGATGAGAAGAGAGGAGCGATAAGAAGAGAGGAGCGATAAGAAGAGAAGAGCGATGAGAAGAGAGGAGCGATAAGAAGAGAGGAGCGATGAGAGGAGCGATGATTAAGCCGGCCTTTCTTTTGCTTTCTTCGTTATCTAAAAGCTTTGGCCGAGGGCTTCAACTTAGTAATTTCCGCTTAGTAATAGCCGCCGACGCGCGAAATTGATACCAAGCTCAAGGTTTTGGCTGTCAACCTGTAGGCCCCACACCGCCTGAATATCCAAAGCACACAGTCGATTTATCCGGCTCGTCTCTCCAGTGCAAAAATTGGAGATTCTCATTTCCCCTCTTGGGCCGACTTCCACGTCCTTTCCCCTTTGGAGCACTTGTCCCCCACATTGTTTGCAGGGCTTTCACCAATCCCCGAGCCCGGAGTGTTCAGCGACCGAGGTGCTCTCCGAAGAGGGGAGTTGCGATGGTCTGTGGGCGATTGTCACTGCCCCTTCTTCCATAGAGACCTTCCAGAACGCACGGGCATTGTTCACCAATTTGGATCTGGCAGGAGCTTTGCGAGGCCCAAGCAGCAGATAACCGACGGGAACTGATTTTGGGGGGGGGGGGGGGAGGAGCAGCCCATCGATACACCACAGAGCAAATGCAGTGGTAACTCCAGAGGTACGGGATGGCAGAACTGACCGAGTTTTATCAATTCCCATCGCATCTCATGACATGTCCATTCATAATGCGTCGATTGAGGCCGGGCACTCACACTCACATTCACGGGTGTCAGGTACCAGAGAGAGGCAGAGGCAATGGTTATCAAACACAGCAGGCGCAGGTGGTAGCGACGGCGGCAGCCACATATCTCGGCTCCACGAGGAAGGGACGAGTGGGTCTCACAAGCTGCATCAGCCATCAGGGTTGCATCCAACATGCTCGAAAACCTCAGGCGGCCCTGTGGTGGGGAATTTGGCATGGGGAAAGAGCGAATGATGGAGAAGTTGAATCCGAAGCGATGGAGAAACGAATTGGCACAAGCGGCAACGAAGCCTCGTCGACGTCCGCGGCCCTTTCATTTGTGGTTAGGCCAAAAATGGCACCTCTCACACTGTCACGACCACTTGGGTCACTGCTTCCCAGATTGCCGATCGACAACGGTGACGCCACAGTGTGCACATCTGATTGGTTCGCTCTTTCTCCGCAACCGAACGGGATTCGTGAGTGTCATTCAGTTTTTACTGACCACCTCACTGCACTGCTGCTTGGTGCTGCTGTCAGCATCACAACGGCGGCCCGTTGATAGGTAACTGCTGAACTGGTGCTGGACGGCAGTTTGTCCATTCTCGAGGTTCCTTTTTCCTGGCACGCAATGATGAAATGGCTGCGGCACTGTTTAACAGCCCCCCGTCTGTCCAAAGGACCATGAACCATCAGCAATTCCTCAACCCGCTCGTTCCTTGTCTTTGCTTTCTGTCACTCTTGCACTGCGTTTTCCCCAGGTCCCCTAATATGTACTTTGGTACATCTACTATTCATCCTTTGTTACTTTGCTGAATGAGAGCCATTCACTTCGTCTTTGCGACTATACCTCACGACAATTTACCGCCTACCTAGGTAATTACACTTCAAAACAATGAAAACACCACCGACGGAGTGTGCTGCTACCCTTTGGAGGGGAAAAGTGCCACCTCGGCGTGTGTGCCTCTGGGTACTCCTACAGATTCTGCAGGCCACCTGCCCATGTTGCCGGCGCAAAGTGCTGCAAGGAGAAAAGCGGAAGACACATGGTGATAATTCGATAGAGCCATTCTCAAGTCGGTTAGTATCCCTGTATCGCAACTCTCATCAGGCCGTCTTCCCGCAAAGCCGAACCCCCAATCCACCCAAAAAGGCTCGGAAACATTAAAGACTGCGCCCTTTCTTCCACCATCCGCCTGTCCATGTCTGCTGTTCTCTCAATGGCTCGACTGACTGCTTCTCAGGCTCATCCTTATCTTCCCACGTCCGACCGCCTCCGAACCTCCTCCATAGACCGCGAGCCGATGGTGCGAAAGGAGTCTACGACCTTGCTTCAAATCCAACGAGCAATACGGGACCTGACACAAGTCGAGGCACGCCACCGATTCGTTTCTCACGGCTTCCTTTCACTTCAAGTTGAACATCCGGTTGCTCACCCTTCGACTGAGAATTCCAGCCGTCTCGAGAGATCTGGCAGCAAAATGCGAGCAACCACACTCACACAGATACGTACTGTGTAACTCAAAACACCAAGAACCCCTCCAATTTTCTCGGGGAAAAAGTCAAATGAGGTGGCTTCCGAGACCGACTCTTAAAGCTCAGTGGCTCAACCACTCGGGGTCCCACCCCGCTGGGAATTTCTATTCCGTCTTTCACGCCTGATTATTATGTCATGATCGGCGGCCACCTTGTTTCTCTTTGCTGACCTGCTACTGTGTGGCCCTTCGCCCTTCTTGGCGCCTTATTCGGCTGTTGATTTGTTGATTGGATCAAGGGCACAAAGGGCACAGAGAAGACCGCCGACTTCCCCTTTTCTTCATCAGCAAAACAGTCCCCTGAAACCGAATTTTGAGGCAACAAAACCAGGCCTACAGAAACCCCGCTTCACGGCCCGAGCCTCACGTGTGGAAGTTGGGAGTTGGACACCGGCTCTCCAGGGGTCAAACTTTCTCAAAAGTGCGATCCAAGTGCTTATCATAAGCACATTGCCTGGTCCTCTTTGCTCATCGACATCGACATTCATACATGTATGAATACCTTCGGTTCTGAGTTTGTTTCAGACTTCGCTACAAGCACAATCCTACTGGTGGGAATGGGCATTGATTGGACAGGTAAACCATCCCATGCTCCCCCCCCCCCGCCCTCCCATATCCCCTTGCTCTGCCTGCTAATGCAATATTATATTTTGAACATCTTTCATCTCTTCACAACGACACAGTGCAATGCTTGCTATCCGGCTTGATTGCATCCTAGGTGAGTATCTTTTTCAGTCATGGAATGGGCCAAGAAGGCACGGGTGGTTGATGTGCCACCAACGCCAGGATCGCCTGGTTTACTTTCCCCAGTTGTCACCGTTGCCGTGCCAACGTCCTCTTCCACACCTTCTACCTAGCTTGATTAATCCGACCAGGCTGGTAGAGCAAAAACCTTCAAGAAGGCGCTTCTTTTCTTTGACAATCCGGTGGACGTCAGGCTGTTGAAATTTCAGAGGCATCGTGGAACTCTTTAACACTCTATAATACCCACACCAGTACGACGCTCCCACTGCATCCAACGGAGTGTAGTCCGTGGAAGTCGGCTCGCTAGGCAAGGCAGAACCGAGCTGGTTGACACCTAGCCAATGAAGCAGAAACCACACTGGCACTGTGTAATCCGCAGATCACACTGGTACATGGCGAGCCGACATACCCGGTCGAATGCTATGGAGTCCGGACACCTTACACCGTCTTGACTAGCTACTATTCACGGTAAATCCAATTTTAACTTTCTTTGTTTTCCCTTTTTTTTTTGATACTTGACTGGTGTGCTGTATGCCCATTTCAGCCTCCTCCAATTTTCCTGGCAACCCCCGTGTCAGTGTGTAAAACATCCAACTATATAATAGTCGAGTTAGACGTTTATCTATTTCTCGAGTTACTCAATATACGAGGTCAACGTCAGTCTGGCGGTGGACGTTTTATTACACAACACAAACACCTTCAGATCGTCAAAACCTTCAGATTCGATATTCCAGGTCGGCCTTGAGGAGTGGCCAATGACAGTGGTTCTGCCGGCTTGCTCTGAACGGATGAACATAGCGTCGTCAAGTTATATATCTTTGCAGCCACGGCTCAAGGTTTCCAGGCTCCTATCACTTTAAAATTTCCATTCGGTAACACTCTGTCAAAAGCTAGCTATTTGTACTTCAGCCTTTTTGATCCTATCTCCAATTACCACTGCAAGGTCAGTCGGTGCGCTTGGTATAGGAATGAAACTCGGCAGGCACAATATGTATGTACCTTGCGCTAGTAGATAGCCCATACCACTTCGTCTGCGTGATCATCCCCAGTTAATACCCAAACCACCCCGCACGCAAATTGGGCTGCCATCTCGAGATCCCCTTGCCGAGTTTTATCCCATCCATGTCGAAAGACCTACCTACGGGATTCGGCACCGTCTTCAGACGCCAAAATTCTGGAATAGAAACTTCGCCATGGCGCTTAGCCTGAGGCTCGCCCGGCGTGCTCTCAAGTTAAACTCATGACATGACCCTTTGGTTGTGGACATAGTTCCAGGATAAGACGTCCGGGTAACCTTTGGCTACTCGATGATACTCAGGTTCGATATTTCTTCCGCCTTTTGGAGGTGGCCCGGATTACAGACGGGACAGGGGCACCGCGGAGAACATCCTGCTCCATGTTTAGGTGGTACTCCTTGTCATGAAAAAAAATCACAGCCTCGATTATAATCATCATTGATCCCGTCGATCAGTCAAAACGCTCAACAGGTGGCCGTGGCCAGAACCGGCGCGACATTAAACTACCACTCAGAAATCTCCGAAGGGCATGGCCTTGTTTTGAGATCCTTCTATCCTCTTCTATCAACGCGTTGCCTTACACCAAAGGAGGCCCGCAAATGGACTTCTATCCTCTCGATCAGTCCGATCGGTCGGGAAGCTTCTATCGCGACAACGCCGACAGGTGGTTCTAGCAGAGACCTGGCTCCGCACGCCCTCTACGCCCCAAAGTTCTCACGCCTATCTATCACTGTCTCATATCAACACCGGTTTCTCTTTATCTCAGATGGTGGACATCATCAGCAATCCTCAAGCAGTACGGAACATCCCGCTTTAATCTGGATCTTGTAGGGGCTTCGTGAAAATTTTTGAAAGGGCGAGAACAGCGTTGTACATATAGCAGTACTATCGTGATGTCGTGGCAGGCACAGGATGTTGAAAGTTGCCTCGATGGTCCTCCACCTCGTCCTCTCAGGTGAGAGATTGGCAAAGACAGGGCGGTTTTCTCACCATTTGCAAGTGCCAAGCCTTAGGAGATGATTGAGGTCCAGTTTCACAGTATTGTGGGCCAGATGGTGCCAGGAAACTGCAAACGTATCCTCCTAGCTCGATCTGACATGCACCACGAATCTCGACATCGCACATCAACATTTGAGGGCTCGGAAAGACCCGAATAGGTCACCACTCGCTTCCTTTACGTCACTACACGTGTACGTGAGATCTTGCTCCCAGGCTGTCTAAGCCCCTGAGGATCTTTCGAGATCCCTGAGAGAGACGTGCGAGCTTTCCTGTGGCTTGATAACGTTGGACAGCAATGAGGCTACTGAAGCCACTGGGTCTTGGCAGGCCCACTAGGAAGCGCGGTGTAGCTTGGGCGAATCACAATGTGGTATCAACATCAAGTGTTGTTAAAGTCTGAAACACCTCCTTACATCCATCTATCGACGATTGTTGAACATCGTCAACGCCAGTGTCGGCAGAGGGTGCTCCCGAGATATCGGAGACGATCACACCTCACAGCATCCAATGGACATGGCTACCAATACACTGGGAAGTCCCTTTACCGCTTCGATATGCGGCCCTTTGACCTTTGTCAGGACATTTCGTGTCCCTGCATGGATCAAATTGATATGACGGATTTACAGGCCCGCTCTTGAACCCTGATATAGAACGTGACAGCCTTACCATCCTCCGGGCTTACGCCACGGGGATAGGACGTAAGAGTGCTACTGTATCCCGGCCTTGCTGCGAACTCAGATCGGACACCGAAGGACGTCGGAAACCAAGTGGGCATATTAACAACACGAGCTCCGTCAAAGCCAAAGTCGAGCAAGTTCACGGGCGGCGTTTCCACGCAGGTGTGACCGGCGGACCGGACTTGTGGAAAGCCGGAGGATGACCTAGCGGCAGTTTGTTCCCTTCTACCGAAGCGGTCTGTGAAACCCTTACCTTGCAACTCAATGATATCGTACGATCGATAGCCAACTGTTAGCCGTTCATGTTGTGGCCAACCAGGCACCAGTTTCCCCTTTTATAGGAGAAGTGTCTACGATTTGCTCGATTTATATGGAATCATGCAAGCAAGTGCTTGTCATCTTGTGAAACAGTCGCGTTATCCAAGTCTAGACCGCCAAAGCCAAATCATGATTCCCCTTTTGTGTGACTCTATTTTGGGGAGAGTCGAGCCGGCGGTCGAGACATCTCCAAGTAACCAGAGCATGTGAACCTCTCGGTTGAGAGAGGAGCATTCTTCCCAGTGCCGGTTGCGGTCGGACTTATACCCCTTTCTCTCCTTCATATCTCCTCAAGCACATGCTCGCATCGCAAGGTGTCACTCTGGTTGCGTACCGGTCATGGCGAGCGAGAACGAAGAGCAACCCATAGGGTTATGAGCCTCAAATCACGCTTGAACACTAACGCGAGTCAACCCCATCTAGCGTACTGGCGTATTATCCAAAACCCTTGCGCGGGTGGACCATTGGAAGCGAGTGTCTCCAGAGGTCCCAAGACATGCTCGACCCGAGGACAAGACGTTGCAGGGGAAGGGTTAGGGTTGGAATAAGGGCAACTGCCGGCTCAAGGTCTCCTTCCTCGTGGGTCACTCGTTGCTGATCTGTTGGGGGACCATTCGCGCTTCTGCTCACGTCTCGATGTTTCTTGATTTCTGCTCGCTCTCTTCTCCCATCTTCGCTGCTGACATTGCGCGCTCCATCAACAACTTGGCATGATGAGGTACTTATCATCTGACGGTCGCGGGTATCGCACGCTAAAGTTCAGACCGAAGTCTCCCTAATTTGGATCAAGCTTCCCTGCCGCGCTTGTAAGTGCATATGGGATGGCGCGCGCATGTAAGTCACCCGACCGCATCTTCCCTTTTCTGATTTCGTTTCCCATGTTTTCTCGACCATGTTTACATTGCTTTTTTGTTGTCTGCGCAGACTGCGCTCAGGGTTGACATTCCTTTACCACCCAGGAAAAATAACTGCCTTCAGCCGAGGAAAAGAAGTAAGCCAAATCCTTTTCTTGAGGGACATGGACGTCGGGAAGTGTTGTCCGTCGTGGACCCAAGTGAACGCGACGGCACGTGCCGAACGCGAAGGAGACATGTGAGAAAGGTGCCGTTTGGATCCACCATTTTGATTGGTCCGTTTTCCGGGGTCCTGCAACCCGCTGCCGGGGTAAACGCTTCTCCCGAAAACGTGGGTGCGCTCCCGTGAGCCGACGCCGCGGGGAAACGAGGGTCGAGGGAGACGGAACGGGAGTTTTGTGGAAATCAGATGGCGTTCGGGATGCGCATTGATGCACAGAAACGCCATTTCAATGCAAGACGCGGGAATCAGATCACAAAAACCGATCAAGACCGAGACATTTCACGAAAAAAAGAAAGAAGCAAGATGGTGTGTGTCCCAATCCAATCCCGACGGCGGAAAAGGGGTCCTTTCGGATCAAATGCTCGAGCGGCTGAATGATCGGCTTTTTCTCTTGTCACGATGTCTCGAGAAGATCTGATCTGGCAACCAGTCGGAGATAAGTGAGAGAGTCAGAGAAGCGTGAGCGAGCGACAATTCCTCGACAACAGCCCAAGAAATACTCCGAGGCTCAGGCGGCACAGCGGGTGCGATGTCGCAAGTGTCCTTTCCTTCCTTGTCAGAGCAGCGCTCGAGGAAGTCGCCCGGGGCTAAACTCAATCGTCGGAGTAAAACACAAGTGAAGGATGAGAGACTTGCGGCAATATCGGTCTGATTGATCTTGCATTGTCGCCCAGGGGCCATTTACAATCTTCAACGCTGCAGTGATGTCGCAATCCAGACGGACTTTTGGTGCCCTCGGTAACCCCACACCCACTGCAAGATGATGCATCCTTATTGGGCAAATTGTCTCTCCTTGGGCCGGCGTTGCACAAGCCAAATCTAGCGATAGCTCTTTCCCCAGGCCGAACAGCCAAAAGTCTCCCGCCTGCCGGGCGCCGGAGGAGACCAAAGACTGGAAAGAGCTTAGCTTATAGCGGCAGAGCGCTGTTGCTCCCACTGTCAGATTGCACAGCAAAGTGGATATCGTAATTGAGGGTTAAAATTTTTTTTTTTTTTTTTATATATTCAGAAGAGTTCTATAGAACCCGAATTGGGAGTGCCCAGACTATTAGGAAGGTCTGCAGCCAGAATCTAGTAGCTGGGGCGCCTTACGTAAGCCTATTTCTATTGGTCGAGTTTACCTTCTAATTTAATATACCTCTCTAAATGTAATTTATTTCCTAAAATGGACAAATCTAAAACTATTTACACAAAACTAATTACTCCTCCTCATTTATTTCTTTAATCTTTAAGTATTTTACCTATTAATAACTTTCTTTATTTCGTATAGAATCTATCCCTATTAATTTCCTAAATTCTTAGTATTTTTCTACGATTAATACCTTAGTTATATTATTTACGGGTATTTTTAAAATTTCGAAATACTATACTTTAATTATCCTTATTTATACCTTTTATTTTAATTAATATTAGTAAATATTAATATAGCGGAATTTAATTACTAATTTTAATACTTTTACGTTTAGGATTTTAAATATTTAAAGATTATTATATTCGAAAATTAGGGTAGGGTTAGAGAGTTTTAATATAAGATTTTTAAATAGCCTTATAATATATAATATTTCTTTAACGACGTTGGAAAGGGCTACGAATTTTATTTCGGTTATAGAGGTAATTATTATTAATTATTTAGAGGTTCCCTAATAGATAAATCTATTATATAATTTTACTATAAATCCTTAGGAATTTTTACGGTCGATAGAATTATCGGTAAAGGAGGCGTTAAAAGTAAATTGAAATTTAATATTTCTTTTATAATATAGGGCTAAGTTTACGGTAGTAAAGAGGTAATATAATATTTTATTTACAATTTTATAATATTTTAATTTTAGGTTATAATTATATTTAATAAGTCGATTGGTTATAAAGGTAATATTTAGTTTGGTAATAACGGTGGCGTAAAATATAAATTTAATTTTAATTTGGTATTAATAAATAGATTAATTAGTAGCCTTATAATTATAGGGTATTAATTCGATATTATTTATTAGGATTTAGGTAATGCGTTTATTATTAGCGAACTTGTAAATCTTTTGAAGGTATAATTATTAGGATAATTAAATTTTGTAGGCTTTGCAATCGTAAATTATTTTAATATTTAGGAATTATTGTAATTCCTCTCTTCTAATTAAATTATATCGGGATTATAGAATCTTTATATATTATTAGGTAATTTCCTCCTTAGTAGGGTAGTAATAGAAAATAATATTATTAATATAATAGAAGATTAAAATACCGTCGTTAATTAAAATATAAGGATTTTTAAGGATTATATAGAACTTTAAGGCCTTGAATATCTTTATGAACTTTCGTTATTATAATAGTAAAAAATAATAAAGATTATATAATATTTTAAAGATTTTAAATACTTTCCTTTAAATATAATAATTTAGTAATATATATATATAAATCATTTTATTTATTATTACGTTTACGAAGGCGTTAATTACGTCTTATTAAATAAGTTTAAAATTAAAACGTAAAATTATAATTATAAGGGTACGGAAAGACTTTTTTACTAGGGTGGAGGTATAGGTTTCTTATTTTATAATCCTTATTTATTAATTTTTATATATAATTAAATAGGCTTTAATTTTATTAAAGTAGTTATTTTTAAAATATTTATAAATATATATTTATATATAATTAAGGATTTATTTACCTTTAATTTTAGGTTCGTCGTAGTTTATTTTTATTTAAGTTTTTATTTATTTATAATTTTCGAAGTGAATTCGTTCGGTTTATTTGAAGAAGTCGCTTAAAGGATATTTATCGAGGTCCTTATAATTGTAAAGTATTAACGGTAATTAATAATAATAGAAGTTCTAGAATTTATTAATAGCGATTAAGGATTCGATTATATTTTTAATAATTACCCTTTTTTTACGTATAGAGTATTATAGTTCTATTTTAATAATTTTCTTTTTATATATTATAATTATAAATTAGTAAAGACGTCCGGCGTTAAATATTGCCTTTTAGGGTTCGAAACCTTTTAATAATTCCTTTTTAGCGTATTTAATACGATTTATAGCGAATACCCCTATAAAAAAGGAAATTAATAATAGTATATTTAATAATATTAAATAATTATAATTAATAAAATAATCGATAATTATTCGGTTTTCTTTTAGGTTTATAATTTTATTAAGGGGGTTTAGAAGCGGTACGCTAATTTTTATTTCCTTAATAATTATTTCTTCGGTTTATACTTCCCTAATAATTATTACCTCCCCTTTTTAAACCGGGTTGGAAGAGAGAGAATTTGGAAGGTTATAAATATTCGTATTTTTTATATCGGTATAATTAATTATAAAATCGAGGGGGGATTAATTATTTAATAATTATTCTTTAGCGGTATATTTTTTTAATAAAGCGGTAAATTCTTTTAAGGTAAATTTTAAGGATTTAATTTCCTTTTCTATTTTATTAATAAAGAAAGTACGTTTATTAAAAATAATATTATAAATATTAATAATTTCGTTGGTAATAGGGTTTTAAATTTAATAAATAATTATAGAGGTATAACCGATTAAATATCCGATTTACGCTTTAGGGTTTATTTTTTAAAATTTATCTTATTTATTCTTAATAATAATAATTATTACGAATATTTTATAATTATAAATTCGAAGGTAGGAGATATTAAATTTATAAGGGGTAATTTCGTTATTATTATTATTAATTTTTTTAGTAATAGCCGTATAAAATCTTTTATAGGGAGATTTCTAATTGTAAAGGTATTTAGGGGATTAATTATTGAAATATATTACTATAGAGACGATTTCTGGCTAAAAATGCTTAGGAAAACGAGTATTTAAATTTATAACGCGCGTTTTATCCTTAATTATACTTTTTAAGCGCTTTATACCTCCGTTTTATATTTAAGTATACGGGGTAAAGGGTTTTATAATTATATTATATTACGTTAATAAATTTAAAAATAATTATAATTTTATAATTTCGTTATCGTATTCTAATATTCGTATTATAATATTAAATTATATTTTAAGGAGAGTAAAAAGGTCATTTAAATAAATTATAATTATAATAGTAAATTAATTATAGAAGAAGTATTTTTAAATATACCTAATAAATTTGTAGGTAATAAATATAATATTAGTATAATTTCGATAATTTTCTTTATAATTAAGAAAATTTATAGCGAAACGTTCTTTAATTTTATACCTTTTATTTTTAGATTTTCGTTTAATTTATTACTTAATTTTTATTTAAATATAAATATTATATTATTTAATTTTAGGGTCTTTTTCGTCTTCCTCCTTTTTATTCTTAAATAGGATTTTGGCTCTTAATATATTATAGAGGTAGGATAGTATTTAAAGACTAGGGTGCCCTAATTTAAAATATTAAGTGAGGGGGTTTTTACGGTAGTACTTACGGTTTATATAGGAATTGATTATATTTTTACGGGTATAGAAATTCGCCCGAATAAATAAATGGGGAAGCTCTTTAAATAAAATTTAGTGGTAATAGGTTTTAAAATAATAAAATAATAATTAGTTTATATTACGAAGGTAATTATTGGGTAGTTTATAATTTTAAAAGAAACTTTATTTACGTAATAAATATAAGGAGATAAAGTTGGTTATAAAATTAGGGCAAAAAGCTATATTATAGAGATATAATTTCTTAGGCCCGTTTTTTCTATTAATAATAAAATTAACTTCCTTATAACCTTAAATTTCAATATATAAATTTCTAACCTATAAATTATTATTATAGGGTATATAATAAAAATTAAAGAAATATATAATTTCGTTAAATACGTATAAAGAATTACTAAAATTAAAAAGAATATAGTTTTTAAGCGGGTAAGTATTAGAATTTCCTTTTCCTATTTAGAATATTACTTATATTATAACAGTTTTATAAATTTAAATACAAATAGGAATAAGGTTTATAACTATCACAAACTTAACCTAGTAATTATACGTAACTTAGTTATATACCTATACTAAGGTTATAATTACTATTAAGATAATTACAACCTTATTCGGCTAGCCCGCCGCCGCGGTCGTATAGCGATACGATCGCGGTCCCGGTCACATAACTACGCGCGCCCTACGTGCGTATAATTTATACGCCGTACCCTTATAAAGGCAGCCACCCGCGTACAATTTCGCTCCCTTTCCTCTTTTCCTTCTTCGTATAATATTATATATCCTATTCTACTTACTTTAATTATATTTACCCGTAATAATATATTATACCTTATTATTATATTTATAATGTATAATTTTCAATTATTTAAACGTATTAAAATCGCTTTATTCGTAAATCGTTAAATTTAATATTCTCTCTTTTTTCCAATAATTAAAGTAATCTCCTTCGTCGTAATAACTTCGACTATTAATTATTTATTAGAGCCGCGTCCTTTTATTTAAAAAATAAAAGTAGCCTTTTTTTTATCTAACGGATAAAAGTAAACGCTACGCTTCTTTTTCTCTTTTTCTATTTTTAAAATTATTTTATAAATTATAAACCTTCTTTCCGCTCGTTAATATTTAATATAAATAGTAATAATAATCTTACGTATTTTTTAAAAAGTAATAACGAATTCCCTACGATTTTTCATTCTTTAAATATTAATAAACTATTTATAATAAATAATCTACTTACTTATAATATTAATATTTATACTATTACCCTACGTAAATTTCCTATCCTTTAAAATATTAATAACCTTATTACTACTATCGAAGAAGATAAGGATAAAGAAACGGTCCCCGAAGATTATTTATCCGGTATTAATATTATCGCCGGATACCCTACTTTCCGCTCGATTATCGCACTTATTACCCATATTTATATTAAAATTTATTTATCGTTGAAAATTATTACGAAAAGGTATTTATTAACCGCTGTATTATTAATAACGCTTAAAATATATTCGACGACGTAAATTTCAAATATTACTAATTTATTACCAAATATTAATCTTTTAAAACTAATAAATTTACCGCTAATAAATATAATAATACCCTTTATAATACTATTTCGAAATTTATATTTTAATTTAATATAAATATTATAAACGAAATTACTAATACTAATATTATATTTAGCTACCGTCAAATTATTAATAACCTTCCTATTTTTATAAGAGAAGAGCCTAGCGGCGCTATTACCCGCTATAAAATCTTTACCGCTTAACGTTTTTATATCCAATCTTAATAAAAAATCGATACCCTCCTCTACCCTAATAAAGGTACTAAAATTATTAAAACGGTTATACTTTTAAACCCTAAAATCCTATTTAATATCTATAAAGAATTCTAAACTATCCAAAATAATAAGCCCGAAAATATTTAATATTAAAAAACTAAAAAAGAATTTATAAATTATTTAATTAAACGTTTTAAAAATATTAATTTAATTAATAATACTAACTGCCATTTTGAAAAATATTATATAAAGAACCGCCCCTTTACCGAATTTAAATAAAAGTTTACTAATTTTTATAATTTAATCGGTTATAACGACGCTATAAAGGTTTATTACTTTTGTAATAAAATTAATAAACGTTTTTATAATAATTTTACCTATTATAATCCCCCGGCCGCTAACGACTTTTACGCCTAATTCGATTTATATTATATTATTACTACTAATTTTAAAAATACCGACTACCGTTAGAAAATAATTAACCGCGCCCTTAATCTATCTACTATTAATACCGCCCCCGCCGTTAATTCCAATTCCACCCTTCGTACTAATCCTAATAATATTCTTATTAATTAAAATAATAATAAAATAAACCTAAACGCTATTAACCTAACCGTATTTATTTATAAGGATATTTTTAACTAATATATATATAAAGGCCTCTACTATTATTATAATTAAAAAGGTTATATTAATTATAATTATATTAATTCGATAAATTATAATAATAAAAGTTATTAAAATAGTAAGGGTAAAAGTAATAAAAAGAAGAAAAAACGTAATTAAAACTAATAAATTAAAGTCCGCGCCGTTAATGCTATTCTAACCGCCCCTACTACCCCTACTATTCTAATTATTAAAAGTAAAAAATATTATAATATTCTAAAAAATAAATAGCCTCTATACCTAATTGCGTATAAAGGCCTTAACGATTATTATAACTCCTAATTAAAAAAAATAAAATTTCAAATTCCCTAGAATTAAAAGGTTTAGAAGAAATACGGATTTAATTTTTAAATAATTCTATTACCTTAAATTTAATACTCCTTTCTTCCTATATAATAATTAGTTCGCATAAAGATTATTATATTACTTTCATTAATAATAAATATTCCGTATTCGCTTTTATTAATTATTTTTTTATAATAAAAAATAACCTTCCGTATTTTAAATTTTAATACTTAAAAAAATTAATTTTAACCGATAATATAATTAAAAGCGTTATTTTTAAAGGGGTAAAGGCCAAACTCTATATCGAATTTTATAATAAAATTATCACTTTCTTAATATATAACATCTCCTCTAAATACCCTATAATCTTAGGCTTCCTATAAATATAATTTTATAAACCCAAAATTAATTATAACGTATATAACGTATAATTTAAATATTACTATAATTATTACTTTATTACAAACCTATTTAATAAATTAATTATAATACCGCGTATTATTTCTAATAATATTACGGTCGCCGCTATTAAAATTCCCCCTAAATTTATTTTAATAATAACCCCCTTTTAAAAGAATACGCTAATTCCTAAAATTATTTCCCTAATTATAATATAAGAGCCAATTCTAATAATTATACTTATAGCCGCTCTTAGAACGAAGTCTATTTTCTAAATAAAGAAGCCTATTCTCTAAAAAAAGCTTATTCCCTAAACTAACCCTATTCCTATTTACGATTCACCTATTCCTAAACCCTCCCAACTTCCTACTCGCTATAATACCGCCTTGCTTAAAGTTTTAATTATTAATTGGATTAATATTAAAGTCTAAAATATTTTAAAAATAATTATTCTCTTTATTAAAATTAAAAGCCCTATAATTTATAAACCCTATATTAAATTGAACGGTCGGTGTATATTAACTGGTACGTATTATAAATATAGTCCCCGTTCGTTTAAAACGGTAAATAATCTATTAAATTTAAAGGATATTAAGGAATTCAACGCCGCTACGTTTAATTTTTTATATAAAAGGGATAATTTATAACTTATAATTATAATATATACGGAGTTCGAATGTTTAATTATTATCTACGAATTTAACGAAATTATTTTAACCGAAAAAATCGTTAATGATATTTAAAATAAAAAAAGTAAGAAATATAAAAATATATTATTAAAGAACCTTTATAGTTTTATTAAAGCTATAGTAAATAATGGCTTTAAGGATAATATTAAAGCTACGGTTTTAATAAAATTATTAAATTTAACGGGTAATTTTAATTAAGATACTCTTATATATAAAGAAATTATTTATTAAATTATAGTAATTAAAATCGCTAAATAAATTAGCTTTAATAAAATTATAAAAGAAGACGCGAAGAAGTTTTTTAAAAAGAATCGACGGCTAATATTATTAAAGGAAGAAATTATAACCAAAATCCCTAAGCGGTACTATAAGAATATTCTAATTTTCCTACCCTAATTAATGGAAGAGGTTTTATTTTATTGTATTTATAATTATAAAATTAAGCTATTATTAAGCGCTAAGCCGCTTAACGTTCGTATTCGCTTAACGTCCCTTATCGAAACTTCGGTTATTAAATAATAAATTAATAATAATCTTTGTAAGAATTTTATCCGCCCTTTATAATTAATTGTAATTACCTTTATCCTTTTAATTAAAAAACCGGGTAACGGAGTCCGAATTTATATAAATTATAAAAATATTAATAATATTACTTTAAAGTCCTATTATTTATTCCTATCAATTAAAAAGACTTTAAATTTAATTTATAAAATAAAGATTTTTATTAAATTAAATATTATTATTATATTTAATTGGATATAAGTTAAAGAAGGCTACGAATAATTAACTACGTTTATTATTCGTTTCGGTTTATTTAAATCTTTAATTTATTTATTTAACTTTTAAAACGTATTAGGTATATTTTGAAATTATATTAACGATATTCTATATAATATTTTTAACGTTTATATAATTGTATATTTTAATAATATCCTAATTTATTCCGATAATAAAGAGGAATATAAATAATATATTAATAAAATTTTAAAACGAATAATTAAAGTAAAATTGCAAATCGATATTGATAAATACGAATTTTATATAATACGTACGAAGTATTTAAATTTAATTATTACGCCTAATAGTATTAAAATAAATCCCGAAAAGGTCGCCGCTATTATAATATAGTAAATTCCCGACTCTAAACGTTCGCTATAACGTTTCCTAAATTTCGCTAATTTCTATTAACGTTTTATAAAATATTTCTCGATTATAGTAAAATTATTTTATAAATTAATTAAGAAAATAGTACCTATAAATTAGAAATAGATAAAACGGTACTAAAATTCTTTCGAAGTATTAAAAAGAACTTTTATAAATAGATTAATTTTATATATTTATAATTAATTTAAATTAATTATCGTAGAAACGGATATTTTAAATTAGGTTTATAGAGGAACTTTATTATAATACGATAATAATAATATTTTACAACTAATTGCTTATTTTAATTAAAAATACTCTACCGTCGAATATAATTATAATATTTATAATAAAGAATTATTAACTATTATTAAAATATTAAAAAAGTAGAAACCGGAATTTAAAAGAGTGTAATAACCGTTTAAAATCCTTATAAATTATCGGAATTTAAAAATATTTATAATTAATAAATAATTAACGCCCCGCTATATAAAATAATCTTAATTTTTATTTCGTTTTAATTTTATAATTAAATACCGACCGGGTTCCTTCTAAATTCGCCCTAACGCTTTTAATTGTAAATTAAAAAATATCCCTAAGAATGTAAATAATGAACGGCTATTAATACGTAATAAGGTCTTACTAAATAAAAACCTCTTTATTAATAGCGCCTTTATTTTAGAGTTGGAAAACGAACTAAACGTAAAAAACCTTATCGGTTATAGGTATAAGGCTTTAAAAAAAATAGAATTAGAGGAATTAATAGGAATTAAATATTTATACGAATTAAATATCCTAAATGAGAAATTAATAAACGATTTAATAATAGAATTTTATAAAAAATTTACCTTTTTGCAAAACGTTTTAGCCTATTTATTAAATCCTAACCGTCGTATATAATTAAAAAAGGTATATAAATAAATAGTAAAAATTTCGTTCGCAAAATACCGCGCTATTTAAAAACGTATCTATTTTAAGAATACCGTTATTATATACCTTAACGACTCTACTCTTTATTTATAATTCTTTCGACGTATTTATAATTTATTATTAGTAAAATATCCAAATAGAAAAAAAACCTTCTACTTATTATTATAATTTTACTTCAATTAAAAATATATTAATCCGTTAAAATATATTATAAAGTATACCTTTAATACGTAAAAATAAAACCTTTATAATACTCCCCTTATAATTTATTAAAATTATTAACCGTTCTTTTCGTACTATAGAAGGATATTTCTATTAATTATATTACCTTATTAACGCCCTATTTTCGGAAGGGATAAGAATTTAAATACGTCGCGGTAATTATCGATCGGTTAATTAAAATATATTACTTCATCCCTTATAAAATTTTAATAACGAAAGAATTAATAAAGCATTTTATTAATAAAATTTATAACCTTTATAGTATACTTAATACTATTATTTCCGACTATAATATATAATTTATTTTAACGTTCTAGAAAACTTTATCCTCAAAATTAAAAATAAATTTAAAATTTTCGTCCGCTTTCTACCTATTTATTAATAATTAAATTAAGCGTATTAACGCCGAAATAGAATACTATTTAAAAACCTATATTAATTAGGCCTAAAACGATTAGGTCGATTAATTACTAATCGTAGAATTTATAAAAAATAATACCGCTTCTAAAATTATAAGAATATCCCCCTTCTTTACTAATTATAATTTTAACCCGTATATAAATATTAAACTAATTACCCCTTACCTTCCCAAATTATTAAAAGTTTAAAAGGCTAAATTCTTCAAAATTTATAAAATAATAAAACGGTTTAAAATTATCTTCGATTTCGTAATAATTAAAGTAAAATAAATATAATAACGTTATAAAAATAACGCTAATATTAAGAAATCGAATACCCTAATTTATAAACCGGGCGATATAATCCTCTTCGATACCTAAAATTTCGAAACCGGTCGCCCGTACGTTAAATTCACTCTACTTTTCGAAAGTCTTTTCTTAATTATTAAAATTAATACCCACTCTATTATTTTTAAATTATTAATTAATATAAAATACAAATAAACTTTTAATATAAATAAAATAAAGTTTTAATTACCGGCGAGGTTATTAAATTAAATATAATAATAATAAAATATCCGCGCTAATATAAAGAAGATTATATATTAAACGAATAATAGCGAAGACTTTTTCGAATAGAATTTTATAAAAATCGATAAATATAAAAAAGAAAGGGGTTATTAAATATATTACGTTATTTAAACTCCCCCTTATAGGTTTAATTAATAATTGCGTATTAACGTAGTAATATATTTAAAAAAGGTTAAAGAATTTTACGAAAAGTATCTTAACGCTTTAATACCGTTAAATTAGGCTAAAGTCGAAAGGAAGAAGCTTAAGGAAGAAGTATAGAAATTGAAGGAATTAGAAATACCGTCGGAAGAAAGGAATTCGCCAGTAGAAAATACGGAAATTCCGGCCGAGGAATAAAAGGAGGTAAAGAAAAAATCGCTACGGTTAAGGGCCGCTACGGTTATAAATACTTTTCGAAATATAATAATATATTTAATAAAAATTTTTATTATTTTATATAATAATAATTAACTATACGGCTTCTTTTAATTAAAGGTAGTATTATAGGTTTAATTTAATAATTATACGTAATTTAATTACGTATTTATATTAAAGTTATAATTATTATTAAAATAATTATAACTTTATTCGGCTAACCCGCCGCCACGGTCGTATAACAATACGGTCGCGGTCCCAGTCACATAATTACGCGCGCCCTACGTGCGTATAGTCTATGCGCCGTACCCTTATAAGGGTAGCCACCCGCGTACAACTTCGCTCCCTTTCCTCTTTTCCTTCTTCGTATAATATTACATATCCTATTCTACCTACCTTGGTCGTATTTACCCGTGATAATAACAGTATTTTCACTAAAGAATTAATTACTCTAAAATTGATTATTAATATTAGGGATAAAATTTATTAATTATTTAACTATTTCTTTTTTCTAAATTTTAACCTCCTTTTTAAATTTTAAATTGTTATTAAGGTTTTTAATTACCCGAATTTATATTTTAGGGTTAAATTTTTAACGAAGGGTTAAAGCCTTATTAAAAAAAAAATATTAATAATATTTAATAATATACGTACCCTCTTCGTAGATTTTATAACAAAATAACGATAATAAGCTTCTATTTTACTTAGAATCTTTAATTTACGTTACGTACTTCCTTTTATATTAATTATATTAAAATTTATTAAATTAAACGTCTTTTACTTTAATATTAGTATTTTCTAACCTATTAAAAATATTACCTCTAATTTTAAAAGACGCTTCGCAAATACTTTTACAGCTAAATTTAACTTATATAATTACGGGTATTTTATTATTAAGGCCTTTAATACGGAAATCCCCGGATAAAATACGGAAATTGAGAATATTATTAACGATTTATAAATAATATTAACGCGAAACGTTAAAAGCTTAACCCGGTCGAATAGGATATAAATATTTAATAAGGTTATAGAACTAAGTAATAATTAGTAAGGATTTAAAAACTACGTAGAATTAGATTTTAATTATAATAATTTCCTAACTATCGATTTATTTAATTATTTTTATTTTAAGCTCTATTATAAGGGGTTTATTAATATAATTATAATAAGCTTTATAAATATCGATAAAGGTTTATTCGGGACGGTATTATAACCCTTTAGCGAAAATAGAATATTATTAGGAAAGATTTTCGTTATTCCGGAAATAATTAGATTTATAATTTTAGTAAACGGTTTTACGTATTTATTTAGTAAATATAGCGTAGTACTTCGAAAAGGTTTTATATTTTTTAAACCGGTAGTTAAATATATTAATATCGTAATTATACTTTTATAGCCTTACGATAATAAGGTTGGTAAATTTAGCGGTGGCGTCGTTAATTTATTCCTTTAGGGATTTTTCGGTAAATTCTACGCCTATAAGGATATCGTCGGCGTTATAAGGAGGGATTAGTATAGTAAAGGTACTATTTTCGAAGTCGTTAAGGGCTTCTTTAGCCTTTTCGATATAATAGCGGGTAAACGATTTAATAGCGTAATTTATAATAATTAATTCTATAGGTTTAAAGGGAATTAATTATACCCTTAATATATAATTAATAAGGTTTAGGACCTTAGCGTAGGTTATAAATTCGTTATTCTACTCCCTAAATTTATTTATAGAATTTAGGTAGATTTACTTGGCGACGACTCTTTTATCGATTAATTAGGATATAGTTAATAATATAGTAGGTTACGGTAGTAATGGTAATAATGGTTATAGTTAGTATAATTGAAATTTTCGTAGCGCGGAGATCGCAAATTAAATTATTAATTATTAGATTACATAGTAAAGTGGATATTATAATTGAAGGTTAAAATTTTTTTTTTTTTTTTTGTATATTCAGAAGAGTTCTGTGGAACCCGAGTTGGGGGTGCCCAGACTATTAGGAAGGTCTGCAGCCAGAATCTGGTGGCTGGGGCGCCTTACGTAAGCCTGTTTCTACTGGTCGAGTCTACCCTCTAATCTGACACCCACCGAGTGGTGGACTGGTGGGTCATTCTAGAACTTCCGCTATGGATGCAACCCGGACCCCGTTGGTAACCATTTGAAATCATGGCATCCTCAAAGAGTCAGCATTCCCATCGCAATGTTGTCGCTTTCCCCGTAGATCCTCTTTACTTTGTATTATACCTCATGGCATCACTTTCCTAGCTTTATCCTTTCGCTGCTCTTCCAGGCCCAAGCGGTCGTCCTTGTTGCCTGTTATGATATCATCTAGCACCCCTGCCATCGAGGGCAGGGCGCCATCGTCTCAACCACAACCTGACTCCGGGCCGAGGAACTCCAATTCGCTTGATATCAGCAACTCAGACACTTCGAGGCCGAACAGCATAGGCGACCGAAGCACGAAGCATCCAAGAACCGAAACCCACCATCAAGTCGAAGATGTTGATTTGCACCGGGATGACCTTTCCGACTCCCAACTCGCCGGTTTCTCAGAGGCTCAAGAACGACACATCCGCCGCAAGGTAGACTTTCGGCTTTGCACCATCGCAGGAATCCTATGCAGTCTCAACCTTCTCGATAGTGGTGTTCTCTCGAGCGCCGCCGTCACATCGATGCCATCAGATCTGGGACTTGACCACGGCAACCGCTTTTCCGTGTCCATCTTTATTTTCACCGTAGCAAGCATCATTTTCCAGCTTCCCTCAACCATAGCTGTACGCACTTTTGGTCCCCGCGTCTGGTTTAGTTTTATCACCTTCTCCTTCGGCATCATCACCCTCTCGACCGGATTCGTCAAGGACTGGAAACAGATGATCGCCCTCCGTGTCCTCCTCGGCGCTACATCTTCTGGTATTTACCCAGGTCTTTCCTACCTTATCAGCTGCTGGTATCCCCGTCGCGAACAACAAGTCCGGTTTGCGTTCATGCAAAGCGGCGAAGTCATCATCCTCGCAACCGGAAGCCTGGTCAACTACGGCCTTCAACAGCGCAACGGTGGCGCAGGCCTTGAGGGATGGCGCTGGATGTTCATCGTGCAAGGGCTATGCACCTGCGTACTCGGCATCGCGACATACTGGTGGATCGTCGACTTCCCCGAGAACTCGCACAAGAGCTTTTGGTTCCTGACGGAGGAAGAAGCTGACATTGCCTCGCGCCGCATCGAAAAGGACCGCGGAGACCTCATCGCCCAAAAGTTTAGCATTATGGCCGTGCTAATCCACGCCAAGGACTTCAAGATCTGGGTGTTCGCTTGCCTGTTCTTCATGCAGAACGTCGTGTCAACAGCCCTGGCGTATTTTGTGCCCATTATTTTGGAGAACGGGCTGGGATACTCGCCTAATCAGGCCATCATTCTTTCGGCGCCGCCTTATTACTATGCCGTTGTGCCCGTCATTCTGTCGTCGGTGGTTGCTGATCGGTTCCGGATTCGGGGGCCGATTATCACGTTCAATGCGCTTTGCATGATTACCGGCTTTGCTGTTCTTGGGTTTGCTGATAATTCTGGTGCTCGCTACTTTGGGGTGTTCCTCTCTACCGGGGCGTATGTGGCGAATTGGGCGGCTTTGACTGCGTATCAGGCCAACAATGTTGTTGGGTAAGTTGTTCTCTTGAGAAGTGAACTTCATGTTGTCAGTATGTGCTAACTCATTCACTTAGACAATGGAAGCGTGTCTTTACCGCTGCCGCGTGCACCATGTTCAACGGTGCCGGCGGTATTGCTGGCAGTTACATTGTTCGCAATGTTGAGGCGCCGAGATACACGACGGCTGTGTGGGTCTCGATAGGGTAAGGAAACACCTTTATCTTGTTGCCTGGTTCAATACTGAAGCTAACGGGTGTGACGGATAGGTCGCACATTTTGATGATTTCCCTTGTTGGTGTTCTTACGATATACTTTTACTTCCGGAACAATCGGGCGGCGCGCACAAATGGCGCCGTTGAACGAACTGTAAGTACATATAGTGGGGAAAGGTCTTTGACACAAACAATGTGGCTAACATTCAATGGCAGACTGGGTTCCGATACACATATTAAAAGTCTTGGTCAACTCTTCTTGGATATCACTTGTTGGTTTACGATGAATGAACTTCCGATACCCCATTGACGACGATACCCCCCAGAAAGAAAAGAGATTGTTTGTCCATAGACCTCTGTCTAAACTGCGTTCATAAATATCACCAGACAGGATCAGCCTTCACTTGTGATTGTTTAGAGCAGCGATGGCACTCGCTAGAGTCAGGACATGGATGCTTTGACTACTGCACGAGGCGTTTCGAGGCTCTTGCGAGACCATTATGGTATTCCGATTCTCTACATCATTATCTTCATCACCGTCATCGCTGCACAGGCTGTTCCGGCTCTGCAGCACTTGTGAGACTGCTGCACAACTCTAAGGCTGGCTTCTTGAAAAGGCCAGCCATGAATCACACCCTTGAGCCTTTACTCTTGCTCTTATATGCAATTACGATTCTTCTTACCTTCCTTGTGCTTTTGCACCGTGAGAGCTCATTGGGGTGACCTATTTCGCTCGTCTGACGGAATCAATAACATATGGGACCAACGTGAACACTGGTATGGACGGTGGAGACAGGAACCGATTCAGATCGTGGATAATGCGAGACAGAATTACTCTATCCGATAGCATTGTCCACTACTTGGGTTGGGTCCCGCCTTCACCGCCTGTACCGATGTTCATAGATGTCCCAGGTATGGTTGATTCCGTTGCTACGAGCGCAATATTTCATCATAGCGGGCTGTATGGTTTGTGGCAACCTCCTGAAATTATCTGGCCTGCCATTGTTTACTTGCCCCTTTCTAATGGAGCCCAAAAGCGACACTCCCGCGCCTCCATGAACCACCTTCTTTCAAGTCCTCTACTCCATAACCAGCACATTCCGATACTTTGGCCTTCCCGCCTTCATCAGCTCAAACGCCTCGTCCGCATCCTCCAGCTTAAACTTCTCCACAAAGCACTTAATCCCATGCAACTTGGCAAACTGAATCGCCTCCTCCGCATCCAGCGGCGTGCCCGACGGCCACCCATGCACGCTCAACTGCTTCAACACCAAAACCGTCGTATCAATCTCCACCGGTCCCGCACAAGCCAACAACAACAACTTCCCTCCCGTCCTCAACCCATACTCTAATCCTTTAAACGCCTTCGCCGTCGGCGCCGTCGACACAATCAGCGCCGCGCCTCCCATCTCACTCAACCGCCTCGCTGCATCCTCCGGGGTATCAGCAGCCACGTACTCGTGCGCTCCGAGCTCGTTAATCGCAAACTCCCGCTTTTCTTCCCCTCTACTCACAGCCACCACCCTATGTCCCATCGCTTTAGCGTACTGCACAGCCAAGTGCCCAAGTCCTCCGAGACCCTGGATGGCAACGAACCCACCGCTTCCTGGCTCGATACCCATCTTTCGAATCCCGTTGAAAACCGTCAAACCCGCGCACAAAAATGGGGCGGTAGAGGCTGGGTCCATGTCCCTCGGCACTTTCACCGCCGCTTGCGTGCGGAGGAGGGTGTACTCGGCGTATGCACCGTGGTGGTTAACGCTAGTGATTTGTTGGTTATCGCACGTCTGCTGCGAGCCACGCAGGCAGGAAGGGCAGGAGGAGCAGTGTCCGCCGTGCCAGGCGCCTCCTACACGATCGCCGATTTGGAACTGTTCGGGGGAAACAGAAGAGCCAAGAGCGACGACGTCGCCGACGAATTCGTGGCCCAAAACGGTGGGGAAAGAGGTTTGGGGGAGAAGACCGGCGGCGATGACGGCGTCGGTTGCGCAGATGCCGCAGGCTAGGACGCGGATGAGGAGTTGGTGGGGCCCGGGGACGGGGAGGGGGAGGGTAGTGATGGAGAGGGGGGAGTTGGGGGAGGAGAGGATGGCCGCGCGGAAAGTCTTGGGGAGGGAAGTGGTTTGGGTGGACATTTTGATAGTGGTGGTGAGGATGGTATGGTTGCTTTGGTTGAGTTGTTGAAGATTTGAAGTTGAAGGTTTCAAGTTTCCTGGCTTTGTACTTGTCTGTGTGTCTGAGAGTGGATGGAAAATATCATAATCGAACATTACCTACATGCCCTTATATATTCGAAGGCCTTCACCTCTTGACATATCTCAAGCCATGCACTGTAGCTTTCATGTTGCCAGACTTTGGTGTTGACGATGGTCTGAAATTCCGACGAGCCACGGAGTTAACTGAATGTGGTATGGTCAGCAACATGATGTTCTTACATGCAAAACAATGAGGGGTGTGCTGACGTTGATACTGGAGTCACGGAGATAAGATCTTGAACGCTGTCAGCAAAGAGATGCCCATAATCATTGTCGTTGGTGATGGCCATCCGCGGATCCCGATCTGACATCTGGGGAAGGCCAGCGGGCGTCCATGCTATAACAAACCGCGGAAGGACTGCCCATGTACCCCCTGCTTTTCATTGCCAAAAATTGCGAGGGGGTATCAATGGGGGAACTGATCCTAAAGACGGTTATTAAGAATGATCTCAAGTGCAGCATCGCGTTGCCGGGTCGCCTTTTGGATTTTGCGCCTCGAGTGTCCGGGATGATGTTGGAAGATTTGTTAACGACACGGACGAGCACGGCCCCGAGAGTGCGAGTGACTGAGTGACACCCCGGATTTACAGAGGATCTGCCCCGTAAGCAGTCGTATTGGCTAGGGCGCGCCGGAGTTAAGGACTGCCAGGTGCTGCCCATTGGTCGAGGGCAGTTTTCTGCGTGATATGTGAATCATACCGGACATTGATAAAGGCTTTACCTGCCCTGCTTATGCGATATCTTTACTTGTTAAAAGGTCGAGGCATTTCGCATTCCCAATCGAAAAGATGAATTAGGATGAAAATGTTTGGTGTCTCGATTGTCGGCCAGATCCGTGGACCATAGATTGTGGGGCTTGGATACAGATCCACGAATCGGCAGGCTGGAAACAACGCATACACAGTCCAAGATCGTGGCTGCTATAATGACAGCCCCTAACATCACACCAGCAGATATCAGTGGCTCTGCGGTAAGGACTCATGCGGCAGTCCAGGGAAAATGCCAGGCAGCACTGTTCCTTTAAAACTCAGTGACCTCATCGGCCCACGACACGCGACCTCCACATTTGACATCTCAAATCCTTCCGGTTTAGGTCAAGTTTTACAACTCGCACCTCAATCCAGGAACCAACATCAACCCCCAACAACCGTACCTGCTTGCTTCCCTTTTATCCCGTCTCATACTGCGCAAAGTCTGGCAACAACGACAGACAACTTGCAGTTATGAAGACGCAAGACCAACCCAATAATAACCGACCGGCACCACCACAGGCGCAGTGTCAGGTCGACATTCCAGAGCAACCAGACCCGGCAGTCCAGGAAACATCGTTTGCAGCCGATGCCTGCGACGCCTCCGACAACCTCCAAGTCCTCGACCACGAACCCATCCCAGACCAAGAGTGGCACGCCCAGAATGGCCGAGCATCTGCTCTCGAGGCCCAGTCCAACGAGCAGCAGCATCATCAGCATGGCACCTACGGCTACGGCTCCTTTACTCACACGCTGAGAGCCGGCCATGATGGCCACCACAAGTCAACAGCCCGCGCCCTTGCGCCAGACCTCCTTCGAGGATTGTTAATCGTCCTCATGGCTCTCGATCACAACGCCATGGCCCTGCTATCATGGGATCACGGAACCGCTCCTCAAGGCGAGAACGACTCGAGTCCCGTTGACAAGTGGAATCGCCCCGTTGCTCACAATATTCGGATCCTGACCCACCTCTGCGCTCCCGGCTTCACCTTCCTTCTGGGCATGGGAATCGTCTACTTCGGTCGGTCACGAACCAATCTCGGCTGGTCCACGGCTCGGATGGCCTGGCACTTCGTTACCCGAGCCGTCGTCTTGACCCTGGTCATGATCGTCCTAGGTCTGGGCATCACCCTTGGAGAGATTTGGTTCCTCAACATTGTCTTGTTCGCCCTAGCTGTCGACTACTTCCTCTCGGGCCTGATATGGCTTGTGACCACCAAGACGGAGAAGATGCTCGCCTTCATTGTCCTCAAGGTGCTCCCGGAATCGAAGAAAGACGATGCCACCGAACCGCTGCTGGCTAACCGCCGGGGCGTCGAAGACATTGCTCCCGACCGGGCCATCATCCGTGCCGCCGACATCTCCTGGCACATTCACAACGTGGTGCTCTCCGCTCTCGCCGTCGTATCCATCTTATGGAACATTTGGCTCAGCCCAACCAACGGTCACTGCGGCGTCGAACCCGTGCAGAAGCTGCCCGACACAATATGGGCTCGCATCTGGTTCTACCGAGTCTTCGATACCGACCTGCGCGTTGTCTCGGTCTTCCCTCCATTGGCCTGGATCTCGTTCGCCATTCTCGGTCTCGTAGCCGGCCGCATTATTCTCGCTCGCTCATGGAGCACCAAGGCCATCACCGCGGGCAATCTCCTCGCCGGCGTTGTCTTTTCCCTCGTCTTTGTCGGCACTCGCCTCCTCAATGCCGGCAACCTCTCCGAAGGCTGCCTCCACATGCCTGAGCACCAAAAGCCCAATTCTCCAGAGAACCAGTACCTGGCCTCTTGGAAGTCTTTCATCTATGTGATTAAGTATCCGCCCGATGTAGCCTTCTGGGCCTATACCATGGCTGGTAACCTCTTCCTCTTTGCCTTCTTCAGCGTCATCCCTCCCCGCTTGGCCACTATTGTTTTTGAACCCCTTTTGGTTTTTGGCACTTCTGCCTTGTTTTTCTTTGTCGGTCACTTGACGCTACAGACCGCGCTGGCTAGGCCCGTGAAGCACTGGTTCGGACACGTGCTGGCGCACCCGGATCCATGGAATCCAGACCAGCCGGCCGTGGGCGTTGACAATCTATGGGTGTTCTTTGGGTTTTGGTTGCTGGTGTTGGCTATCCTGTACCCGGCCTGCAAGTGGTATGGCGGGTTTAAGAGGAGGAGGGGCCCGGATTCGATTTTCAGGTTCTTTTAGTTTTCCCTTTGGCCTGAAGGCACGTTGCTTGGACAGGTGAAGGAGGATGTGTAGGCCACAAGGTTGGATAGAGGTGGGTCTTCATAGAGAATGGTGCATATCCAGGTTCAGTTTCTTGCTTCCCTTTTTGTGCCGTTTCAGTGAAGCTGGCTGTGTGTTCGATGCTTTCCCTTTTCTTCTTTGCCATGCCAGCTCCTAACGTTTCCAACGTCCAACTCCATGTCTTAATGTCCTTGACCATAAAAGCCGCCATTATTCATTTCCGTTGCTGTCACCCCTATTCGAAAGGCCATACAGCCTGCTGCCACACAAGTTTCAGGTCGCTGACCGCAAAGTATCCCTCCAAAACGTTCCGACGATTGAAATCTTTCTTGTTTTCGCTCTTTCGCGATGGTACTGGCTGGCCTTCTCGCTTTACAAGGAGCACTGGGTTAACCTGAATGAAGGACACGTCAAATCATAAGAGCTCAAGGGCTGCTCCAAGACTGAAGATAGTTCCATCAACGGTCACCGACTCTTTGACAGTTTTCCCCAAGAGAATGAGCCAGGCACTTTCCTTACAAGCATCCTCACGCACTCGAGAAATAAGTTCATCACGACAATCCGAAAGCGCTGGTAACAATGTTCTCCTCGTCACATCTCCCAATGTTCAAGAGCAGAGTAAAGTCCACTCGCTCTTGGGAGCGCCATCGCTTTGCCTCAGCGCTGTCGCTTGGTTCCCGCCAAACTCCACGCTGCCGGCGCCATTTCACACCATAAAGGACCCCGAAGGACCTAGCCGTCCAAACATTCTTCTGTCTCCTGCGTTCCCGCGCCTTGCCTGCATCCTGGCGACACAAGTTCAAGCAGCACTTTGCTCCGGACCAACGACCGCTCACCCTCAAGGATCTTACCTCCATAGTGTGGTACCTCGCCGCACCCAAAGCCAGCACCCACACCCCCTTATGGCACGGAGGGATGTCCCGTTCATATATCCGTAGGAGGATATCTATCCGCCGGGTTGGTACTGCGAGTGAGGATTGAGTCACAGGCGGTCTCGAAGGACGCGTTGGACTCCTGGTTGGATTTCCGGAAGGGATCTCAAAAGTGGATGGCGGCCCATCGTCGCTTTACCGCCCTACGGCTTGGCTCCACAGATTGATGCAAGGTCTCTTGGTTCGTGAGGGCGCGGCGAGATATGAGACACCAGGAATTGCTCAAAACTGGCTTTTGGCCAGAACTTACTATGAAAGACTTCGTGACGCTTAGATCTGTCAATAGCTGTCTGTTAATAGGTGGAAGGGTGTTCTTTCGATACGAGCCATAAAAAAACTGAAAGACACTCAATCTTACCTCATCGACAGCACACCTGTTGGTATGAACGGAGGGGCCTGTTGCCAAATCACGAAGCAGAAGAATGCAAATTAGGGAGAAGAAGGGTGGAGGCCGGCGAAAATAGTTTGATTTCGACTTCAAAGGAAGTCGTGGCGACAGAAAAAGCAGGAGACCAAAGTCCCGGGGTATCTTGACGAAATCCACCCGAACGCCCAGCGCAAAGAAAAAGACAGCGCCGCCGAAAGAGAAAAGTGCTGGCCAAGCCAGAAAAAACCACGAACGATCCATCTCTCCCCTCCCGCCCTCCCCCTCAAAGCACCGCCTGGCCTCGCAGCATCTCAACCGCACGAGTCGCACAAGCAGCACCATCCTCCTTTCCCCCTCCTTACCCTCCCCATCCTCCTCTTTACTCGTGTCGACGTCCAGAGACCCGAAAGTCTCCCCTAGCTGTTCGCCTACTTACGAGCGGCAGAACCAAAGAAGCTGCCAAACGAAAACGTCTGACAGATGGAATCTGGACCTTTCATCGAACTAAACGCCTGGGGCATCTCGTTGTCAAAAAGGGCGGCACTGTCCGGCGACCGCTTACCCGTTGCCAGGATGACAACGTGCTACTGATATCGTAGAGGTCGATAATCAGCAGCGTGGCTCGCGGGTGGACTCCTCTGACGAGGGACCGCAAGGAAGTCTTGGGGTGTCAACCGAAGCCGACGATGAACCCGAGCTGGGAACGATGGGAGCCTCCGCCTCCGCCGTAGCTTCGGTTTCGGACGGAGCAGGGAGTGAGGGTGGCGGCGAATCGGAAGGTGACTCCGCGGCCTCACTAGGACCGGGAGGCTGGAGGGAGGACTGAACCGACTCGATCTCTTCAGGGGAAAACACCCGGCCCATGCGGCGAACCGCACGGGTCTCACCCGGAGTGAATTCGGCCCTTCCGAATCTTCGTTGGTTCCTGCCTTGGTCCTGCTCCGGAACAACCGCTCGCGCGGCGTCCGGGACCGCTTGCGCAGCCAAAACCTCGGCAGCCTGGCCCTCCTTGCCCTTCCTATCGCCATTACCAACAACCTCATCGCCGACGCTATCAGTGTCCCTAACGGGATGAACGCCTTCGATTTCCCCGCTCCTCTCGTCATCGTCCACTTCCTCTCCATCTTCCTCTTCCCCGGCCTGACCTTGGCCATCGGCGCGCACTTCAACCACTGTCGCCTGCGCCCGTACGAGTTGGACGGCTCGCGCTTCCTCAACCTGCGGCGTCTCGTCCAGGATGTCCCCCTCCCCTTCGACTTCCCATGACGGCGTAGCTCCGCTCCGCGAGGAGGGAGTCGCCGGCAGGTAGGAAGAGGCCGCGGTGGACTCCTCGGTGGACTCGACGGGTTGAGTCGGCGGGGCGGCAGGGAGTTCGTGGGCTGCAGCAGCCGACGCCTCGGAGCGACGCGAGTTGCCCGGTCTCTATATTGGGAGAAGAGTGGTTAGCTGGTGTTCTCAAATGGTGTTGGAGGGGAAGAGTGTGGCAGTGGTGGTGTTTGTGGCTGTAGTTTTGGGCGCCCCAAGTCCAACGGAAAATAAGACGAAGAAAATATGCCAAATTGTCTTGGACACAACAAGAAAGGCGAGCGACAAAAGCAGTTTAGCAACGTCCAGCGAAAAAGGGATCGAGGAGATTGCAAGCAGAAGGGCAAGGACGAGGGGTATGCGGTATTGGTGTCGTGCGGTTGTTGAACGGTTTTATTGACCAGAAGAAAAGGTCTCGAAGTTTGCACGGATATTGCTTACCACGCTCTCCCTCAAAAACTGGTGGTACATCTGTGGTCAAGACAGTTAGTCAATTGTTCTGAGACATGGAGGACTCGAGGGTGACGAAAGAGTGGTGGGAAGATTGCCCCAGGGCCGTGAAAACGTGCCCTGGCAGTGGCAGGAGAAGAAGAGGGGTGAAGATCACTTCCTAATCACTTCCTTCTGAGAAGGGGCAGGAACGTTGGAAAGAGAGGAGGAAGAGAGAGGTAATCAAGGTGAAAATGGAAATAAGCTGGCACATACCCTGACGGAGACCATCTCGTCGTCGTCTTCGTCGTCGCCGACGTCTTCTTCTTCTTCCGCGGCCGCGCCTGCGCGAGCAGGAACACGGCCCGGGGCTTGCGCCTCCGGGTGGTGTTGCCCCTGGGGAGGGGCCGCGGCGTGGGCGCCCGCGAGGGCAGACTCGTCCGAGCCAACGTTGGCAGCGCGTGGGGCCATTGTGGCGGTGTGGTGGTGGTGATGGCTTTGGTGGTTTCTAGGCAGGTTAGTGGGGGGTGCTGCTTGGTTGAGAGACAACACAAAATCCGCAACGGTGAGACCCGTTGGTGAGACCCGTTGCTTGTTGCTCTTGGAGTTTCTCGCTTGCTATACTTACGAAGACGGAAGCGTTTAAAAAGCTGTTACTATGGTGGTGGTTAGATCATTGCCTAAAAGGAAGAACGTGAAGGGCAGAGGGTCCTAGGAAGAGGAAGACTTACAGCAAATCTGGTCTGGTGGTGATCAGATTGTGGTGGTTGGGGGAAAGAAGGAAGGAGAGAAGAGGAAGAAGCCAAACTTACGAGCGTTTTATCTACCCTCTCGGAGGAGGACTAGACGGGTACTGGCAACGGGCAGAGGGGTCTACTCGACGACGACGTGCCTTCCAGCAAACGGAAAGAATGCGCTGGCGGCCTTCTGAAAGTTCAGACGGAACTCGATTTTGCAAGATAGTCAACCGGGCGACGAACGAGAGGAGGACGATATCGCAGTTTTCAACGGGAGCACGCAGCATAGCATGATGGGATTAGATTAGGCTCCTGCCTATACGTCTGAACTTTTTTGCTGTCTAAGGGATCATATGCCAAACATTTTCCTGGAGCTCCTTCCTTTCACGCTGGAGATTGTCCACATTCGGACGAGAATCTGTTATCTGTTTGCACATTCCGGGTTGAAAGTATCTGGCAGAATTGCAGAAGACAGGACGAGGAGGATAAGCGATGGACGAACAATCAGTCCTTCTTTCAGGCAGACGAGGAGTTCAGATGAAGGAGTCTTGCCATTTCTTCTACTCACGTTTTTGGAAGGTGATGGTGGGTGTCAACATCACGGAGATGATGATGCACATGGGTTGGGAATTCATTTAGAGCTCAGAATGGCCTCAGAATTCAGCACGGTGTGTTGCCATGTTGACAGTGAAGCAAAAAGCGTGCGGTCTACTAGATATGTGAGTCTTCCATGGCGCAAAACAGAAGTTTTCTCGGTGCTAGAGGTATTCAGGTTTTCTACCGGAGCCGTAACGTTCAGTTTCTTGCCTCGAGGGGCGCGGGGCAAGACATGATTCGTAAACTGATTGTGACTTCAAAGAAGTCTCAGGCAAGAAACAGCAGGGGACGAAGACTTGGGGTATCGTTGACGAAAAACCCAGCTGAGCGGCCAGCCCGGAAAGCAACCATCAGTCTGATCTTCTCTGCCAATTGGGCTTCCTTATGGGTCTCAACCGGGTTGGTTGAGTTGGCAGATCTTGTGTCAAGCGCATCGTACGAGCTAGAAAGTTTCTCTTGGGAGGTGGCATAGCCAGTTTTCTACTTTGGGACTGCTAGGTGGCTCACTCTTGTCGCCCGGGCGGCGTGGTGTTCAACCTTGGAGGGACTAAGTGTACGATCACAATAGACACATACGGATCTCAAGATACTCCTGTATCTTGACGTAGAGGTACCCAGGCGCATAAGGCCATTGATCCGCCAAGCCGTTTTGACAGTAACTCCTGCTTTGGCAATTTGCCGAGTGGTTGGAGCACATCGCATAAATTTACATTCATTCTCTGTTAGATGTATCTACGAGATTAAGGTGAACGGATCACTCGCCGGATCACCTCAGTAAACAGTTACGCCAACTTCTAGACAGAGTCAACACCGTTCACCAGAGCAAAATGGCAAGTTCTGTCCCTTCTGGGGGATCTGTGGCTCTCTGTCGGAAGAAATAGAGGACATGCGCATGTATTTCGCTATTATCAACGCCAAAGTTAGCATGGCCATGCCTTTCCTGCTCACAACTGGTATGAAAGCGTATGCCGTCGACTGTGTCTTCCGACCATCGGGAGCTGTGGATGTACACCGTTTCTTAATAACTCTCATTTCTTCTTTCTCAACCAGAAAAAATTGCCTGAATTTGTATGCACACATTTTGTTTTATCTGTCACCCAGTGTTTCTTTCGGCTTGTCCACCAGTGCGCGCTGTTGTTGATTTCCGTTGCGATTTGCACTGATTATATATTGAAGGTCATTGCACCTACGGTATATCAGGGTCGGAAAAGGAACGGAAGGTGCAATGTGCGGACGGAAGCTAGCAAGAGTGTATATAATAATACGGTAAGCATTTCACAGATTAGATAGGTATAGTAGCATTACTATGGGCAGATTTCCAGAATGTGGACGACATCTCCGTACTCGAAAACGTGTAGGTGATCCCGAAAACGCAATTCTGAGGCCTAAAATAAGGAGAAGAATGACTTTTTGCAACAATCACTACACTTTCCTCATTGCTTAGACATTCTTGACTTGCTTTCTTGTCATTCAACGTGTTTTCCATCGTACAACAAGCGAGTGTTCATCAAGTCCGGAGCTTCGGAGCCGTATGCCCCACTCTCTTCCGGCGAGACCCACTTTAGCCCGGGGACCCACCTTCGCTAACCGGGCCCTGTCCAAGGTTTCCGGCCCGGAAGCTTATTTCTGACCGCAGGCGTCAACGTTTATTTGAGCCTCATGTGGTCCTTGCTCAACCTACAATAGCCCATGCGCGGTCGCGACCTGTCGTTGGATTTGGTTAAGGTATTTCAACGACCCGGAAGCGGCAGCATCCCAAACCGGCTCTGGGCCTCTGAAATTGTTAGTGACCCGTAACGGCATTCTTATACAGGACCCCCTTTTCCAACCAAAACATCCAACATCGCAGATTCAACACTTTGATAACGCCACACAGTTCCTCCTTCTCGGTTTCATACGTTCCCGTCAGCACCCAGATATGTTGTGCGGGCCGCCGCCGCAATTTATGCGTCTGTGGTCCACCAATCACAATCTGCGACAAGCATCAGTCCGAGCCGCAACCCATTCCCAGCAACGTAAGGGGCGCGGTACACCTTATATCAATGTATAAAAGAAGCACGACATAGTGCACAATATCGACCAATGTATAGGGCTTACAATACTTCCCAGTCTTCTATTTGCTGCTGTGCCTCTGTGCTGAGTAAATCTCCAACCCGACGGGAAGTTGAGATAAGCTTCACAAAGATAAAGGGGTTTAGACTGGAATCTCATGCCTTCGGATCCTTATTAAGGTACCCGCAGAGCGATTGGGCCCAAAGAAACTGCAGTGCGTATTCTATGCAATCGTGCGATTTGCATTAGTGCCAACATCCACGACTGCAATTGCCGTTGGATAGGTACCGTATCCTATAACGCATATGAGACTCGCAGCCTGTAGTTTACAATTAGTTCTTCATCAAGGTGTCAACACCCATTAAGATCGGTCCGATTAAAAACGGCATCCAAATCCGCACCTACCAAGTGCCATACCCTCCATCCCATTGACTGCGGGATGGAAGTGGAAAACTGTTGGCGATTCGGCACCTGTGAGCCACCCGCCTGCTGTTTGTGTATGTATAGGTATGTGTGAGTGAGCTGCACGCAACCCATTTCTGCAGACTGCAGAACACTTGACGTTCAAATTGAGACCAAACGGTTGGATCCGAACCGAGCCCGATCCGAGCGAGCGAACGTTCAGCGGCTTGAAATGTACAGAGGGTTCCATCAAAAACGTCTAAGACGGATGCCCCCTGCAAACCAAAAGCCAAGATTAACATGTGCATCCTTTTTCGCTTTTCGGGGTTCTGGGCCTGGGTTTGGGTTGAGGTGGACAATGACCTGTTTTGGTCGGGTGTGCGGGCCGTTGTGCCGCACGGGCACGACTCGGGGTTGAAGGAAAAGGGGACGGCGCCGCGCCGACACTTACGATTTGTTGTCTTGCGAGGGATGAAAAGGGCTTTGGTAAGCAGCATGACTTCCACTTTCTTGTTTGGAAATTTTTTTGGGGACTTGGGATTAACGGAAATCGAAGGCATTGGGATATGTCGTTAACATTGGCTCTTCCATGATCTTCAACGCCGTTGCTTAGCGGTGGTAGTTTGTATGCAGATCATTGATCCAGTCTTTGAGACCGAACCAACCTTCAACTTTGTGACATCCAAAATTCCGGACCGAAACGCCAGCAAGAAAAACCAACCGAACGAACAAAGAAAGGAAAGAAGAACCACTGTTGCTGTCGGTCATCCAAGCGGAAGGATTCCCGAACACCGGACCTATACCCCACAAACTGTTTCCCCAATTCTCCACTTCAAAGTGTGGAGTAAGCCGAAGCTATTCCCAAAACCACCAAGTGCGGGTTTGAGAACTTCATCCCTTTCATCACCGGTGATGGCACCCTAGCGTTGCGGCTTTGAAAAATTCTAGTCCCAGGTAGGGGTTGTTGAACCGATTGAAGTGTCTTGTCTGTCACATGGTCTTTTGATGTTTGAAGCTTAGACAGCTGGGTTTGGTTCGTTGTTGCGGCTTTCCGTCGCGATAATGAATGATGCCGAGATTTGTGTGGGTTCCAGAAAGGGACTGAACCAGCCGGTAAGGTTCGTCCAAAGATCGAAGAAGAAGGAAATTCGAGACTACAGGCTTCGTTGGAAAGCATGGATAGCATGTCAACTGCATCAGAAGGGTAGGACGGGAATAATGAAGACATTACGATTTCATTAACACATCTTTTAACTTGCTTCGCTAAATCCAACCCAGCTCGCTAAACAACCCAAAACCATGACGTTCTTCGCTCATTATAACATTTCGTACAACATTGTAGTAAGCCTCCTATGAGAAGATTTTTTTCAGACGCCGCCCGTCCGACAAGGGGGTATCCAAGTAGTGTATGGTGGCCGTGCAAAAAAGAAGACGCAGCCGGGTATGATATATATCTTTTGTGGGATGATGTCGCTTAAGCAACGACGGCCTCAGAGACATGGCCGTCGGCTTGGACAACGACCTTTTCGACCTTGAGGGAGGCCTTGACGGGGTTGGGTTGGTCGTAGACCCATTCGAGCTGTTCGAGAGTACGGCCTTGGGATTCGACACTGTATTGGAAAACCCATTGTTAGTAATTTGTCCACTGCAGTCAAGAACAGGAAAGGAGAAAAAGATATACCCAAAGAAGTACCAAGCGACAGTCTCAACAAGATCCCAGCCGACAAACACAAAGATGTACTTGTAGCCAATGTTGTCGAGAGCGATGGGGCCAGCGAACTGGTTGATGAAGCCCATGGCGTTGACGATGAAGCCGGAAAGCGCAAGACCCTTGCCACGGATGGTGGTCTCGAGAGCCTCGGTGGGGATGACACCCTGGAGGGGAGTGTAGGTGAAGGAGAAGATGACGTTGAACATGAAGTAAGCGGCAAGAGCACCCTTGGCGTAGCTGCTGTCAACGTGGAGGTAGGCGTTGTCCTTGGCTTCCTTCTCAGGCATGCCGGCGTCCAGGTTGATCTGAGTACCCCTGTTGGTCTGCTTCTCAAGAGTGGCAGAGAGACCAGAGTTGGTGGCAAGAGCGACGGCGCACATGAAGGTACCGATGATGAGCACCTTGCGGCGGGGCATGCGATCGGTCATGGAGACGGCGGTCAGGGCACCAATGGCGGAGATGACCGAGTTGAGAATGTTGTAGGCAAGCTGCTTGGAGGTGCTCGTGACACCAATGTTCTTGAAGATGACGGTGTTGAAGTAGCCGAGACCGTTGCCGGAGAACTGGCCAAAGATGGAAATCATGAGCACCTGGGCCATACGCCAGCGGCCGTTGTGGGTCATGAAGAGCGGGCGGTAATCCCACCAGACCTTGTCAACACCGTCGGTCTTGATACCCTCCCTCATCTCCTCGGTCTCGAGCAAGACGAGCTTGGAGCTGGGGTCGCCGTTGCCGTGGTACTTGACAAGGAAGGCAACAGCCTCAGCCTCGCGGTTGTTGGCAAAGAGGTAACGGGGAGACTCGGGGAGGAAGAAGACGGAACCCATGACGATAATGCAAGCGAAAGCCTGGAGAATCAAGGGGATACGCCACGACCAGTCGCTCTTGATGAAGTAGCAGCCGTAGGTAACGCAGGCAGCGGGGATGGAACCTCCAAACCAACCGCAGTTGTAGAAACCAGTGCAACGGCCACGCCAGTGAGGAGGGGCGATTTCGATCGAGTAGGCAGGAGCAGCGACGGTCATGACCGCAATACCGAGACCGAGAATGAAGCGGCCAACGACGAATTGAGCGAGCTTGGACGAAGTAGCAACGATAACAGCGCCGATGATGATGATGACACCACCGCAGAACATGCCCTTGCGACGGCCAAAACGATCAGAGAGAACAGCAGCGAAGGGAGCGCCAACCATGGCACCACTGGAAGACCCAAAGTGTTAGAAAGGCTCGATACCAAAGGGAGCGAGTATCGTTGACTTACACAGTGTAGAGAGAGAAGATAACAGAGACTTTGGAGCCAGTGTCGCCGGTGTGGAATTGTTCTTGGAACTTGTCCATGGCGATGATACCGGTCATAAGCGAACCATCGTAACCGTTGGCGCAGGCACAGCAGAAAGCGACAAAGATAGCGAAGTAGAGGTGGAGGGACTCCTTGCTCCAGGGCTTGATGTTGGACTCCTTGATGGCAGCGAAGAGGGCGGCGTTGCGGACCTCCTTCTCTTGGGCGCCGGGTGCTGCGGCGGTCTCGCCATGGCCCTTGGGCACAATGGGATCGTGAGCGGGGGCAACGTCATGAGTAGCCAGGTGCTTCTCATTGCTGCTGGCCCCGTCGTGGGAGGCGGTTGACGACATGTTGAGCGGTCGTGAGGCTGTCGATCCTAAGTGTCGTATAGAAGTTGTTGTGGTATTGAGGACGATCAACAGTGGACCATAGCAACTCTTGCACCACAATGATGAAGAGAAGACTGGGCTGGCTGAAGAGCAAGAGTGGAAAGGAGTTGCAACGGCGGCGGTAGCATCCTTTATGAACTTTCTCGAGCATGAACTGAGGATGGTCGTTCTCGGACTGGCGTGGAAGTTAAGTTGCCCCCTCCTCATCTCCAGGTTCCCCAGAGGTCACCCCGGGTCATCCCACAGACGGGCTGGGTACGAAAGGTACGGAAGCGCGCCGCGGTGCCATGCGAGCCATGGAGCCATGGTAAGACCATATGGACAGCAAAGATTGTGGAGGGATCTAAAAATCTGGAACCTGTCCCTGTCGTCTCTGTGATGCTTCGCTGAAGTGAAAGTGTCCAGGGATCCCCGAAAGAAACACCAGACTTTCATGAGATGGCCAAGCAAGTTGCACAGTACGAGCCATTGTACCGTTGCAGTCAGCAACACGCGGGCAACAGAGGCCTTTCGAGGTGTGGCCGAGACTTGTACCTGGGAGCCCGGGCCCCTTTTCTCACTGTGTAACGGTGCATGTCTCCCCGTTGAAGGATGTTGGAGCTATTCCCGTCCTGGCTCGGACTGGGCCCCTCCGAGGTGCCCAAAACGGATGCGAGGAGCAAGGCGCGCCATTGAGCGACTGCTATTGATCAGATATTCTCCGAGTTTTTGGATTTTGGCCTCGAACGCATGAGATGGTTGTCTCGTCCGACCTCTCAACTGCATACGATATCTTGTCCATCCCATTTCGCCTTCCCAAGGTCGGAACATTGAAGATCGCCGGCGGCGTTGCTGCGGGGAATGCGCAAGATTAGGTTGAAATCCAGTCAGGTCGTTAAAGTGAAAGGAAGGATTCGATAGGGCCAGGCGGATTCGGACCCCATGTTTGATCCTGTTGGTCTTCGGGCTGGTCGGGACGATGGGCAGTCTGTTCCTAACGAGAAGCGATGTGGTGAAGTTGCTGTGCAGTTCATGTTGCCTGGAGATTTCCGACTGTTGCTCGTTTTTGCTGCGAATGTCGTCGCGTCAAAGCTGTCCGGACGTCGGCCCTCAATTCCATCGAGCTAGCCTGCACTTACCGGGGTTGGCACGCGTCCTAGAATGGCGCTAGGCCCGGGGAGAGGAATGGCTGGCACGGGTTTAGCGCCTCTTTTGGGGGCGGCCTCGCTAACAATTTCGACCACTTACACCGGACCACTAACAATTTGGCCAACCTCACCTGAAGTGACCACGCACCTCACCTACAGGATGGAAGGAAGGAAGTCGTCTCCAACCTCAACACCATCCACCCTTCCACATGCCACTTGCCTCCATTCCGAACAACACAAACGAGCTGGGCTGCAGGTGACTGCTCCTGCCTGGGGACCATGGAAGCTCGGGTACCGCAACGGCTCCGCAGGGAATAGCGTCGTCTGCTGTGTCGCATTGAGTAACCGTACCACGGCTGGGAAGTTACCGAGGAGTTGGTAGAAGAAGGACTCGGCCATTATGATCGACTTCGTTCATGGCTTCCTCTCTGCCCTGGCCATCAGCATGTGGAATCATGCCCCAGGCTTGGTCCTGTCACCTCCAGTTTTTTACTCCAGTCCAGTGGAAGTGGAATCCAGTCCATCAATCGGCCAAGTGGCAGCGCTCCATCAACATCACGAGCCATCTTCCTTGTTGAGAACTTTTCCCCTTTTGGACTTTGACATGACCGTTGGGTTCTCCAACATCGCCATCGTTGTCACTTCGCTCGCTGCGCTGCGCTGTCACATAGAATGGAGACAGAAATCTGCAGGCGATCATTGTCGAGGCCCCAGTGCCTCTTTCGCTTCATCAATGATGCCCAAACAAACTATTGCCCATCCCTGACATACTCGTTCTGACATGGCTTTCGGCTTCATGTTCCCTCTCTCGGATCGTCAGCCGCAATTCCATTTACTACAGACGCACTTAGGCGCCGTTGGCCTGGTCTGGTATCTAACCTATGTAGGGACAACATTGAATGGGGAAATGACACCCACAAAAGTTCCAAAACATACCCACGTCCGCCGGACTCGCCACATACGAACGACCCAACGAAAAAGGGCTGGATGAGGCTAGGCCTATCTACCTACAGTGGTACGTACGCTTTGTTGCGGTATCGGGTATCGCCTCTCTAGCGTACCAGGCCCAGAGACAGATGAAGGACTGACACCCGAAGGCAGCTAAGGAAATTGGGGGGTAGCATTGCAGGAGGCTCCATAGAAGTTTGTCTCCATGTCTCTCGGACGAGATGCCGTTGGAGAGTTTTCTCTGGTACTAGACGGGACGGGGCATGGCTGGACTGGAACCACACTACGGTTCGACTGATCAGCCCCTTTTTAAGCTTCGCTTCCATTCAACATTTGCCTCCAATGAAAGTCCATTTCGCATCGGTCAAGCTCGTGTTGGTGTGCGCTGAAACGTCTGCTCGGGCCATGGTCTTCGCTGCTAGGATCGAGAGAGTAACAGATAGGCGACTCGGGACGACCGGTGATGCTCTGATGTGGTGATGGGATTTCGTTTCTTGCTTCTCTTTTGAGGATGTTGAACACCAAGCGGTAGACATACTGAATACCTTGGTAGCACCAGGTTGGAATCAACATTGGAAACGTGATCGATTTCTACCTCTATACTGCGGACAGTTCCTAACCTTCAGAAATGTCTCGGCCCACTAACCGAAGAGTCTGCTTTCCGCGGCCATGCCAACTGCGGTGAGTTATTCGTGTTGGTTAAGGTTTGCGGTGGGCCTCTCCGTTTCCTATAAAGTCTAGGACGTTGGAGCCACTACTGCAAGACAAAGGAGGAACAGGGGAAACAAGGAAGACACTCAACGGTTACCGACTCCGGAGTTCCAGAAGCGAAGGACTACCCCTAGTAGGCTAACAAGGTCACCCATCTCTTTCAGGTTCCCATGCGCTTCTGGAACCAGAGTATGTACCATTTTGCTCGTGTGACCGCAATTAATCCTTATCCGTCCATGTACAAGCCACTATCAAGCCGGCAAGCCAACCACAATACACACACAACCCGGGGAACTTGAAATGTACTCGAAAAACCGCTTACTTACCAGTTGGCAGCAGTTTGTAGTCCGTTAATGTTTCAATTCCCTAGTCTTCGTATCCCTTTCCTACCTATTTGCATTCCCTTGGTTCATATTTTCCCTTTTCCCTTCCACAACCACGTCTCCAGACTTCGCTCTTGCCTGAACCACCTGTACTCAGAAGTGGCTCGGCGGCACATCACGGTAGCCATCAACAAGCCGAATCTTACGCCCAAGGCCACCGAATCCTCCCTCCTGACCTTCATTGTCCTCCTCTTCATATGTATCATCCTTTTCGCTATCCTCTTCGCTGTCCTCTTCGGAGTCCGCGTCCTCGTCATACCCCTCATCATCTTCTTCAGTATCCTCGTCGTCCTCATCCTCGTCGTCCTCATCACTCGCCTCGTAAGCCTCATACTTCTCGAAATACTTATCAAACTTCAAGAAGGTAATCCTGCTTTCACCTCCACTCCAAAGCGCAATCTCCAGATGGCTCTCTCCCTCCACTCTGGGCTTGATCTTGGCAAGAAGCGCCTTCCGCTTCTTGTACTCCACCCACCCCAAGCAGCAATCGTCTTGATCGTCGCCGATGCGCAGAAGAGTCAACTTCTCTCCACTAACAACCGCTACCGTGACCACACCCGCACTGGTAGCCCCCTCATGTGATGGAGGGGCAATGTCGATAGAGTCAATGGGATATCTGTCTACTGCTCGCCAGACAGGTACCCAGTATGTAGCTTCCGATCTGGGTGGGTTGAGCGGCAGTGAAATGGACCAGATAGTGCCATTATATGACCCTAAGATAAGGCGCTCGCCTTCGGGTGAAATAGCCATAACGCGAGCGGGGACAGGGTGTTCCAGTTCGAATAGGACTTCCCCATTTTGAAGCCAAGTATACGTCGTAAAGTTTTCGTAGCAGATAATGAGTACCAGGCCGTTAGTGGTGTAGCAAGTATTGATGATTGGATCTCTTCGAGTGCCTTCCAATGGCTGGTACGAAACTGGACTGGCAGGATTCGCGGGGACAGAGAGGTTTAGAGTTGCGAAGGTGTTGGAGGATGCGGAGAGAAGTGTAGAGTCGGAAGGATGGAATTTGAGAATCATCAGCGGCTGTTGCCACTCTACCACCTGCGAATGGGTAAAGAGGCGCTCGGAAACAGCGTAGGAGACGGGGGTCTCGTTATTCCTGATTTGCGTAACGTCGAGAAGCTTGATGGCGTTGGAGTTTGCATCATACACCGCAAGCCGCTTCCCGCAAGACGAGAGGGCGGAAGCACGGTATGCAGCATGCTTGTCGTTCTCATAAATCCAAGTGCTAGTGAATCCGGCGAAACTTGTACGAATGGTGATCGTTTGGGGATCTATCACCACCAGCTTGCTCCCGTCAGGCGTATAGTGCATCGTTGGCGGTAAGATCTTGGCGTGGTAAAGCGTGGCAAGTGGAATCCTCTTCAATTGCTCGGCATCCCAGCAGTTGGCTGGCTCAACCCACTGTGCAATTTCATTCCTTGGATCGAGGGGAAGAGTCGGACGCATCAAGGGATCTTGGTGCATGAAGGTCGCAATAAACCTTTTGCCAAGTGCCGAAACCATCGCAACATCCAACTTCCAAGCTGGAAAGTGAGCCGTTCCTTCCTGATAGTACATAATTTTTTGGGTCTTTAGCCCAAAAATTGGTTTCCCAGTCAACAGCTGAGCGGCGACCTCACCAGCTGCCCAAACATCGATTGATTGTATATCAAGAGGTGTTTGGAAGGCAAGAGGTCTTCCCAATGTATAACAGCTCAGAATCTCTGGTGGAAGAAAAGACAGGTTGTTATAAGCGATGGCGTTGATGAACTCTTCCGCACTCTCGTTCTCGGTAGGATTAGCTGGGTAATGAAGTCTACGTCCACCGATCTTGACACGCCAGCTTCTGTGTTGTCCAAGACTGTTTGACTGGGGAAGACGGTCGATGATGATGTGCTAACATGGGCAGCATGACGTTAGGAATGCCGCCTACTCAACGTCTTTGGAGACAAGTCCCCGGATTGACTTACACGCAGCTGTAGATCGCCGTGGGCAAGGCCTTCCTGGTGCAAGAGCCCTAGTCCATTGCAGACTTGGCGCATGATTGTTCTTACTTCTTCTTCCCGGATGGGTCCATTGGCCGTGATATGAGACTGAAGATCGCCTAGGGGGAATTCCTCTGTGATGAGGCAAAGCGGTGGAATAGCATGGGGGGCTTGGTGGCCATTATATTGTAGAATCTGTCGGTGCTGAAGAAAGTGGCACTCAAACTAAGAAGAAGGGTTAAGGAGAAGCGATGTCAGCCATGGTTACAAGCGTCAAAGCGCAACAGGTTTGATTGGGAATTTTTGACGGACTTTGGGCTCTTCAATGGCAATGGCTTGCTCTTTTGCGAACACAAGGGCTTCTGCACTTGTTGGTTTGAGATGCCGGACAACTCGAAGGGCTCCGCGAGCAGTTCCTTGCCCCAGCAGGCACTTTTCATGGTAAATGACTTCAGAAGGGAGGGAACTTCGCAGAGGTGTCAGTTCCCATAACTCGACCTCACCCGAGTTGTTGATATAGCGCCTGCATTCGATATCTTCAAAAGAACAACTCGATGGAGATGCTTCAGAGTGATGAGCGGGTTGCGAAGATGTTTGAGATCCAGAATCGAAGTCTACCATTGTTGCGGTTAGTAGGAGTACAACAAACTGCAGACTGGAGTGAGACGTTTGATACCGTGGTGGAATCGGGCACTTTTATAAACGAAGAGAAAGATTGTATGGCTTCATTCGCGAATTGTCCTGTTCCATCAACAGAGGGACAAACTATGATGCCTCATAATGCTTTTATTCACCTCGTTCGTCGAATAGGCGGTGAACTGTTTTCTCGTGTACAAGATTGCAAGATACATTTTATGGCGATATGTCCACCTGCTACCGAAGATCGGGTGTCGTTGACAGAGGTAACTGTGCGCCAGGCATCTCTGTATATTCGATGTTGGTCATTGAGATGGCCGTGAATAACGGGAGATTAGTTCCAAACGGCGCAAAGAGGAACTTCACGAACGCTTCAATCTTGTTCCTGACGTGTGACCTGGCTTTGTTGAGAATGTGAGAATGTGAAAGGGAATGCCTCAGGTCCTCGAGACTGCCTCCGAAGAGCGACAGATTCCATGCATGTGCCCGGGGCTGGCTTCCATTGCCGTTCCAACACCTCAGTGATTACAAAGCGCAGGAGAGTACCTCTAGGTGCTTGGGCCAATCATTAACAATTACCTCTACTATAGTGGGGCGGCTTGAACGTCATCTTGGGTAGCTCCTGCATTCTCCAATCCGATTGAGGCCAGATTCATTGGATATTTACCTGAAGCAATTACAACTCACTGCACTCCTTCCTCGATCACCTTCCAGCGCAATACCAACGCCAGCGTCCAACCACCACGAGTCACAGCACCCTGCCGAATTGCGCTGAATCTCTTCTTCCGTTTGCGACAAGGATGGCTACCCCCACTCCAGTCCAGATTCTGGATGGAGGGCTGGGGACAACTCTGGAAGACTTACACGGCATCACCTTCTCATTCGACACTCCGCTTTGGTCATCGCATCTCCTTGTTTCCGGCGAAGAGGACAAGTTGTTGGATTGCCACACTTGTAAGGTTACGCACAACAACAAGCTGATCAAATCAAGTAGATTGGTGATGTATCTGGAGGGAGAAGAAGAGAGAGGGGCGGAAGGTCTGGAGGTCTAAAAGTCTGGTGCGGTCAGGGCAGGGCATGGCACAGACCAGGCACAGTGAATGTGCTGGTCAGTGTGCAACCCAGTGAATGCCAGACCCACCAACAACACTGCGTTCAAACAGGCAGGAGCAGACATCATATCCACCGCAACCTACCAGACTTCCATTGCCGGGTTTGCTGCGACAAAGGCTCCGAAAACCGGAGCGCTCGGGTCCGAGGTGGACGGGATCGATAAGGAAGGAATCCCTCATTTCCTGAGCCGCGCCATCGTTATTGCCTCAAACGCCGCGGGAGAGGAGGGCAAAGTTGCCTTGGCTCTGGGTCCGTATGGCGCCACCATGATTCCATCGACAGAATACAGCGGCGAGTACGACCCTGAGCATCAAAATGCGCAGGGCCTTGAGAAGTGGCATCAGGAGCGACTGGATCTGTTCGAGGATGTCGACACCAAGAAAGTCAGCTACATCGCCTTCGAAACGGTCCCCAGGCTTGACGAGATTATTGCCATTAGGAACCTGCTCACCACCGACAAGATCCCAAAATCCCTCCGCGGACTCCCGGTATGGATTTCCTCGCTCTACCCGAACGATGACGAAAATCTCCCCGACGGCAGCACAGTCGAGGAAGTTGTCAAGGCCGCTCTCACGCGCAAGGAGGGCTTCGATACCCCCTGGGGCATTGGCATCAACTGTACAAAGGTGGAAAAGCTCGGCTCCTTGGTGAACCGGTACGAACATGCGATTCAGGCCTGCATTGACAACGGTGAACCAGTGGACTGGCCAAACCTGGTGCTCTATCCAGACGGGACAAACGGCGAGGTCTACAACACAGCCAACAAGACTTGGGAGTTGCCTCCAGGGCAGACACAACCAGAGGTACGTTGCGATCTATCTCTCCTCGCTTTCACGGTCTTGAGACGGTATGTTGGTTATAAATTGACGTTTGTGCTTTGCCACAGGCCCCTTGGGAAGTGACACTAGCCCATGCTGTTGAAGGTGCACTTCAAAGAGGAAAATGGAAGTCCATCATCGTGGGCGGCTGCTGCAAGACGTCTCCAGAACACATTCGAAAGCTGCGAAAAACACTACACGATGGTGGCTACATCCCTTGAAAACAATATTCTCTGTTACAATTACATGCATGAGTTCGACATGCGCGCTTCTCGCATCCCGTCACCTCTGGCCGTCGTTGGGACTCATGCAATCTTTACCAAAGAACATGCCCAAGTCATACGTATAGGCGCCAGCCCTGACATAGCCATCGAGCAACATCATCCACAGACTGGTAGGGTCCTCCTGTTCGGCACTGAACCTAGTATACCTCTTCATAGCGCCATCACTCCCAAGAGTATGCAACTCGCACTTCAACACCGACCCAGTCGTGTACACGCCATCTGGGTTCGAGCAGTGCAATGGATATTGTACCGGGCTGTCCGTGAACCGAACGACATTAAAGACACCGTTGGAGGTTCCGGGTGTATACAGCTCATAACCAGCCCAGGCACCGCTGCTAATAGTCATTCGGCCAGTAGAGGTGTCGAGGTTGAACCGCGCAAAGTTACCCCTAGAGGAGAAGGGGGACTCCAAGTTCATGTTAAGGTAGGGACGGTCTCCACTCATATGATAGCCCGTGATCGGCACATCGGGAGTGATTACTTTCAGACAGAAGTCCGTGATCGTCGGCAGAATGGTGGGCTCAGTCGAGGTAGCGCTCTCGGCAGTTGTGGTGGTAGACTCCTCGGTGATGGTAGGAGGCTCACTGGTGGTAGGCGGCTCGCTCGTAGCAGGCTCCGTAGTCGATGGCTTCACGGAAGACGCCTCAGAGGCGGTAGGCTCCTCTGAAGCCATTGTTGTAGTGCTCTCAATGATAGTGATAGCGCTGGAGGTAGGTTCTGCCGAGATGACTGTACTGCTGATGACCGCTGACGTCAAGGTTGACGATTCCAAAGACGAGGTTGTGGTCCGAGGCCGGCATCGACTGGCCATGGTCATGGCCGCAAGGGCCGGCAAAAATGCAATGGAGGCACGCATGATTGACGGTAAGGAAGAAATCGGTCAATGAATGGACGGGTACGAACGCAAAAAGGTAAGAAGAACAAAAATCGGATGTCTCTTTCTTTTGTCTCATGTACCAGAGGCTTCCCCTTATATAACGCAGAATGGGTGCATGTCAAGTAAACCCTGAAAGCAATCGCCTGAAGAACCGGTCAATAGTTAATCAAACTGATTGCTTTCATTCACACAGGAAATGCAAATGGTGGCTGGCTGAGCTTAGGCACTATCAAGGCCTAGACCACATCGATCGAGCTAGAGTCCAATAGTTGGTGGATTCGATCAAAAATGAACCACGCTCCCGGGACCACGTTCACGGCCCAACAAGGCGACGTTAATAACCGCTAGCGGGTGTGAGGCAACCTTGTACACTACTGCAGGTACCATGAACGCATGGCTGGAAAAAGAAAAGAGATCGACCAGGAGCAAAAGGGGGCAAAGTGAATGACAAATTGGATTCGACCAGGTGTTCAGGACCGAGGCTTCCAATAGCATTAGTGCTCATCCTAGGGCCATTAACTTCCACCAGCATTCTCAAGCTCTCGACATCCCGCTCACGACCGGTCAGCCGAAACAAAGCTCGCTGCCGCATCTTTGATGCAGTCATCCAAGCTTGTCCAGCCCTCCTGTCCAACAACACTCAATAAGGAGAGAGGGATGTCTGTGGAAACCTCGGATTCATCACACTGATACGATCCCTTCAATTCCACCCAATCTTTCTTCTCAGGATACAACTCCTTGAAGATCTTCAGAGGTTGGCTCCAGTTGAACCGATCCGCAAACCCATACACCCTCGACCCCGTCAGTCCCGACACCAAGACTCCAAGATACAGCCGACCAGCGTCCCGAGCATCAATGAACCACGACGGTCCGAGAGAATTAATCACGTCCAATGCCTCCTTTGGCTTCCCATCCCACAGAGCCCTGACCAGCCCAGCGGTGCTAGCCGACTGATTGCCAGGATCAAGGATAGGTCCAATGACGGTGGAAATAAGCATCGCATTGAACGTAAAGCCCGGCTTCTCCCTCTCAATCCAGTCCCACAGCGCCTCTTCGACTTTGACCTTGATAGCCATAAAGGGAGTCAGTCCCTTCTCCTTGTCGGGGATGTTCGGATCCGCAGCCACCGCCACGGCCTCATGATTCCACGACTCCTCCGTCAGTGTTTCATGAACCCCGACCTTGGGCGTGTAAGCCGCCCACGAGGAGCTGGTGTAGATGAACGCCTTGACGGCAGCGTCCGGATGCGTCTTGGCGGCGTGCAGCAAGCCATAGAGACACTTGAGTTCCTCATTGACGGCTTTGGCCACGTTTCTGTCGTCGAGCCAGGAGACGCCGGCGACGGTGATAACGGCTGAGATACCAGAGATGTGAGAGTTCCAGATGCCGGGAGCGGTGATGTCGGGGACTTCGACCACTTCAATTCTGTTGGCGCCGTAGCGCGAGGTGAAGAAGGGCTCGACCCAGGCGCATCGGGTTTTGTTGCGCACGGTGCCGCGGACGCGGTAGCCGGCGGAGAGAAGCTGGTCGGCTATGTGGCTGGCGATGAGGCCGTTGACGCCGGTGATGAGGATGAGGGAGTTAAAGGGGATGAATGGCTCCAGGTGGGCGATGTTGAGCGGGGTGTTGGCCATGGCTGCGATGGTTTCAGTCTCAGTCGTGATCGATATCTGGCTGTTTTTTATCACTTCGGAAGACTCGAGCTTTCAGAGGATGTGAAATGAGCAAGATCAACGGAGAGGATCTCTCAACGATACCGGATGTGATATAAGGTAGGTACTCGAGCTTGAGGGGTAAGCTTTGTCTTTCGGTCATACTCACATGACTTGACGCAGTGGTCGAAGCCGTGCAGCCAACATCAAACCTTGCAGGGAGCATTCTGCTTTGAAATCAGTTACACGATTATAGTTGCTCAACATTCCATCGAGTTTCGCGGGAAGGCACAGCCAATAATCTCCAACGAGCAACCCGATGTCTCAGCACGGCATCGTCCTGAAGATGTTACACGACATACGGCACCGAGAATGCTGAATGCAGCCCAAAGGGTGAGGAAAATTCAACCTCATGATCAGCATAAGAAGATTGCTGACATCTCGGGGTTAAGGGGGCGGGAAGTTGTTAGATGTTGACCATTTCGCTAAACACCGAAAGCTTGAATCTTTTTTAAAGTGTGTTGGCTGGGAGTGATGGGTGGTGAGAGGTCTAAAGTCTTAAATGCGAACAAAGGACTCAACGGCTTTGGTCATCAAGATACCCGGAGATCAAGTCTGTCGTTCAAAAGGGTTGAAGATGATAATCGGACATGAGGGTCAAGCGTCGCTTTCAGGACTTTGCGAGCTGTTCAGACTGGAATCGTGGTAGGTGTTGGCGGGTGTCCTCGAAGGGGGACATTCCGTGACATCGCTGGGTTTGAAATGTTGTATCGCAAGGATAAATCTCAGTCGTGAAAAGAACTGTTGGGCTGGACAAGGTATTGAAGAGATCATTGAAGCTCTGTGCCAAAAATGGACGGGAAGACGTACAGACAAACGACCTAAGAAGCCCGCAACGTATCAGTCTTTGCTTGGCGTCCTTATCTGATGATCAGATAATCGCGCATCTCCACTTCCAACTCCTCTTTTAGGGAAAGAGCACCCCTGTCGTTGCTGTTGAAGTGGGGCGTGCCGCGGAAGACGATCACGAACGTCCCCATTTTCCCCCACTCACGACGACACCTCCGGCTGGCCGACATGCGTCATAACCTTGATGTCTGGCTCTTCGCTACCTCTAGGCTGATGATCTTTTCCCTTGATCTTTCTTTTCATGCTATGTCCAGACATCAACAAACCGGCCTGCCTTGACAACAAACGGACGCTGTCTCGAGTCCATGAACCACTCCCGCTGACTCCAACTTCCAACTCCTATTCTCACAATCACCAAGCCCTTCTTACCTCAGCCAGGCTACCTCTAGCTTCAAACCAACACACAACCACCACCACCCTCACCATGACATCCCACCCCCCAACCCGCCGCCTCCGCATCGGCGTCGACGTCGGCGGCACCAATACCGACGGCGTCATCCTCGACCCTTCCCTCTGCGCCTCCTCGGGTCCCTCCAAGGGAATCCTGGCCCACATCAAAACAGCCACCACCCCCAACCCCAGCGACGGCATCATGACCGCCATCACCACCATGTTCACCACCCTTCAAACCACCCACCCTGACATCCGGCCCCAGGAGGCCATCGCCAGCGTCACCATCGGCACCACGCACTTCGTCAACGCTGTCGTCGAGCGTGACCTATCGCGTCTCTCGCGCGTGGCCGTCCTTCGTCTTTCTGGTCCCTTTTCTAAGCACGTTCCGCCGTGCGTTGACTGGCCTGAGGACATGCGCTCTTTGATCCTGGGGTACCACGCCCGCGTGAAAGGTGGGTTGGAAGTAGACGGGTCTCTGATAAGCGATATCAACGAGGCGGAAATCGTTCAGCATTGCGCAGAAATCAAAAAGTTGGGTATCAAAACGGTTGTTGTCAACGGTGTTTTCAGCCCTATCGACACTGTTGAACGGCAGGAAGAGAGGGCGGCAGAGATTGTCAGGCGAGAATTAGGGGAAGGGGAAGTAGATGTGGTGTTTTCGAAGGAGGTAGCCAACTTGGGGTTTTTGGAGCGGGAGAACGCTGCGATACTCAATGCGAGTATTTTGCGGTTTGCGAGGAGGACGATCGGAGAGTTTAGGCAGGCTGTGAAGAGGCTGGGGCTGAAGGGCGTGCCGGTGTTTATCACACAGAATGATGGCACGATCTTGAGCGGGGAGGCGGCGACCAAGTTGCCCATCAAGACTTTCTCGAGCGGGCCGACTAATAGTATGCGCGGTGCGGCGTTTTTGGTGCAGCAGCAGGAAAACGAACAAGACAAGAACATGAAGGAAGCGGAGGCCATGATGGTGGTGGATATCGGTGGAACGACTACTGATGTTGGACTACTGTTGCCCAACGGGTTCCCAAGGCAGCAAGCTGCTTATAGCGAGTTGGCTGGAGTGAGAATGGTATGTCTTTTCTCGTCCCGTCCATGATCTTAGTGAACCTTACACATAACCCTCTGGTGGATGTTAGTGGCTGATTGATTCCGTCCGAACTTTATTCTGGGCTTGCATAGAACTTCTCATGCCCCGACATCAGAAGCATCGGTCTTGGCGGCGGTTCGATCGTCCGCAAGAACGGCACCGAAAACGTCACCATCACCGTCGGCCCAGACAGTGTTGGATACAAGATCAACAAGGAAGCCATCCTCTTCGGCGGAAGTACGCTTACCACGACGGACTGCACCGTTCTCGCCAACCCGAACATCACCAACATCGGCGACGCCAGCCTTGTCAAAGGCGCCCTTACGCACGAAGAAACGCAGCAGTTCAAGGCCATCGTCAAGAGCAAGATTGAGAAGATCATTGACAACATGAAGACTTCACCAGATGACTTGCCCGTCCTTCTTGTGGGAGGCGGCGCCATAATCGCTCCTGATGAGCTCCAAGGTGCAAGCAAGGTTCTCAAGCCGCGATGGTCTGAGGTAGCAAACGCGATAGGAGCAGCTATTGCTCGCGTTAGCGCTGTCGTGGACACCATCAAGTCGACTGAAACCAAAACGGAGAAGCAGTTCTTGGAGGAGATCAAGAGGGAAGCTATTGACCGGACGGTGGCGGCTGGCGCCTCGGTAGAGTCTGTTGAGGTGGTGGAAATTGAGACGTTGCCTTTGCAGGTATGAGAGAAGCCTTCCATCACTTGATCGAACCTAAAAACGGCATGCTAACGGAAAGACACTTGCCAGTACGTCGAAAACAAAACTCGCTTCATCGTCCGCGCAGCCGGCGACTTCGACTTTACACGATCCGACCTATCAAGCGATGACGACCAAGAAGAAGCAGTTTCATCAGAGTTGGATGAGGATTCCTCGCCTAGTTCCCCAGCCATCAACGGAACCAAGCAAAGCGAAGCACAACCAGGAGTAGACGTACTCACCTACACCCCCACCGTCCGCAACCGTGTCTGGCACATCTCCGAAACAGACCTCCTCTTCATTTCCACAGGCTGCTACATCCTCGGCACTGGCGGTGGAGGCTCGCCTTACTCCTCCATGATTTTACTCCGCCAACTTTTGAGGTCTGGCGCCTCTGTGACCGTCGTCTCCCCTTCGGACGTGCCCGACACCGCGGCCGTTGGATGCGGTTGCGGTGCCGGCTCGCCAACCGTCAGTATTGAAAAGCTCCAAGGCGACGAAATGATGCAAGCACAGGAAGAACTCTACAAAGCCATGCCTTCAGACAGAAATAAAGCAACGCATATGATTGCCCTCGAAATCGGCGGCGGCAATGGTCTCCAAGGTATGACGCTCGGCGCGAGCAGCAATATGAACGTACCCTGTGTGGACGGCGACTGGATGGGTCGTGCCTACCCGACCAAATGGCAGACTACGCCCGTTGTCTTCAACGAGCGGTCACCGATTTGGAGTCCCATCGCCGTGGCCGACGGTAATGGGAATGTTCTTGTGATGCCAAAGGCGGCGTCGGATGCCGCGGTGGAAAAGATCATTCGTGCGGCGTTGAGCCAAATGGGCAGCCAGGTCGGAGCGGCTGACCCGCCGGTTACGGGCGCCGAGATGAAAAGGTGGGTGGTGGAGAATACGCTGTCGCAGGCATGGAGGCTGGGGAGGGCGGTGGCGAGGGCGAAGGCATTGAATCGGTTGGACCAAGTGGCGGAGACGATTGTTGAGGAGTGTGGAGGAAAGGAAGGGGCGAAGGTGTTGTTCAAGGGCAAGATTGTGGGGGTGAGGAGGACGTTGAGGATGGGACATGTTTATGGAGAGTGTATCATTGAGGGAACGGACTTGACTGATGATACTTTTCCTGCTCCTGCTGCAAATGGCGGGAAGAAGACGGCGAAAAGAGGAGAAGACGACTTCACGGGCAGGAGGATTAAGATCCCGTTCAAGAACGAGAACATTGCTGCCATCCGCATTCCGGACGACAGTTCGGGAGAGGACAACGATGAGCAAGAGCTGGAAAAGCAGGATGATGTACTGGCGATCGTGCCGGATCTGGTCGCAGTCATCGACGCCCGAAGCGGTGAAGCCGTGGGCACTCCGGAGTATCGCTACGGCTTGCTGGTCATTGTGCTCGGAATCGCCGCTTCAGACAAGTGGACGGGGTCACAGAGGGGCATCGATCTTGGTGGTCCCAAGGCGTTCGGCTTTGACCACCTGAAGTACGAACCGCTAGGCAATTTCGTGAAGCCGGTTAGTGTTATTGATGAATTTGATAGGCCGAGCGAGTAAGGACGTTGAGCAGCGTTTGCTGCAGTGGAAGTCCATATCCCTGTTCTGGACCTCTAGATCTGAGATCTCAGCTTGGATACTTCTAAAGATCTCTTCCAGGATGGTCCTGGCTGTAGATCAGATGAAACAGAGATGGGCTCAACTGAGTCAGGCACCGGATCTAAGCACTCCGTTTCGAAACAGCGATGAAGTGACTCGCAAGGGAGCCAGTGATTGGCGTGTTCCAACTCTGATCTGTCAGTGCCCATTGACGAAGCGTATCGTAAATGAGATAGACGACGATCGCAGAGTCCGTGTGCTTGATAGCACTCCTGAAAAACGTATCGTGTACACGGCATGTCCACTTGTCGTTGTTGTTTGCCTTTCTGTGCTCAAGTTCACAGCATGGCCTGCCAGTGTCTGTTCCCTGATTTCCTACCCCTTTTTCGATGTATGGCTTGCTGTCACAAACGAGCTTGTTGGCTACTGGAATAGACGGCTTGTAGACGAGACCTGGAGGCACCGACTTGCTATCGACGCTACTCCTGTCCCCTAGACCTAGATGCAGTTGATCTTGCATAAGCGTGACACTCCGTTTGATGCCGTGCTAGCTTCAAGTCAGATGCAGTCTAACGCCGTGTGATGCCGGCCATCTCAAAACAACATGCCATGAACGTCTCTCTTGCGCAAACAAGTTTTATAAGAGTCAACTTCATCTCATCTTCCACGATACTGCTTCAGCTCAGTCAGTAGCCAGCTTATGGTACTGATACGAACGCTCGTTCATCCCACCTTCTTTCTTCCTCTCTCACTATACAGTGAGTGATAGTCTGATTGACGACCGAGTGCTATAGTCGTTCCGCCATGCGTAAGTTTGTCCTGTGCACCCAAAATGTTCCTTTCACCGGCCTAAACCTTCCAAGAACAGCGTTAACTAACACTGATGGAAACCACAGACAGAGTCAGGACCTGGGCAAATGCGAAAGCTCATGGCCCAGCGCCTCTGGTGCGCCATAGGCCTGATGCCACTCCGAGCTTGAGAGCGAGTATAAGCCGCCGCGGAACACTCACAATAGCCGAGCCTGACCGCCGTAGATCAGTAGCTGGTCAGGTACAAGGAGAGCCAGCGCTCGCCGCTGATGAGGGAACACAAGTGAAGAAGCCCTCAGCACTTGCGCGCTTCTACGCCTGCATCAAAGGGATTCTTTTTTCCAGCTTTTTGAACATTGCCCTGGTCTTTGTACCGGTGGCTTTCGCCGTCCGTAAGTCTATCAGACCCCCCTCCCATTCTCCTCACTGGAAGACACAAGGTAGTTTGAGGTCGCTCCGAGGCTAGGAAGCTAGACACTAGTGTGTGTCTGTTTAGAGAGCTAGAGGCCAACAAGATACCTCACTAACCCTTCCGAATGAACTACGCTTGTGGCACTCCACAGTCATCATGTGGTGAGATCCCTGAGTGCTGATTGCTTCTTATCGCAGACTTCGCGTCCATGCCGGCCGGTGTGATCTTTGCCATGAACGCTATTGCGATCATTCCTCTGGCAGGGCTTCTCAGCCACGCGACGGAAAGCGTAGCCGGTCGTTGCGGTGACACGGTTGCGGCCTTGATGAACGTCACCTTTGGAAATGCTGTTGAGCTAATCATCTTCATGTGAGTGAATCCTGATCCGCCACAAAAGCCTTCCACGGCGTCCTTTGTGTCGATAAACAAGAGCTCCAAGCTGACGAATGATGCGACGAACACAGAATCGCACTCGTAAAGAACGAAATCCGAATCGTTCAAGCCTCTCTTGTTGGATCAGTCTTGGTCGATCTCCTGCTGATCCTGGGGATGTGCTTCATCTGGGGCGGTTTACGCTACCGCGAGCAGGTGTATAACAGCACCGTGACCCAGATGAGCGCTTGTTTGCTCACACTGAGTGTGCTGAGCCTGATCCTTCCAACCGCGTTCCATGCCACGTTCAAGAACGAGAACCAGGCGGACAGCAGAATCCTACCACTCAGTCGGGGGACCAGTGTCATCCTGCTTCTCATCTACTTCCTCTACCTCATCTTTCAGCTGCAGTCGCACTCCTATCTGTATGCTCCAATGCCAAGGCATATTATTGAGCAGGTAGCGGCTCCCGGTCCCGCAGCTCATTACTTCAACTCTAGGCGCAATTCGTCGTCATCTCCGCCTAGGAGTCGTGATCACTCACAACAAGCGCCCCAAACTAGGTCGAACCAAGATGGTGCCACAGTTGAAAGACAGGAGAACAGCAGAGGTGTCACCACAACAGAGCACAGCGCCGCTGAAGGGGCGACAGCTGTCACAGATGGCACGCTACACCAGACGCAGGAACTCAACCCCGCTAGCCAGCCTGATAATGACACGTCCGCTGTCAATGACGCAAGAAGGTCGGGCCAGCAGGGTGCAACAGAAGACGCTGGGCCGTCCCAAGGCCGGGACCAGAACTCTGGGACCAACGAACACCGTGTTGGTTTCAACCTGGCCAGTGATTTGGAGGCACAGCGAGACACGACCCCTCGCACTGCGCCGTTCCTGCTCAGATCGCTCCGGCCGATCTCAGCCATGCTGGACAACCCAAGCGCAGCAGAGCAACCGGAGCACGGTCCGCAAGGACAATCCATAAGACGTGTTCAGTCTATGCCGACTAGGGGTCGGCGGACCACACTCGGCGAAGTGCCAGCAGTAGTCCCCATCATGGTTGACAGCATACCGGCATCGCCTAGAAATAGCGAGGAAAAGACAGAGACCCAGGAGGTTCCGGAGGTGGAAGCCATGTCACAAAAAGCCGCCATCATCCTTCTTCTAACATCGACTGCCTTGGTCGCCCTCTGCGCCGAGTTCATGGTGGATTCCATTGATGCAATCGTCGCTCGGGATGCAGACGCAACCAGTGGCATCTCCGAAGCCTTCATTGGCCTGGTCCTCATCCCAATTGTAGGCAACGCAGCGGAGCACATCACTTCGGTGAGCGTGGCCCTCAAAAACAAGATGGACTTGGCGTTAGGCGTGGCACTGGGCAGCAGTATCCAGATTGCGCTCTTTGTGACGCCCGTGGTGGTCATTTTGGGTTGGATCATGGATCGGGACATGTCTCTCTACTTCACCCTCTTTGAAACTGTTTGCATGTTTGTTAGCACCTTCATCGTGAACTTTCTCGTTAGGGATGGGAGGAGTAACTACCTTGAAGGAGCACTATTGGCATCTGCTTATCTCATTATCGCGGTGGCAGCCTTTTACCTGCCAAATCCAAGACTGGCGAGCTCTGTCGGGTGAGGTTGAGATGGGAATTGGGATGGAAAGCCGGGTATGTGATGGGGACCTAAGGTTAAGGCTCGGGCCGAAGAAGTAGCTTGCCTGCACGTGGACAAGAAGGTTCACGGCTTCATCAGACGGGACCAAACCTGAACGAGGACCAGCAGCTGTGATACATGGAAGTGATATTGGGCAAATCAGGGTCAGGAATAAGGGAAGTGGTTTTCTTTAGAAGAAGAGTAAAATATCGAGAGATGACCGGAGCGTATTTCATAGCTTTTCATGGTTTTGATCAGGACATATCGATTTCTAACCCAGCCAGGATCATGATGCCGTATCGCGACGCCCGCGCTCGCCAAGTGTGATTGAACTGTGGGAAGAGACGTGGAAAAAACAGAGACATCTTAAGCATGCCCAGCGATAAGAAAGGGACAGAAAAAAAGCAAAGAGGGACATTCATGGTAAGTGAGAAACGCGAAGTGTATGCAGTGAGATTCCGTCGTTCTCTCCTTCCTCAAATACTCGAGTCTCTTGGTTTACCTGGGCAGGTGTAGGTCTGGCGGAAGTGACGAGACCGAGCGCATCTTTCTTTCCACCAAGACTGGAACCCAGATCGACCCTCAATATCTCTTACCTCCAGAGACAGGGGCAGCTGTTACAAGCTTGCTTTCCTCGCTGAGTTTTCATGGACTTTGGAGAGGAAAACACGTTGAGTCGAATGATGCGTGTCCCTACCAGGAAAGCACTTCCAGAGTAGCCTTGTCATGGCCATGGTGGGTTGTTGAAGCTCGCAATGGATACATGGATGGAAATAAGTCTCATTGAAGCGCCCCGAAAAATGGCAAAGGGGATAATAACGACTGCGAGGATGATGATGTTTTTTGCTGGACCGAGTTGAAGTCCTGGAATCTGGATATCGACATGCCGAAGGAGACGGGATGGGACGACCTGTGATGGGGAAGACGACTCCACCTCGCTCGGGGAAGCACTAACAGCGCTAAGCCAAAAAGAGCTTGTTATGGATGTGGGAGTGGGTCAAAGCTCCATTGGAGTGGGACGCCAAGAGGATTTTGCACCCCATCACCGCCAAAATTTTGGACCACCCGCATTCTGCTGTGTCCAGCCTTTGCAGGGGCAGCAGCGCAAACCCAGAAGACCCCCAATTCCATCCTGTCAACACTTTGGAAGTCGAGTAGAGGTATCGCAACACAATCCAGCGACACTTTCCAGCACAACAGATTTCAAAATGGCGACAGTACTACCACCACCGTCGAAGCGCCAGAAGAGGGAGGAGATTGAGCGCACTACAACACAAGTCGATGTCGCCCCGATACTGGCGCCGGAGCTCGGCTCCTTCAAGGCCAACTTTGTCGACAGCGACGGCAACCAGATGACCGACGTGATCGAAATCAACTTTGCCGATGCCACCGAAAAGAACATTTCCGTCTTGCTCAACACACTACTCGAGAGGGATCGCGAAGAGTTCACCCCATACCGATTCCGCATTCACATTCCCGGCAAGGACATCATTGTCGACCAGTACCCATCCGACCTCCTCGGCCTTCTCAAGCAACATGGCGTCGAGAACCCCTTTGAGTATGTCAACCCAGACAACGGAACGGCTACAACGAAGATCCCGTGCTGACCTCCACGTGTAGAACCACCATCACACTTAGCGCCGAGCCCCAGGCTGTTTTCAGGGTACAAGCAGTCTCGCGCCTCGCCCATCGCATTCCCGGTCACGGACAACCCATTCTCGCAGCCCAGTTCTCCCCCGTTTCGTCCGGTCGCCTTGCTACCGGCAGTGGTGACAACACAGCCCGTATCTGGGACACGAATACCGGTACCCCCAAGCACACACTGAAAGGACACACCGGCTGGGTTCTTGGCGTCAACTGGAGACCCGATGGACAGCAACTAGCGACCTGCAGCATGGACGGCACAGTGAGGATATGGGATCCTGAGGCCGGCAAGCCCGTTGGTCAGCCTTTCAAGGGCCACGCCAAGTGGGTGTTGATGACCGCGTGGCAGCCTTACCACTTGTGGAGAGATGGCACTCCCAGACTTGCTAGTGCTAGCAAGGACGGTACCTGCAGAATCTGGGTTGTCAACACCGGGCGCACCGAGCATGTTTTGAGCGGTCACAAGAGCTCTGTTGCTTGCGTACGATGGGGTGGAACCGATCTCGTCTACACTGGCTCGCACGACAAGGTTATTAGGGTCTTCGATGCCGTCAAGGGTACCTTGGTACACAGTCTCACATCCCACGCCCACTGGATCAACCACATTGGCCTGTCGAGTGACCATGCTCTCAGGACAGCCTACTTTGACCACACCAAGGACATTCCTGCCACGGAGGAGGGCAAGAGGGAGAAGGCCAAGGAGCGTTTCGAGAGGGCGGCAAAGATCAATGGCAAGATTGCTGAGCGCATCGTGTCCGCCAGTGACGATTTCACCATGTACCTGTGGGATCCCACAAACAACGGTACCAAGCCCGTTGCTAGGCTTTTGGGACATCAGAACAAGGTCAACCAGGTCCAGTTTTCTCCTGACGGCACTCTGATTGCCTCGGTTGGCTGGGACAACAGCGTGAAGCTGTGGAATGCCAGAGACGGCAAGTTCCTCAAGAGCTTGAGAGGTCATGTTGCACCCGTAAGTTTCTTCCATTATCCCTCTTCAACCATGATGGGAAAGTTCTAACAATTTTCGTACTTAAGGTATATACATGCTCCTGGTCTGCCGACAGCAGGCTTCTCATCACGGCTAGCAAAGATACCACCCTCAAGGCATGGAATGTGCGCACTGGCACTCTCGCCATGGACCTTCCTGGACACGAAGACGAGGTATGTGATTCGAACCGTCCGACATCGGTGCCCCGGTGATTTCGGTAAAGAAAATTCTAACTCGCTTCCAGGTATACGCCGTAGATTGGTCGCCGGATGGCAAGATGGTAGGATCTGGCGGAAAGGACAAGGCCGTGAGGACATGGAGAAACTAAGCAGAGGGAGAAACGGGATCGAATCCTACCCTCCTACAGCCAACAGTTGGAACCCGGAAGCACCGGCTCTAACCTGACCCGTGGAGGCCTCACAGCGGTGTGATGTGCTCTGGTTCTTTCGGCTTGCTTCCGTGTTTGCAGGAGTTCGCACGAACGCGAGCCGGCAAAGGGATACTACACGCCAACTACCAGGAACACCTTCACGATAATGTTCACGAGCCAAGATACCACGGACGTCAGCCTAACTGCTATTCTCGGCTCCCCAAAGAGGCCTGACTGAGTCGATCACAAATTGGCAGCACACCAACTCCATTCAACACCACCTCGAGTCAAATGGATGGGTGTGTTTGAGGCTGATGAGTGTTTGCCGACTGCGCCTCTGCCTGCCGAGCCTGCCAAACTTCCAGAATCGCTGGGCAGGAGCGAAAGAGTGGTGATGGAATGGGCCTGCAGATCGGTAAACTTTCCCAGCCGCTACTTCCAATGTTACCGAAGTGCGCGATCACACCTGCTGGGCCACAACCAAAAGGACGCTCAGAGAATTTGGAAAGTGCACCATAGACACATGGACGTGGTTACCTTGCGTTAAGCGATACCCGGCAGTATTTTCATTCTAGGAATTCTGATAAGTATGAGTGAGCATTTGATGGACACTTGCGCGGATAATTCAGCGCGTTAGATGCAACGTTATAGACAAGGGTAGTGATATGCAGTTGCAGGAACGTGTTGGTTGGTGATGTTCATGGCGTTGGTGGTTTGGAGCTAGTGAAAGTGATCGGTGATGTTCAGAGTTGCAGCAAAAAGTTTCCAAAGTCTCGGCGTGGTGATTGACGAAGCCGAAGCAATCGCATGAACCACGCACACCACGGGCCGTTTCTGTCTCGTCAAGTTCGTTCTTGCGACTTGCGGGGAGAATCTCGGTCGCTTTTTTTCTTTTCGTTCACTCCTGCATTCTCCCGTTTCTTCTCGCTTGGAAGGAGGCTTCCGTGACTGTCATATGAAAAGCCCGGTTCTGTAGCAGTCGCAGGCCTCCATTCCCCGCCCCGCCGTGCCGCCGTCCGGCGTCGCCGTGATTGCCGGCCCCGCTTTTTCCATGTTTCCAAAACTTGCACACGGGAAAGTCGAAAGAAACAATCCAACGGTCATTGATTTCATCCTCGTCACATTTTTTTTTTGGTCGCTGTCAAATGCCTCACGGTGTCATTGATTGTTTTTGTGATTTCTCTTTCGGAAGCCCGGTCACACCAATGAAGAAGCATTCGGTTATATTCTCGCGATGACATCTTTGATCAGCACACAGCAACATGTTTTTGGTGAGCTATATCTCTTCCATGACCGGGACCAGGGGATAAGATGGTGGACATTCAAAATAGCACAACCAATGTGACTTTCAGAGAGGGCAAAAAAAAAGTTTCCATCTTCAAGAAAAGTGAGGCCCTTGTGTTACCACGCTCCTCCCGTCTTGAAAGCCAACCTTTTGCAAATTCTGGTTCGGTTGGATTCTCGATTTGTTCCTTCCTAGCCAACCGCAACCCTTCTCGGGAGATATCGGGATATGCCTGCCCCCGTTCATCTTCCATGTTACACCCATTTGAAACGGCAAGAGCTCATCACCCATGAATTCCATGCAGCTGGACTTTTTGGAGAAGGTCAATTGTTCTGGCCTTCTGGGCTTCTGCTGGGCGCTCTTGCGGTTGGAGTTAAACCTGGAAAGTTCCGTCCTTTTCACTGTGCTTTCTCATGATGCGGGCTTGGCAGCTGTACAGAAAATGTTCTTCCCCCGCACCTGCTGTCATAGAAATCTTTCCATGTCAAGGTCCATTTCTTGGCTGCCCTTTTGCCAAGACCTTGAATTTCCGATTGAGAAAAAGAACGGGAAGCAACATCGTTCATCCTGTCCCAAGGAATCGCGACTTCCACATGTAACTTCATCAAAAGTCTTTGCGTGGCCTCGTTTGACCGAGACTCTCACTCAACAGTCTCAACAATCCATGATCGTCACGAAAGTCACTCATCAACCAGCTTACGCACATCGTCCACTACTAAATGGCTAAGCGGTAAGCGCCGTCGCTCTTTCTTTGCAAGTCCTGCCGATCAACGGATTCAAGCGAGACGGGCCCGACTTTTGAAAGTTTTTAGTCTTCAGTTCGGGCATCACTCCGTTCACACAGTGAGTAGTTCAGCACGTTTCGAGACCCGTCGATCTTACTGGACACTCCCGTGGCACCGCGTTGAATCTGGACCCCGGGATCGGTTTCTTGAGATAATTGATAAGGAAGCACTCATTTGACCGGCTGCCGGAGCAACGGGACCGAGCTGGGCCCTATATCAACGACAATTCAAGACAACGACAACTTAACGATGGCAATGATGTATCAGGTAAAGAGTTTGTTATGTCATGCTCTCACGCTCTCACTACGAAACCGCAAACGTGCTTCTCCTGTGCTCGTCATAAGAAGCCATTCACACATGCCAGAGAAAAGGTGTTCGACTTGCCATGCCCCGTGACCCCGGAGTCCGGAGATTTTATATAGGTTTTGTTCAACAACGACGAGATGCTGTGTTCGTGTAGCCTTCTTCGTACCGTCTTTCTCGGGACCGTCGACCAACAAGCACCGAACAGAGGGTTTGAGGGTCCAGTCTGGAGATTGATGATCAAATCGCCTTTTCCTTTCGGGATCTTTCCCTGCCATGCGCTGCTGTCACTGTGTGCCCATGTGGATGCTCAAGTGTGGATGAATGGAAGAGATGGGTTGCAAAACAACCGCATCATCTCTGTTGGATGTTGGGACCATTGAAGCCCTTTCCATATGTCGGCGTCGCATATCCAATCATGGACCAACCCGCATTCGGCGAATACCTATCCCATGCGCAGCCATCGCCAGCCATCGCTTACCAGGTCTCGGAAATTGGGAAACATGCAATGCGCCTCTGACTATCAAGCCGCCGGCCGGATCAACGGCGTCTTACAGCCGGCTTCCCTGGACCGATTCCCTGTCTTGTGTCTCAGCACCGTCGAATTTTTGAAGCCGTCTTGACAACTTGCGGTTTGAGATCCGAAATACCTATCCCATGGGTGCTCGTCATCTGGTAACTAGCACAAGGAAGACCTCCCCGGCAACAAAAAGCATTCCCATGCGGTTGTGGAAATGTATGTACAAGTGCGTGTCCTCCAACACCATCCCCATGGGCAGGATTGCACTAGAGCTATTCTAGTTTAGACCCAGGGATTACCCGATCCCCAGTCCGTTACACACGCGCAAAGAAGACCCATCGAAGCGTCGATGCTGCTGGCTTCGTCCTGCGCCCATCAACAACACGACATGAGCGCTTGCTAGTCCGTACATAGGTCTGGATCATGAGGACGTACCTAAGTGCCAGCCTTGCGGATATGTGTACACCACATCTTTGGTGGACAGCTAACGGCTTCCTCAACGACCTTGCTTGCATCTTCATGACCAAGAGTCAAAGACGCACAAGGTGATGTTTGACACTATACTCCAGATAAACAAGCCTACCGCATCAAAGACATTCGGTTCCACAATCGGGAGGCCGCAGAAAGGCACCAAGGAATGGCTGGGCTGTGATTGTGAAGGTGAAGGTGATGGTGCTGAGGAGGTGGTTGTCAATGGAAAGCCGGCAGGCATCTGGGTACCACTCAGCCGGAAACAAGCTGTTAGTGCGACACTTCGTTTCTACAAAGAAAAGGCGGCTTTTACCCTTTAGAAACGGATGTTTCTTGTGTATCCCGGACCCAACCACCAAGCTCCACTAACTGCCTTGCTTATGCCTGGCGTACCTTTCGCGGTACTGACCAGCACCATCACTTATACATATGCAACCTTCTCACATTGCTGATCTCGGCATTGGAATATTCCACATGGATGGACCTTTACGGACGAGGCTCTCAGGGCCAAGCACATCACGTCGATTCTCACATTAGCGCCGGCTGGAAACCAAACCAATCTACTGGACGACGAGCTCAGAACCTTGATGGCCTTCTTGCAATCACTCCTTCCCTCTGCCACAGACCGAGAATCACGAGCTTCTTCATGACTAACATGTCGGTACACCGGTTTGCCTTTTAGGTAAGTCCAATCCCAGTTTACTAACATCTGTTGAGCTCATCAGCTGCCGCAGGCATGTGGCCTCTTTGGAAGCCGCGTACTGAAAAGTAAGATTACGTGATGGTATATGAGGAAGAGGAAGGACGATGGTGGTGAAGAAAGTGATAGGTGGTTGTTGGTGAAACAAAGCAAGCCCAGATCGGGTTTGGTTGCTGACCACTTAATTCCAGAAAATATGGGTACTACTACCATCTGAACAAGACGAAAGAGATAAGCAAGCACGTTTGACACCTTTTGCAATCTCGAGTCTCACCAAAAGTCGAGACATCGAATCGGGAGGATCGCACGGGAACGTCATGCTCATGTCAAATGGGAGCTGCAGTCCGTCCTGCATCTTGAGGTCAGGTCAGACCGTCAGACAAAAGGATAACGAGAGAGATTGAAGCTTCTGACAGATGGCAAGAACAAGGGAATGGGAAGAGATGAAGGAGTTTACAATATCGAAAACGGGTTGAGGTCGACAAGAAAAGAGACGGCCCATGGGGCATGTCACTTTGCTCCGGACCCCGAACCCTTGTCAGACTGCGGCCCCTCACCTTGGTGCTCATCCACCTTTCACGGCCACAGTGCGTCCATCACGATTCCAACCTGATCCCTGTCATCGACAGGGGAACTTCAACCTGTTCCCTGGCGCAGCTGCCAGAACGTGCTTCCTTCATGGGCCATCTTCAAGTCATCATCAAGATGACAGGCCGGCCACAGGACAGAGTTGCAGAAACTCTCAAGGTAGGAGCGGCAGGGCACGCGGTAGGCATACGTACGCCGGTCATATTACAGAGTATTGGATGAAGAAGACTGACAAAGGCAGAAGGAGTCAAGAAAACAATCAGGCAAACAGGGCCTGTGATAATTCTGCTACCCAAGCGAATTGCTTGGCCGTTAACCCAGCCATTCACGGTTTAGAGGATAGAAAATTGCATGTTCAAGATCTTCTTGAGTTGACGGGACCCACACCATTCTTTTTGCTTTCTCAAGTGATGAAGGTACCAGAAAAAGAGGCCGTGTTCTGCTTTTCGAGCATCTGTATGGCCCAACCCATTCTCGGAGTGGCTTGTGAGGTTTTCAGTTTGGTATCCCCCGGCCCATACGGCCCCGCCTTCCCGTCGACGACCTCGATCGAATCGAGCGATCCGCTGCCCAAAATAAAAATCACCGAAGCCCCTCCACTCTTCCATGTGTTTCGTGCCTTTCTTTTGCCGGAGTCCTCACATCCCCGTTCATCATCTGAACAAACTGATCATCCATAATATGCACCACTCTGTCGTCGTTGACTCTTTCCCACAATACCGGTATCTGAAACTCCCTCTATCTGCCTGGCCTCCGTCCTTATCATCAACATCAGCGTGACCCATCCTCGGATGAAAAGGTCCTATCATCCTTCGAGGCCGGATTCATAGCTCTTCCCCTTCTTATCCAAGTAAGTGAGCTCTAATTTCTTCTGATACATGTCCCGTTGACGTGATCGTACCGCGTCTGAAGTTGGCAACTACCACGCTGTCGATAGCCGGCCTTGTCTTTCTGTTCACTGTGAGGACTGTGGGCGTAATGGGAATGGAGAAGGCCAACGGCGGGATGGTAGAGGTCAGTTTCTTTGTGCATAAGTACCGGAAGCTAGCTCGCTGTTACGTCAGTGTCGGTCAATGCAGTCTTTTCAGGCTGGGCTCCACTACAACGCCGGGCTGCTTCAAGCTCCTCAGCACCACATTCGTCATTGCCCTGTTCGTTTACCCGGCTCGTCCAGTCGACGGCCGTCTACGAGCAACTATCTCGATCTCTTTTTGGGCAGCTTCACCTAACTGCCCCGCTGCATGTGTCTGGGCAGCAGATGTCAAGGAAATGCATGCAATTGGGCTGACTCTCGATAAATAAAACAGTTTCCTTTCTCCTTCCTCACCCAAAAAAGAGTCTCACGTCTTTGAACTCTCAATCCGTTACATCTACCCACTGCCCCTTCCCTCACCGGCATAATCCCCAGGCAGTACAGACCCAAGAGTAATTCGCGCCTTCCAACCCAAGCTCTACTTTCGAAACTAAGGTATGCTGCCTACCCTGCCCGTGACCCCGTGGTCTTGGTCATGCTCTACCACTAGCTTCTCCCATGTCCTCTGGTCAATTTTTTTTCACATTCCATTCCAAATTGTTCTTCCTCTTCCCTCTTAACTAACCTAGAGTCCCCCTCCTCAGGCGGAAGCTCGACCACCTCCATCCTCCCATCCTCAACTTCTGCCGAGTCCCGCATACTTGACTCGTCCTACTCTACGCACGTCCATTGTCTGCACCGCCTTGTCGTTTGGTTCGCCTTCGACATTGAGCGCCCGGTTCCTGCGCCTAAAAGATCCCGACGCGACCTAAAAGTCCAGTCCCGGTACAACCCTCGACGCCCTCAAGCTCGGCGACGCGTTCACTACCATATCTGATGAGCACGACAGACGACCGATAGCAGACACCCCGGTCGCCAACATCTCCATTACGCCTATATACCATTCATCAGATTCTACAGTCTTTTCAACTTTCCACTCATCAACTTGTCACCACTAACAGCCGCCCACCATGACTGTTTTTGTTGCTACTCTGTAAGCTCTCACCATTTCAACATTTTTTTTTTCTCACTTTGCATTCGCATTGCATTTCTGCACCAGGCTACCTTGTCCGAGTCGTCTACCCCTCTCGGATGGGTGGGTCCTAACATCGAAATGTCGGGAATGAGGTCATGGATCCAGTTACTGACTTGCCGGCAACCTGTACAGCTTTCTTCCCAAGACCATCCACTTCAACCTGCCCGGCGCCCGGCCGAGAGGCGCTTCCTCTTCTCAGAAGCCGGCTAGCAAGCCGAAGAAGGCCGCGTCTCCTGAGACACAACCCAGTCTCTTTCAGCCCGCCCATAGCCATATCACTCCCCCGCAAACACCGACCGAAGACCGCAAGCACAATGATCCTTGGGTCAACGAGGATGGATTGAAGGTGCAGATCCCCCAGATGCCCTTCTCTCCCGACGGTAGCTATCGTGCTCCAATCGATCGAAGCTCTCCGACTTGGGGTGGCCGGGCGGACCAGCCCATGTCTCGTGCCAACTCGCCTCCCCCCTCCTCGCTTCTCAACAGCAGCCGTGCTCTGCACCAGAAGGCCAGAGAGTTGGGCCGCCAAGGCATCACGCAGCCTCGGAGCCTCGTTCGAAGTGAGAGTCATGATCGCGTCTTCGCTCATGCAGACTGGCAGGTAGTTCCCTCCGATCAGGGTAACGGTGGCTTGCGCAACGCCGCCGAGGCAGCTGCCAGAGAGGGCAAGCTTGGAGAGTACACCTACGTTGGAACATTGGGCATGCCCACAGACGCCCTCATTGGCACTCAACAGCTTCAGGACATTGAGGACAGAATGGCCACTGAGCACGACATGTTGAGTGTCATCTGTTCCGACAAGGATTTCGACAGCCACTATTCTCACTTCTGCAAACAGATCCTGTGGCCCGTCTTCCACTATCAGATCCCCGACAACCCGAAGAGCAAGGCATACGAGGATCATTCGTGGAAGTACTACGTCAGGGTCAACCAGGCGTTCGCCGACAAGATAGTTAAGAATTGGAAGAAGGGAGACGTCGTCTGGGTCCACGATTACCACCTCCTCTTGGTACCTGGAATGGTTAGGAAGAAGATTCCTGAGGCCAAGATTGGGTTTTTCCTGCATGTCGCCTTCCCCTCGTCAGAGGTTTTCAGATGTCTCGCCGTTCGCAAGGAGCTGCTTGAGGGCATGCTCGGCGCCAACCTCATCGGCTTCCAGATCAAGGAGTACGCCAGACATTTCCTCCAGACTTGCAGCCGCATTCTGAGCGTTGAAGCCACCCCAGATGGCCTTCAGCTTGAGGACCGTTTCGTCGACGTCGTCAGCCTTCCGATCGGTATCGATCCTGTTAGCCTCAGTCGTCACCGTGAAGAAGCCGAGGTTAAGCGCTGGCTCGACATCATGCGTGAACGCTACGCCGGGAAGAAGCTAATCGTCGCGCGCGACAAGCTCGACCACGTCCGCGGCGTGCGTCAGAAGCTCCTCTCCTACGAGATGTTCTTGAACATGAACCCTGAGTGGAGAGATAAGGTCGTCCTCATTCAGGTTGCCCTTTCAACCAGCGAGAAGAGCGAACTGGACGCCACCGTTAGTGACATTGTGACTCGCGTCAACTCTTCCTGGGCCAACTTGGCATACCAGCCTGTCGTTTACCTCAAGCAAGATATCGACTACCCCCAGTATCTTGCTCTTCTCCAAATCGCTGATTCGCTCATGATCACCAGCCAACGTGAAGGCATGAACCTCACGTCTCACGAGTACCTTTTCTGCCAGGACGGCAAGTTCAGCGAGAAGAAGCACGGCGCTTTGATCCTCTCCGAGTTCACGGGTACTTCCTCGTTGTTTAATGGAAATGAGTTGTCGGTGAACCCTTGGGACTACAGGGCTTGTGCAGATGCCATCAAGAAGGCCCTCGAGATGGGCGACGAGGAGAAGGAGCGCCGCTGGAAGAAGCTGTACGACGCCGTTAACGTCCACACCGGTTCCCACTGGTTTTCGGAATTCTTGCTTCGCTTAGATAAGGTCTATGAGGAGCAGCATAGCCGCGACCAGATCTCAGTGCCACGCCTCTCCATGACCACGTTGTTGCAGCAGTACAAGCGCACCGAGCGTCGCCTTTTCATCCTGGACTTCGAGGGAACTCTTGTCAGCTGGGGACCCGTCAACCAGATCATCCCGGTCAGCCCTCAGCGCACCCTCGATGTTCTGAACGATCTCCTCCTCGATGAACGTAACACTATTTATGTTATGTCTGGCAGGCGTCCCGAGGAGCTCGACCGCATCTTCCGTCGTGTCCCGAACCTGGGACTCATCGCCGAGAGCGGCTGCTACCTCAAGGACTGCGGGAGCAACGATTGGACCGAAATGGCCGATCGCACCAAGATCCAATCCTGGAAGGATTCTCTTCAGGACATCATGACCTACTACCTTGAGCGTACGCCGGGAGCGTCGATTGAGGAACGTCGTTGCTCTTTGGTGTTCCACTACAAGTCTGCGGACGATTATGCGACGGCCGCCACTCAAGCTTCCGACTTGGCCAGTCACATCAATGACGCCTGCGAGGAGCAACGTGTTCACGCTATTCCCATGGATGGCTGCGTGCTTGTTGAGCCCATAGATTGGACCAAGAGCACCGCTGCCCAGAAGATCTTGGAGGATCTACAGAACCGGATGGGACCAGATGAGAAGCACGAATCGGCGGTTGACTTCCTCATGGTTATTGGCGACGGTCGCGACGACGAGAAGGTTTTCAAGTGGGCCAACCAGCTGTCCACGGAGGGCACGATCAAGGAGGTTTTGACCGTCAGCCTTGGCAATAGAAGCACCGAGGCTAAGGCGACGTTGACCCAGGGCGTTAGTGGTAAGCAGATCCATTTTGCCTTCAGTTGCTTGATGTATCCGTTACTGACTTAATTCACAGGCGTCCTCACGGCTCTTCAGAAGCTGTCTCAAGTCGTGTAAGCAGTAGCCTTTTTGTCAAGGCCACACATACCGACTCAAATGACATATAGGGTTCCTGCCGAGCATCGGCGTCGGAGAAGTTCTATATGCATTCCGTCTTCCAGCAATATGTGAGCCACCCGGGCGTTGCTTGTTTGCTTTGCTTGCAGCATCCCCTTTATGCGTGGCGTTTTGCGTTGGTGGAGTTTTTGGCATCTGCATTGCGAGCCCTTTCCAGCATTTGGGGGGGCGTCTGCTCTGTGTTTCCAGCTTTTATGATCTCTTTTCCTTTCTTTTCATTTCCGACATCATTTATTACAGCACCAGGGATGTGCATTGATATGCCCAGCGATCTGCGATCACCAAGCACTGCAATGACAACAATATCTGAAAGCTAAGGGAACTCGTTTAGCAACAGAAAGGACACGGTCTTGACGAACACGACAACGGGCGGCGGTGCACATGGTGCAAGTTCTTTTTCTTCTTTCACGGCAACAATGACAGGTGGTATGGAAAGCATGGGTCTATGGGAAACGGAAAATGGGGCGCATCATGATCACTTTTACACTGCACCACAAGGTAGTATATATATAGAATAAGGTAGCTAGGCGCTGGCAAAATTCATCGGTTTCTCTTCAAGGTCTTCATATCTCGACGCCGACAAGAGTGTAATATCCTCCGAGGCCAGACGTAGCTAGATACTTGAATCAAGTTTCATTCACAAAATGATTGTCCAAAGCGAGACACTCGCCTTCATCAACCGAGGACCTTTATCTCGCGTTTTCATAATAACCCTGTGTGTACCCCAAGTATCCATCTCTTAATGGCGAGAATCACGTACAACAGGCGTAGTTGAAAGAATTTCGCGATGGCTTCGATGACATCACTTCCCCAGACACTGTCCCCATTATCATTGTACAAAAAGCCTCAAGACGAGCATCCCCAAACTTGAAACTGCGGGACGAACCCGTGTGCGGGGCAAAGTAAACAAAAATGGCGGGGCAGCTCGCCTGTGTCATCAGTCATCACTTTACACCCCTGTCAGTTTCACGGGAACGATATCGGCATCTCTTTGTACGTGGTGCAGTGGTTGCGTCAACAATAGCCGGCATTAATGCATGCAGGTTCGGCCGTTGATCGGAGACTTGCAGACTCGCAGGACCCTTTTGGGAACCTCGAGGACTGGGTGATTGTTTGCTGCTTTCTGTTTCTTTTTCGTAACATGACCTCTTGATTGCGACAACTTTCCAACGCCCTCGAGTTTGAGAATCTAGTATCAGCGGTATAGCTGCACGTAAGTCAGCAGTGTGTGATTTTCGGATTTCTTGTTTTGTTGCCGTTCGTCTTTGGGATAGCTCTTGCTATTGTTCTTGATTCGGCAAGGACTTGAGCTTTATTTCAGATTCCCGCGGTTCTCAAACTTATACCATTTAATTCTTCTTCGACGTTAGAAACTGACCACGAACTATCACCAGAACCTCACTTTCATCGAGAATTAGACACGTAAAAACGAACGAGCTCAGCAAGATCCACGACCATGGCAGCATTCCCTCCTCCTCCCGTTAGCACCATCGATTGGTCTAACGTCGGATTCAAGGTCCGCGAAGGTTGGTAGCAACTATTCCAAGATGTCTAGGACTCGAGCCCCTCCGTCTTTCGATCCAGCCCTCATTTAGACATGTTCTGTCCACGACAGTGGCCCACGTCGTGCCTCGATCTGATGATTAGAAGAACGACTTGGGCGCTCGAAGGGAGGACTGGAACGGTCCAGTCCAGTCCAAATATCCAAACCGAATGGAAAACGGGAAAGCAAAACCAACGATAAAGAAAACAGACTGCTAACATTTACTTTTCTCTCACCTCATAGTCAACGGCCATATCGAATCCCACTACTCGGTCAAGACGGGCAAATGGTCGCCCCTCAAGTTCGTCACCGATCCTTACCTGCACATGCACGGTATGGCGCCCGCCCTCAACTACGGGCAGCAAGCCTACGAGGGGCTCAAGGCCTTCCGCCTGCCCGGCGACAAGCAGATCGCCGTCTTCCGCGCCGACAAGAACGCCAAGCGCATGCAACACAGCGCCGAGTACATTAGCATCCCGCCGGTGCCCGAGGACCTGTTCGTGGACGCCGTCAAGGCCGCCGTTGCCTTGAACGCCGAGTACGTCCCTCCCCACGAGACGGGCGCGGCTCTCTACATCCGCCCTCAGATCTTTGGCAGCTCTGCCCAGCTTGGCCTCAGCCCGCCTGAGGAGTACCTTTTCTCGGTCTACGTCATCCCGACGGGTGTTTACCACGGTACTCACCCCGTCAAGGCCCTCATCCTCGAAGAGTTTGACCGTGCGGCTCCCAACGGTACGGGAAGCGCGAAGGTTGGCGGCAACTATGCTCCCGTTTTGAGGTGGAGTGATAAGGCGTATAAGGAGGGGTATGGGATTACTCTCCACTTGGATAGTGCGAAGCACGAGGAGGTGGATGAGTTCAGCACCAGTGGCTTCATTGGTGTGATTCGCGGCGAGGGAGGAGAGAATGACGTTACTGTTGTTGTTCCCAGCTCGAAGGCTGTGATCGATAGTGTGACGAGCGATAGCATTCAGGAGATTGGAAGGAGCTTTGGGTGGAAGGTTGAGAAGCGCCCGGTAAGTAATTCCCTTGTGCCTTTTTCTCCTTGTTCTGTTGTCTGCGATGCACCGGTTTCGGGTTGGTGGTCGGTGATCACGGCATCTGCCAAGATCGGATCGGGGCCCTGGGAGTGGTGGAAGCATCGGATTAGATCCGAGCCGGAATTACGTGCAACGGGGGCCATCCTCTGGGTCTGGATCTTCGATGGCCTACCTGACACCTCTGGCATGCCATGTCACCTTACCTCTCTCCCCTTTACCGGAGCACGACGGCCGAACGGAAGGAGTGTTCCACAACAGTCGGAGATAATCCTCTGCCACGGATCTCAACCAAGTATCTGGATCGATGAATCAGTTCGCTAATAACCCTTCCTCCATGCAACAGATCAAGTACTCCGAACTGCCATCTTTCTCCGAAGTCATGGCGGCCGGCACTGCCGCCGCTCTCGTCCCCATTCGCTCGATCACCAGACGCGTCAAGACGTCATCACCGCAGTCTCTCGCTTCAACCAGTGCTACCCAGGAGCACGCTCGTGTCTCCTTCAACAAGGAGGCCGAAGAGGAGACCATCACTTACCTCGCTGACAGCCAGGATGATGCTGGCGATATCTGCTTGAAGCTCCTTTCTCAGCTGAAGGGCATCCAGCTGGGCAAGATCGAGGATAAGTTCGGCTGGCGCTTTGTTGTAACCGAGGAGGATGGCAAGAAGGCCGAGAAGGAGGGTGAGAGTGGCAAGGAGGCGCAGACCGTTGACCAGATGGATTAGAAGACTACTGGTGGCTGGAATGGGTTTCCCTGGGGTATGGCCTAGACGTTCCCGTCCTAGAGGTATTGCATGGATCGATAAGCACAATTAGCGACTACTTTTTGCAGACTTTGGTGTGGTGCTCTTGGGAGGTATGGATGACCTGGGAGGAATGCTCTCTGTTTCGCGGATGCTGGAGATCATGATGGTCAGAAGAGAGGTAGACGTAATGGTTCCATTGCCAGTCTCTACATTATGTGAAAGGGCCGGTAGAAGGACCCGAAGGAAGGGAGGACACATGGACCACTGGCACATGTCCTGCTGCTGGAAAGGGGGCACGGCAAAAGAGAGGATGAAGGCACGCCAGGTGTAACCTCGGTGCAAACAAATAGAAGACAAAAGTTGTGCTTCCAAGATAGGGTGGTTTTCCAAGATTCGCGACGGTCGCTTGGGTTCCCTCCTTTGTTTCTTCGTAGGGTATTGAGTGAGGTGGTTCTGGTCGCGTGTAGCACGATGTCCCCATGTCTCAATCGGGACAGCGTCAGACCACCGCATCAAAGGCAGGAGACCTGATAGAAAGAAGTAAGAAGTTGCCATCATGGCTTGAGGCTGTGCAAATTGATCGCATTTGATATCGTGAATGTTCATTGTCAGAGGATTGACGTGAAAAGAAGACGTTACAGATTTCCCCCGCAACAAGAGAGCGAATGGCACGAGAGGGGAAGCGCCCAGAGCGCCCAGGTCGGGGAAGGAGACGATGGTCGGGGACGATCCAGGGGTTGGGCGGGAGAAATGGGTGGGTGGAGACTGCCACCATTGCAAACGCCCAAGACAAAATCTTGGCGAAACAACCTTATTCCAATGTCACTTCTTGGAGCGAACAACACCAAAGAATACCTACATCACCATGTTGTGTAAATCCATTCATTCAAACATTTCTTCCTTACCCTTAGTAAACTCGTTTTTGCATCGCGTAATCTGTCAACGCACTTCTTCTGCTTATTTTGATTCCAACAGGCGCCTCCCTCCAGTCCCCTCCATGTCATCCAGAGCCCACCGGTCTCCTCATGATCTCACCTTCCTTGTAAAAGGATGAATTCCGGCTTTGAACAATTGCTACTGTGATAATAGCGGTAATATTGGGGCAGCAAAGAAGGCTTGATTGTGTGTATAACTATGTATAAGACTCTACAAACGTACAGATTTCTAGTCACTATAAAATCCCTCAAACTCTAAACCTCAATTATAATCACGTATACTCTATCCTCCCAAAGTAGGCCACCTAGTATTATAACACACCCCCTTAAATCTAGGCTACAAATTAGCACCAGATCTACCTAAAAATACCCTATAATCTATTTACCTCCTAAAATCTTATACCTCTATAATTAAACTATTATAATAATAATTTTAGAATCCTTATCTATTATATTAATTTTTAAACAAATTGTAAAATCTATTTACTAATTTATTTATAGCCTCTTCTTTATTTATCTCCTCTTAAAAACCCTTATCCTCCTTCTCCGAATCTATTTCTTTAAATATCCTTATTACGATAAATACGTTAATAATTTTTTACAATTTCGTTAAAGGGCGTTAAAATTCGACGAGCTTTAATTATATTATCGAAATAACGTGGTCCGTAGGCCTAAAACTCTTTATAAGGCTATTTACAATCTACTCCTTAATAAGGATATAAATAACGTTGATAAAGTTTCTCTTTTATACTTAGTATAATTAATATTTATATATATTAATGTACTTTAATTTAATTATTAACTGTATACCCTCTTTAATTACAAATTAAATCGTTTATTTATTATTGCATTTTATAGGCGTAGCCTATTAATTTAAATTTACGGTTAATTTATTTAAAAGGCGGCGAGTGTAAATAGCTTTTTTAACGCCCTAATTAAGGGATAATAATTTTATTTTTATAGAAGAGGTAATTACCGTATTTTATTTATTAGCGCGCCAATCGATTATTACGCCTAATAATTTTAATATAAATATTTAGGAACTTTTGCAGTTAAGGGAATTATTTATAAAAGAGGAATTAATTATTATATAAAAGTCCTATCTATTAAATCTATTTAATTAGAAGGTATAATTTTAAATCGATAATAAATAAAGGAGGATTTGATTTATAACTTTATAATATATTAAATTAAGGTTAGAATTAAACCGAACGAATTTAGAAATAGGGAAGGCAATATTTAGGCGCGTAGTAATAACGATATAAAGGATAGAGCCGATTTTAATTTAATAAATTATAATTTTATAGGGTAATATTTTATTTTCGTAAAGTATTAACTCTTTTTTAGCTATAAAGGTTTAGAAGAATTTTTTCGTCCTTTTAACCTTTTCTATAATTTTTTTAATATATTCGCGCTAAGATAATTAAATTAACCGTTTCTTATAATTACGAATAATTTCGATTCTTAAGAATTATTTCAATTCTTCTCCGCCAATAAACTTATATTTCCTTTATAAAGTAACGACCACCCCTTTAACTACAGCGACCTCTTTATTTCTATTTAAATAAGTAATAATAATATTATCGACGTAAAAGAATAGGAAAACATTATCCCTATATAGAATATTAAATTTAAAAGGGATAGGGGATATATTTATAGTTATAAGGGTTTTAATAAATTCCTATTACTATAGGAGAAGTAATCTCTATAAATTATATAACGTTCGAAATAAACGGACTACTTAGCCTTTTTTCTAATACTTAAGAAGAATTTATATATATATTAATTCATCTAATAGAGTATTAATAAAGGTATTCTTTATATTATATTAAATTAAATCGAAATTGAAATACGTAATAATAATTATAAAAATATAAAACGACTTAATTACTAATATAATTGCGTAGGTTTTTTAAATCCTATCTTTAATTTACTAATTTCCTTTTATTATTAATTGAATTTTATATTTTTAGAACCTACCGTTTTAATCGAATTTATAAACGTAGACCTATTATAACCCTAGAATTTCCTTACTAAATACCTCCCTAATACTTATTTACTCTTAAAATTTCATTTTATAATATTCCGCTAAATATTCCTTCTTGGTAATAATAAATAATTCCCCTATAGGGTATAAGGAGAATTTATAATAGTAATTTAAGAGCGGTAGAAAGTTTAACCAATAAAAGGTCTTTAATAAATTTTATTTTTATAAACGGTTAACTTTCTTCTTTATTAATTTTAATTTAAAATTATAACCGGGATCGATTTCGATTCCCCTTTTTCGTATTTTTTCTAAAAACGTTTAATTTACGATTATATTTCCTTAAAAACCTATAAGACGGCTTTTCTATCTAGCGAAAAATAATATTATTTAATTAAAATATTAATTTATAATTAATTATAAATTTTTATTAGATTTCGAAAGATTATTAATTAAAAAAGAAATTAGTATATTATTTAGGGCTAGGGATATTAAATAATACCTTTTATCTTTTAAATTTATTATTGTATTTTAAAAATTTAATAGTAATTACAAAGGTAAGGGTTTTTCCAAAAATTTTAATTAAATTTCTAACCCTATTTTAAAGACCGTTAGGGATTAATTTAACGGTATTAGAATAATTTCTAATTCCTATATTTATAATAGGTATTAGCTTATTTATATTTATTTTTAATATTAATCCCCCAATACTTTTTCTTTTCTCCCTTCCTTTAAAATATTAATCGTATCGTTCGTATTAGTCGGAAAGCCTAGGGTAATAAAATTAAACGTTAGGTCTTCGAAGGTTAGTAGTAATTCGAAAATATTTACTTCGGCGGTATTTATATTATAGAGAATTTTTAATTATACGGCCAATTCGTTAAAGGAAACCTTTAAAAATTTATAGAATTTTTATACATTATTAGTAAATACTTTATTTTTATTAAATACGACGTTTCGTATTACGATAATCGAATTAATATATAGGTTTTAAATTTAATATTAATTCGAAGATTAGTAGCTAATTAAATACCTAATCTATATTCGCTCCTTAAATTTCCTAATCTTATTTTTATTATTTATAATATTAGCCGTAAGAATAAAAGCTTTATAATTATAAACCTTTAAATATATAATTATTAAAGAGGGATCTGTTAGAGGAATTTTATTATTTTTAAAATTAAAATAAATTTCGAACTTCTCTTTAAGGGATTTCTAATAATATTTTATTTTAAGCGTTAAATTATATAAATATATTACTATACGCGTTATTTCTAATTATAAAGCTTCCGGTAAATTCGTACTAATGTATATTAATATTACCTTCGTATTAATTATACCCTTTAAACGCTTTATACCTCTATTTTACGCTTACGTATAAGGGGTGGAAGGTTCGATAAATATACTGCGATAAGTTAATTAAATTATAATTTTATAATTATTAATTATTTCGTTATTATATTTAATTACCCGAGGAATAATATTATATTAAATTTATAAATCTATAAAGAAGTTTTAGAAATTAATTAAAATAATATTAATTTCCCGGTTATTTAAATAATAAATTTAAATATACTTAAATTACCGATCTACGATTATTATTAGGCTTAAATACTCTTTACTTCGTATTTTAATTTTAATATAAGAGAAGAAATTAATAGCGAATCGTAATTTTAAACCTTTAAAATAATTATAAAATTCTCTACGTATTTAACGCTTTAATTTAACTAAAGTATACGGATTATAATATATTATATTTAGCCCTTTAAAGCGGACCCTATAAATTTATTTAGTAAGTTTTACGAACGTATTTAGTCTTGGGTAATTAAGTCGAAAATATTAGCGAAAAGCTTCGCCCTCTTATAACCTTTATTAAAAATAATTAAAGGTATATACTATAAAAGAAAATTCGTTAATGTTATTTAATATTAAAGGGACGTATTCTAAAATAAATTATTTATATATAAAATAAACGTAATAAATTAATAAATTCGTAAGGTTAGAACGAAAATAATTATTCTTATAATTTTAATAAATATAATCATTTTCGAATTATTTTAAAGAAATAAAATTATACGCTATATTTAATATTAATATAACGTTAGGGAAGATTAATTCCCTTATCCTATCGTTATTTTAAACCCTAATAATAATATTTCCGTATCCCTTAATAGTAATTTAACTACTTTTAACCTATATATAATTATTAATATTTATAAGGGTAAAATTTTTAAAGCGATTAATTTTATTAAAAATATAAATTATCGTACCTAAATTGAAAATTATAAAATCTTTTAATAGATATATAGTATAAAAATCCGCAAATATTAAAAAATTATTCTTATTTACTAAACGACTATAAAATTACTCTTAAATAAATTTATTATCCCTTTATTTACGTAATTGAATAATAATATTTTTAAATTTCTTATCTTTCTTTATATTCGCCAAGGTACGCTTTTTAATTTCCTTATTCTCGACCTATCCTTCGAATATAATTTAAAAACGTATATAATAATATTTATAAACGTTATAGCCCTATTAATCGTAAAGCTTATAAATACTATAGCGGGTTTTACGTATTTATTAAGATGGAGAGGAAGTTTTTCTCTTATTAATTAATTTAGAAGAGGGTTTTTTATTACTATTATTATTTATTAAAATTATAACTTCCTCCTATCTTTCTTTAATATCCGTATTAGGGTATTAATTATCGTTATTAAGAGCGTCCTCTATAACGGGCTCTTTACTTATATAACGGGGAAGTATAGTTAACATACGTGCTAGTCGTTATAGCTATATTAAGGTTCTATAAAGGAGGAAAACTCTAACTATAAGGCGGACCTATTAGCGGCGAAATTTTAAGGCGGGAGGGCAGAGCACGTACTACTACGCTAAGGCGTCGAAGCGGGGCGTATAATTATACTCTAATCGTTGTAATTAAAACTCTATACTTAGGCGGTAGCTTTATAATATTACCCCCCTCCTCCCCTCTCGAAGGCGCGCCTACTATTTAAATACGCCTTCTTCCTAATCGTTACCTATTCTATTAAGTAATAATATATAAATCTACGTATAAAAACCCTTTTTCCTAAAAAAAATTTTCTCCTTTCTTTTCTCCTTTTTTCTAATTATTATAATAATTATTAAGGTAAATTCGTTTAACGTTAATTCCTCCCTCTTCGATCTAATTTAATTAACCTATTAAATATTTTATTTATTTATTATTCTACCCTCCTCCTCCTTACGCAACGCTCTTCTCCCTCCTACGTTTATTCCCGCGCTTAAATTTTCTATCGAATTCGAGGAGTTCGAAATTCTTAACGAGAAAAAGAAAGTAGGGCTCCGCTTTATTAAATTTAACCCTTTATTAATATTTTTAAAGGGTTTAATTAATACGCTTAAGAATAAACGCTTATATTAATTTATAAATTTCTTTACCGTTATTTCTATTTTTAATATTTCGCTAATTCTTTTCTTATAGGTTAATTATATTAAATTAGAAATATAATATATTTTTTACTTAAATAGGTATTACGAATATATTATTAAATTTAAATATATATTTTATATAATATATTATAACGATAATAAGAGGTATAATTGTATTAACGGTTTTATTTTCGTTTTAATAAAGGTTTAGGAAATAATACTATTCGGGAAGTAAAATTATAAAACCTTCGGGTATATTCGTTATATAATCGGCATTATATATAATATAATTAAATTATTAAAGGATTAGGTTATTATTAAATTAATTATTTCGTAAAAGAGGACGTTCTAAAAAAAACGAAAAAATATTACTAATTATTATTCTTTTTAAGGAATAATATAATAATATTATTACTATTAATATTCCTTAGGCCGTATTCCGGCTTAAGCCTACCGCTTTTATTACCCCTACTACTCCTTCTATTCCTATTACCCCTACGAATAAAATAATACCTACCGGTATTATAAAATCGTTAATCGCCCAGTTCGATAAATTAGAAGAGGAGGTTTAAACGCTAAAAGAGGCGTCCATACGCCGTAAGAAGAAGCTCCGCTACGAAAAATAAAAAAATTAAAAATTAAAATCAATATTCTAATATTTTTTAACCGTATTAATTTCTTTTCTCTCTTTTTATATTATATAATAAAATAATCGGCGGAATTATCGTTTTTAATCGTTAGGCTATACTTCTCTTTAAAAGCGTTTAAAGCGGTAATATTAATTAATTTTTCTAATAATTCCTATATTTAATTAACTTACTTTTATTAATTAATTAATAATATACGGCCTAAATCTTAGGTTTTAATATAGAGGATTTCATTTATTAAATATTTTTTCTTACTATTAATTATAATAGTAAGCGATTATAAATCGGTAATTATTTAGCCCGGTAAAGAGTCGTTTCTAGCGCATTATAGAAAGTCGACGTAAAATTTATTAAATACCCGCAATAAAAGGTCGGAGAACTCTATAACGAAGGGGTTAAATATTCGAAATATTATATATTTAGTATATAATTAATTTAGCTTCTTTTTAGGGCGGATCGTCGTAAAATTTTTGAAATTAAACTAAATTTTATCCTTAATTTTAAAAACTTTAATAAATAAACGTTTTTTATTAACGAATTATTTTTATTTTTATACTAATACCGCTATTATAATTTAATAGAAATCTATAATTTATTATAATCGGTTTACGAAATTCTATACTCTCTTTTAAGGATTTTTAGAATTTATTTCGGTAAAAAAGGAGAATATAAAGATTAAAAATTATAAATAATAACCGTAAATAATATAAAAAGGGAATATATTAATAATTATATTAATTTTACTATTAATCGCTAATTATATAATAGGATATTAATAATTTTAATTATTCTAAATATTATTAATAAAAACGCGAAGGAATATTTATACCTTTTAATTTATTCTTTCTAAGCTATTATCGATTTAAGGGTAGAAAATAATATTTAATAATTAATTAATACTTAATAAATTATATAAGCGCTTCTAAAAGCGGTTAATTTAATTAATATTATAATTACTTATAATAGAATTAAACCAACCGTAATAACGGATAAAATAGCGGAGGAAAGCTTCTATAATAATTTCCGCTTCTATAGAGGGGAAGGGCTCTAAAATTACCGATTTATTAAATTAATCTTTAATAATTAATAAATTAATATAATCGTTAATAAGGGGAAGGTCTATAATAAAATCTATTTAAATCTCTTTAAAAAATTATTCTAGAATAGGGAGCGGTTTTAATAGCCCCTTCTTCTAATTTTTCTAATATTTAATTTAATTATAAATATCGTAATTAATAATAAAACGGCGGATATAAGTATTTATTAACGGTTAATAGAAATTTCTATTAATAATATAAATAGTACTTTCTTTTCTTAAATAGCCGAAAATAATAAAGTCGTAAATTTTTTAAATAAAACGGGTACGTAATATATTCTTTTTAAAATCTTTTAAAAATAAATAAAGAATTATTACTTTTAAAAAGACGGGAGCCTTAAGGACCTAAATATAATCTTTATAATAAAATTTACTTATATTATCAATTTTATATTCGTCTAATTATACCTTTAACCCTTATACCGATATAAAGAGGGTTTTATCTTTATTAATAATAACTTAACGGACTATTTAGTAAATTTTGTCGTCCTAAACGGTTCGGTCGAAAAATTATTATAAATCCGGATTTTTAAATACTTTTACGCCCTCTCTTATAAAAAAGACGGTAAACGCTATATAAATATAATTCTTTAAAGCGGATTCCGGGATTAATTATATATTTTAAATTTTAATATCGGCTTTATTAAATCGGTCCTAATTTCTATAGGATAAAACGTCCGGTATTATAATAAGAGCATTAAAGTAATAAACGATTTAAAAATTAAATTGGGAGAAGAATTCAATTTAACGAGCCTATTATTCTAAGAGGTATTAACGCTCTATAAAGTATTCGAAATTATAATAATCCATTATTACTATAAATTTCTTATAATTACGCAATTTTATAAATTACTCTTCCAAATAACGGATAATAAAAAATATTTCTTTATTATAAATAGGGTAATTACACTCCGTAAAGGTAAATTTCTAAGAATAGAAGCCTACTACAATCCTTTTACCTTCTATAAACTTTTGGGAAAAGATATTACCTAAATTATAATTATTATAATTAATTTCTAAAAAGGTAAATAATTCGGGGTCCTATTAAATAAGGATAAGGGCTTTTATAAAATATTATTTTAACTTTACGAAAGCGTTATTATATTATTTAATCTATTCGAAAATAATACCCTTATTTATTAAAACCGTTAATAATTTAAAAATTATAGAAAAATCCTTAATAAATATCCAATAATAATTCGCAAAACCTAAAAAATTCTTTACTCCCTTTTAAAACGTAAGGGCCTCCTATTCGATAATAATTTTAATTTTCTTTAAATTGGCTTTAATATTAATTCCCGTAATTATAATAAAGCCTAAATATTTAACTTCCTATATAGTAAATTCGTATTTTTTAAAATTTAAATAAAGATTAACGTTAATTATTCGTTCGATTACCAATTTAACCTTCTATATATACTCCTTCCTTATATTATTTAAAAAGATTAATATATCGTCTATATAAATAGAATAGAAATTATTTAAATAATTACTTAATATTATATTTATATACTATTAAAACGTCGCTAATACCCTTATTAACCTAAATAATATAATTATCTATTCGAATAACCTATACCGATAATAGAAAATTATTTTACTCTCTTCCCTTTTTATTATACGGATTTTATAAAAGGCTTATATTATATTTATTTTAATAAATTACTTCGATTTAGTAATAATACGGAAAGTCTCCTTAATAAAGGGGAAAGGGTAACGGTCGGCGCGGATAATAATATTAAAGGCGTAATAATTGCAATAGAAATGTAAATTACTACCCGGCTTCCTAACGAAAAGTATTAATATAGTAGCGGCGGAATTATTAACGTAAATAAAACCCTTATTGAAAAAATCCCTTAGGGTCTTCTTTAAAATTAATAATTTATTTCTAAATATATTATATAATAAGTTATAAAGGAGGGGGAATTTATTATTTTATTTATCCTACTAAAATTCGATCTTATAATTTATACCCGGATAATAAGGGTTTATTTTATTTACTTCGGACTATTTTTAAATATAAAGAAGGTTGTAAAATTCGGGAGGGATACGTTCCTTTAATTCTTTATCGGTAAAATCGATTTTAAGAATAAAAACCTTTTTAATATCCTATAAATTTATTATAAATATAGTAAATTTTACTATAGCGCGGCCTTACTTTTTTTTAATACGGTTAATAATAATTATAAATATTATTATTAAATAATATATAGATTCTTTAATTTCTATTTTTATAAAGGAGGCGGTCGTTAGGGAATAGTTTAAATAAGGGACCTAATAGCCGGTAGCCCTATATTAAAATTTATATTTATATAGAACCGAATACGCTTTTATAACCGTTAATTAAAATTTTCCTAAAATAATTAGGAATTTTAGCTTAAGGATTACGTAAACGCAAATTACCAATTTATAACCGTAGATATTAATACGAAAATATATAATCCCTTTAATTATAATACCTTCTATTTTTATAGATACACCTTTTACTACCCTTTTAAATATAAGGATAACGGGAATCTTTAACTTTTTAACTACTTTTTTATTAATTACGGTATAATATTAATAACCTTCGTTAATAAGGGTATAAAAATAATCTTTATTATTAATAATTATTAGTATTTTAATAACGTTTATTTTTATAAATCCTAAGAATTCTACGGCTCCCGCTTCTTTATTTAATATTCTAAAGCGCTCCTTTATATAATTTTATAAGGGAGTTACTCTTTTCCCGATTTATCCGTAAAGGAATAATCGCTATTATTATTATTTAATATAGGAAGGACGGTCTATTTTGTAATTTTAATAGAAGTAATACCGATTAAATTAAAATACTAAATAAAGTAATATTTATACTTCTAAATTATATAACCGTTAATACTATAATATAAGTAGAAGCCCTACGTACGACGCTTATCCTTTTTATCGATAGAAATTTATTTAATACGTTTTTCGCCAAGGTTACCGGGGTTAATTTTAATATAATTTATAATTATATAGGTATTTCTATTAGTATTTTTAATATATTCTATAATAGCGGGGGTTTTATAATATTAAAATTAATAAGAACGACTATTATTAAAGTATTTATAATTATTAAGGGTATTATAATAATAATAGCCGGGGAAATTCCTAATATTCTTAAATTTTTATACGATTTCCTTAAATCGGTCGACAAATTCTTCGTAATCTATAAATATTTAAACGTTAATTATTTATTCGTATAAAATAATAAAAATAAAAGTATTTAATTAAATTAAATAGGAATTATCTTCTTACGAAAGGTTATTAACCTTAATAAAATTTTCTTCGAAAATAAAGAATTAATTAAAGAAAGACTAATTCTTTCGCTATTTAACCGTTTTAAAACGCGTAAAAGCTTACTTCTTTTTATTATCATTATTAAATATTCCTTTTAAATAGGCGAAGAATTCTTTAAAGTTATATTCGTTATTAAATCCTTTATAATATTAAAAGGTTTAAATTTTAAACTTTTTATTAATAAATACAATTTCCAAAAGTATTACCCAATTTAATTTATTAATATTCTAAATTTTAGTATTATACTCTTCTTCGTATATAAAACGAAGGTTATTTATCTATAAATTAAAATTCGTAGGAATACCGTCCTAAATTAATTATTTAAAATATTTACGTTTTCCCTTTATATAAGGAGCGCTTTCTTTAATAATAATTAATACGCTTAAATTAATATTAATCGTTAGAGAGGGAATTGGGCCCGTTATTAAGGGGATAGCGTTTTTAATTATTTAAATAAATTCTTCGTTAATAAAAAATTTAAAAGCGAAATTGCGTTTTTTTTTACGAAAGGCTTCGAATTTATTTTATTATTCCTTAGCGGCTTTTTAAATAGCGGCGTTGCGAATAATTATAGTAATTTCATTAATAATAAAGGGTAAGGAATTCTATTTAAACTATTAAGCGGCCTACTAAGCGGCCTATTCGGTTTTAATAATTAAAACGGCGGCGAATACGGCGGCAATTTCTTCGGGGGATAGTTAAGGGGGAACAACCTACTACGCAGCTTATTAAGCAATTTATTAAACGGCCTACTAAGCGGCTTATTAAACGGCCTATTAAGCAGCCTATTATTATTATTAATATTATTAAAATTATTAATATTATTAATATTCTCCTATAGCAGCGGCTACGACGAAATTAATCGGTAGCCCCTCTATATTCAACGCTACCTCGGAGTGGTCTTATTTTATTAAATCTATTATTAATAGAACCTAATATAACGGAAAAGTATAATTAATATACGTATTAATCGTTATAATTATATTAAAATTCTATAAAGGAGGAAAACTCTAACTATAAGGCGGACCCACTAGCGGCGAAGTTTTGAAGCGGGAGGGTAGAGCACGTACCGCCACGCTAGGGCGTCGAAGCGGGGCGTGTAGCCACACTCTAGTCGCTATAACCAAAGCTCTATACCCGGGCGGTAGCCCCATAACAACTTAATATAACTACAAATACTGTACTTTTTAATAAAGAAGCTGGCCGGCCTTTTACTTAAGTAGGATTTACTATTATTATTTTATAAAAATCCTTAGTAATAATACAAAATCCTATATTTATACGGTTATTCTTTATAACCTCTTTATTATATTATAATTAATACGAATTTGCCTAAATAGAGTAAAGACTTCCTTTAATAACGAAATAGAATTTAATAAATTAAATATCGGGATTTATAGCCCTAGGGACTTTACGCGCCTTATATAAAGTTATAATTTATTCTTATTAAAACGATTAAATTATTTAATCGTAATTAACGCGGCCGGGGCGTAAAATGGCGATTAATTAAGCTTTAGTTAATTTCTTAATTTCTTTATCGTTAAAATATATTACCTTAGTAAAATTATTATATTATTCGTAAATTTTAAAATATTTAGTAAAATTAATCTCGTAGTATAAATCTTTAATAATTTTTATTATTTATAAATTTAATTAAGTTTTTTTAACCCTAAAGTCTATAATAGCCTTTAAATCGGTATACTAATCGTTTTTCTCGGTTATATAATCGTAATAGTTACGCTCGTAATAAAAACCACTACGTATAGCGGTAATAAATAACTCCTTAAAGCGGGCCTTTCTTTCAATTATAATTTCTCCTTCGGATTCCTCGCTTTTATAATCCTCGATATTAGATTCGACGGGTTTAATAAACTAGGGCTACCAATTTATAAGATTAATATAATCTTATAACCCTAAGTTTTAAGCTTAGGAAATAAAGGTATTTTCTTAAGCGGGCTAATCCTTTAGCGAATTAAAATGGATATTATTAATTTTCGACGACGATATTATTATTATTATTGGCGTAGTTCGGTCGAATCGGTAAGACTCTTAATTGTAATAATAGCGGTAATATTAGGGTAGTAAAGAAGGCTTAATTGTATATATAATTGTGTGTAAGACTCTGCAGACGTGTAGATCTCTGGTCACTGTAAAATCCCTCAGACTCCAGACCTCGGTTATAATCACGTGCACTCTGTCCTCCCAGAGTGGGCCACCCAGTATTATAACAGCTACCGCTTTACACTTGCACTGTTGCACGCCCTAACGAAGCGAGATGTCGGAGTTAGCCCCGGCCAATCACATCCTACCGCTCCATGAATCCGACACTGGAAGTTGAGCCGCCCGCGCGAGCGCGATTTTCCTGCTCAAGGACAGTGCCGTTTTTCTGTTGTTTCAACCGCGGTACACTCCATCATGCTGCTTTCATCACCCGCTAAAGACCCTTGGAGTTGACAAAGAAACAGAGGAGGCCTCCCGGAGAGTTCCTTCTTCCAATCCGATGCAACATGAACCCATCCAACACGACACCTCCATCCATCCAGCCCACGTGCTAAACTCCTCTTTGACACCTCGCAGGATTCAATAGAGCGGGTGGCAGTGCTGATGGGAAATGCAGCGTTGCAGATCAAGGGACCAGATAAGCTTCACGCACATTCGATCCCGTCCAATGCCGCTTTGAAGCTGGACCGGTCCCGGTTTGCAACGGCAGCGTCGCAGTGTGAGCGAGAGCTCGAGAGCTCAAGGACCTCAACAAGCTCCTACTTCCAGCATGATGGATATGGATGCGTGGCATTGACCGTGAAAGACGTGATGGGACACCACCACTGGGAATCTGGGATGAACAAGACGAACATGACATGGAACGTCGACAAACATGAACTTGTCATTATAAACACAACCACAAGTTGCAATCATGTCCCCGGTCTCTAGCACAGGACTCGTGCTCGAGTCCCATTTTCTCGGGTCTCGTATCCAGTGCAACGAGCTGGAGCTTGATACAGGAAGCTCAAAGCTACCCCTCCACTGCCCTCCCGCCCCCATGCTCCCAGTGGTTGATGCTTCGGGATGCCTATTTTGGACATGAAGGGTGTGAAGTGGAATGCTGATGGGTTGTGATGTATGAGCTCTGTGTGGAGGGTCCTGTTCGCTGGATGAAGTCGTCTGCCTTTCTTCCGCGGCAAGATACCGTATTTGGCGGCTTCGGCGTGGATGAGCCATCGTGTCATCCACTTCACAGTCCATCCAAGGGTACAAGGAATCTTCACTTGCACATCTTGCTAATCAAGAGAGCAGCAGTCTCGTTTCGCAACTCCACCACAACCCCAATGTTTTCTTCCCCGTTCATCACCAACCGTGCACCAATGCACCGGGTGGAGTGGAGGGCAGTTGGAGCACATGCAGTGAACTGAACTCATGGGCCAGGCTCAACCTCACATGCAAGAGAAGCGTTGTTGCTTCATGCATGCATCATGCTCTTTCAAAATGTTTTTCGCGTTCTGGTTTTCCCGAAGCACACAAGCCAGCTGCTTTCCGGCTGTGCCAGTCAGTCCGCTGTCCGCTGTCTGTTCAGACTGGATGCTGTGATTCGGGGCGGGGACTCGTAGAAGAGAGTGGAACGAGCAGAGCAGGCAGGCTCTTCCAAACGCAGAACAAGTCTTCCCCTCCATCCACTGCCATTCACACCACTGCAGTCTTGACCCCTGCCCCAACGCCAACTTCAACTTCAACCACAGAACCAAAGGAAAAGAGTGGCGTTTCACAATACCACCAATATCCGGCTTTGATCAGCATCCCTGTCCATCCATCGGTACTGTGTCCCCCACGACGGACAACGATACCACCGCAGACGAGCTTCCGAGCACCCCTACCTCCACGTCAAGGTACCTCTCAACCTCAAGATTGTACCTCCAACCCGGTCGACCGAGCTAAGCTTTATCGAGCAATTCCAGAGAGCAGAGAGCTTATCGCCTCTCGAGGATTGGACCAGACGGGGGCCTTCCCACGAACAGTTGAGAGAATGGCCGGCTTCGACGACAGTGGCCCCGTCATGGCGGGAATGATTGGGATTCTCTTCTTCTTTTTCTTCGCCATCCTCCCAGGCCCGCCAGAGAGACAGTATGCGCCGCGAGTATATAATCCACTCCCTCCCTCTACTGGTAGGGAGCCTCTGAATGAGGATTAAGAGTCGTCTCTCAACCAAGACTCCTGTTCTTTGTCTTGTCGTATCACTGTATTGCCGTTCTCCGCATCGGTTCCTAGGTCTTTGCGTACCTCAGCCACCTAGATTACCGCCTTTGGTCCTTTTCTTCCACCTTCGTCGAAAACTCTCAAGGTCTTACGACGTTGCTCGGAGCCAACATGGACAACAACATACCCAACGCCCCCAAGGCCAACAACCCTGGTGGTGCCAACAACCCTGGTCCCAACACGACCATCAAAATCCAAGAACCCTCTATACCTCGCCATCACGACCACGATGACGACCTTGAAGATCCCGGCCTCAAACCCACTGGCCACACAACCGGCACCAATGTCTTTCAGTTCCGTTCCCGCGGCAGCTCCATATCCAGCATCTCCCACCACCGGCCAGAACAAGTAGGCGGCGTCTTCAACCCCCGCAGTCTCATCACCCGCGGCAAAAAACCGGCGACAGGAACCGACAACAACAGTCGCTCCTCCAACGACAATGCCTCCCACGCGACACATCTTGATATCGAGGAAGGAGACGACTGGCGTGGTGGACACGAAAAGAAGAAGCAGGTCTTCAAGGGTAGAACGTTGTTGTGGCTGGCGTATCAGAGCGTGGGTGTGATCTATGGGGACATTGGGACGAGGTTAGTTTTATGGCCATGGCCACTCTTTTCTTTTGTTGTACAATAACTGGACTGGTGATAGGAGCAGAAGCTAACCACTGATGACGGGGTTGAAAACATGAGCAGTCCGCTTTATGTGTTTTCCTCGACTTTTACTTCTCCGCCCACGCATGCAGATCTTCTTCAGGTTCTCTCGGTTGTCATTTGGTCCATTACCATTCTCGTCACGTTCAAGTACATCTTTGTCATTCTCCATGCGGATAATGAGGGCGAAGGGGGTACTTTTAGTTGTTATTCGTTGTTGACCAGATTCGTAAGTGGTTTGACATGTTGGTGTTGAAGTTGTCCCGGGCGCTAACACATCGTTGCAGGCCAATATCACCGAGCGTGATCCGCGAGAACAAGTGACTGTTCGCATGGAGAGACATCTCACCGGTGACTTGCAACCGCCAACCCGTACTTTGCGTGCCAAACTCGAAGGTAGCAGATTCACCCATATCTTGCTCAAAGTCATCGGTGTCCTCGCTGTATCCATGGTCATGTCCGACGGTGTCCTGACTCCGGCTCAGTCTGTCCTCGGCGCTGTTCAGGGGTTGTCCGTCGTCAAGCCTGATATCTCCAAGTCCACTGTCACTGGCACGACCTGCGGCATCCTGGTCCTTTTATTTTTGATCCAGCCACTCGGCACATCCAAGCTTGCTTCCACGTTTGCACCTATTGTCATTGTCTGGTTGGGGCTGAACTTTTCCTTCGGCATATACAACCTGGTCACGTTTGACTGGACGGTCTTGAAGGCTTTCAGCCCTTACTTTGCCTTCCAGTTCTTCATCCAGCACAAAACTCGCGCTTGGAGGATGCTTGGCGGTGTTCTTCTATCCTTCACTGGTGTCGAAGCCCTCTTTGCCGACCTGGGAGCCTTCAGTCTTCGTGCCATTCAACTCAGCTGGATGTGCTACACCTACCCCTGTCTGCTGCTGGCATATATCGGACAAGCAGCCTACATCAGCCACCACCCAGATGCCTACACGAACCCTTTCTTCAATGCCACGCCCCCAGGAACTCTGTACCCAAGCTTGGTTATTGCCATTCTTGCTGCCATAGTAGCCAGCCAGGCCATGATCACTGCAACCTTCCAGCTCATCAGCCAGATCATGAAGCTCTCCTACTGTCCGCAAGTCAAAGTGGTGCACACTTCACGAACATTCCACGGGCAGATCTACGTCCCCTTTGTGAACTGGCTGCTCATGTGTGGCGCTATACTGGTCACTGCCGTCTATGGCGACACTGTCAAACTAGGCAATGCCTACGGCGTGTGCGTCATGTTTGTCACCTTCTTCGACACCTGCATGGTCACGCTTGTCTCTCTTATTGTTTGGAAGCTCTCGCCTTTCCTTGTGCTCGTCCCCTGGCTTGTTTTCGCCTCTGTCGACGGCCTCTATCTCTCGGCTGCTCTGATCAAGGTTCCCGATGGCGCTTGGTTCACCCTAACTCTCTCGGGTATTCTAGCCTCGTTGTTCCTGCTCTGGCGCTTTGGCAAGGAGAACCAGTGGCGGGCCGAGGCTGAAGATCGCTTCAAGCCGTCGCATCTTATCATCAAGGACAAAGACGAGGGTGGTCGTCTACGGCTACAGCCAGTATGGGGCGGCGATCCGCTCAGCTCGATTCGCGGCTTTGGTATCTTCTTCGACAAGACGGGTGTCATGACGCCTGCGGTGTTCACGCACTATGTGACCAAGTTTGTCGCGATCCCGGAGGTGGCCGTGTTCTTCCACCTGCATCCCGTTGAGACGCCAACCGTGTTGCCAGAGGAGCGCTATGCCGTATCGCATTTCACAGCGGTGCCGGGTTGCTACCGGCTGGTGATCAAGCATGGGTTTATGGACGAGGTGATAAGTCCTGACTTGGCGGCTTTGATCTACGAACAGATCAGGCGGTTTGTCGTGAGGCAGGCTATCGAAAGAGCGAGGGCGTTAGAGAAGTTGAGGACAGGCGAGGATACAGACTACGAGGGCGATGGTGAAGGGGAGGCAACAGAGGGGGAGACTTCTCACCAGAGGGAATCGTCCGGAGCATCGGGTCCCGATGGGGTGCAACTGCCTGTCGAGCTCCGCGATGAAAAGGCAGCAGCAGAGTTGGCTCGTCTCGACCGTGCGTATGCTTCCAAGATCCTGTACGTGGTCGGGAAAGAGCAGATGAAAATCAAGGCCGGGACACCGATTGCTCGAAGGTTCATGTTGTCGGTGTTTTTGTGGATCAGGGATAACACTCGGGCAAAGATTGCGAATCTGCGGTTGGCTATGGATCGTGTTGTTGAGGTCGGCTTCGTCAAGGAGATATAAAGTGTGCTGGGTCTTCTTTAGCTGGCACTGTATATGTCGAGCGCATGTCGAGTTGATTGTTTTTGGCTTCCCGTCATATCAGTACGAGCAGCCATGACGAAGAAGAAATTATCAAGGCCACGACACAAGAATACGGGATGTCCAAGTAGAGAATTACAAGTCCATTTGGCGCACACTACAGAAATTTTTCAAGGCATCTATCCTTTATTTCATCACCTGGACCACTTCTGGGAGGAAGGTGCGCATGCAGTTTATCCTTTCCACCATCTGTTGTCTGATATCAAGGAAGGAGCATAGGGTAGGGCTCCCAACTCTCAAAGTGGAAGCTGCCTCAACCAGCCCCTCCTTCCTTACTCGTGCCTTCCTTCCTCGCCAGACGACAATTTCTCATCCGCCCAGAGGCGAGACGCGTCATAGGGCATTGCGTTTGCTTCGATTTTCGATTTCTCTTTTCAGGCATCAGGTGGGGCTACACACTTCCCAACTCAAACCGCGTTTCTCGACACCACGCTTTCCTCAGATTATCCCCCACCTCACCACCTCATCACCTCATCCACAACAACACTCTCATCCATCGGAGAACACCACCCTTTACCCTCATTCTTGCCGTTACTCACATACCTAACCATCTACCTCTATATCCCCAAGACCATCACACCCTCATAACACCCTCATAACACCCCCATCACACCCCGCGCCATGAAAGGAGACTTTCAAGCGCACCAGACGCGGTTTCCCCGTCTGCAATCTGATGGCATGCGCAGGAGAGCCATCTCTGGCGCTGCCGTCCAAGACGACTCACCCCACGATGGCTTCGTTACCGCATCAGCTGTCATAGACGATGTTTTCGTCAATCAGAGGCAGCCTATTCAGACGAGCTCTGAGTCACTTCAACGTCCACAACTTTCAGCTCTTCCTCCATCTCGATATGACTGGCAAGATCACGGAGCGAGGCAGGCCCCGCCTGCACATCATATCCCCCCGCCGGTATTCCAAATTGGTGAGCGCTACTTGCCCAATACTGGAGGTATGATTCCACATCCAATCTTTTCGTCAACGGGAGGGAACGAGTCGCAAGAAACTGACTTCTACGTGGCAGCCCACTTTACCACCGGCTTAAACCCACCTTTCACCCCTGTTTCGCGCCACCATACCTTCAACTATGACCACCAATCTGGTCGCGAACATAACTACTATCCGAGTTCCGATGGCAACTCTGCGGGAGCCGGTCGTCCATATCTTCCCTTTGAGAACATCACAGCGACCAGAGTTGCACATCATGGACCAGGATCACAGCACATACCTACTCATCATCCTTCAGTAAACCCTACCATCCAAGGAGGACCCAGGAGGGATCTGTGCAGTTCGCCGTATTTCGACGCCAGACCAGCTTCAAACCCTTCCGCAGCCTATGATGGACGTCAACATGAACACATATCACTAGGCCGGCCTACCAGCACCCACACGGGATACGCTACTCCCGTTGAGCCGCGACAGTCCAATATGGGTGCACGCCTCCTCAACCCGAGAACACCCAGTCACCAAGTCACACTTTCTGCCCCTGGTTTTACATCCACCTCACCTTCTTATCACCAGAACATGGGAGATGAGCGGCGACGTAACCGTGATGCGAGTGTCCCTGGAGATGGGCACTTACGCAGATCTCATCCCGGTAATTCGAGCGACTACTCCGGTATGACATCCGGCTCTGGAGCAGTCACTCAATACATGCTGGCTCAGGCAAGCTCTCAGATCAGCGGACCAAACTCGCTGCGTCTCCCTGGAGTGCAGAACGCCCAAGGTGCAACACGAGATCCAACAGCTCAGAGTTTCTATACCCAATCACCCATTTCGATGGCTTCATCTACTACCGACCCTCAACAGCACCAGCCGCAGACTGCCTCGCACATTTCGTCATGCTTCCCGTTGAGTCGGAATACAAGAAGTCGTGCCATGAGCACAAGATCAACCCTAATCACTCCGGAGCTGAGTGATTCCGACAACGAATCTGAGGGCCAAGATTCAATTCTCGTGCCGGTTCTCAACAACCTAGGCCGTGTCTATGAAGATCTGGGTGTGCCCCTGACACCGCAACTTGAGAGAGCTGTCGAGAAATCGTCACCCACCGTTGCCTCGGACGTCAGGGACCGCATAATTTGCGCAATCTCAGAAAGCCGGTCATCTTCAGTAATCGGAGTTGCCGTGGTCAACGTCACCACAAGAACAGTTGACCTTGTCAGAGTTCTTAATGACGACAGGTTTTTGTACCAGCTTCTCGGAGACACTCTGTGGAGGCTGATGCCCCTGGGGCCAGAGAAGATTGTTGTCGTTGACAACTCTACCCATTCAACCAGTCCCAATTGGCTAATCCCTCACTTGGAGAGCGACTTTCCTGGCGTTCCTGTCGTGCCAGTAGACCGGAAACACTGGAACGAGGAGGAAGGACGTAATTTGATTGAGCGTCTCGCACTCCGCAGCCAAGTTACGGCTCTTCAGACCGACCTTGAAGGCCATTTTTACACGTGGTGTGCCTTTTCTGCGGTAAGTCATCAGTTTCGTTGTGAGAGGAATCTTTGACTAACAATATCTAGGCGATTAACTTCATTCAGAGCCATCTTGGGATTTACTTCACCCGAAATTCACTACGTATCACGCACGTTCAAGCTGTCGACACCATGGGCCTTGATCGCACTACCGTGGTATCGCTCGAACTTTTACAGAACACGCGCGGGACTGTGTCGAAGAAGTCGACTCTTTTCGGTGTGCTAAACCACACCCAAACTCCGCAGGGACAGCGCCTGCTACGCACCACACTTCTTCAGCCCAGCACAGCCCGTGAAGATATTCTGGAAAGATACGACTCGGTTGAGGAATTGGTTACTAAGGAAGGGCTTCTGGGCGAATTGCGTCAAGCACTGAAGGACATTGTCCGCATTGACTTCGAGCGCATCGCTCTCTGGGTAAGTTGATCTTGGTGTTCTCCAGTCACTACCATGCTAATTATTCTGTAGCTGAGCCAAGAGGCTTCAAGTGCACGCCAGCCACTGGAACAAGGTCTTCCTGCAGGCACAGCTCAGGGAGTACACTTATCACCACACTTGTTGCTCTCAAGAGCAGAACAAGATGTGAACAATATACTCATGTTGAAGGCATACCTTCTCGGAGTCGCCAAACTCCACGATGTCATCGATGCGGCCGGGTGCTCAAGCAGCTTGTTGCGGTGTATCAGTGATAGGTTCTCCCAAGAATACCTTCAGCCCATTCAAGCCGCCGTGGAAGAGATGCTAGCAGATGATGCTAGCTATAGTACTAAGCCAATCGATTTGAGAAACAATCGTATTTGGGCCGTCAAAGTAAGTCATCCCTTTTCGGTTTAATCCAATCCACTAACAACTCGTCAGGCCCAGGATAACCAAGTGCTCGACCAGGCACGGAGCTCATACAAAGCTCTTACAAACGAACTCGATGAGTACTTCAAAACACTAGAGTCTCAATTCGACGGTAAGTCAATCTCTTTCCATCAATCTTTCCGCTTCTTGTTATTGACGTATTTTAGGTATGTTAGGAAGCATTAGGCCACCCAAGCTGATCTTGGACCGCAACCGGCGGTATCGCATCCAGTTTGACTACTCGGATGTCGAACACGACCTACAGAAAAACCGCACCGACGTTGAGAAGGAAAAGTTCGGCAGGGTCTGTAGGTGGAACAAGGCCACGATTGCTGGCATCGACGTCGTCGACGGCGTCCGAGACAAAAGGCACTTTACGTGCACCACTACAAAGCTCCTTCAATGGAGTACACAAATTCAGCTGCAGGCTGATATCGTCACTCAGGAGAGTGATCGATTGATCACCGAGCTTATCGGCAGGCTCCAGCAGCATCCTGATACCATGTTTGGTATCAGCGATGCTGTTGCGATGCTCGACATGCTTTGCTCGTTCGCCCAGGTCGCGACGACGAAGGACTACGTTCGTCCTGGGTTCACTGAAACCATGGTTCTCAAGGAAGCTAGGAACCCAATCGTCGAAATCCGGAAGGAGCAATTCGTTGCCAACGATGTTTACTCTGGCGATGAGCGCGAACGCTTTCAGGTAATCACTGGCGGCAACATGAGCGGCAAAAGCACGTTCATCAGAACGGTTGCCTTGATTCAAATCATGGCACAGATGGGATCCTTTGTTCCTGCACAGTACGCATTCATCTCCATCTGCGACCGAGTCTTCGCGCGAGTTTCTACGGGTGATGCACCCGAGAACAACCTGGGCACATTTGGTGTAGAAATGAGGGAGACGGATGTCATTTTGAAGTATGCTTTTTGTTCCCTTGCAACACTGGTATGATGATGAACTAACGGTTTCTCTAGGATGGCCACCGAACAAAGCATGATCATCATGGATGAGTTGGGAAGAGGCACGTCACCCGATGATGGCCTACCCCTTGCTACTTCTGTGTGCGAGGGTTTGATCCTGAAGAAATCTCGCGTCTTTTTCGCTACGCATTTTACTGAACTTGGTAGGTTTGAGGGTACTTCTTGCCCACCCAGCTCTCGCTAACTCCCCCATTTCAGCACGGATATTGAATGGTTTCTACCATCGAGATGTTTTGAACGTCCATTTTCCGGGACTCTGTCGAACCAACCGTCGATTTGCACGAACCCCGATCACCGAGATCAGTCTCCCTCACACTATCTCCCCAGGTCCCGTCCAGAGCGAGGACTACGGTATAGAGCTGGCTCGGTGCATCCTCTCCGAATGGGCTGTCGATAGGGCCGAGCAGATTCTTCAAGTCCTGCGCAATGGTCCGGTGCCATCGAAGAGTGACAAGAAGGCATGGCAGGCAAGACTCAACAAGATCTTGCTTGCTTTGCCGCCTTTACTAAAAGACTCTATGCAATCGAGGATGGATGATCCGGCCTTGGAGTCGTATCTGGACAGCTTGAGAGCCGAATTCACCATCAGGATGTCTGAACCGGAACCGGAAGACGGCGACGCAATGGATGAGGGTGAAGATAAGGACAACCACGAGAATCTCGACGATGACGAAGAGCTTGAGGAGATTGCGGAAGATGAAGATCTTGAGCTGAAAGATGCCGAAGAACTCAATAACGACGAAGACCAGGATAACGACATGGACCTCGACGACACGGAAGAGCGCGATGAAGACGACGAAATGCTCGACAGCGAGGAATCCAAGGACGATGAAGAGATGGCCGATAGCGAGCAGGCCAATCCTGATGCAGAGATGCCAGACATTGACCAGTCCCTTGACGACGAGAGGATGACTGGTACCGGGGAGTTCATTGACGCCGCCAGTGGCATGGACGGTCCGAGCCTCACTAATGAGCATCGCGCTCCAGAGGCTGACATGTCCATGGACATTAACATTCCTCATGGGCATTGGAACTGGAGTAGTCCTGTCATTGAGCGTCGTGCTCCCGAAGCTAACATGGGCGTGGACACTAACATGCCTCATGGACATTGGAGCTGGAGTAGTCCTGGAGGTGTCATTGAGCGTCGTGCTCCCGAAGCTAACATGGGCGCGGTCTTCACCCCGTTTGGTCAGAAGCGGCCTGCTGAGGATGATAACCTTGAGTATCGCAGCGACTCAGGACGTGTCGGCAGACAGAAGCGCATGAGGGAAGAGTAATCCAAGGCGTACGGTCAGAGATTGATATCGGCAATCACAGCATGTCGAACTATTGTAGAGATACGACACTCTCAAAAGACTCTCGGAATCATGGGCATCAACAAGAAGACCATACTCGAGCTTCGAATGGGAGACAACATCATGAAAGTCATCAGAAGAGATGGGTGAACAGGTCAGCAATGTCAGGCAGATGCTCGAACAGCTTGACGCGTGGCCATATGTTGTTGCAAATTGCCCAGGAAAGTGCTATCAGGTCAGGAAGATCGCACAGGCCGACTTGTTTTCACGCATGGCCACAGGTTGGCGGCATACCTTCATCATTGCTCAGAGAGTAGAAGGATTCATCAAGATTGCACGGAGAGGGTCGACTGATTTTCTCATTCACAGTCAAAGGTTGCACTGCCGCATGCCTTACATATTGCTCAGCGAAGGGATTTCCATGGTCCTGAACATTAAACAGGGACACGAGTGGTTTCCATATATGGGCATACGTTGGCGCACTACCTCACATTATTGCTGAGAGATGGAAGGTTCATAGTTGTTTTTTTTTCTTTTTTCCACACACGGCCAAAGGCCTCACATATGTGCTTCACAGAAAGGAACTTCACCATCAGGAGAATTTGCGACGCATTTCGAGTGCACATGGTTTTCACACATAGCAGCCAGGAGTCATAGGTCTTGCCCGAAGATATTTGCTCGGGATCTGGAGACATATATATGGCTTGGTCATCTTTGTCAACACTCTGCTTCCGAATACAAGGACAGAGTGTGAATTAGTTTCTGTGGATATAGTTGCTCGCATCAGGAAAACGGTCGGATCTCAAGAAAAATAAAAATGCAGGAAAAAAGTTGATAACCCATATAACCGCCCTTCTTTGGTTTGAGTGAACTTAATTTGTGTTGATGTTGAAGACTGACAGACCATGTACCAGCGCCAACGTGATGTTCGAGAGTTCTGACCTGCAGGTTCATGTTTGTATAACTTCCCGTCTTGATTCCAAATTATTCACAGCATTTGGAATTGCTGCACTTGACCCTTTAATACAGTGAGTGGATGGCGATTTCAATTTTGGGAGCAGCCCGGGCCCATGCATTCCTTGAGGTCATATCCGGTTGCCAAGACCCAATGCAGGGCAGGTTGGGCCTCAGACGGATCGATAGCACCTGTTAGTGCCATGTGCTAGCCAAGCTTGAGTTAGTGGGATACTGCTAACAATTACTATCTAATGCACTTTTTGTAGGCCCACCTATGGTAGTGCATCAACGATTTCACCCACTACGTCCGTGCCTCCTCAGTGTACGACAACTTGAGTTTATTATGGATAAGATGTTAGTCAGGTAATGATATGGCCTCAACAGGTAGAATACACCACAAGAACACTTGGGTAAGAGTTGTCTCGGGTGCTCAGGCGGCTTTTAGCAACGTAGATGGCCTTCGGCCGCCCGGTATGGTCATGTAATGATACATGTAATTTACCCAGGCTGGGGAGGTGGCCAAGATGGGGAAGAAATCTGAAATTACATACCAATATAAGGGTTAGGGTTACCTGAGCCGTAGGCCAAGACCAGAGAAGACGCCTGAGATTCTGAGAAGATAAGAGGCACCACAGGGACTTGGACAACCAGAAGTCAGGTATCGTAGATAATAACTATTAATGTCATGTCATCAACATTTACCTAGGTCGTAATGCATGTGCGCAACAGTCGTTTGGGGAGCGTGGACAGGTTTATGTTTGTGGTAAGAATGTACGTTTCTCATATCTCATGTCTAAAGGTGAAAACAAAAAGACGACTACGCCATCCCAACAAAACCCAGAACCGAGAAAAAAAACAACCAAAACAATGCCATGCACACCCGGAAGTAGCACAGAAGCCATCTAGCTGAAAACCAGCAGGACAGACAGAACCTCCCAACAGAAAAGTGTGTTAACACACCAGCATCCTCCTTTTGCCGTCAAATCATCAACTACTTCTAGCAATTCTTTCAACTCTAGAATCCATCCCTCCAAATATGGGTATCACCAAGACTAGCCGCGCTCGAAGATCCGTTACTCCTCGGCGTATCAGCCGGCGTCCTCTCCCCCCCTGGTCGTCGAGCGGAGACAGGGAACATGTCGTTGCCTAATATATCTGCGTAGCCACCACCAGACTCACTCCGGCTTTGTGAGCTACCGCGCGAAGTCTCGACGCGGAGGCCGCCGTTAGCGTTTCTGCGTCGTGAGTAGATGTCGCCGCCACCTGACTCCTCGTTGGTGTAGCGGCCGTCTAGAAGCCCTGAAAGTTCGGAGGAGGGGGAGGGCAATGGTGGTGCATCTTTGTAGATCCATGGTTGTTCGAGACTGTTGAGGTGAGTTGTTAGTATGTGGAACGGAAAGCGAAAAGGAAAACAAAGCGAAGGAGAAGAAACTTACGGTTTCACCATATTCGGGTTAACAAACTTGGCCCCCTTCTCCTTATCTTCGTCGACCGTGCTGCCCCTCCTGATGCGCTCTCTAGCCTGCTCTCCTTCGCCATCGAGATCCTCGTCCAGGATAGCGTTACCGCCGTGGTCCTGGCCGCGCTTGATACTCCGCAGCGAAATGAACTTGGTCAGAGGCTCAAAGTGGCGACGGAACGAGTAGCCGTACCAGACCGTGATGATCAGCAGGGGAGAAATGAGAAGCGCGACAGTAAAGGCCTTGCGCAGTGCAAGGTAACCGGACATGGTCAGCTGGAAAACCAGCAGTCCGAGCATGATGCGGTAGCAGATCATGTTCCAAGCGCCACCGGTGGCATGCTGGGGTTGCTCCATGGCGTACAGAAGCTGGTACTTGTAGGTGAAGTAACCCAAGGTAAAGTAGGCGACGCCGAGGCCGACAACCTTGTAACCCTGAGGCAGGGTCGAGTAGACAAGGCAGAGGATGAAGACGAGCAAGGCCGTAGGGAGGTAGAAGCCGTAGTAGAACATGGGCGGACGGACAATCTGGGCAAAGTCGCGTGGGGTCTTGGCACCCATGCGGTTGATGGGATAGAGCGATACACTGCCGAATTGGAGCAGGCGGAAGGGAAACAGGCCGATACCCTGAAGCATGATGAAGTTGGTGTAGAAGACACCGAGGTCAACAATCTTGCCAGCCAGAGCGTAGGCGATGTACGTCGTATCCTTCAGACTTTCGCGCAGAACATCGATGATAGAGGTGACGGCGCCAAAGACTGTGAAGATGAGGAAAATGTTGAAGAAGGTAAAGAAGAAATTTTTGCTGATGACCGAGAGGGCAGCATCGCCACGCGAGAGCATGCCCTGCTGGTACGAGAGGTAGTCGTAGAAGTACGGAACAGCAACGTTGAGCAAAGACACGACGGCCGTGGGGAGACCCGTCTGGACAAGTGCTCTGGCAAGCTCATATTGCTTGAGCCACTTGGCGAAGCTGGGAAGGTAATGCTCGATGGTGCAAATGCTCAAGAAAGAAGCCAAGAAGGCAACTGGTACAAGCCATACGACGGTGAGGAACGAGACGAAGAGTGTCACCGCAACGGACCGCACACGTCTGGTTAGGTGCGATGCGTACGTGTTCCTCCAGTCGATGTCGGATGGCGCAGGGGCAGGCTTGGTTAGCAACTGGCCAGGATGGGGGTCAATGAGCGCCTGGATTGCCATCTGACAAGCTGCAATAGAGTCCATTGTCACAAAAGCAAGGTCTGTCGGCTCGAAATCCTTTTTCCTGGCGGCACGGATCTTGTCATCCAAGGCACGGAGTTTCTCGGTGTAGTAGTCAAGAGCGTCGGTCTTGCGGCTCTGCAAGCGGAGGAATCCGTACCAAAACCTAGTCTGAGGTCGCGGTCTTTCGCTCGAGATCAGGTCGGAAGTGGTGTTGTTGCCGAGAAGACGACCGTTTTCGCCCGCTTCTTCGTCCCCAAGGTCTGGAATCAGCTGGTTGCTCTCCAGATCCCCATTGCTGGCAGTATTTGGAGGAGGACCCCGAGCGAGTTGGACCGGTTTCTGGCCCAAGTAAGCAGTCCACGTCTCCTCCAGCTTGGCCAGAACAGACTGTCGCTGGTCCATCAAATCGTCCAGCTCTTTCCACTTCCTGCACAGAGTGACACTTTCGACCTTGCCAATTTCCAGCCTCTCTACCAGATTCTTAATGTCTTCCTCCGTGCGCAGATCCTTGGGGATCCCAGCCAAGCGGAAGGTCCGGTCAGTGATGGTGGACTGGGTGCCCAGGTAGTCTTGGCGCACTCGGAGAACCTTGAAGGTCTCGCGATTCATGAAGAACAGCGTAAGACCGGTGAAGAAGTATGTGAACACGAGATAGGACCACAGGTAGCGCTTGTTCTTTTTGAAACTGTCATCGGGCTGGTCGGGCTCGTCCTCGTAAACGGTGGTGTGGCCGTACGGGGAGGTGTACTGGCGATACAGTCCGGTCTCGGGGACCTCTGACGTGTTGAGGTCGTCGGGGAAAGCGCGGTTGATGGGTTCAAGAACGGCCAGGGCGAAGAAGAAGACTATAACAAATAGCTTCATGGCCATCTTGAAGAAGTTGAGGAAGACAAAGGCGTCGAGACCGGCCGCAGCGAGGACCTGCTGCTCGGTGACGCGGTATAGGGCGCCCATCCATCCAAAGAATGTGTCTGGTAGTTGAGGGAGGGCGACGGCGGGATCGGCCATGGAGGCTCTCTTTCGCGAAGCATAGAGGGACTTCCATCGTGGTCGGAGGGCCTGGAAATAGGGACATTAAGGTTAGCGGATGGCAATTGGGCACCTTGATGGGCGGGCGCATATCGTGTTCTGGACTTACACAAAAAGAGAGAAAGGCGGAGATGCCTAGAGAGACCGAGATGATGAACTGGTACCAGGTATCCTTGTTTCCTGGCCCAACGTAGTCATCCCCATTGCACTGGGGCTTCTCACCCCCGGCATCTCCAGCCTCGAGTATCCAGTTCATGGCGATCGCTGTGCTGTGGCCGGCCACAGGCGGGAGCGGGAGCGTGCGCTAGATCGGATATCGGGTTTCAGCCTCTTGGGCTCGTGAATTCGAGGCTCGTGATATTGATAGCGGGCGGGGCAGGTCAGGTCAGGTATAGGTGGAATCGGGTGGTCGTGTTAGCGAGGGCGACATTGGAATATGGTCGCTCAGTCTAGTACAGCCGCATCGTATGTCGAGGAAGTGGAAGTCGGGAAGGAGGAGGAGGAGGAGAAGTAAAGCAGGAGACGGCCGGGAAGGAAAAAAGCGGCGGAAAGATGCTCTGTCCCAGGTCTCGTCGGGTCAGGCTGAGTGAGGCGCAAAGATAGGCGTGGCCGCGTGGGTGTGATGGGAATTTTGGGTCGCTTCAGTTTGCGGATCGGATTCGAGACGTTCGAGTGGTGCCCGCAGTGGTGCCAGGTGTGTTGTCCTGCGCTAACTTTCCACGATGATAGCGCCGGCGTGTTCTGCAGAAGGCGGCATCAACTGGAGACGACAAGGCGGAAGGCGTGACACTGAGTGGTCGACACCGCTGCGAACTGGGGTTCGACTGGAGGCTGGGCGCCGTCATGCGGGGTGACGTTGCTTCCTTGATCCACCGTTGGGCACAGTCCACAAGCGGACCCAGAGCGATCTCCCAAGCCACATTGTAGCAGCCTTGCAAGGGGTTTGCACAGCCACACAGCCACAGTTGATTCAATTGCCGGCAGCGACTGGACTTGTGCACCGAAAGAACAACTGCCCGATGAAAAGTTCAACATCGACAACGCAGTCACTTTGAAATTTGAAGTGGAAGTTATCACTCAACACTTGACCCCTTATTCTCATTCTGTCAAGATATCCCCCCCAGTTCCTTCTTCAAGACACCGTTGTCCAATGCAAATGTTCCGACAGTCGCAAATGCCCCCCTACCGGTCATCATGGCCCTCCAATATCGCGGTTGCATTCCACTTGACTACAGCTCCTGCGTGATACATCATTCACGATGCAGTCTGGCAAGTGTCACCAAGGCATGTTCACTTCGGGCTCTTGAATGGTTTTCAATGCCATGGATCTCCATTCATGATGCCTTTGTGGTCCTAAGTCCATGAGCTAAGCACTCCGTCTCTTCTTGGGTTGTCATGATCATTTTGGCTATCCGTCTCTCATATTGCACTTTGTTGACATCAATAGCCAGAAACCACATCTACGAGATCAATTTGTTCTAGTACCCCCATTTCCTTATAGTTTTCCCAAGTCTGGGCGACCATGTCGTCCCTTTCTTCAACCCTCAATGCCCACGAGCTGGCTGGTGAACAGGGGCAGTTGCTTGACCTGCTCGAGAAACTCCAGTACGCCCAACTCGAAAATGTTAAGCTCCCTCAAGTTGTGGTCGTCGGTGACCAGTCGGCCGGCAAAAGCTCCGTTCTTGAAGCCATCACTGGCATCCCCTTCCCTCGCGAGGCTGGTGCCTGTACGAGGTTTGCTACTGAAATCAGGCTACGTCGATTCGCCGAGTCTAGCATCGTGGTGTCCATCATTCCCGACAGAAACCGCCCTTCCAGCGAACAAAAGCAGCTGCTTGAGTTTGGCCAGATGGTGAACAAGGACTCCCCGTTTGATCTCACAGTGATGGGAGCTGCAGAACTCATTGCTCCAAAGGGCCGTGCAGGACGCTTTGCTGCAAGGGACATTTTGGTAGTCGAGAAGAAGGGTCCGGATATGCCACTGCTGACTCTGGTCGATTTGCCTGGCTTGGTACGAAACCCCAACAAAGACCAGTCTGTTGAAGATATCCGCATCATCGACGCACTTTCCGATCAGTACATGCAAAGTCCCCGTACCATCATCCTTGCTGTCGTTGGCGGAAACTCTGACTACGTCCAAGCCCCGGTCCTGACCAAGGCTCGACATTTTGACCCCAACGGTACCCGGACAATCGGTGTTTTGACCAAGCCTGATCTTACCGATTCCATTGGGCTTGAGGACAAGTTCATCGAGCTCGTCAAAAACAATGACCGGCGCAACAACTTCCGTTTGGGATGGTACGTCCTGTTGAACCCTGGCCCACGAAGCGAAGGACAACCATGGCCTTCAGAGGAGCAACGCCGGTTGGCTGAACAAGACTTCTTTTCCAAGGGCAAATGGAGCTCGCTTCCAAAGTCAATGTGCGGAGCCAGTGCTTTGAAGCAAAAGCTAAGCATCCAGCTTCAGCAGCATATCGGAAAACATGTTCACGCCTTGCGCCGCCAGATCCAGAAGGCCTTGGATGACTGTGATGAAGAGCTCATGTCGCTTGGCACCGCCAAAAACACACCCGAAGAGATGCGCCTTCAGCTCATTGAACTTTTCTACTCTTCCAACGAACTCGTCGTCCCAGCCGCTCACGGCTATTACAAAAATCCACCCAACAAGCATTTCTTTCGTGTCACGGCTGATCCAAGAGGAACACCGGCGCAAAATCTCCGGGCACGTGCCGCCGAGGAAAACGATCGGTTCTCGGCCAGAATTCGATCTGACGGCCGCAAGTTCAAGCTTTCTGCTTCAGACGGGTCTTCGTCGGCAGATACATCATCAGCGTCGAGTCTCTCCAGGTCGGAATATGCTCGTCTAGAGGTCAGCAGACTTCTTCATCAGATCCGGGGTTCCGAATTCCCCATGGACTCTACGCCCAGAGCGGTGTACATGTTATTCCAAAGCCACTCGGAGCCTTGGCCTAGACTGGCACAGGAACATAAAGACAACGTTGGAGCGGTCTGCAACGACTTTCTTCACGAGGTCATCAAGTACATCTGGCCCCAACGCATGCGAGAGCCCTTGCGTCGTCACTTCTTGGATTCTCATATGAAGGCGCTGATGAATGAAGCGGACCAAGAACTGAAGCATCTAATGCAGGACTTAAACCTCGAGGTTCAGCCTTACGATCCTGAATACCAAGAACGTCTGGTTGCCTGGAAGCAGCAGGCTGCGGAGACTGGCACCACCTACACAGAGGCCGAGGAGATCCTGGAGAAAATGTTGATTTTCTACGAGTTGTCCGCCAAGACGTTCATACGGAACGTCATCACCCAGGTGGTCGAGCGCCATCTCCTCCAAGGCATGTACAGCATCTTCAACCCAGCTGAAGTCATGGCGATGACCAGTGAGATGGTTGAGTCTATTGCTGCCGAGAATCAGGAGACACGAGATCGTAGACGATCCTTGACAGAACAGCGCAAGGCCATTCAAGAGGCCAAAGATGTGTGCACCAGTTTGGCAATGCGCAAGGAACTCAGAGATGTAAGCCTTTCCAGTCTTTTTGAAAGAACCACGCAAGCTGACTGGTGATATAGGAACGGACAGACGATTATGGACTCGGTGTTCATGATGGCACGACTGACGAAGACGAGCCGCAATGGCCTTGGCCAAAACCCTCCAGATATTCAGGCACATCACCTCGACGAAGACCAGTGCCCACGGGCATCTCCAAGACATCCGAAAGGATACTCGACGATGCACTCTCGGAGGCCGCTGTTCGTAGAGCAGGAAAATTGCCCATGTCCGCACCGGATCGAGATACAGTTTCCCCGTTAGGATCGCCTATGTCGGGACCTTCGGCCACGGTCTCACCGCCAGAATCACTTGTGTCTGTACCCCCAGCCGCAGGTAGCAGGCAGCCTAATCTGAGGCCATCCATCGATGAACATAGAAATATCATCTTGGCGCCCTCTGTTGCTGGACCACCACAGTTGCCGATGGCTGTGCCTCCGGTACCACCGCGACAGCTCCAGATTGCAGAGCGTCTTCAGGGTCAAAGAGATGGGCCGCACGGTAGTCCTGGAACGCCCGGAGCAACCCAGGAAACTGATCAAGATGCGGGAGATATCGCGACTCCGAGTACATCTTCGGTCGCCAGCCCTCCTACTCGTTCGGAGGTTCCTGCCAAGAAGCCCACTTCTACGTTGCGGAAGCTCTTCAGTTGACCAGTGTACCGAATTTTGGTTTTTGCATGGTCTCTGCTTTCAGTTCAGTTTTAGTATATTTGTACCAGGAAGAGTCTCAATTGTCCAGTAATGGTCGTTGGTCTAGGTTATTGAACACAAGCTGGACAGTTGTCCTAATCGGGCATTTACCTTACCGCGTTGACTCGGTGTATTATAGCGTTAGTTTAACCCCTACCAATGATTCAACATTGTCCATGGCACCCTCTCGAGCAAATGCAGTGACTATGGGCTGCTACCAGCTTTTTCCAGACAGCGAACCACCAGTTCATCCCACGAATCGACCCTCCTTTCCTGATGCAAGAATGCATCGATTGCGATCTCGAGGTTCGTGCTATGATTGGGCAGCTTCCGACAAATATTACTCTAATTGGTCAATACGTGTAAGTGAGTGGATCCAAGCCACACACTTTGCCGGCTGGAGGTTCTTTCGTGATGTGCAGAACCTGATTTCTACCTCAGCCTGGGTATTCAGTCTCTTGTCTCCTTCAACTTGAACACGAAGTCATACAATCACTTCGAGCAGCCGGAATGAGTTGTGAGCCCTAGCGGTAGTCAGATGCACAGGTTGGAAGTGATATAGGTTTTTGCTGCAGTGCTGGGAACATTGAGCCTGCGCATAACAGGTGCGCAACAGTGCAACACACTGCACACCACAACATTTTTCTAGCTGGTGCAGGCTTTGTATTACCGTAGAAACTCTCGAAACCTAGAATTGTCCTATAGGACTTAGGGTGCTGAAGTCTAGTATATAGAGGTAGGTTACTGCCACTGTCGGCCCGCGTTCCATACATGCAAATGCATGCTAGTTAAGGTGGAGGGCGATATTTCTATGATGCTGCTAATCAGGCGGAATGTGATGGGCATATATGCGACTGTATGCGGGCGCCCCGATTACCCTATATAGACTTTACGCTAGGCTTCTGAGGGAAAGGGACAATTCTAGGTTTCGCGAGTTTCTACGGTATTTTTGTTTCATTTTTAGCTTGAAGATTGAAGTAGGTTCTTCTATAAATTTCCTTGCCTCTCACATTGAACTGACTGCACTTTCCATTTCCCAGAACCTTTCCAGTCAATTCTTCCAGAACCATACTCGATCGATCAACACTTTGCCGTCTTTCACTCAGACCTTCAACCACAACAACACTAAGTCTCCAACCAACTAAAATGCCTGTTCAACTCCGTCCAAGCTTCCTGCCCCCCTTGTCAACGCCTCGTGTCTCCTCCGAGATGGATGAAGTTTTGAAAGCGTCCGAGCTCGACAAAAACCTCCATCAAGCCATCTCCCTTAACTCCTCCCTGCCTTCCTATACTTCCGCCGAAGAAGGGATTCCCGTCCTGTCCGCCGACCCTTCCTCCTACCGGAAGATCGGTGCCGGCGCCTGCGGTGCCATCTTCGCCCAGGAGGGCAACAAATCCGTCGTCGTCAAGCTTGCCAAGGGCCCCGTGGGTGACAACGAACTATGGAATGACTTCCGCCAACACTGCAAGATCTTCCACACCTTCAAAAAAGTGTACCACATCGACGAAGTCCAGATCCCCACCCCCCTGGGCTTCATCAAACCCGACGTCGACGAATTCTGGGCCGAAAACCCCGGCCTAACCGCCGCCGCAGAGCCCCTAATCCGCATCCTTCCCACCGACGCCCTCCTATCCGAGCGCATCCTCCCCCTCCCGCCCATCACCCAACACTTGCTCATCGACAAGTACTGCAACCCCCGGGGTAAATCCAAAGCCCTAGCCGACCCGGCCAACGGAGACTGTCTTGTGCGGGTATACCTCGGCTCGATGGCGGGTACGAGCGGGGGCATGTTCTTTTCGCTTCGCAACCTAAAGTTGCATCTCAACCAGCTTCTCGAGCTCGGTATCGACATCGAGGAGCTAGCCCGTAGAATGGGGCTTGCTCTCGCCGTCATGCACTGGGGAGCAAAGACGGATGCGCGCGACGTGGAGTTCGTGTTGGGCAACAGCTCGGAGAAGCAGGCCCAGCTTGAGTTCGGACCTGACATATGGGACGGCCCGGAGCGGAGTACCCGCCCCCCTGGGGGACACTATCGCCTCGAGGAGGACTTTTACCGGCGGGTGACGCAGATGTGGGTCCTGGACTTTAACCAGGTGAGGGACATTACCCTCGATGAAGCTGGGGTGGCTTTGGCCGTGGAGGCGGTCAAGTTGAATGACCCTTACTACCCGAAGCCCCTCAAGGAGACTGAGGCGGAGAGGATTGTTTGGAGGGCGTTTGTGGGGAGTTATCTTGAGAATGCTACAACCATTCTCGAAGCAGCCCTTAAGGACAACAAGAGCCTAGGCAACCCGGAGGATATCTTGGCTCTGCCGAGGAAGTTCATCTTGGGCATTACGGAGTTGGAGCGGGAGCGGATGTCCCGTCGGGACTCGGGAGGGATTGCAGGATTAGATGGGAGGGTTATCAAATAGTTTATATGGTCTATGTGATTCTTTGAATGATTTTTGTTTTCTACGCAGAGGTATATCTTTCTTTCATGAAGGTGTAATCGGCACTATCTTAGAGGTTGAAAAGAACTTTTCTACCATGTTGTCTAGTCCGTAACCAATAGAGCTTTCTACAGGTGGTGTAATAGCCATGGCCTTATACCTATCGTTATTCTTTCAACCTATAAGCTCTTATAGGTAATTACGATATGTGGTCCCTCTTAATACTGCGACCCTTATCACAGGATGCTTCGGGGCCTAAAGGGAAGTTACGAGGCTAGAGGTAATTGTCCATTTTTCCATGTAGAGCAAACAAGAAAGAAAGCTCTACACTGGCAACAATTATTGTGTTTAGGCGCCAAAGATTGAGTAGGTACCTATATGGTAGTTACAAAGTTACATTATATTACACGAACACTACTATCGTACTTTAGGGCGGGCCTTAAGACTTGACCTCTCCATTTTGGTATATCCTTCTCAACACTTGTTTCCTTCCGTGGCCCCATCAATCCAGTCCCGGGTATTCATTAACAACACTGAAGCCAAACAAAGAGGGCGAAAAGCCATAACGCCGGCAACAGACTTGATAACCCGACCACAAACCAGAAAGCCAAGAACACAAGAAAAACCCACTTTGGTATCCCATCCATCATTATACGAACGCTGACCATGAAAACCGAAAAGGAAACCCAGAGAAAAATAGAAAGACGAAAGAAAAACAGCACAGGCTGAAAGCACACTTTCATAAAGAGCCACCCCTAATGACTCTTACGGTGCCCAACCGATTGGGATCCATCGGCCCCTTATTCTTGCCCTTCTTGCCCCCACTGGTACCAGCACTACAATGACTTCTCGTCTCAAAGTCATCCTTCCGCCCAATCGCAGGTGGCAACCCGTAGCTCCCCAGATACGCTCCATTCCCGTTTCTCCACGCTTTATACCCTCCACTCGCGTTCCTCTTTCCCCCATCCAATGGAGTGGCACCACCAATGGTAGTAGAATGCGGCAACCCATCACTTCCCAGCCTGACACCCCTCTGGCCACCCATCATGGTATCTGTCTCTGCCGTAGCAGGCCTTTTCTTCCTTGCCCACCAACGGCCCAGCCAACAACGTTTCCAGAGCCCGTCGACTTCCTCGCGCAAAACGGCCCAGGTGGTGGCGGCAAAGATGACCGCGTTCCAGACTCCCTGTAAGGGTAGGACTACCGCACTGGCGAGGTTGAGTGGGTAGCTGGTATCCTTCGGGTAAAGCAGGGAGTGCACGCGGTTGATGCTGGAGGGAGTCCAGGTCACAAGAATGGAAATGGCAAAGACGAAGGAGGTGCGCAGGTAGGCGAGCTTGATGGGGTCGAGGCGGTGGAGTTTGGCCAAGAATTTTCTCAAGGGACGGCGGAGAGACGAGAGGAGAGTCTGAAAACGGGTTTCGTGCGTGAAGTGGGAGGAGTTTTGGCCGCCGTTACGGTTTTGTTCGTGAGAGTTGGAGCCGCAAGTGCCGGTGGTGGTCGTGTTGGAAGTGCGGTTGTAAGAGGAATAAGTGTGGCCGTAGCCGGCACCGTGGCTGGTGTAGGTGGTTTTCTTGAGGTTGGACTTTGGTCCATTAGTAGTAACGTTGGTTGTGTGGTGGACGTGGACGCGGTAAGGAGGAGAGCCCGAGCCGGAGTAGGCGGCGGTGGGCGGGACAATGTGGTCCTCACTGGAAGAGGATGACGAAGAGGAGTTGGATGCCCAAGGGTGAATGCTGTTGTTCTGTCCCGGAGGGTGGGCGGCAAGGGGGACCTCGGTGATGGACGGGGCCGGCGAGGTCGGGGTCATTGGTTGGATGTCGGTGTTATCGGAGATGTTGACTTCGACTTGGGTCGTGACGGTGCCATAGCATCCTGGATGGTTGGAGAGATCCTGTGTGCGTGCGGCAGGGAAGTGTCAGCAAGGGGTTGACATAGATCTCGCATGCTTTGGAAGTGGTACGACAGTAGTGACGTAGCGTGGTGTTACATGGGGAAAGAGGATGGAGAAAGTGAAAGAGTCAAGTGGAAGAAGACCAATGCTGGCAAAGCGCATAACTAACCATGGGAATAACAGTAGGGCATGGTGAATTCTGACCAGCGCTGATTCCGTAAGTGTGCTTCTCCCCTAGTTCTATGTGCTCCCTATGATCCGATCCTGAGCAGTTCTTCCCTTGATTGCTAAACGTCAAGTTTCGTAGCTGGTTGCGCTGGTGGAACACCTGATATCCCACCGCGAGATACACCAGTCCAGAGATGAAGATACAAGTCCAAATCGGTAAATAGTAGGTGTAAATCCGGAGAGGATTCCAAGTGTCGGCGATCCAGCACCACAACTGTGAAGCAAGTCAGCATCCCACAACCAGATAGTCTCCAAAAGGATAGAGTCCATACCGTGGCGTTTCCGTAGTAGTGAGTTGATGATGGACTGTGAGCGAGGAGGACAATTGCCGGAATCGCAGGAAGTCCATAGCACACAAGGCAGTACATCCAGAGATAGTCGCGGAACGCGTTGGGGTTCAACGCGAAGAAGAAAACCAGAAAGACATTTACTGCCATCGCAAGTGACCACCATGGGTCTGACTGCATGAACCTGTGGGAAGCATAAAATGTTAACGTATGTTCTATCTCAGATACTTCTCTCCATCATCTCACTTACATCTCAAGTAAAAATGCCTGAGTGTGGCAGAGGGCCGAGTCCTCGCCAGCGATGATGCCCGCATATCCGATGAAGCATGCTGTGCTAGCCCCCACATTGGCGATGGATGCAAAGAGGATGAAGGTGTTGGGAACTGTCCGTACTCGCTTGAAGAGGCCATAGGCGATGAATATCAGGAACACCCCAAGCAGACTGAGAGAGGCGCCAATCCTCTCAACGTGCTCGATGGTGTTCCGCTGTGTCTCTGTAAGATTCATGTAGCCTTGGGTGTATTCCACAGGCGGTTGTTCGACCTGAGCCTGGGTGGTGCCGGTGAACTCGGCCATGGTGAAAGAGGGGAGGCGAAAATATCTTAAGTGTATTCAGGAACAGGGATAGATTAATTGGCCAAGCCTTGTCTTTGGCTTCAGACCTGTGTTTGGGCTGAGAGACGGCGTAGCAATCTGACAAACCTAGGCTCGGGATCCCGATTTGGAATGTGTTGGACCGCACGTGGCTTGGCTTCTGAAGGCAAGACTGCTGCAAGTGCAGAAAGCGGCAGAGCGAACAGGAATGCCCAAGAGGAAGGATTCCCGCGGGGTTGGAGACTGTGTGGTGGTAAAGCTGGGCGTCGTGTGTGTGCGTGAGTCTGTTGCGGCTGTAGAAGCAGGCTGGCTTCATCGAACCAGTGAGATACGGAAGGAGCCCACCCACCCAACGGTCACTCCCCACGTCCAGAAACGAATAAGCAAAGAATTAGAAGGCTTGGAAGCGTGCCCGGCCTATCTCCACACACCAATAGCGAGACACTGCCGGTGCGGTTGGTTGAGAGGCCGATCGGTCGGGAATCCGGCCGCGGAAAACGTTGGCAAGTGATCTCAGGCTGAGGCGAGTATCAGATGCAAGCCGTCTATTGTGAAGATGTTTGCTCCCGTACACTTCGCATCAAGTATTGAGCCTCCTGACGGCGCCTCTATTTCCAGGACAATGGACAGTCGGCAGATCTGAAGTCCCCTGATGGGATTAGGCAAGTGAGTTGTGTGATTAACGGTGTGAATTGGGTTGTGGTTTGACAGTAGACGAGAAGAGAAGGGAAGGTGTCGAGAACAGAAACCTTGGATGATGGTTTGTCTGGGGAAGATGCGGGATGAAAGACAGCTGAACGGCAGCCACAGAACACGCGCTTAGTCGATTGCACGAATAGACTGGATCTCCCCCTGACGAAAATCAAGAGCAACAGGCCTCTCGTCTAGAATTGGTGTAAGATGGCGGTCTTGGTTTTTGGCAGCAATTCGACGCGGTACTTGGAAATCGCCAAAACTTTAACAGATGGGACTTTGAACCTTATAATTCCCGTCCCATTACTTTGGCCACCAAAGCGCAGAGGAAATGAGGAAAAATGCTCAACAAACCTTGGAGGTCTTGCTGTATAACGTGTATCAGTTTAGTTGCGCTTCCGGGCTCCGGCAGCGTTGTTGGGTGGTGAAAAGATGTTGATATCTGGGCGAGCAATGTAGAAGTGGTAGGCATCTTCGGACTACGCGGTACTCCTCCCAGCAATCTGGCGAGGCAAGAATCCGTCTCTCTCGTCCCTAACACGAGGGAAGTAGCATGGGCCTTGCGGAGAGCAACCAGTGTCCTGCAGGAGATTTGGTGTTGTATGATGCAAGCCACCGGTCCAGTCGGAAAGCAAACTTGCCTTCCGTCTTTGTGTGAAGGTCGGGAGCGAAGGAAATGCATTCTAGGGCCCCAACTGTCTGATACGCGTCCCAGGAAAAGGCAGGCTAACTACAACCACTGTGTTAGCAACTTGGACATCCTAGCAAGGACATTATAGAATTGAAGGGCATACCTCAAACTGGCAGTTGAATACCAACACGACTATTGTCCAACGCCAACAAGAGACAGCAGGTATACTCTGGCAAGCTGTCGTGTTGTGCACGGGGGAAACACTCGATAACCGAGACGGGCTCACGATCCGGTTTCTCCATGTCGTTTTGCTCTCCTTGTCCTGAGCTGGTCTGCTGTGTCCCACCCCGTCTGGCCAGGGAGACGGACTCGGACCAGATTACCTGTGCAACCTTCATGTGAGTATGCGCCAGGCTCATTGGTCGAAGCGGAACTCGTCGAGGTTCACGACATATGGAACCCATCAGCTGCAATATGCTTCCCAGACGAGACGGTTCTGGTGCTCCGGTTTCTGTCTATGATGTGCCTGAATCTGAGCCAATGTGAGCGCACCTGGTGCTCCCAGTGTTGGAGTAAAACATGATACGGACGATGATGCGAATGAAGAGGATGTTGGCCGGCAGTTATTGTTTAGAAAAAACGAAACATGCTGCTCCCAGATATGCAGATGGGATCGGACACTGGTCAACAAGCAGTGTGATTGTAGTTACCGGCGTCGAAATCGATAAATTTGGTGGTTGGATATGCGTTAGTACCTCTGTAGAGTTGCTGTTGAGCATGGGTCTGGCCATATGCGTAGGGCCTTTGTGTACGGGACGCTTGTTTGCCCTCTGCAGAGGGACTGACAGCATCGATGTGCCCCGCTAATGTGAGGTCAGTGAGGACGTATGCAGTTTAGTCCCAGTCTAGGTTTGCTAATAATCCACGTCGTGTGAGCGGCAACCAGCCACTAAGGGTATCTCAAACTTCATGGGTAGAGGTAGGGTTTGAGAATCTTATAAAAAGGAACGGTGAGAACTCCACAACAAAGAAACCGCAGAAAAAAGCAAAACCAGATCGCCAACGTTTACTGGGTAGGTGACGCTTGACGGTTTTCTTGGCTGTCAAATCACGGGAGCCTCCAAGGACGAGAATACTCGGCATCTTTCAGCCAAACCTTACCATCCAAAAATACCGAAGCACCACACCTTCCCGCACCCTCCCTGGCCATGTTACAGATTTTGTTTCCTTCGTTTTCGGTGCCTGTGATAGAGCTTACCAAGTCGAACCACGGACCACGGCTCAGGAACTTCCGTTGCCAGGAGCTGCGAGGGAGTCGATGATAAGGGCGGTAGGAAAAGTCAAACATACCACTTACGAGACAACGAGAACCTACCGGAAGGGAAAAGCGGTATAGTTATGGTCTCTCTCTCTTCCTCACGCCGCGACAAAGAGTCCGTTGGCTTGAGAGTGGCCAACTGGAGTGCATCAATTCCCGGGACCTTTGTTTCGACGGGTAGTTGCGTGCCTGGATGCGACAACGGCCGCCTCATCCTGGTCGCGATTGGTGATTGACCCAGAGGTACGACATTGCGTGCAGATCCAATCTTCTGATAACCCCATTGTCTGCTCGACTTGCGGTTACAGAAGTAACCTGCCGGCTTGGCGGTGCAGACAACGAGCACAGAGTTCCAGCCATAAAAACAGAAATATGAGGCAGATCAGGTAGGTTGCCGATGGAGCGACAGTAGGCGCAAGAGACTGTCTCCCACCCAGGTTAAGGTATTTGGCGAGCTAGGGGGGTTCTTGGTCTAGGAAAGCTTTGGGTGAGTCGGTATAGAACCGGAGTCCTTCATTCCAGTCCACACTATTGTGCGGTAACACCAAAGCACAAACACCAAGGGCATCCAACGATGATCTTCACCTACCAACCCACTTCTTGCTAACATGTACCACCTCGAGGTGACAATGACCTGATGTAGCGGCTCCGTGGTTGTAAACACACAGAGCGTTCTGTTGTGCTCCGTGAAAGCATTGGTTCCCTGGCCACTCGCCATCGCCTGGGGTTCTTGGAGGGTATCTTTACTGACTCCCTTGTGCCTCATCGTTAGACAGCAAGGGGCCTGACGTCCTTGATTAGCAGTGACATGATGCTGTAACATTGAGATCCGCCTGTAGCTGTACCTGCATTAGTCACCTGGCCTGCGTTGAGTAGTGAGAATTGCAAGATGTCTTAGACGCCTAAAGGTAGCACTCACATTGTTTTGCCTCTTTAACCACTCGAGTTCCCTTTGCCAGCTCTCAATCGTCTTGTTTCTGTAGTCTGCGGTATTCTCACGTCGACATACATGTTTGTTCATCAAACAAGAGCCGTTACTTGGCAATTTGGGTTTCTTGGCCGAAACCTTTGTGGTCGCAAAGACATTTGCCGCAGAGCAAACATTAACTGCAAGTTGGTCTTGGGTGGCTATTTGCAGCTTCCAGACGGCGAAAGGCCTGAAAGCCACCGCAACTATCGCACGTCCAAGACTTCATCGCCACCAAGCAGGTTTATGTCTAGAGGATAAATTGGCGGTGGCACCATCACAACTCTCGGCACTTTCATCCTCCCACACCAAGCATGCGCCGCGTATAGGTGTGCACAACGACGACATCTCACCCCAAGCTGTTTTGCTTTTTGTCATCATTCGAGGCTCACAGAGATCAATTGTCAGTGATGGCACCATATGCGTTTCGTTAGTATGGAAGCCATTATCACACTGCATCTCACTTTCCATGTGAACAGTTCCAATCGCCTCTTCACCGTGTGTATGTCCCGTCAATCGTATAGTCTTTCTTTGGGCCCTTGACACGGTAGCCAAGCGACCAATCTTTGAGGTTGACGGCCTTGAAGTTGAAGCGGTAGTCGACATCATAGAAGTCGTCGATGCATAGGTGCCCAGCATTTGCTCGCCATATTTGGGTTGCGTCCTCAGCCTCCGTGTCGGGAATGATGAACTCGACCTGGTGAAACAAGTAGTCTGCCCTTTTTTGATCGTCTGTCTTGACGAACCAGACGCTCAGTTTGTCTTTCTTTTCATCATACCTCCATACGTATCTCCTTGTTGCGCGGAAGGAGAAGCCGTTGGAGGCAGTGAACGTGCCCTCCTCGACGTAAAGATACTCCAATCCAATATCGTCATCCCGCTCCAAGGCAGCATCGTGTTCGACTTCCCGTCCATCTCGTGTACGTTCTCTGAGGAGGAACCTAGCAGTGCCGCTAAAATGACCGCTTGGATGCGTTGGAAGACGACTCACAAGATCCCTCTCGAGCTTCCACTCGCCTAGTAGGGAACGGAAGACAGCTTTGGCAACAAACTTTGCCGAGGAGACACCCGACCATGCTGTGCTCTCAGTCTGCTGGATGGATTTTGTGACTTCTGTACGTTGCTCCTCGCTTAATTGCTTTGCCGGATATCGGGCTGGTGTCAGAATGTCCATGCTTTTGTCGGCTGGTGGAACCCTGGGCATCTTCCCCAGGGGCGGTAAGCGGTCAATCTCGAGAGCCCTTGCGAACTCTTGCATCAGCCACGGATAATCGCCCATGGGAAACTGAGAAGCCCGAGGATCGGTTCGCAGGGCCAAAGTACGCTCAATGGAATCATCTTGAGCAAGAGCGGCGGCCATCTTGGGAGGAAGTGACGAAGAAGCAGGTCCTCCAGCCGCCCACAGAGCTGTGACAAAGCGGGCCTGCATCTCCATTACACCCCAATAAGGTGATCGGTAGAAACCCACAAAGCCTAGGGAGGGAAGCGCTGGGTGATGGGTGCCATGGAAAGCCAAGGCCACAGTGGTGTTCAGGTCAGATGGCAATACTGACAGGGTCTCCTGGACAGATGATGGCAGGAAAGAGATGGACGATGCTGCCTCAAAGCCAGTTGCTAGCACGATTGCCGCAACGTTGTCGATTTTGCTTACCTCTCCCAGAGCTGTTGTGACGGTAACAGTGTTACCGGTCACGGACTGTACTTTTCCATGTGACACCGATATGAGCCCGGTGCGGACAAAATCGGCATAAGTGTCGCTAACAGCAAGGTAAGGGGGCTTGTCGGTGTCAGTGTTTGTAACGGCCAAGCTCGGTGAGAATTCTGACTGATTAGTTCCCAACATTGTCTCGAAGGCTGAATGAAGCGCCTTTGCTGCTTTTGTCGAGATATGACCTTGTATATTGGTTAGGCTGTCAGGTCTATTGGCCAAGTTGTATGAGCAAAAGTCCAAGGGCAAGAAAGGTGGCGCGGATGAGGCGGGCTGTGAAAGGATGCAGGAGTTAGCCAAAGTAGACAAATACGCAGCACGATTCAGTGGGAATGGCACCTTTGGCGAGGTAAAGAGTGGAAAGACCCAGAGAGGCCGTTGGGATACATGGTGGATCGCGTACTTGTCCAAATCCCGAAGAGTGCTTGAACCAGGCGAGTGCAATGCCGAGGAGAGATGGGTTGCGATAGTACCAGCTATCTCGACGCCCGACATTTGGCCTCCAACCACCACGATCTTGCGCCCCTGACCTTTTGTCTGTTCGAGTAGGGCGCTGAGAGTCCTATACTGACTGCTGTGGATCACTGGAATATCACCGCTGCCACATGTAGCCACGGCCGATGGTGTCACCGGCTTGCCGAAGAAACCGGATGCGACAAGTAGGTAGTCAAACATGTGGTCGAGCTGTTGGCCATCTTGAGAGCAGGTTCGGACCTTCCACTTGGCTCCCTCGGCATTCTGCTCAGCCGGTTGAAGCAGTTCCGTGTGAACAACACGCTCGCCCAGGTGGAGTTCAGCGTCCCGACAGTAACGGTCGTGGTATCTCTCGAGATAACGTCCAATGTGCCAAGCTCTGGGAAATTCGGGGGCGTCATCGGGCCAGGCCAGGTCGCTGAATTGGACGGTATGTTTGCTCTGGTTAGTTACCATGAGTGGGTGAACAAAGCCGGCGTGATCATGCTTTGCCGAGGGCCAAAGACCACCAAGACGGTTTTGGGCCTCGAAGATGGTGACACTGAAGGTACCGCTTGGCTGGTCGTGGAGGAGCGACTTTGCTGCAACTAGACCAGACGGGCCAGCACCTGTGATGAAGAATAATTAGAACAATAGAAAGACGTGGCTGCAGAGAAGACATTTGTGGCAATTCTGGGCGTTGAGGTGAAAGGGAATGAGTGGAAGAGGAAGAGTGCATCGTTCGAGATGAGTCTTGGTGTTGGGGTTGGCTCTGTCAAAGTTGCATATGGGTGTGGTGTGGTGTGGTAAAGAGGAAAAGAAACGAGAGGGCTGGGCAGGCGGCGTATATAGAAATGGAAACAGAAGCCATCTGCAAGTCTAGAAGGCAGTCGTAGGCGTTGATTGCTTGAGAATGGAAGCAAACATGACAGGTGAAGAAGGAAAGGACGCACCAACGATGCAAACTTTCTTTGGGGCCGCCATGGAGCTGAAGGCACGATGGATGGACTGGGCTGGTCGTGTGCAGATGGGCGGTCCGAGAAAGGAGAGCACTTTGGGAAATATGTTGCGGGGGCGTACGGTGCCTCGGACCCGTACTTTGGGGAGTCGGTGGAGGTACAGGTGGTGACGACGTAGAGCGAGGGCAGCTTGATAGTTGATACCTAGTGTATTGGAGAGCAGTTCAGCCTCTCGGACCACTTGAGTGAGCGGGTGCCGTGCAGTGCGTGCCTGGGATAGCCGAATTCCTCAGTGGAAGATACTCTTTTGTGTCTCGTAAACAGGAGATGTGATGATTAGATATCGCCGTCCGGTGCTCCTGGTGATGCCCGGTCCGAGGTCGAGTCCGGGTGTGGTGGTTGTTGACTGAAGTGCACGGGTGCAGCCGAGCGGGAAAGTGACGGGACTCGGAGTGAGTGGGTCAGAATCTCATCCGATGTCCCCGACCAACGGGACAACGGACCTCAGACCTCAGCTGTCGAAATTGCCAGCTGCACTACGGACGCCAAGCTTTGAGAATTTGTCGGCAGCTGTCAGGATCAGGAATGAGGACTCGGCCAATTGAGATCCTCTCGCGCAAAATGCAGAAAATGAAAAAGGCAGTTGGGGAAATGGAGGTGGTCTTGGGCGGGGAAAGTGCGTTGGGGGAAGGTCAAGATAAGGTTAAGGCGGGGATGGAAAAGACCCGCGCGGCGCGTAGATCTCCCCGCACCAAGCGACCCCACCCACTAACAGCCTAACAGTGGAGCCCACTTAGACCGGCCCGACGTCACAGACACAGAGACCGCTGGAGGGGAGAAAGGCTTGTATAATGGAGAAGAACATGAGAGTAAAGATGAAGCATTAATGATTAGGAATAGCAACATCTGATCCCTCTGTGACATTACAATGTTTTGAGTATCAGCGTTTTTAGCCTGCCAAACCAGCGTCTTGTGGTGTTGAATATCGGATGGAGGGGCCGGCAGTCTTCTTCGGTAGTTCGGTGCAGAGTGACCCGTGCTGTTAGGTAGTGTAAGAGCCTCCCGCGACCCGAGAGTCCCGTTGCCCCTTGGCCTTGTCAGTCAGCAACCTTAAGTGACCAAAGGGAATCTCTTAATAATTCCACACTTTTTTTCCATTGCTTGCTCGCCGAGGTACCTCTTACCGGTAGACATCACCCATCCCCTATTATCGAACCCTATTTTGAACTTCAAACGAACTCCTTTCTGCTATGACCTGGTTCACTTGCTCTATCAGTCTCAGATAAACATCACGACCTGTTTTGCGCGTTTCCGAGACGATCTGTTTGTATCGTTATATGCCCCAGTCCAAGCAATCGGAACACACCATTTTCTCTTCCTTTTTTTTTTTTTTTTTTTTTTTTGTGTATGTGTTAGTGACCCGCTAATTCCGGAAATCGAATGTTAGCAGCTCGAGTTGCTTCAACTTGTGATCCAAAGCTAACGACACACCCTGCAAGGCACGGAATACAGCACTGAAGGGGTCTCCAGTCGCTCGGGTCCCGTCTGACCCAGGCAATGGACTGGATGGAGCACGCACGGGATTTTTGGTTACAGGTTGTAGGTCTTCCGGTCACGGTCCGTCTTCCGTCCAGCGGCAAACATCTGCATCTTTCACCATTCCAGGCATCGTCCATTTTTACCTCATTTCTCAAAGGCAAACTTCCAGTTCGCAACAGCCCATAACCCTCCCCACCCAAAAAAAGCAGACCCAACGCTTTGGATCCGAAATCACATTCCCCGTTCAACGGACTCTATTCACGAGACTAATTTACTGCCTTCGCCTTCCCAGTGACCTGCGACACAAACACCACGACACGAGCGCTCGGCATAGCAGTCATGGCACTCAGCTGACCGACTACCTGACTTCAAACACGACAATCGCCGAAGCCGGACCGATACCAAAGAGACGTCGACCTCCACGGAGAGATCCGGTCTGGTCGCTTAGCTGTCAAGTTCGGGGCCATTTGTCGCCGCCATTCCGGCGCAAAAGGAACGGGGGCTGCTTGGTGTTTGATGACGCCAAGTCCAATATACCACCACCCCCATAAGCCTCGACGTACCCTGCCGCCATGGCAACACAACATCCACCGCATAGCGTACCCATACTCCAATCATAGTATACGCATCACCTGCCTATCTGGACGACAGCAGCTCAAGAAGGGGTCCCCTGGATCGCCATGGATCCAACATCCAACCTCTGGCGGTGAATAACGAGTTGCTTGGTTGTGTAGCCGGACACCCGACGCACTGCACCTTTCCAGAGTCCTTCGACATGGACCTCTTCGGGAGCTGGCAGATCTTGCTCGTCGTTTGGCACAATTCTCCTAATTGCTCCTGCAGCCAGATCATTCCACCGCGCACCCCTTAAGCCTCGGGCCTCGAGCCACAAAACTACACGGCAAACTGCAATGAGAATCTCGACAACACCGCTCGACAGCAATGGGAAAAGACTGCCCATACCACATATACCACATGGCCTCTGGGTATGGGTACCTGACTGACCCCTTGCTACCAGTGGCATACCAAGCAAACGGTGGCTTTCTTAGCGCCAGGGGAGGAAGCACAGAAGCAAGCTAGAAAACCGCTTCTCGTCTTGGCGGCTTCTCACTTGTCCTGAGCCACTGCGTACCAGTACCTAGTGAGCTACCTAGCCCAAGAGGCTCTCCTCTGGCCCATCCCGATCGATGGCGCTATCATGGGATTAATGTCGTCCTCGCCGAGAGAGGAGACTTGGCCGCCGATATCATTCAGGTATGTGTGTCTTCCAGCATCTTGCAAACAAATAATACATCCCATGTCCCCCTAGCCATAGACTCGAACAAGCACCAAATTACAGCCCTACACACATTGGCCATCATCTCTGCCATCTGTTCCGGCCCAGAAAAGTCGAAAAAAGATGCCACGGTTAGGTTGCCTCTTGGTGAGAACCAACGGTTCGCTAAATCGCTTTCGAGGCAGGTTGGACAGACGCAATGGACGAGCCGGCCGCTTGCAGCAGCTTGGTGACACAGTCCACCTAGTGCCAGGAGCTGGAAATCCTTCGATATTTCCCCAAAACGTCGTCAATATTTCCATAGCTAATTGCCTCTCTTCTTGTTGAGTACAGCCACAGATCTGGCGGAACGTCTTCAGCACGTGGATCGCAAGTGGTCCTACCAGACGGCGGCTGCTTGCTCATGGGCCGCTATTGCAGGCGAGACCTGCCAAACGATAATCCACAATTCATGACCATGACATACGCTGTTGCCTGAGCGGGTACACGCTTCGAAAGTTTCCCAAAGCATTCGATAGTGCGATGCTCGCCCACTTTGTTGGCCCTTTGGGCGACGGACTACAGCAGCTGGCCAGCAGCGGTAAACCTGAAAGGACCGCACCTTCACACAAAGCAAACTTGGCGTATTCAGAAACTAATCAAACTCTAAACTCTGCGGTCTTTGTTGACTCGTTTCTCCTCAAACCAGGCATTGTCATCTGCCCCTTTTCGTGTGGCGCCGCATGGGAGCAAACATGCCATGCTTTTGTTCATGCCGCGCCGCGGACAGACACAGAAAACACCTGCCAAGGCTGAACTAGGAAGGTGGTTTCAACGGATTGTCCACCAAGACAGTGCACAACACGTTCTCTCTTCGGAACTAATACTCGGGTTGCAACACACCTTGGCCTCAGGACGAGAGTGTGGTGCGTCCATATGCATTCTCTTTATCTAGCGCGTCCTTCAACTCAGCCCTCCCCGAATCAACACTCTACCAGCAACGACCAGACATTCGGAACGACAGTCTGTGTCAAACCTCCCTTCTCCTGTCTGAAACATGAATGGCCTCCTTGGCGAATTCTGCGTGCGCAGTCGCCGAGTACGCCGTTCTTCGGACCGTCAACAACAAGTGATCTGGTACATGAGTCTCACTAAAGGCCGTAATGGCCAAAAGTTACCAGTTGCTGCTGTGCGTTGAGGGGGTCTCCTAGGGTTGGGGAATGGGTGATACAGGACCTGCTGAGACACCATGTCGCCCACAGATGACGGATGCCAGATGAACTTGGTCAGGAAAAGTCATTTATCTGGCATTCCACGCCCATCAATACTCGACATGAGCGTCAAGACTGCTATGTTTTTCGCACTTGGCAAAATCTGGCTAGGATTTACTTTCCGGTTGCCATGTTCCAAAACCATGGAACAAGCAAATAATGTGGGACAGACAGAACACTACTCCCGCTTGGCGGTTCAGACACGAGCACAAGCACTTCTCGCTCATCCTTCCTTTGGTCGCCTCTGACGAACCACGAAGCAGGCTTCACCAGTGTCAATGTTCCAAGGGGGTTCTAGAAAAATGAGAAAGCACCTCCCTGTCTGGATATAACTGTCCGACTCTCCGTTCGCCCTCAACACCTCGTCTTCGGACGAGAGAATCTCACATTGTGTGGGTCACGGACATGAAGAAGTCAGCTAGAAGCCTGTTCACAGACCCAGTCAACCAGGCATCCCTCCCAAACCGTATTGTTGTCGAGGTTGCTGAAGCGGGGTATTCCCAACGGCATAACACTGAATGCCAAATAAAACTGGTAAGTTCAATTGGACAAGTCCTGGTGAGCTTTGTAAGGATAGATGCTAGAAAGCGTCTTGGTGTGAGATGCGAGATTGAGGGGACATCATCAACCAGGATCCCAACATAATGGGACAGCAGGAGGGAGCAAGCAGCAAGCTTGAGGCTCCTAGCATCGGGGTGCCTACTTCCAGGCTGATGTTTGCCTCACCCTAGTATCCATGTTTTCGATCACTGATATGCCTTCATGGCTGGCTGTCATGTACCTCCACGAACGAACACTGAAGATGAGGTGTGCCAGGAGCAGGGGTAAAAGGTGGTGTTAGAGTGCATTGGTAATGGGCGCCGTGGTTGAGAATAATGGGACAATCCGCATGGGATCTGCCGTCCGCCTGCCCGTGGCGTCCCAGTTGGCTCAGTAGGTGCATATTGCGGCGTGTGGGATATGCTGCAAACTACTTATAAGCTGCCCCAGCTGGCTTAGCCTCTTTTCCCTCCGCATTATCAACCCCACCAACACCCATAGTCCTCGGGACTATCCTATTTTGGGCCACACATTCCATTGTTCTCTGCCCCCCTCTCGACTTCACCCCTATGCATATCCTTGGCCCGTACCGGTACAGCAAACACTAACATCGCAATCGTTGCCCGGCCACAACCTCGAATAGGGTCGACGTTCGAAGAAGGCTTCCTCGACAGACAGGAGGGTTCCATCGACCAATTGCGTCCTGGTCGGCGAGTTATCGAGGTCAAAGTGCCGAAGTGCAAGACAGGAGTGCCAACAACTTATCACGTTGCGGCGAAATTTCCAATTTGGGTTGCTTTGGACGCTCGCCAATCTCCCCATTTGCTCCGATCTACATCCCCAGGATCTTGTCAACGCCGCGTGGGTCAGCACCTGCCAACGTGGGAATCTTGTTTAGTTCGCCCTTGTCTGGGGAAAGCTCCGGAAGGTCCACCTCGACAAGCTTTCGCAATCAGTCCTGGACGCATTAACGCAAAAAAAGGACAAGATCTTGCAACAGTACGGCCGATCAGGACCGAGCGAAGCTGCCCGCGTGAGGAATCTCGAAGCAAAAGGAGACCCGCGCCGAACTAATTCCAGAATCAGGCTGCCCCCGTATCGGGCAAACATGAGCAATGGGTTCGTAATGTTTTCGATTCGTATCATTCCCATTGTTGATTCGTTATGATGATACATGATTCCCTGCATTTCCCCTCCCTCCTTCTTTTGGTGCCGATTTGCAGATAAGAGTTCGACCCATCTTCCCGATTTTCCACTTCCACTCCATCCATTCATTCTTTATGTTTTCCCCTGCCGTGCAATATCTTTACTTTCCGTTTGCCTATTTTGGGAGATCCCAGAGGCAATTCCGAGGAAGTTATAAGTCACCGGATTTCTTATCACATCTTGCTTGCCGTTTGAAACCTCTGACTACAACCAACGGGCGTCGCTCCTCCCCAATTTCGCCCGTCATTAGCACTACCCGAACACTCAACACATCACCTGTGGAAGGAACGGAAGCCAGTCACTTGGTTACATAACTGACACGTTCCTGTTCTACCACACCACACAGCCCGAATATTCTCCTTCAGATCCAAGGCGAAGTACTACGTCGAGAGTTCATCAACCATGACCGAAGATAAGGAAAAGTCATCCGTCGAAGGACACCGCGTCTCTACCCATGAGGAGGGCGTCAACCTTCCTCCTGATCCGGATGCTCACCGTACCGATGAAGAGAAGGCAGAAATCGTATGTCAACAACGTTCCACTCCCCCCCAATTGCTCATCATGTGTTGCTAACACCTTATATTCAGGACCGCAAACTTGTGCGGCGTCTCGATCTTATGCTGATCCCTTGGGTAAGTGACCCTGTTTACACCATCTACGGCTCTCGTCGTTCAGAATCATCTAACACGTCTCGTAGCTGTGCCTCCTCTACCTGCTCGCCTTCTTGGATCGCACAAACATTGGTAATGCTAAGATCGCCGGTGTCCAAACCGATCTCGGCTTATCCGATGGCCAATACAGCGCTTCCCTCAGCATTTTCTTCGTCTCGTACGCCGTGTTCGAGCCGATCACGAATATTATGCTGAAGAAGTTCCGCCCTTCCATCTTTATTCCAATCATCATGTGAGTATCTCTTTCATCCCATAATTCCTGGGCCTCTGGATATGCTGACAAGAAGCAAACAGGGTTCTCTGGGGCGCTAGCATGCTCGGCATGGGTTTCTGCTTCAACTGGGAAGGTCTGATGGCAGCCCGCTGGTTCCTCGGTCTTACGGAGGCCGGTCTGTTCCCAGGCGTCAACTACTACCTCTCATGCTGGTACAAGCGCTCCGAGTTCGGAATCCGGGCCGCCATCTTCTTCTCCGCCGCCGCCCTCTCCGGTTCCTTCGGCGGTTTGCTCGCCGCCGCTATCGAGAACATGGACGGCATCGGCAAACGTCCCGGCTGGGCCTGGATCTTCATCATCGAGGGTCTCATCACCGTCGTCATCGGCTTCGTTTCCTTCTGGATGGTGCACGATTTTCCCGACGAGGCCAAGTTTCTTTCCGAAGACGACCGCGCCCGAGTCGTCCGCCGCCTCAAGCTCGACCAGCAGGCCTCGGCAGAGCACGAGACTTTCCAGATGACGTACCTCTGGCAGTCCTTTCGCGACTGGAAGATGTGGTTGGGAATGGTCATCTACATGGGCTGCGACATGCCGCTGTATGCCTTCTCGCTCTTCCTTCCAGCCATCATTAAGGGTCTCGGCTGGAACACGTCGACGGTGCGGTCGCAGCTCATGTCTGTGCCGCCGTACGCCGCCGCCGCCATCTTTACCGTGGTGATTGGTTACATTGCCGACCGCACGCGCAAGCGCGGTCTATGCAACATTCTTGTCTCCGCCATCGGCGTGGTGGGCTTCGCCATGTTGCTGGGCTCAAACTCCCCCGCTGTTCAATACGCCGGCGTCTTCTTCGGTGCGCTAGGCATTTACCCCTGCATTGCAAACACGATTACCTGGATGGCGAACAACATTGAGGGCGTCTACAAGCGCGGCGTAGTCCTGGGCTTTGTCATCGGCTGGGGTAATTTGTCAGGAGTCATCAGCAGCAATATCTACACCAACCACAAGATCGGGCATGGAATCGTCATGGGGTTCATGGCTGTCTTTTTGTTTGGTGGGTCGATCCTGATGACGACGTTGCTGAGAAGGGAGAATGGAAAGAGACTTAGGGGCGAGAGGGATCATCTTGTTGAGGGGCTGGATGAGAAGCAGATTGATAAGTTGGGGGATATGAGGCCTGATTTTTATTATACTACATAAGGTGCTGGGGTACATGCACTTACAGGCACTGAGTGGAAAGAGGAGTGAGACCTTGACAGGTATAGCTGGTGTGGTGAATGGATCTGTGCTGTTCCGGGTATAACGAGCAAATGGGGAGGCATGAAGGGAGGATGGGGTCTACGAGTATCCGACGGAAAGGGGGAAAAAACAAAGGAGAGACTGGCTACATGGTGCTGTCTTGGTGGAAATCGGTACGGTTAGAGCTGCTTCCGCAAGGGCGAGGGCACAATACACGTTATGGATTGGAGACAACTTAGGTATGGGTTAGGCGGCTTCTCTTCATTCTTCTGTGTTTTCTATAGGGTTGGCTATAGTTATTGGTGTATTTAGACATGGAATTGGTCGTCGAGTCGGAGCATCATTGTTACTATCTTCATGTCAAGCTGTCACAAAACCTGCAATGGTGGGCTAGATGTTGGTGGCTAGAGGTATCAGAGAAGGGAAGTCCAACGCGATGGTGGTGGGTGGTGAGATGCGGGGACGGGGGATGAGGTACAAGGGCTGGGACCATGTAGTAGTGCTTTATCGGGATGATGGATGGCAACGGTTGCATTTTATGGTTGCATCTTTCCTTTTTTTTTTTTTTTTTTCGTTCACGTAGCATTTCTACGTTACAATCGGAACAATTGTTTGGAGACGAGTTGAACGGCCTGACATCATGATAACTTATTGGAACGGAATACTTGGGGTTTTCTGTTGTTCTCATGCTCAACAAGAATTTGTCACCTTGAGTGAAAGTTCCAGACACTTCCCATTGTTACTTCAGAAACAGTCGTGATCTGGCCGTTGCCCTCGTCCTACCTATCTCCCAGGCTCTCCCTAGCCCGTGATATGAGGCCATATGAACTGTCATCTGTCAAGCCCTCTATCCGCGACTTGCATGAAAACGGCATGGCAATGAAGGCAAGGTCAAGCTTGCCATGCTTCGGTGATCCTGTTCAGTTCAAGGTAAGGTTACGCAAACATGAACTGGTAACATTGCCTGAACTGCTTCTGTGGAAGCTGTCTAGGTCTGGGGCTCTACGACTGAGGCTCCAGGTCCAGGGTGGGTACATGTGGTAGTTTTATGGTACTTTGGTTCATGGAACCGATAGGGGTGGATGATTGTCGGTCATCACCGGAGCAAGGCACTGCCTGGCTGTCTGCTGCTCCGATCCTCAATAAAGGCACGGAAGGGGGAAAGAGCGGGCACAACCTTGAACGCTCCAGTCCAACAGCCAAATAATGACCGCGACGAATTGATCTCACTTTCTCTTGAATGAGCCGTTCCAGAAATTGAGATCGAGCGAACTGGTTTCCCGTTTTGTCCTACACGGGCGGGCAACTCCCCAAACCGAACTATTGGTATCGGCATTCCATTTAGCTCCTTGGGAAGAACGCCGGGACCGAACTGAAGTTCGGGGAGAACAATCGGCAGATGGAGACGGACGGCACGGACGGATGAAACGTACGGGCGCTCGGGCGAGGTAATGGTGAATGATGCTGTCGAGTTATGGGCGGACTGAAGCAATATGAGAAAGAAGAGTGGTACGAACGGCTAGAGCACTATGGGTGAGAGGGGAACCGACACAAAGGAAAAGTGGGACAATTCTTTTTGTGGTACAGTATAGAAATTGAAGCAAACCGAAGTTTGTCAGTCCAGTTCGTCTTATGTCCCAGACCGTCGCCACGGTTTATCCTGGAACTTGGGAGAAGAGGGGAAGGGGACGGAGGTCTCTGTGTCCCGTCCGCAACTACGCGCAACGCACGGAGTGAGGGGTTTCTTCTTTTGCTTGTGTGACTTCTTGGAGGCCTGGACTTGCTTCAGTGTGCTTCAGTTCTTGAAGAGAAGGAGAGTACGAGCGGTCAATGACGATGAATAGAAGGTTGAGGGTTTTCTTTGCGGGTGTCTCCCGGATTTAACGGCGTTATTCCCCTGGCTTTCACAGTACCTCTAGGTCAGTGGCAGGACAATAAATGGATGTGTTTTACTCCAATTGGGAGCAATTAACTGTACCTACCAACGACAGCGCACTCAATGTCATCCATCTGCCTGTCAGCAATCGATTGCGATAGAGCTTGCGCATTCGCTGAAGAAAACTCATTATCTTGTCAGACCAGGCGAATAATCAACACATCATTCGGAGGCTTGCGCATCTCGTACAGTGACCTAGCCGGATATCTCGGCTTCCCAACTTCGGAATCGGGGCACTGGGGCAGGCAAGATGTGCTTTCGATCAACGAACCAGGTCTCTCAATCCTCCCCTCCTTATCAGACACGGTGGTGGTGGATCGAATTGAGGCGGCTACCTTTCGGGCGATACATCATAGGCTGCTGGTGGTAGTCGCTTGGCATGTGTTGCCCAACAGTGATGTGTGTAACGCAGAAGTATTATTGTATTGGGGCTCGCAAGGGAGTAGTGGTGTGGCAAATGAAGTGGTGTTTGGATTGATGAATCGCGATTTGTGACCGGTTGGGAGAGGGACGGGTTTCCGTGCTTGAAAGGTCTTGCCTTGTCCGAGGCACATTCATTTCCTTCCTTGCGCACTTTCCTCGAATTTGTCTCTTCATAGGAAGGATCAACTCTGTCGGAAACCACAAACAGAATTTGTTTGGCAGGATCTTCGCCTGATCCTGCATACGTTTTGGTAACAGGCCGCATGATGGCCTGCATTTACCTTCGGCCTCGCATTCTTTTTTCTCCGAAGCCTTCTGATGAGATCTCGAGGTCATGGTTTGATGAGCGACACGACCGAGAGACATCAGCCAAATCTTTTGAGAACTTATTCCGACTTTTCCAGCATTTTAAGAAATTAATAGGTTTGGTATTCGGTATCTCAGCTACCACTACCTCTATGCATCAGAAGCGCCTCAGCCGCTGCAGATTGTCTAAGGTTTCTTTTCACCGGCCGATTTGACCCTCGGCGGCTTGCAGCCATGCGTATCTGCGGGATTCGCCGAGTGTAAAAGTGCAAGAGACCAACAACAACTCACTCCTGCTCTAGTCTCGTGCCTCTCACTTGCCAATTAATCTTCTGCTCTGATCCTGCGCCGTCGGTCTCTACAGTACTGCCCCTTCCATGCCCCTCCGTTTGTTCTCTCCCAGCATGTTATCGCGCTTGCCATTTGTCCCTCGCGCCTGGTGCCTGGTGCCTGATGCCTTGCATCTGACATCGCATCACACGCAATTCCTCCATTGGTCATTATGCTGCTCGTCACATTTCAGACCAGAAGGAACGAGATCGGGTGGAGTTCCGTGAAATTAAGATGCAATGGTGTGATCTCGGAGAATAGTGTCATGCTCCATCCCTTGAGGTTGCTTTTCGATAGATGTGACGGCAGTTGAAGCAAAACAGGGTAAGGGTCGCTACTACCCGTTCTGGTTCCTTTTCAACATCGCGCATGGATTTCTCCCCTGGCTTCGGCCCGCGCCTGGTACTCGACACCGTTGATGCGGTTGTTGGATACTCGATTGTGGGAGGCCTCGCCAAAGAACAAGGATGATGTCCTTTTTTACATTCTGGAAAGTGTATGAACGTAGTCGCTTTTCGGAGACACCCAGATCATCCATTTACACGAAGCGATACTGATACACGCAGCTGTTTGGCAACCTCGTGGCTTCAGTCTGCTTCATCACGCATGCAATCTGTCTTGCCTCTTTTGTGCAGATGCACCAGTGAGAACGCAGTCAAGGTAGGAAGGTGTAAGCCTCGCCGGCATGCAAGTGACGATAAGGCAACCGGGGCCGGTCTCCGGCTCGACTTGGGAACCCTGCTTACACCGCCTGATGCCTCGCCTGGGACGCCTTCTACTGTGTTGGCTCCAGTCGTAGCTGCAACTTTCAGCGAGATTGGACTTGCCAATTCAGCCTCATACCCTCACTTTGATACCACAATAGAAGTCATAGAGTGGAGACGTGTTAACGCCTGACCTTGGCCTTAATTTTATCTCTGCCGGTCATCCAATGTTTGAAACCGGCTCATCACGCTAGTGGTTGGGTCTGTATCAGAGTTGCAGATGGAGAGTCGAAAGAATTCTGAGGAAGAACTGATTTCCCAGTCTGATAAAGACCCCGCTGCCCGACTGACCTTTTGACTCTCTTCCAACTCATCTCTGACATCCTCATTCAAACAGTTCAGTAATCGAGCAACTATCTCCAGAACGTGAGTCTGAAGATCTCCCTTCCTTGCGTCAAGTATCAGACTGACCTTTCGATAAAGAATCGCAGACACACCCTCCCAAGTCATTTTGCAGACGTTCAAAGATCTCAAAAAGGCATCACCAGATCAGAACCAGACCACAAAGGTATTCCCAAAGTCCATATCATCAAGACAAAACACCTTCGAGATCGAAGAAGCTAATTTCAAATTCTGTCTATCCAGAACAAAATGTTTTTCTTCAAGTCGAGCAACAAGACCAAGGCCGCCGCACCCGCCACCGTCCCGGCCCCGGCCCCGCCCACGCCATCCAACCCATACCATGGGTTCTCCGACGGGTTTGCGGGCTCCCAGAGCCGCAGGGGGAGCGACTCCTCCAACGACCAGCACCAGGCCCCCTCCGAGGGCGGGCAGTACCTCTGCGCCTGCAAGGGCTGCACTTGCGGCCAGAGCGTTGAGTACCCCGGCGACATGTGCGGTGACTGCGCCAACAACAGGCACTAAGGGGGGGCAAGGGGAGGAGAGGGGGAGGGGAGGAGGGGAGGAGGGCGGCCAGGGCAAGAAGATCACCTGCATTCACAAGGCCAATATCATGAAGCTCGCCGATGGTCTCTTCCGGGGCACCTTCAACCGCCTCGCCAAGGACTTCCCCCAGCTGGGGCGCAGGCGTCGTGGGAGGAGGATGGGGGTGCACGATTCGTTCAAGGTGTTAGGGATAGATGAAAACGGCATATACCTGGTATAGATTGGCGTTTTGGGCAGGGAACAAGATACTCCTTGATTCTCCGATGCAATCATATGGGCATACTAAATTTCTTCCGGTGTTTACCGGCACAATTTCTCAATGATTTATTTACTTTACCCCTGAGCCTGCCCCTACTTGGCGCAATGTGATCTCCACGGACACTCCCACGAAAACTTGCCAAGACAGGTCCTAAACGTCCAGAAAATTCCTGGATTCTAGACTCGGGTGGCGGCTCTTGAGATTGCCCCATAGTTGCTTGCATCAGCCAGTTCTCGCGGCACGGTAATTAAGTTATCCTTTCGCCCCCGAGATGCCGGTCATCAAGCGGGCCGCAACGGGTCGGCAACGGGCGGGAAGCACCGTCCAGTCCCCCAGCTAGCTCCCACTCGCTAAACTTAGGCAGATCACCCGGAGGGGAGCCACAGGGGCAGCCCGCTTCAGGCACACCTCAGCACAGCAAACGTCCGGGGCAGCCCCAGGTGGATGGAAACAGAATGTTTGGTTTCGAGAACTTACCTTTCCAAAATTAGTCCTGTCGCTTCGTTTCAAGGGAGAAAATGGGTGTTTGCTTCCAGGGCTCTCTCCCTTGTAATCCCCACACAGCCAGAGCATGACGGGAAGCACTGTTTCCTCAGGGGGTTCTTGGCGGTTGTAATCACGAGCAGACAGAACCTGCGACGCCTCGGGACCTAGAGGTAGCCAACTAGCCAAGCGCTGCTTGTGGTGCTTGGTGGGAGCTCCCGGGAGGAAATTGTTAGTGGTTAGCGGAAGCGTAGGGGCTACCGCTAACAAATAAGAGTTGTTACGGGAAGGAGGATGGAGATGCCAAGTTCATGAATCTGGATTTGGAAACCACGTTGTAACATCAATCTGTTCGAGATCTTGGAAACATGTGCTTACTTCTGGGCGAGAATACGATCTCTCCTCTGCAATTCTTCCCACAAACAGCTTCACAACATTCCTCAACTCCATCTTTTTTGCCAGTGTCCCATCATCACAGACCTACAGTTCATCCCTTGACCTCGAAATAGAGTTGCCCCTAACGCGCACTATCAGCCGTTACGCCACGCTAGCCTACCCCACTACCTGCGCACGCTTCCACCCACCCACTGTACGCCGACACCCACAGCGGGACTGCAACCATGAAAGTGGCCGTCTTCAGCGCGAAGCCCTACGACCGGGAATATCTGTCCCAAGTACATGCTACCCGCTACGGCCACGCAAACACGGACAGCTCCCATGCCCAACACTCCCAACTTCCTCGCACCGAGCTCATCTTCCACGAATTTCCTCTCTCTGTCGAGACTGTCCCCCTCGCCGTTGGTGCCACTGCCGTCTGTGTCTTCGTCAATGACACGCTTAACGCGCCTGTCCTGAGGGCTCTGCACCAAGAGGGCGTCCGAGCCATTCTCCTCCGCTGCGCCGGCTACAACAATGTCGATCTCGAGGAAGCCGAGCGTCTAGGCCTCTTCGTCGCCAATGTTCCCTCGTACTCTCCCGAGGCCGTCGCCGAGTTTGCTATTGCCCTGATCCAGACGCTCAACCGCAAGACCCACCGAGCCTACAACCGCGTGCGCGAGGGCAACTTCAACCTCGACGGTCTGCTCGGCCGCACCCTCCATGGCAAGACAGTCGGAATTATTGGCACCGGCAAGATCGGCATCAGCCTGGCTCGCATCCTCCAGGGCTTCGGCTGCAAGCTGATCGCCTACGACCCGTACCCTACCGACGCCTTCAAGCCGTACGGCGAGTACGCCAGTCTCGACGAGCTACTCCCGCAATGCGACTTTGTGTCTCTCCACTGTCCCCTGACAGACCAGACGAAGCACATCATCAACGAGGACACCCTCGCCAAGATGAAGAAGAACGCCATGCTCGTCAACACGTCGCGCGGAGGACTGATCAAGACCAAGGCAGTCATTGATGCTCTCAAGAGCCACCAGCTCGGCGGACTAGCGCTCGATGTCTACGAGGGAGAGAGTGCCTTGTTCTACCAGGACCACAGTGGCCATATTATCCAGGACGACGAGCTCATGCGGTTGACCACGTTCCATAACGTGATTATCTGCGGGCACCAGGCCTTCTTCACGGAAGAGGCGTTGACGGAGATTGCGGGAACGACGCTGCGGAATCTGGAGGACTTCGTCAAGAGGGTGCCGTGCAAGAATTCGTTGGTTGCTGGGGGCCATTTGCTTGCAAGGAGAGACTCTATTCCTGTGCGCATTTGATGGGTTGTAAGATGAATCGGAGGTTGTATGGAACTTGGGTGCTGGGATTGTGAACACTCTGACGTTGTGTGCTCTTCTTTGGCCGGCCTGCTGCTTTCCTCTGCGTATGATACCTAGGCATAGCTAACATAACTTCCTTTCCTGACTCTTAATCGTGGATCTCGAGTCTGAAGTGATTTGCTCTTTTCGGCTTCAACAAAAGTCTCCGCAAAACAGGGTTGAGGGGGCAGGGCGTAAATGAAGGGACAGCCTGTCCCTCCTACGTGACCTCGAGATGTAATGAACACAAGAGGTAGTGACCATCATGGCATCATCGGAGAGTGAAGTCGGAGGCTCCTCATCCCGTCACTTACTACCTATCATTCACATATGTGCCCATCAAGGTACATAAGCGAGCCACAGTCTTACTTCTACACACTCAACAGGCGGGCTATTCAATTTAAGCATCTCATGCGGTTGAAGTCATCTACAAAAGGAGTCCTCCATAGGTAACGCTTCGTCGGGTTTACCAACGATCACAGATATCTCATTGCTCCAAGCTTGATAAAATACGACATTCTCTTGGATCCAGCTGATGTGAGTCTCCAATTGGAAAGCTATAAGGATATCGAACGGGTTAATAATTAGTAAGTGTCTAGTCCTTCTCTTCGCCAGTCCTTTCCCACACATCCTCTCTTTTCCTTACTACCCGTAGGTAGGAACCCTCATACCCTACTGACATGATTCGATGTGAGTGGTGGAAGGAAGTCGTCGACTTGGATTTGCTGTTCTTGATCCTGGGATGGTAGTACAGGAAGTCGTTCGTAAGCCACGACGAGGTGAACTAGGTACTCTAGCCGTATTTTAGATGTATGACATATCCTCCATTGAAATCTAGTATAATGATATGGAGAAAGTAAAACATGAAGATGACCCTTATCTAATAAGTGGGTGCAAAGAAAGCAGATAGAGACGTATGTGTGACACCATCTCAGTGAGGATTTTTTTTTGGGCGATGAATTTCAACAGGAGACAGTCGCAGGATCACCCACCCGGGATAAGCAACTGGCTTCCGGCTCCTAGTACTAAGCGCCCACAAAAGCACAAATGAGAGACAGATACAAGGGGTTGAGAAAAGAAGAGAGGAAGATGTGTGAATAAAGCAGTATATCCGGGGAAAAATACGGCAAAGGGTCCGAAAGGGATCAGAGCAAAAACACGTATCATAGGAGCGAAGAGGAACAGGAAAGCCACCAGGGAAAAAGTAGGTACCTACACGAAGCACTTTTGCTTCATAGGTAACATACAGCAGTTCTTCACTACGGGAATATTCCCCCAGAGACAAAGAGGCAAACAGGCGAACAGACGAGGGAACTCTCTTAGGCTCTTAGCATCATGGGAACCCAAAATGCCGAAATCCAGAGCGAGTGCGAGCACGCGAGCTTAGCAAAGGCCTGGCATGCATGGTCCTTTAACACAAGAGATCACAGAGAGGCGCACATGTACGCACAAACACCCGCCGGTATCCTGCGCGATCTCCCGTTACATTCACGATGCTCCTGGAAATTGTTTAGGCACAGAAATCCAACATATAGGCGTTAGTTACGAAAAGTGTATGTCTGCGCTCCGCAAATGTAAATGCATGTGTGCTAAAACAGAGGGGGATATTTCTATAACATTAAAAACTTAGCGGGAGACGAAGGGCACAGATGCGACTATATGTAGGCGTTAGTGTTGGGTAATAGAGGCCTCGTGGTAGACTTCTAAAGGTACCTATAAAGACAATTTCCAATCTCCAGAGTTTCTATGGTAGTATGAATCAAAGTCGGAGAGAGAGGGATTGTAGCGCACATCATGTTCTTGGGGCTAACGGCCATAAGGGGGGACTAAGAAAGTACAAGCGGCAGACGCGGAGGAGGAGGGGGCTTAGGGGGGGGGGGGGGGGGGGGGGGGGGGGACACTGGTGAATTGCATGTTCAAGGTAGAGTTGGAAGAGGCTAAAGATGTTTCACGTGGACCGGGAGGATGGATGGAATTAGTCGATGTGATATAACCAAGCTAGAGTGTGTTATTCATGTAGCCAACCGGCGGTGAGTCAAGACAAGAAGGGGAGGATCTCCTTCCAGAAGACTTACTCGCAATGGGAAGGTAAGCGATAGTGGGAAAGGGAGCGAGCTAAACACACTACTGGGTAGCCCGCAGTAACGACACGAGCGGATGGCTGAGTGGAAAGCCTAAAAGCAGATGGGTGAAAGCCACGGAGTTTAATCATGAGGGCTGCCTTTGGGGTTTGCATTGCACAACCTTGTCGCGCGGTCGCCGGACGGGTAGGCGCAGAGTAGAAACGAACATTCTTTCACCGGGACTGCAGTATTAAATCATGGGACCCATGCGGTGAGAGCGGTCAGTGACAGTTTGGCATATGACAGAATATATCAGTTGTTTATTTCCGTAAAATGTTCGATGATATCCGCTGTAGTGTTCCTTGTGGGTGGATACGAAACGTTCGTGATCGATTCCTCGAGCGGTTCATGCTGGAGTAATTTGGAAATGGTGCTGGTGTTGTTGACTATTTTTTTTTTTCGACATTCACTGGGAGGTGCTGAGAAGACAGACCGCAAAATTTGGACCTCAGTGGCAGGCGCATTTCGTGGCCATGTGCAAAGAGGAGGGATTCACGGGCTCAAGATTTCCCCTGATTTTGGTAGAAGTCCTTTGCTGCCCAACCCTTATACAACCACTATAAATCTGAGACAGACATGAAATAGCTGCGAGATACCGATTCTAACGTGTCGGAAAAGACCCGAGCCCATCAGCAAAGCCCGCCGCCCTCCAACGGGCAAGACTGCCCCCAATTCCGTTCTTCCATCATTGCGTGCTTAGGCCGGTACGACAGACTTCTCGTTATTAGAGGGGTGCTATTGGCTCAGTGTGGTTACCAGCAGTCTGCCACACACGCCACTCATGCAGTTTGCCATGATGGTGGGATGTCAAAAGGCCTGAGCTTGCCGTGGGCGTTCCGGGAGGTAGATACATTGCGAGGGATGGGAAGGGTAATGACGGGCTCTTGATATCCGGCGATGAATGGACACCGATAATTCTCTAGCAGGCCGGTTTGGACGAAACCGTTAGCTTTGGTCGTCGTGCCTTTTATAGACCGTTTCACCGGGGTGTCGGCCTTGCTATCTCTCCTCATCATTCCAAACCACTCAGACACAACGGACGCCGCACTGCATCAAGCTGAACAGCACCTCAATATCTGGGCCTAGCAGAGGCGCCCAGAAGCCAAAAACAAAATGGCCTACACAATCCATTATGATGACGCTTTTCATACCGCTTCCAGCGACTGGTACCTCGAGCAGGATATGTTGAGCGTTGTCTACCCTTCCGACATCAGCTACGTTGATGACGAAGATGATGACGAAGAATACCACGGCGCTACGTCAGTGACTCTCGCCTACGACAACCTTGGCGATGGGATGAGCGCAACCGAAGGAGCCCGCACGGAGCTGTCAGAGTCATTCGCCGTATGGCCAGATGGCTCAAGCTCAGGCTCAGGCTCAGACTCGGACAGCGAATACAGCGGGTCGCGACGGGAGCGTGTTTCCGACATCACCACCATCAGCGTCTCGACTGGGGGTGACTTTTTCATTGACAACCTCTTGACGCAGCACAGCGAACTGTCTTTCGATGTCAGTTTCCCTTCGACGGTATCCGAACACGATATCGGGAGCCTCATGGGACTAGGGGTCTTTCAGCCCATGGTGAATGTCATGATGGTTCCTGCCTTGGACTTGACTGGTGCAATCGACGTACAGTCGGACGACGAGGACCTTGGCTGCCCGCATGCAATCAGCGGAGTGTCGTGTCACTGTCTGACGGCTCGAAATCTTAATGCTGTCCAGGACATCCTGAAAGAGCTGCGAAGAATCGAGGACAGAGAGCTGAAAAGTCACGAAACGGCTAACTGGCAACGTCCACGAACTGAGCCAGATAGGAGAAGTGATCAGGCGTGGGAAAAGCTGACTGTGGATCTCCATTTCTAGTCGTGTACCACGGACGACGAGAGTGTATTAGTAGCTAGAAGCATCAGGACTTGGGCGGCATTTTGCAAGGGTGGCGTTAGGGCAGAAAGGAATGTTTGAGATAGGGCCGGATTCGCGCAGGTCAGCTGGGAAGATGTTACTCGTTTGTCGTGGGCGCTTGATGGAGACATAAGGCGGGACAGGGACGATGAAGAAAGATACGCTTGATTCGCTGAATACCAACCTAGGTATATAGTTAGCCTTGAATTACCGATTAGTTTGCGAAGGGCAAGAGCTTACATGCTATTAATGATATTTCGCCCTCCTCTTACGACTGTTGCCTAGACCTCCTATAGCCGGTCGTCGGACTTCTTCCACCCTACTGTCGATGTAACTCCACCGACGGCCCCAAGGATGTTGTCCACCACGGACTTGATCAGGCCCTGGCCTCGTCTCGCTTTTGTACCATCACCACCAACGCCGCCGGCGCTGCCGCTTGAAGAGGCCTCGTTACCCATCGTAGGCAAAACATTGTCACTTGCGGACAAGCTGACAAAGAGGGCGAAGGGCACCAGCCATACGCAAATGCCAAAGTAGGACGCGATCTCGGTAAAGGTCGGGACATTGGCGGGCATGTCGTAGTAAGAGGTCATGTTTTGGATGGCGCGCTCTTGGTGGCCTGAAAAGTGCTTAAACCACAGGTAATGGTTGACGAGAACGAGGCCTGGCAGGGACAGCGAATGTCAGCATAGGCACACGGGACGAAGGAGTGGGTGGGAAGGGACGTGTTCGGTCAAACCTACCGCATGACAACAGGAACAGCGGGTCCGTCAACTTCACATAGGGGAACCTCCGCATATTACCCAAGTAGACGACATGGGAGCCGACACTGAGGAGGGTCAGGAAGAAGGGGAATCGGTCGACGAGGCATAGCAGTAGTTGGATGACGATGATGGTGTAGATGAGTCGAGTAAGGAAGCGCTTAGCAACAACGGTATGTTCTTCGACGACTTCTGACAGGTAGTAGAGACCCGAGGCTGTAAGGCAATGGACGCCTTGTTAGCAAAGCAAAGCAAAGATGCATGCCGGTCCCCCGCAGGAGCTTCAGTTCCACTTGGAGGAGAAGGGGCAAGAGTAAGACGTACCGATAGCTAGGGTCAGGAAACAGAAGCCCACAATGGAGCCGAGATAGCCAACAAGAGGCAGAATCCACATCTTGACAAGGCTTTGGGATGTAGTTATACGGGCATAATATGGAGACTGGATGGTCGTTGTGGTGGTGGGTGGTGGGTGGTGTGGAGGTCGGATCGAATGGCACTCGCGAGTGTTAAGGATCCAGATGTTGTTTCTGGAGAAAGCTCAAGGCTGCGGTGGTGAACTCTATAATAGAGCTAAGGTATGGAGCTCCTGTCCCGGTCCCTATTTCCAGGTTCCAAGAGCCGTCACTGCTCTACTTGGGGGTGGGCGTGCGGCCTTGGGACCTTTTGCCCACCCCTCTTTAGTAAGAGGGGGTGGACAAAAGGCGCTACCTAGACTAGGCGACCCCCATGGCGGGATGGAATTAACGCACCCGAGCGCCACCAAAAGTCCCAAATACATCTAGATAAGTATATAAATTTAGAAACGTATAGCGACTAATAAGACTTCAATATAACTTTTATATACAAACTCTATATTAAAATAATATTTATCCCTCCTTACGCCCTTAAGAAATATAAATTCAATTACTATTTACGAAGTACTAATGACTTAAATATATATAATTTAAAACGAAATAAATTAAAAGTTAGACGGAAAAAAAGATTTAAGAACGAAATGAATAAAAATCAAAATAGAAATAAAGATAAAAGAAGTAAATAAAAATAATTAAATAAATCGAGGATAAATTGCTAACGACTAATACGATTTAATTGCTTTTTTTCCTATTAATAATTTTAATAATATTAATAGCGATTATAAATAATAAAAACTACTTCGGTATAAATATTAGGAAGTTTCCGCGAAATTACGCTTAATTTCTACGAAGTTATTAAAATTTATTTATACTGATATATATTTATAAATATATATAAATATTTAATACAAATCGCGAAGTTTCTAAGAAATTTACTAAAAGAATGAATATAGATTTATTTTTTTATTATAGGTTGTATATAATAGGTACGAAAACTTCCCGTACCGCCTAGAAGGTTTACCGCCGATTGAAATTTCGGATTAATGCGTTAATTCCTCCGGCGTAAATTATATTTAATTAATATTTAATTAAATATTTACTAATTTCGAATTAATTATAGGGTAAATTAATATTAACCGCCGAAATTATTTATAGAGAGATCTTTTATTATTATTTAATTTCCCCGGGCTAATTCTATTATTATTAAAATCCCTTTAAAAAGCGCAACGTTTTAAAAAATTATTACGCTATTTATTATTAAATTACGTTCACTATTAAGAATAAAAATAGTAAAATAATTTTAAACCCTAATAATTGCCCTAATTAATTAAAAATTATTAAAATTATAAGTAAGTATTTTCGAAAGGTTTATAAAGGGTTTATAAAAGGTTTATAAAGGGTTTATAAAAAATTAGGAAAATTTTTAGAAAAGGTTTTTAAAAGCTTTCTAAACGCGTAATAACTTCGAATTAATATTTATTTTACTAAAATAGTACGCCCGCTATAATTACTTCTTTATATATAACGCTAATTCCTACGCCGATTATATTAATTCTTTCGTTTCTATTAAAATAGGAATTTTATTTCTAACGAAAAGAAGGTAAAAATATTAATTAGAACGTATTGAAGCGGTTATCGTAAATTAAATTAAAAGTAAAAATATTTTAATTAAAATCCTATTAAAATTTTAATAACTTTTGGCCAACCCCTAATTAATACGTTAATAATTATATAATTTACCGCTATTTAGACCGCTATAACCGCTATTATTAAGCGCGCTTAAATTAAAATTAATATTATAATCGACCTAGTCCTCGACGTTATAGTATTTAAAAAGAAATATAGATAGCCCTTAAAGAAAAATTTTAACGGTCCCCTTTTAAACGATTATAAGAAGTTATACCGCGATTTTTTAAAGACCGACGCTAATTGGGAGTCTACTTTCGACCTTTTAACTACCGATAGCAAATTCTACGAAGTTTATAAGAATAAAGGACGTAAATAATTTGAAATTAAACGTTTAATAACTTTTTATTAATTAATAAATTTAAATATCGTATATAACTTTGAAGATTTTCGCTATAGTCGTAATAATAAGGATTTTATAAATTATAATATTTCGGCTTTCTTTTAATATACTTTTAATTAAACTTTAAATATTATTTACTTTATAAATAAAGATATTTATATAAATAATACTATTTGGAATAAGAATAAAGTAAAACGTATTATTAATAAGAATAAGAGTAAATTTACTACTTATATTAATTACCTCTACAAAAAAGAAAGCTTCCCTTTACGTTATAATAATATTATTCTTTATAAATTAAAGGAGGGAAATAAGGAGGATAATAAAGAGGAAAAACTAAAGAATTTAGAATTAATTAATGAAATTTAATTTACGCGGAGGAAAGTCGGGATAGTAGATTTACGATACTTTATATAATATTTTAAACGATTTAATTTCGAGGTTAATAAAAGCCTAGCGATATATTTTTAAAACCTTTCTTTTAGGTTTTTTAAAGGTTATAAAATTCTAAATAACCTTTTCTTTAATTTTAAGAATTATAATTCGAAATAAATATATAATAATTTCCAAAATTTAAATTCCTAAATCAATTTTTATAAAGATGTGTCTTAATTTAGAAATTTTTTTTTATTTAAATTATACTTCGCATTTTCGTAAAAAAAAAATCTTTTTAAAAAAATTCCAATTTTCTTGAAAGATTTTAATTAGACCTTTAATATACCTTAATAAGATTTAAAAAAGGTCTTTTATCCGAAGAAATTGAAAATTGAAATGAAATATTATTAATAATTCGAGTATTGCACTTATTCCTTCTTATAATCTATTATATAAAGGAAAGAAAAATCCAATTTAAATAAGTTTATAATATAATAATAAATATAATTTATAAATAAATTTATAAATAATTAAATATTTCTATATAAATTCTAGTTACGTTATTTTATATAAATATATATAATTATGAAAATCTAGAAAAATATTAAAAAAAATTATTATTACGAAGTATAAATACTTTTTAAATAGAAATAATTTAAAGAATATTTAATATTAATTAATATATTATATTTATTAATAAAATAATTAATTTAATTTATATATAATTTATAATAAATTTCAAAACTTTATATACAGTTTATAAAATAATAATAATATAATAAATAAATATATATAATTATTTTATTATTATTCTATAATTTTTTTTTACTAAATATAATAAAAACAAATATTAATATAAAAATTATAATAAAATAAAAGAAAGTTCTATATTAAAAAACTTATTTATTTAAAATTTATATAAAGATATTATATATTTATTAAAGATTAATTCAAATAAATATTTTTTATAAATAAAATTATTCAAAAACCTAAAATATAGTTTAAGAATATAATATAAATAATAAATAAAATAGTAAAGTTTATATACAATTAATAAATAATAATAAATTTATAGAAATTTAAACAAAAATTAAAATTAGGTTATAAAAGCTTAAAAAAGATTTAAAAAAGGGTTAGAAAAGGGTTAAGAAAGGGTTAAGAAAGGGTTAGGGAACGATTAAAGAACGGTTAAAGAACGGTTAAACATACGCTTTTCTTATCTATAAAGGGAAGAAGGAAATAGGTCGAAACGAGCCACGACTCGACATTAAATCGGTCGTAGACTCACCTTCTTCTTCAGGTATTGTAAAAGTCGGGTTAGGGACGACCCGAATTAATTCCTATATATAAATAGATAGCCGAGAAGTCGAGCCTCAATTCGATCTCTCTTTTAAATTAATTATCGTATTCTATAATTATCAAATTTATTAAAGATTTTACATTATAAATTTATATTATTTAATAAATAATACCTAATAATAACTTTAATTATTAATATTCTTCCTTTCTTTTAGAAATTTCGTAATAAATACTTAACCCGAAGAATCTTTTAATACTTCGGCTTAACCCCGCTTCGCGTTATTATTATTTTTTATCCTATTTTATTAGTTATTAATATTTATATTCGACCCTAAAAACCTTATAATTTAATAGGACTTTTAGTATATATTAGACTTCGTTTACGCGAATCCGGCAATATTATAATACCGAATTGTATTAAATAGCTTAAAAAAACGATTTAAAGCGGTTATTAATTCCTTACTATAATTTTTAAATATTAAATTAATATTATTAACGTCGATTCGAATTACGAAATAATTAACGGTATTGCCCCTATATTTAACCTATTGGGGTTTAGATTATTATATTCCTAAAAGTTTTTTTAAATAAGCCGTTAAATTTATTTAAAACGATTAATCCCCTATAGTATTTTATTAAATCGAATTACGGTAAGTATAAGAATTCGTCCCGCCTACGCCCGATATTCAAAATTCTTTTAATTAATTTAATAATTAAAACGATTTATTTTTTTAAAATAATAATAATGGTATAAAATTTAATTATAAATTTAATAACTACTTTATTTTTTTTTATTACGACGTTTTGGAGCCCGAATATATATAAAATTAAATATTATATATAAAATACGTAATTATTATAAATTTATAATATTTACTTATATTAAACTCCGGTTTATATTACCCTTATAATCCGTTATTTTCTTTAAATAAAGTAAACGTTTCCGCTTTTAAAAGCGAAATAAATACTAGCTTAAAAACCAATAAGGACGACCCTTATATTATTTTAAGCGATAAATCCGTATTTAATTTATTATAAGTAATTAAAATTTAAATAAAGAAGTATCAAACTTCGTTTCTTTTAGGAATTTAACGTTCTTTTACCGACGTTAATTATTAAATTAAAACCCGAATTAAATTAGAGAAGTATTAGACTTCGTTTTTTACGGGAAATCGTCGTCCTTTTACCGATATTAATTTTTAAATTAATACCCAACCCGAATCGAAGAGGTATTTAATTTCGTTTTTTACGGGAGTTCGACGTTATTTTATTATAATTAATCGTAGGATTAATACCGGACCCGAATTTAAAACCCGGCCCGAATCGGAGAAGCGTAATTAAATTATTACCATTATTAGTACTTTAAATATTAAAATCCGCCCCGAAGTAAAAAGATATTAATATATCGAATTTAAATTCGTTTTTAATATAACCTTTAAGTTAAAGGATATTTTATATCCGTAATTATTTAATTTTATTAAATTACGAATTAAATATTAAAACGAAATACGTTATATAATAATATAGGAAATTTAATCCTTAATATATTTATTTCGGGAATTTTCTTATATATTATAATTATTATTAATATATACCCTACTTCGAATTAATATAAATAATAAAGAGTTTTTAAACGCCTTTAATATTTTAATTATAATATAATTTAATTTAAACCCGTAGGGGGTATTTATTTAATTTTTTATATTAATAAAAGATTTTTAGAATTATATAAAAGATTTTAAAATTTATTATAAGTTGCGGTTAATTTAAGGTAATCCGTCTCCTATATAAATCGATACCCTATCCCCTCCTTTATTAGTTTAAATTAATAATTATATATAGCGGGAACCCCGATTATTAAATTCTCCCTTATTTTAAAAAGATTAAACCGTTAATTCGTTTAGCCTAAACCTAATTGAGAAATTTTATTAAGAAAATAATTTTAAAAATAAGCCAACGGAAAATATTAATTTAAATTTTTAAATAATTATAAAATTGGTTACGGATAACGAAAACGTTATTTAATACCGAGACTAATCCGTTATAGGGTTATTCTTCCTTTAAAATAATTTTTATCCTTAATTTAGGTTTTATAAAATAAAATTTAATAAGTCGAAAAATAAAGGCAAAAAAGGAATTAATATAATAAAGAATTTGGAAGAAAAAATAAAAAATTAATATAAAATTACTTTTACCCCGTCCTTACCCTATTAGACTAATAAAAAAAGGGAGAAAATTTTATCCCAATTTCGTAACCCCTTTCGAAATTTTTATCCTCCCCTAATTAATTCGATACGTCTTTTTAATAATTATTTACTAAATATAACGTTAGAAATTTCCTATAATAATTATTAATAATTAGTTTAGAATTTATTAAGCGTTCTAATTAAATTAAATTAATTATAGTTTTAAATATTTTAAAAGCTATTATTAAATTTAATAGCTTTTTTATCGAAAATAATTAATTAAATTTTTAAATTTATAAGATTTTTAATTAATACCGTTTAAATTATATTTAAACGAAATATAAAATAATTTAATTCGGGTTTCGACCTTAGAATAAGATTTTTTAATTCTACGTTTTAAATAAACCCTTATAATTAGGGTAGCGGTAATTCCTAATCTTAAGGACGCGGTTAAACTTAAGGTTAAAATTAAGGGGAGGATTAATTTTGGGATTAATTTATTAATTAAAGTTAAAATAGAAATTAATAAGATTAATTCGGCGGAGTTGAATTTATTATTATAATTTAAATTATAATAATAGCGACTGCTAATAATAATATTTAAATTTTGAATTAAATCGCTATTAAATTCGCTATTAATTTTAATAGCGCTTTTAATTGTAATAATTTTAATGGAAATTTTTAAGGATAGAAAGTTAAATAAGCCGGGTTTTTTTACCTTAATATATTTGAATTTGAATATTAAAGTTATAAATATTATACGTATAAAGGGGATATTTATTATAAATCGGTTTATTTATTTTTCGAATTTATTATATTAAACGTTATAACCCTAGCCTGTATTAAATATTTATACTTTAATTTTAATAAATTATTTTATAAAGTAATTAAAATCTAATAAATAGCCTAATTAAATCCTTAGTAGCGAATAGTTTGCAAGGTCGATTTAGATATTTAGAAAGCTATTTTAATCGCCCGCTTTAAATTAATAAGAAATTAAATCTTAATTAAATTCGATTTTATTAAATATTTATACGAGGATTATATTATTAATAAACCGATCCGCGTTATAGCTTTCTAAATCCTATATTAGAGTTGCGAATTTAGAAATAATAATACTTTTAATATTAATTTTTATATTTAATTCGTTATTTACCCTAATTTACGTTAATTAATTTGAGAACCGTTTTATAATATAATAATTAATAATTTTATTAAATATATCGAATAAAAAGCCGAAACTTATCGATTTAATTTAATTTATAATTTCGGCGGCTATAATACCGATTTTAATATTCGTTTTATAAAAACCGAATTAAAAAGAAAATTTACTTTATTCGAAGATATTTATTTAATTTTATTTACCTTTAAAATATAATATTTATTTATTAATAATTTTTATTACGTTACGGCCGAATTAAATTATTAATAAACTACCCTAACCTTTATAAATATTATTATATATAGCCGCGGCTTAAATTACCCGCCCTATAATTTAAATTACCGTTTTAATTATTAGGGTAAATAGAAGTAGGATTTTGCTAACGAATCTAACCGTTAAAAGGCCCGTAGTAAAAATAAATTTTAGAAAGAGGGAAATAAAAAGTTATTTTAAATTCGCCGTTTATATAAGCGTTTTTACCGCTATTAAATTAAATCCGGCGTATACTATTCTAATAATACTTTTTTAATTAATAAAGAGTATAAAATTATTATTAATATAAGTAACGAATCCGACGAAGAAATTTATTAATTTTATATTTAAAGTTTTGAAGAATACGATTATTATTCTAATTTTAGCGAAGAGGAAGCTTTTATATTTACCGACGCCGGCGTTACGTCCGCGTCTTATTATATAATTAATAAATATAATTAGTTTTTAATTTACTTCGTACTTTTCGGTAATTTAAAATAAATTACGTATAAAAAATACCGTTAGTAATTTAAAATTCGTCGCTATATATTCTAATACGCTTTAAATAATAATTATTATAGTTTTAAATTAGAATTATAACCTATTTAATTAAACGCCGCTATTATAATAATAATAAGCCCTAAATTAATCGGCCTTAATTTCCTTATAATTAATATTAAATTAATACCTTTTAAAGTCGAGGGAATATTATATACCTTTTTTTAAATTATAATTTAATTTACCGAATTCGGCCCCGAATATAGAATTTATATTAATATAAATTACTTTAGTATTTTTATCGACCGAAATTTCCTTCGAGGAAGCGTTAATATCGAATTTAATAATTTAATCGAAAAGAATTTCGATATTATAGGAGGTAATATAATTTTAAAATAATAAATAAATTTTAATTTATTTATAATAAAAATAATAAATAATAAGGTAATTCGAATTAAATTCTGTATTAAAATTTAAATTATTAATAAATTCCTAGTTAAATTTTTATTTGGTACGTTTTAAACCGTCCCGAATATAATTTTAATCGATTTTAAATTTAATATAATAAAAGTCGATTCGTATTGCGGTATAGTTATTAAAACCTATAATAAAATAAAATTAACTATTTATAAAGTTATAATTAATTATAACGTAATAATTCTATTATATTACGAAATACGAATACCTATAAATTACGTTTATTTTAGTATTATTATATTAATTAATATATTAAAGGATTTTATATTTATATTTTAAAATAAATATATCCGTAATTATATTTTCGACGTAAATATAGCCAAATTCATTTTAATAATAAACCTAAACCTAACCCCGATACGATTTTATAAAAATTAATAATTTGGAACGATTTAAAATATCGATTTCGATAAATATAAATCGATTTCTTTCGATTAGGCCTAAACTATATTAATTATTATAAATAAGGAAATCGGAAAAGAGTTTAATTATATAAAGGAATTAGAGAGAATAACCTTTATATTAAATTTAAAAATTAATAGGGCGGTAAAGGAAATTATTAAATTAATTCCCGAGGATAAACCCTTAATAGAGGATAATTCGCTCCGCTTAATAAAGTAAATTTAAATTAGGACTCCGTCCTTAAGAATTAGTAAAATCGAAAATATCCCCGAAATTAAATTTAATTTTAATATTATAATTTATATAAAGGACCCGGCTTTTACCGAAAAAATTAAAATAATAATTAATAAATATAACGTTTATAATAATATTAATGCTATTATTATCAATAAGGACGAAATATTAGGTATCGATTTAATCGATGGCTAATATTATAAAAAAATCGCGTCTCGCTTATATTAATTTAATTTAAAAGATATAGAAATTTTAAACGAAACGTTTAATAAAATATACGAAGATAGAAAATTAAAATAAATAAAATGTCCTACCCCCTTTAAATACCTTTATTTTATAATTTAGAAAATAATAAATAATAAACGTAAAATAAAGGTCGTTATCGACTAACGGCTTATTAATAGGGTTATTATTAACGATTTTTACCTTTTATTAATTTAAAATTTTATTATTATTTATATACGAAGTAAGCGTTTTATTAATATTTTTAATAATTTAGCCTTTTTTTATTAATTCTCCGTTTATCCTTATTATTATAATAAAATAATTTTAATTAACTTTAAAAGTTTAGAAAAGTTAAACGTCGTTTTAATAAATTATAAAAATTCATTATCTTATATTTAAAAATTTATAAATAAGCGACTCCACTCCTATTAAACTTTTATAATAATTTATATTAATAATATTATCGTTTTTAGCGATATAATTGAAGAATACTTCGCTTATATTAAAATAATTTTAAAATTATTTAAGAAAATTAATTTAAATATCGTAATAAAGAAATTATTCGTAATTTATTTATTAATTCGTTTTTTAAATTATAAAATATTAATATTCGGCCTAATAATAATCGAAAATTAAATTGCCGTAATCCGGGATATTAAAATACCTATTAATTTAATTGATTTTAAACGTTATATTAGTATCGGTAATTTCTTTAAAAAATTCGTACCCTAATTTATTTAAAAGGTAAGACTATTTAAAAACCGTAAAATTATATTTATAACGCAAATTAAAACGGAAAAGAAGATATTAAAGAATAAAAACTAACCCGTTCGTTAAAAATATATAAAGATAATTGCTTTTAAATTTATTTAATAGGAGAAAGAAGTTTTTAAAATTTTATAAAATTAATTTTATAAAAAGTAAATCCTTTTTTATTATTATTTAGGCCGTTAAATATTCTATAAAATTAATATATTATTCGAATTTAGTTTCGATTTGGTTATTTTCTATTTGAAAAATAATTCCTAGGATAGTAAATCTTTTTTTATTACGGATATCGAACCGATTATATTTTATAATAAGTGGTTTTCGAACGTTAAAAAGCGGTATTAGTTTATAAAATTCGAAATCGCTTATTTCGTATAAATTTATAAAATAATAAAGTAAATTATTTAATTATATTATAAATTAATAATTATTTTTACCGATTATAAAGTAATTATTAATATCGTTCGTTAAATTACTTTAAAAATAATAAATTTAATTAAATTTAATCCGAAGTTAATTACGGCTTTAATTTACTTATCCCAATTTAACTTCAATATATAATATATTTTTAATAAAATTAACGTAATCCTAAATACCTTATCCCAATTATTATTTAAAATACCCTACCCCGACCTAAAGGCTAATAAATTGGACGATATATAGAAAAACTCCGTATATTCAATTTATATTTAAATAATAGACGAAATTAAGGCGGATTTCGTTAAAAACTATATAAAAGATATTTATTACTCCTAAGTTATAGAAAAACTAAAATTCTACGCCGAAAGAAACGCGCGTTATAATTTCCTTAAAAACCGATATTTTAAATACTAATTTTCTAAAAATAATTTATTATATTATAAGGCGTATAACAGCGTAATTCGATTATATATACCGTATAATTATTTTAAATCAATTTTTAAAATAATTTATAACGATAAATATTATTTCGGCCCGTCCCGAATAGCGAAAGAATTAAAAGGTTTATTAATTCTACGGCTATTACGCTAATTTAAGACGTATATTTCCTATTACCTTAAATATAATAAATTAAAGATAAATTGTAAAGCGATTCCTAATTAGTTCTAATTCGTAATCCTTAAGCTAATTTTATATTATATAATTTATATCGATTTTATAATAGGTTTATTTAAATAGCCTTATACATTAACGATATAGGGAAAAGAGAATTTCGATTTATTTATAACGGTCGTTTACGCTTTTAATAAAAAAGTTATTTTAATTTTAAAGAAGATAATTTATTTAACGAAAGATTAAGTAAAGAAATTCGTAACGATATTATTATTTTGCGATTAGGGCTTATTCCGCGTAATAATTAACGATCGAAATTTAAAATTCCTATCCGAAATTTAAAAAATTATATTCAATAAATTAGGTTATAAATTAATACATATTACGGTATAATATTCTTAAATTAATAGAAAAAACGAAAAGAAAAATTAGGAAATAGAATTCGCTATTAAATATTATACCGTTAAAAATTTCGATATATTTTAATTTAATATTTTATTAACGCTTTAATATAATATAAATAATTCCTTATTTATTTTATTAAATTTAATCCCGAACGAATTAGTATTCGGTTTTAAATTTAATATTATTTTAAATTTTATTAAATTATAAAATTTAAAAGATTATAACCTTAAAACGATATAAAAATTATATAACTAAGAAATTAACGACGCTTTAAATTAGGCCGTTATAAAATATAAACTCTTATATAATAAATTATACCGGCTTTTATCCTTTAAAATCGGAAATAAAGTAATAATCCGATTTTATAAAAAGTATAACCCCGTAAGCGAATTTTTACGAAAATTCGGTTAATAAAGAATCGGCCCTTTTAAAATAATATATAAAATTAACGATTTAATTTACGAATTTAATATACTAAAAACGTAAAGGATTTATAAAGTAATTTCCTTAATATATTTTCGCGAATACCCTAAAAACGAAGATTTATTTAATAGGAAGGGGAACGATAAGCCGGATCGTATATTTATCGAAGGAAATAATAATTAATTCTATTTTTATAAAGTAAAACGATTATTAAAATAACGAATAATTTAAATAAAGAACGGACTATATATCGATTATAAAGTAAAATAAAAAGGCTATAACTATAAATCGAATATTTAAGAACCCCGTAATATAATTAGAAAAATAGGTTTTATAGAAAATAGCCGGTAATTAATTAAAGAATACAAAACGTAACTCCCTATTTAATTTAACGAATTAAAAAAACCCGAAGAACCGGACTTGGCTGTATTAATTTACAATATTTAAATAATATATTACTTAAAAAGGAAACCGGACGTACTTTCCCTCCCCAAACCCGGTTTATCCTAAATTAATAAAATAATTAAATATTAATTATTTATTATATATAAACCGCAATATAATTCGCCCTATAATATTTAATGTATATAAATTAACCTTCGGCCAAATTTTTTCTCATCCTTAAATATTTTAATTAAATTATATAATTAAAATAAACCTATAATCTAAAATTAATTATTATAATAATTACCGTAAACGATTTAATTATACCGAATTAAAATAAATTAATATATTTATACCGCTCTATTACCTATATATATAACAATAATCCTATTATTTCCAACCTTTTTATTTTTAATATTATAAAAGCGATCCGCGAAATATAAAATTAAAAAGGTTAATACGTCCTAAATTAAATTAATTATATTCCAGGTAAACCGAATTAAGATTTAAACGTCTTTAAACGCTTATAATTCAATTAAAATAAAATATTTTATAATCTTTATAACGATAATAAAAAACGAATTAAAATAATCCTAATTATTTATATAATTAATAATTCTTAGATTTCGTAAACGAAATATTATAAAAAGATTATTAAATTCCTAAACGCAATTGAAAATAGGGCTTACTTTATAAAAATCATAAGAAATTTACTCTATAAATTAAATATTATTATTTAAATTGCAATAACCGTAGTATATTAAATTATAAAATCGCTAAAATCCTTCTACGAATAGGATAAACGGAATAAAAAAACCGGTATAAAAATTTATAAAATACCTTTCTACGTACGTTAATATAAAGCGAACTTTAAATTAATTTAATGCGAATAGAACGTTAAAATATCCAAAAATTACGAATAATACGCTAAGCCTCTTTTAAACTTCATTTTAAAAAAATACGTTTAAATATATTAATTCGACGTTAATTTCAATACCGATATTATTATTAAAAAGGACGTAAATAATAAAACTTTCGCTATTATATAAAAGTATTTTATTTATTAAAACTCCGAATTCTAAATTAAATAGAACGTTTATAAAAAAAACGTCGATAAATTCAAAAATTAAATAGAAAAGAATATAGCCCCGGCCGAATTCGACGAAGCTATTTTTAATATTAATTTAAAAGCTAAACCTAAAGGAATTTAAATTAATATATACTATACTAAATTTGAATTAACGTTTACTATAAAAGGATTAACCCCCGTTAAATAACCCTAAACTAGTACGTTCGAAAAATTAAACCTACCTTTAAATAATAAATTATAAATCGCCCTAATTAAATAACCTGTTATCTTATATAATATTATCTTCGGTAATTCGCCGCTTAATAATATTATTAACGAATTTATCGCTATAATTAAATTTAATTTAATTCTTTAAATTAATAAAATTACTTTTTTAAATACCCTAACGATATTAAGAATTAAAATCCTTAATATTTTTAATATTATTAATTATATTAAACTTAAAAATTTTACCGCCTTTCCAATTCGAATTATTATCCTTATTTAAAATACCCTAATTAAATCGATTAATTTTATTAAAATTTTTACCGCCGATTATATAATTAAAAAGAAATAATCCGTTTCCGACTTTAACTCTAAAACTTTTAAACGGTTTAAATCCTTTTTAATTATAAATTCGTCTTCCGAAATAAATTCGTTACCGAATTTTAAACCGGATTAAAATTTAAATATAAATATAATTAATTTTAATAACCGTTTTATTTGTAATAAAACGGCTTTTAATATAAATACTACTCTAATTATAAATAAATTATTTAATATAATTATAATTAGCCGAACTATTTCGACCCTATAACGTATCCTCTTCGGTTATAATTATATTAGAATTTAATTTCTACCCAAATTAATTATAAATACGACCCCGAATTATAAGTAAAAAGCATTCGATAAATTAATTAAATATATTAAATATTTCGAAGAATAAAATAAGAATTAATAGGAAGAAATTAATTACTTTAAAGATAGCGCCGAAAGGTAAAAATAGGCATTTAAATTAATATTAATAAATTTTTTATATTTTAATAATTATAAATAGGCTAATAAGTATTACTAAATTATTTAGAATATAACGAAGGACCGTACCCTTAAAGGATTATATAATTTAATTAAATAATACTCTTACGCCAACCTAATTTATATTTAAATTAGCCTTAAAATAATTATAATCGATAATCGCTTTAAAGTTTAAAATATTAATAATAATAAATAAAACGTCCGCGACGTCTATAATTATAACGGTAAAGTATTTATATATATCGCTAACGGCTTATTCGCTAATTGGGAATTCGAAATTTACGGAAACAATATATATAATAGCGCTAATAAAATCGTTATTTAAATTACCGAATATAGTATTAAGGAAATAAATAATTAAATCGGCCGTAAAAAATAAATAATATAAAATTCGGAATTTAAATAAATAGGCAATAAGGGTATATATTTGAACGAATTACCGGGACGGTAGTAAATTAACGTAGGGGGTAATTATAAAGGGAAAAAGGAAATAGGTCGAAACGAACTACGATTCGATATTAAATCGGTCGTAGACTTACCTTCTTCTTTAGGTATCGTAAGAGTCGGGTTAGGGACGACCCGAATTGATTCCTATATATAAGTAGATAACCGAGAGGTCGAGCCTCGATTCGATCTCTCTTTTAAATTAATTATCGTATTCTATAATCATTTAGTTCATTAAGGACTTCACGTTGTAAATTTGTGCCATTTGACATTATCCCGTTATTTATATTCCCGATCTTTTTCTATTTTCTTTCTTAATTTTTCGTCTCCTTCCTTTATATAATAAACTTTACAATATTTTATTAAACACTTACCAACTATATTAATATATTTATTTTACACTATATTTTATTTATATTATTTACTAATTTAAATTTAGCCGAACTATAAAATCTATATTACGGGTAATTACTACCCTTCGCACTACCCGGCGTAGAACGTTATAATAAATACAACTTTATTTAATCCTTAATAAATTCTTAATTAATACTAATTAAAACCTTTTTAACATTATTAAAACAATATAGTTATTATCCTATATAATAAAATATATTACCGTTTTTTAAACTTCTAAAGAGCGATAATTATTATATATAACGTTAATAGAAAATTCACTAATATATATTAACTTCGGCGTTACCTAGAAACCTTCTATAATTAAAACCGCCCAATTATTTCGCTTTATAATAAAAAACCGAGTAATTTAATAATTTCGAAAGGTAAACGTACGTTTCGTTTCTCTTTCTCCTATTCCTTAATTATTAAGAAATTCCAAATTACTTTAACTATTTCCTTTAAATAATTTTAACGGACTCTAAAATTACCGAATAATAAAAGCGTATTTATCGTAAATAGCCGGTGGAACGGCCTTTAATAATTCTCTTCACTAATATTACATTTAATTCTATATATTTAAAAATAAATCCTTCCTTTATATATTATCCTTCCAATAATAAAATTATTATATATTTTTATATTTAATATTATTTCCCGAATAATACAAATATATATTAACGTAAATATATATAAATCCTAGACGCAAATTCCGTAGCCTAATAATTTCATCCGAATTTTAATTCTTAAAACTAAGAGCGATTAAATATCGAATTTAAATTTAAGAATAAATTTCTAGAGAGCGATTTTTTTAATATCTTTTTCGGAAATATAATTATTAAGCCGGACTACCGAACCGAGCCGAATAACGTACAAAATAATTATTATTAATTTAATAAGGTATATTTTATTTACGTTTTTGTAAATTCTTATTTAATATTAATAAATATCCAAATAATTTTATATTCAATATAACGCTAACCCTATTAATTATAATTTTTCTTCTTTATTATTACCTAAGGAAATTCGTCGTTTACTTTCCGTTAAAGATAATATAATTCCTAACCGTAATTAATAAATAAACGAATAATCTCCTATTTATCCTAATCTTATTACAATTAATTAAAATACTTTAATAATATTAATAATTAATACGCCTTAACGAAATAAAGGAAATAACGAATTAAGAAGGTTATTAAATAATTTATCTTTATTAAATTCTCTATTACTTATTAGTAATTACGAAGACGAAATTTAATTCGAAGAACCGTATACCGATTTAATTCGTCCGTTACTATTTTATTATAATATAATAGATTCTTCGTTTCCCCTCTTTTAAAATTTATAATTAATAAACGAAATTTTAATAATAGTAAATAAAAAAAGTAGCCGGTATTTAAGGAACCGAAAAATATCTTCGGTATAAGTAATTTTGTAAGGTTACGCACAATAACAAGCTGATCAAATTAATAGATTGGTGATGTATTTGGAGGGAGAAGAAGAGAGAGGGGCGGAAGGTTTGGAGGTCTAAAAGTCTAGTGTGGTTAGGGTAGGGCACGGCACAGACTAGGCACAATGAATGTGCTAGTTAGTGTGCAACCCAGTAAATGCCAGACCCACCAACAAATTTCGTCGTAATAATTGCCTTCCGACGAAAAACTTCCTTAATAAAGATTATTCGGTAATTAAATTCTAATTTCGGCAATTAGAGGAATAGGTTAATTTTAACGGGGGAAAAATAATAAATAAAAGATAAAGGGTTCGTAATTATAATAAAAACGGAATGGCTACTAAGAAGTAATAATAATTATAAAAATATAATTCCTTGCTATTTATATCTTAAGAATATTTATCCTATATTAAATAATTTCTTATATCTTCTTCAAATCTTTATATTATTTAATATATATTAATTATTATCCCTTTATTTCCTAAACCCTTACGTCGATTTTATTTACCTCCTATTAAAACCTTAATAAAATTTTACTAATACCCTATTAATACCCTCTAAATATTATTATACGCCCTTCGTATTTATCCTATTAAGCGATATATTTTATATTGCCGGTAAAGATTAAATATAATTTCGAAAAGGGGATGCCGGTTTAAACCGAGAAAGATTAGAATTCCCGGACGGGTTATAATACTAAATTTTAAAGGCTAAAGCTATATCGAAATTTTAATTCTTAAAGGCGGATAGTATATTTACCTTTTATATTCTAAAGCCCGAAAGTATATCCGTCTTATAAATTAAGGATTCCGAAAGCATTTTAATATTCTTAAAAATTATTTACGAAATAAATAATAGAAAATAAATAATAATTTTTTAAAATATATTAATTAATTTAGTAATTTATTATTTAATAATCCTTAACCGATTATTAATAACCTCTTTAATAATATTCTAAATTTCGTTTATATCGATTTACTTACGGGTATTATTCAATTAGGTTAATATAAATAAAGGTAAAGGAGATATAATTTTTTCCTTATTTTTCTTATTATATTTACGTAATATAAACGGTATTTCCGCCCCCTCTTCTAATATACTAATTTAACCTAAGAATTTCGAACGAATTTTTTTATAAAGCCTATAAAGTAATTTAAATACGAAATTAAATAAATTTTAATAACGTCGATAAAAAACTTTATTTACTTCCTATTAAGAAGTAAATTAGAAGAATTTTATATATTAAAAAACCGGATAGAATTAATAGTAATATTATCGTCCCTATTTTTAAACCGCTTTTTAAAGGGTATTAATACCAAAAAGCTTCCTATAGCGTAAAAAAGCAATTTAAATTTATAAAACGCCCTACGAATTTAATAGGAAATATCCGGTAAATTATTATCGTTATCGTTACTATTATTATTTATATCGTTAATATTACGAACGACGTGGTCACGAGAGGCAAGCTTAATACGTTAAATCTAAATCTATTGTAGAATTATAAAATAAAGAAGAAAAGAAGAAACGAGTAAAAGGTACGCCCCGCGCTAGGGTTTTATACCTAAACGCGGGCGACCTACGAAGGCGGTACGCAATTACGTACGTTAGTACAGTCAACCTTTATTAGGTAACCGCCCGAGCGGCAACCGGTCCGCTAAATAGGGACCCTATCCGCTAGCGCCGTAATATTACCCCCCCTTCCGAAAAAGATTCGCCCCGAATTTTTAAAATATTAGAATTATTATTATATATAAAGTAAGTCCTTTATTTCTTAGCGCCTACTATCCTCCTTAACTTCTTTATACCTTTCTTTAAAGGAATATTATTATTTAAATAATCCTTATTAAATTCTTCTACTTCTATTTTTTATAATTATTCTTTTAAATATAACGGCGGGCTTAAATACTTTAAGTACGCTTCGTAATAGGTTTATAATAATTTAAATAAATTTTTAAAATTTTTAACGTTATAAAACTTCGGGTCTAGGTTATATCCCTTCTAATTTATTCGGTATTAAAATTTGCTAAAGTATACCTAAAAAGCTAAAATCTCTTTTATTTCCTATTTAATATTATTATTAATATATTCTCCTATTAACTTTTTTAATTTTTAATTGGGTAATAGGTTATTAAGGTATTTCTTTAACCGATTTATATAAAAAACGTTTATTCCCTTCTACCCTTTTAAAACTTTTAATTTAAATAAATAATTATACTTCTCTTTAATTTTAAAATATCGGTTAGTTAAAGGAAAATCGAATTTATAATTTAGCCGGTCGGTAAATTCATTCCGTTTAATAATAAATACTTTATTTCTAGGACCGAAATCCGGGACGCGCTAATATTTATTTATTTATTTAACTATTCGTTCTTAAATTTTAATAATATACTCCTTAGCCTTCTCTACGAAATTTTAAATTTATTCTATTATTTTTTATATATTTTTATAATTAAACTTCTCTTTAATTATTAATCGAATGCCGCTAAAATTTATACGTACTTTTTAATTTAAGGTATTAAATATAAGGAACCCTTTTAATACTTCGTATAATTATATTCCTCCTAAATTATTATATAATATTTTTATCTAAACGGTATTTATTATTAGGATTATTTCCGATTAATTATTTTAGAAGTAATTAACAAAAGGATAAAAATATTAATCGAAATATTTATTTATAATCTCCGCCTATTTAGCGGTTTAATTATAACCCGAGGAAATTAATTTTTATTAAATATTGAAAATCTTTACCAATTCGTTTATAAAATTTAAAATAAATTAAAGACCTTTATTCGAAATAATTTCGTTTAATAGGCCGTAAATATAATATAAACCTTTATAATATATATGGGTTACGTTTTTAATAATTACCGTAGTAAAATAAAGGATAATTTATAATATTTTATTTAATTAATTTATTATTATAAATACGTTATTAAATCCTTATTTATTTTTAGGTATCGATTTAAAATTTATAATTAAATTCTATTAAGTACGCTAGGCCGTCGGAATAGGCTTTAATTTACTAAGTATTTTATTACGGGGAACCTTCAAAGCATAGTATATTACGCAATTAGCGACGAAATAATCGACGTTATTAATTATTTTTAATTATTAATATTATATAGAAATTAAGCGTTTTATTTTATTCCGGCCTAGATAAGCGGTAGTAATTTTCGCGTATAATTTATAAATAATTTAAGTTTTTAAAGTATTAAATAGTATAATAAATTTATCGAAATAGGTAAAGATTTTATTAATAATAAATCGATACCCGTTCTCCCCCCTTTTAATTATATTTCGGTAGATTTTTAGGTTTAGGTAAATTTTATTCTCGAATATAAAACGATTTATTAAAAAGTATCCTTCTAAGCGTTCTTCGTAATTACCTTCCGTAATTTTTAAATTAATTTTTATAAAAGTTTTTAAAGACGAAATAAATACGTAAACGGTAATAATATTATTAATTATATTATTAAATTATATTATATAGCCGTCCTTTAAATTTTTAAAGAATTAGAGGGTATATTAAACCTCCTATTTAATTTTTTAATTCTTTAAATTTTCCGCCTTCTTTAATAAAGTATTAACCGCTTTATTCTCCTTTCTTAACCGATATAATATAATAAAATAGTATTAGGATAAGAATTTTATTTAATTTATTTGCTATAAATTTAGAAATCTTTTAATATTAAATTATTTAAACGCTTCGTTATCCGTAAAGATTAGGAAGGGTTCGTATAGGCCGATAAATTTTATCCGCTAATATTATAAGGTTTTAACGATAGCTATTAATTTTTTATTATAGATTAAATAATTATATTCTATTCTATATATAGTTTCGGAATAAAAGGTAATTAAACGCTATTTATTATTAATTAATTAAAATAAGATTCCCGTTATTATTTTATTTAAAGCGTCCGTTTCTACCCGTATTGGCCGTTTATATTTAAAATACATTAAGATAAGTATTAATAATAATTATCCTTTAAATTCTTCGAAGGTAATTTAGTAATCCTTATTCTAATTAAAGACTTTTCCTTTTTTCGTTATTATTATTAATAATTTAGCAATCCGGTTATAATTTTTAACGAAGCGTTAATAAAAGTTATAAAACTTTAAAAAGGATTATATTCTTTATATATTTATTAAAACTTATTAATCTTTTACGACTACGATCTTTTAAAGGTCGACGGATATATTATCGGTTTCGATAATAAAACTTAAAAATTTAGTCTTTTCAATATAGAATTCGTATTTATCCAAATCCGTTTATAATTTTATTACTTCTAACTTAATTAATACCTTTTTAATATAAATTTTATATTCCTTTAAATTATTCGAAAAAATAAGAATATTATTAATATACGCGCTATAAAAGTTATTAAAATATTTTATTAATATTTTATTAATATATTATTAGAACGTTAATAATCCGTTAATTAATTTAAAGGGTAGGATTTTATACTTATACGTATTGTATTTTATTCGGAATATTGTAAATTCTTCGTTATCGGGGTGTATACGGATTCGATAGAAGGTCTATTTAATATTGATCTTCGAGAAAATTTTCGTTTAATTAATTTTAATAATAGTTTTATTAATTAAGAGAAGAGAGTACCTATTTTTCTTTATAATAACGTTAAATTTCCGATAATTTACGTAGAATTTTAATCTTCTATTAACTTTAAGTACGAAAAGGATAGGCGTTATTTAAAATATAGAATTATTTTCAATAAAGCCTTTAACTAATATTTTATTTACGTATTTTTAATAAGCCTTTAATTTATCGATTAATATTTTATATAATAAATTATATTTAAAATCTTTAAACTTTATTTCGTTTATTAAATCGATTTTATAATCGTTAGTATAATAATCCGGTAAAATATTAAATTCCTTTTTATTAAATACGTTTAAATATTTATAAGCGTATTTAAGGATTTCTTTTTTAATTCGCTTACGTAATTCTACTTTATTTTTAGCGAAAGTTTATTTTTTGCAATCGTTAATAAATCGGTCGAATTTGTAAAAATTAATTACCTTTATATATTCCCGTTTAGCGAATATAAGAAAAACGTCGGTATTAATTATTATAAGGTCGTTATAATATTTATACTATTTTACGTTATTTCTTTTTAATCGGTATCGGCCTTACGCGTTTTCGCTTTGGAGGGGGTCGTTTTTTCGTTTAATTTCCAATATTTCGATATATTCTCGTTACGTAGGTATCGCGTTTTCCTCCTCTATTTTTAAGGCGTATTAATTTAATAATTGTTATTTTATTTTTATTAAATCTTTATTTTCTCTACGTTGGATTAATCGCTCCTTTAATTCTTTAAATAGTTCGATTAATCGGCCGGGTTTTATTAAGGGCGATAGTATTGCATTTTTAACGAATATTTCGAATTTTTAAATACGTTTATTGAAAATCGATAATATTATAATTACTTTATCGAAAATAAAATTAGCGTTAGCGATATCGATTAAGACCTTATATTTTTTTAGCTAGTATTTGCTTAGGATAATATTGTACCCCGAATTAACGATAATTATTACTTCTTTATTAAATTACTAATTTTATATTTTAATAATTCCCTTTAAATATTAATCGATTATTTCGCTATATTGCCCAGTATACTTTCTTATAGCGTAAGGATAAAAATTATATAATTTTTTTATTCCTTATTTAATTATATTATTAATAAAATTTTTATTTATAAAAATATTATTATTTATTCTTAAATTAATGAACGTATCGTTTGTAAATAAAGTTTTTCTATTATTGCCTATTATAATATAGGATATAATTAACGCGGGTTTACTTAAATAATCTTTTAAAAAACTTTTATTTATTTTTATACTCTCTAATAGTATTTCTTTTAAGTTTTTTCTAAAATAAATATTTATTAATTTAATCCTTAGGAGGTATCACAGGATTATACCTATACTATACCCGGTATACGCACTAACCACTTATATAAGTACCTAAATCCCTAGCGACTATTCCCAATTATAGTACGTATACTATAACTCGACATAGTCCAGATCTAATCACCTATAATTACGTACAATATTACATAAGTACGCACGGACTAGGGTATAGGCTCGCGCCTATATATTTAATCCTCCGTATATACTTCTCCCTTCCTTTCCTTCGTATAATAATATATATTTTATTATATATTTAACGGTACTAACGCTATCCTTTAATAATTTATTATACCTTCTTTAACGCTACGCACGTAATTCTCGAGGAAAATTAATCGTTAATTATATTAATTAATATTAAAATTCGTTTCCTTAGCGGTTAACGCTCTAGCGATAATCCCGTAATTAATTTGAATTAAATAATTACTAAGATAAATATTATTATTATAATCGTTCGTATTCTCTTTTCCTTTATATTTATTAAAATATATTAATTTAAATAATTAATATCCGATCTAATCCCCGCCGTAATTATTAATACCTTTATTACGGTTATTACGTTTTTTGAAATTAAAAATATCAATCCTTATAATATCGAATTTTAGAATTAATTTATTAATATTATTTATATATTTAATAATAATTCTATTATTAATCCGGTTTTTATTACCCAAACTTTTAATTTAAATAATTACTTTATATTCCCGGCCGCCGTTTACGCATTCGCCCGCTTTATATAATCCAACGTTATTTCCGTTACTACCGAATTCTAAAATACTAAGGAAAACCTCTAATAATCCAAAGACGAAAATAATTAATTGTATTAAAATTTTAATTAATTCCGTATTTTAATTTAAAATAAGGATTAAATTAATATAATTCTTAATATTAATTTTACAATTCTTAAAGCTAATTATACTTTTCAATTTTCGGACGCCGCTACTAAATAATAAACCTAATACGACGCCTATAAATAAGCTTTCGTTAACGCCGTTTTCTAATATAACGATATCGTTAACGACTTTTAAATTTATTTAATTACCCTTTAATAAAGCCTATCCGACGTTCAAAAATATTATTCTAACCTTAAAATTAATTCTTAGAATGTAATTAAACGTAAAATAATTAAATATTAAAAAATAATTAATAACTTTCGTTAACGTTTATTTAAATTTATTAACCCCGCGTTTATACCCCTATTTAACGATAATAACGATAATAATTCTAATTCTAATAATTCCGAATCCGAATTTAATAATATAATTATTAACAACCCAATTGGAAATAATAGCAGTAACGGCTATAGGTCGATATTATATATTATCGTTTCCCCCGCTTTCGATAATATTAATAAAGCTCCTAAAAAAATTATTAAATTTCGTTAATAATATATTAATATCCTATTCGCTTTCAAGGATAAACCCTCCGCCTTTAAAATCGAAAATATTAAATTTTCCTTAATCTCCCGCTCCCTTTATAATAAACCTTAGGAAGTAATCGAATCCGAATTTATTAAAATTCTATTTAATAAACCGGCTAAATAACTTACTACCTTTAATTTATTTAAATAAATAATTAATAAATATAATAACGTTAATACCGTAATTTAAATTTATTATAAATTCGAAGATTTAAAAATAGGTAAAATAAAATAATTTAATTTCGAAGATAAATTTATTACTATTATCGAACGTTATTAATTTAATAATAATATAAAGATTTATTATTTCTATTAACGTTTAACCGAACGCTTCCGTAATATTATTACCCTATAACGCCCTTAATTTAAAGATAATAAATTCGACGAATAATTCGAAATAACTTACAATTTCGCTAAATAATTCGAATAGAAGGATTAGTACGATAAAATTATTAACCCCTATTATAAATTTAATATTAATAATTCCGCTATTAATTCTAATTCCGCCTTTAATAATACGAACGGTTCTATTCCCGAATTTACTATTAATGAAGGCGGTATTATTATAAATTTCGATTCTATATCTACTTCTAATATTTAAATTTCCTATATAATTAATAACAACGTATTTTAATACTATATAAAAATTAATATTTATACCCGTTATAATTATAAAAGCTATTTTTCCGCCGAATATAAGGGTCGTATTTAATTTAAAAAAGAAGTGCCCGAATATAAATTACGTAAAAAAAGAGAGAAGGAGAAAAAAGAAAAGAAAGATAAAAAGGAGAAAGAGAAAAATAATAATAATAATAATAATTAATAATAGCGCCCCGTTTAAAGTTAATACGGATACGGCTAATATAATTATTATAATATTAACGCTATAAATATTCCCGTTCCTAATATTCTAATTTTTAATTATTTTATATTATAATAATAATTTATTTACTACCCTACTTTTATATACCTTTACGGCTTTGTAGGCCTAATTATAAATAACGAAAATAATTTTATTAACGGCTAGGGAAATATATAACCTCCTGCTTAAATCGTAATTAAAAGCTAATATTTATTAAATATAAATAAGGAGGAGGATAATTAAGGAATATCCCTATAATTAAATTTAAAATTATTAAAATTAATAAATCTTTTATAAATAATTATTATAAATACCCTAATTTATTAAATCTTTTTATTTATTTATTTTATAAACTATATAAAATATATTATACTATATTTATTAATAACGGTTATATTACCTTAGGGTTTATTAACCGTTATTTCGTTTTACGTAATAATTTCCTAATTTTTAAATTCTAATTCCCTAAATTCCTATATTTCGTTAATAATTAAACGAAGGGGAATATTACGTATTTTAATCGTTTAATTATAAATACCGGCGTATATTATAAGTTTATTAATCTCTTTATTTATAATTTTATAAAGGATAACCCTATTATTTTCGGATATCTATAATTAATTTATTATACCTTTAATATCGATTAACCTAACGATCGCTTTATTTTCGGCTCCGCTTACGAATAATATAATTATTTTCCCTTAAAAATACCCTACTACCTATATTATATACCGTTATTATATAAATATAACGTTAATACGCCTTTAATTATTATTCTTAACGGTATACCCTTTATTATTACTTTTAAGAATTCCCCTAAAATGCGATTAATATATTAAAAACCCTCCGTTTTAAACGTCTTTAATAAAAGAAAACCGGATACCCCCGTTTTACCGTCGGAGGCCGCTCGTTAGATTTTTATTTCTATAATCGTTAAACGCGCCGTTTATTAATATTTTAATAAATTTAAGTAGAAAATCGCTAATAAAACGGGTATAGTCCCTATTAATAAAATTATTAGCGGTTAAATTCTTATATTAATAATTATAATACGTTATTACCCCTTTCCTTTATTACGTATAATCCTTATATTATATCGCTTAATTAAAAGAGTATGTACCTTTTTCTTCGATTATTAAACGCTAATTCGCTTTTATTATATTTTTAAAAGACCCCTCGATTTAATTAATATTAAGGAGTTCTTAGTAATTATATTTAATTAATTCGCTAAGAAATATAAACTTCAAATTATTTATATAACGAAGGTGAATATAATAAAAAATATTTAATATATAATAGACGAAAATAAAGTAACGGAAGAAAAAAGTACTTTAACCCCGAACGTAATTAATAATAACTTTATAATTAATATAATTAAAAATATTATAAATAATAAAATAATTTATTATAAAAAGTTTTTCGGTAGTAATTATTATATTTAAATTAATATATTTTATAATATTAGAAGTAAAGAAATTATTAAAGCAATTAAAATCTCCGTTTTAATTATACTTATAAACGATACTTCCAATTTTTAAATTTACAAAGAGATTATTAACCGTTATTTTACTGCCAATAATATTAATATTAATAAAATTATATTTAAAAATATTATTAAATTCTATAAAAAGGTAAATAAACCTTTAAAGACCGACGCTTAAATTTAATAAAAATTATTTTAATAATATTAATAATAAACGAATAATTTCTATTAAAAAAGTATTAATATATTACCCTCCAATTAATTTTATAATTTTAAATTCAAATTCAAATTTAGCGCTATATTACCCGCTTCCTATAATTATACTTTTAACCTAAAAAAATTTAACGTTATTAAAAAATAAATTAACGATAATTTAAAAAAGAAATTTATCCGGCCGTTATAATTAAAAGCCTCCGCTCCTATATTTTTAATTAAAAAGCCGGGAAGAGGAGTCCGCGTTTATATTAATTACCGGGGTATTAATAACGTTATTTTTAAATCCCGCTACCCGCTCCCGTTTATTAAAGAAATATTTAACGCTATTTACCGCGTTAAAATTTTTATTAAATTAAATATTATTATTACCTTTAATTGGATTTGTATTAAAGAAGGTTATAAATAATTAACCGCGTTTATAATAAAGTTTAGGCTATTCGAATTTTTAATTATATTTTTTAATTTTTAGGGCGCCCTTAACGCCTTTTAGAATTATATTAATAATATTTTATATAATATTTTCGACGTTTATATAACCGTTTATTTTAATAATATTTTTATATATTTTAATAATGAAAAAGATTACGAATAATATATTAATAATATTTTCGAACGCTTAATTAAAGCCGATTTAAATATAAATATTAATAAATATAAATTTTATACGAAATATATAAAATACTTCGGCCTAATTATTATATTAAATAGTATCGAAATAGATTTAAATAAAATTAAAGCCGTATTCGATTAAGCGTCCCTTTAATTTAATAAATCGCTTTAATAATTCTTCGGCTTCGCGAATTTTTATTGGCGTTTTATTAAAGTATTTTTAACAATAATATCCCTATTATACGAATTAATAAAGAAAAACGTACTATAATTATAATTTGACCGTTATTAATCCGCTTTTAACGTATTAAAAAAGGCTTTCGCGACCGGACTTGTATTAAAAATTTATAATTAAATTAAGAAAATTATAATCGAAATAAATATATTTAATTAAATAATAAGGGGTACGCTTTTATAATATAACGACGACGGAATATTATACCTAATTGCTTACTTTTTAATAAAATATATAATTTAGGAATATAATTATACCATTTATAATAAAAAATTCTTAACTATTATTAAAGCGTTAAAAGAATAATAACCCGAATTTAAAGGAATATAATAATTATTTAATATTTTAACGGATTATAAAAATTTAAAGACTTTTATAATTAATAAATAATTTATATAGTGGTATATACGTTAATTATAATTCTTATTATATTTTAATTTTTAAATTTAATATACTTTAGGATTAAAGAATTTACGCCCCGATACCTTTAATAAGAAGTTTAACGATATCCCCGCGGGTATTAAAGACGAACGCTTTATTATTTATTAATATACCCTTTTTTAACCCTTATAATTTATAAACGGTTACTTCGATAAAAAAGATCTAACTTCTTATTACTCCCTCTCTTTAATAAACGATTATAAAAATAAATTAATTAATAATATTATTTTAAATAATTACGAAAATTCTATATTCCTTTAAAAAGCGGTCTTTACCCTAAATAATTTAAATAACCGTAATTAATTAATTTCGATTCGTAAAATCCTTTATAAAACTTTTAGCGAATATTAAATTACCCCTAACAATATTATTAAATAGTACGACCGTATAATAATCGATTTTTATAATAAAGAATTCTAATTTTAATTAATTAATTATTAATATAATTCGCTTAATACGGACTACCCTAATCGTAACGTTATTTACGAATTCCTATCCCGAAAATTTTATTAAAAGGGTATAATTAACGACGTACGTATATTTTATAAAGCTTACTTACTTTATATAAAGATTAAATTCCTTAAGTATAATTTTATTAACTTCTTTAAAACCTTACCCGTTGCGCTAATTCCCTAAATCCGTATTTCTATCGATTATATTATTCTATTCCCCGGTAATTTCTACTTTAATTAAGAATTTAAATATATTTATATCGTCGTTAACCGGTTAATAAAAATACGGTACTTTATATTAATAATTATATTATTAATAGAAAAATTAATCGAACGTTTTATCGACTATATTTATTACTTTTATAATTTTTTAAACTCTATCCTTTTGGATAGAGGTATTTAATTCGTATTACGATTTTAATCCTCTTTATATTAGTATTTGGGTATTAAGCGTATTTTAACCTCCGCTTTCTACCCTTAAACGAACGCTTAAACCGAATATATTAACGCGGAAATAAAATAATACCTCTAATTATATATTAATTAGGTATAAACCGATTAAACTAAATAACTTCCCTTCGTAAAATTCGCTAATAATAATATAATATCTTTATTAATAAACCTATTACTTTTCTTCGTTAATTATAATTACTACCCTTATATAAGTACCAAACTTTATAACCCCCTACTATTAATACTATTACCCGTATAATTAAAAGAATATTATAAAATTAATAAATTCGCCGACCGTTTCTATAAGATTTAGGACTTTATAATTTAATAAATTAAGCGTAATTAAGACCGGTACGAAGAGAACGCTAATAAAAAGCGGATCGATTTAATAAAATATAAGGAAGGGGATACTATCCTATTTAATACGTTTAACCTAATTAATAGTTATTTATATATTAAATTCTCCCTCCGTTAAGAAAAATTATTTAAAATTTTAAAAGCGGATTTATATATTATTAAACTATAATTACCCAATAATATAAAATATTTATTAATCTTCTATATTTTAATAATTTAATATTAAACCGGCTAAAATCTCCCCGGCTAAATCGTCGATTTTAACGTCCGTACTAACGAAGGTAGAATTATAATTCGCACTAACGATTACGAAGAATATATTAAATAAAAATTTAATAAATTGCTAAATATTAAATAAAAAGGAGAAAACCGTTATTAATACTATTTAATTAAATAGAAGGGCGATTATAACCTTATTTAAAAAAAAGTCGATAACATTATCGATTATAAAGTACGTTTTTAAAAATTTTACTATAATTACTTTAATAAATTAATACCGCCCCGCGTTAAAGAGCTTTTCGACCGCTTTAAATAAAAGGGAAAATACCTAATAACGGACCCTATTATTCGTAACGAATAACCTAACGCTAATACCGAACCCCGCGCTTTACGCCGCTATTCCGCCCGCTTAGTGTAACGATTCGCTATTTTTAAAACGGAATTATTATTAACCGAAAAGGAGGTAGAAGAAGGATTTATAGAAGTAATAACGAAGATTATACGATTTTTAATAAATAAATAATTTAAAATACGGCTAATATTACGGTTAAAAATATTTAATAAATTAATAAAGGATTTTAGGTTATAATTATATGTATATATAGATTTTTTTTTTTCAATTTTACGAATTTCTTTTAAAGGGGGATAATATTATAGGATTATACCTATACTATACTTAATATACGTACTAACTACTTATATAAATACCTAAATCCCTAACGATTATTCCTAATTATAATACGTATATTATAATTCGATATAATCTAAATTTAATTACTTATAATTACGTATAATATTACGTAGGTGCGTACGGACTAGGGTATGGGCTCGCGCCTATATATCTAGTCCTCCGTATATACTTCTCCCTTCCCTTCCTTCGTATAATAATATATATTTTATTATATACCTAACGGTGCTAACGCTATCCCTTGATAGGAGGGAATTTAATATTCTTAAAGTAGTTAATTTTCCGCTTTATTATTAGCTAATTTATCGTCTTCTTTATTTTTACGGTTATAATAATTAATAAATTCGTTAATACGGTTAGGGTTTTTATTATAACGGTTAAAATAATTATAAAAATAATATTTAATTTCCTTATATATAAAATACTTATTTTCTTCGAATAATTTATAAACTTCTTTACGAATTATATTAAGGGTACGACGGGAATTACTTCGATTACTATTACTAATATTAATATTATTATTAATAATATTATTAAAATTCTTATTAAAATTATTAGAACCTTTAATTTTATTAAACGAATTCGTAGAAGAAAGAAGTATTTTTATCCTTATCCCTATTATCTTTTTTGGCTTTATTATTATAGAAAATACATTAATTAATTTCGATTATTTTTTTAATTATTAAAGCATATTAATTAAAGGTAATATCCTTTTATTTATATCCTTAAAAGAGGGTATTCTAAATAGTACTTGGGAATTTTTAATTAAATTCCTATTTTTATAAATTAGGAGGGCGATTGTATTTTCTTACTAAACGTACGAATTTATTATGGAATTTTTAGAAATCCCTGCTTATTTCGAATTTTAAATCGTTAAATTCGTAAATAATTTTTTCCTTTTAATTATAATCGTAGTATTCGACGCGTAAATAGGCGAATAATTTATTAAAAATCTTAATATTATAAAGATTATCGGCGAAATAGGGTTTAAAATTTTAAATAATTTTATTAGTAGTATAATTTTTAATATATATTTTTTTAATTTTATTATCGGAAAAGTAGTCGGTATTTAATTTAAATTTATTAAAAATATAACGGTACTAAACGTTAAAGGTAATAATATTTTTATCTTTTTCGTTATAAAAATAGGGCGGATCCTTTTTTTTAATTAATAGGCGTTTCTAGTTAGCGGTAGAAAAGTCGGTAATAAGTATTTCTTTATAATATTTTTTATTATTATTATTTTTATTATAGTTAGTGCGGTTATAATATTTGAAATTCTCGGGGGTTAAAAAAGCGATTTTCTTTTTACGAAAATTAATATTTTCTTTACGGAAATTAATATTTTTTTTAATTAAAATAATAATTATAATATATAAATTAATAACATTACCGTCTTAAATAATTTCTATTCTTCTTAATTTTTCGGTTTAGATTTTTATAATTATTAAATTATTTTTAATTTTAGCGAATTCTTTTTCCTTTTTAATTAAATTATAACGGGTTTCGTTTTATTTAGCGAAGAAGCGGGGGTAAAACGGGTAATCCTTAATCGAAAAGTTATTTTTTTATTCGTAAAGGGTATTTTACTTATTAGTACGGCTATTATTAAACGGGGTATTATTTTAAGCCTTTTCGTCGTCGGATAGGTTATCGTTCTAACCGTTATTAAACGGGGTATTATTTTAAACTCCTTTATTAAAATAATCGGTAATTTAACGTAGTGCGGTAAATTAAGTTTAAAATTTACGGTTTTTTTCGTATAATACGGCGTTTTTATAACGTAAAGTTTCGTAATCGTCCGGTTCGAAATCGGGATTTTTATTTCCGTAGGCTTTTAATAATTAGCGCATTAGGAATATATTTTTATTTTATTCTTTACGTAAATCTTTACAGAAATATTCATTATTTATTTCGGCGTCCTTTTAATATTTTAATAAATTAATAGCGTATTTATATATTTATTTTAAATTAGTATTTAAATTAATAATAATAATTTAGTATTTTTATTATTAGGAAAGAATAATTTTAATTAAAATAGCCCGCAATTTAATTTCTTCGAAAATAGTACGTACGCTTTTAGGATCTTCGATAATAAATTTAAAAATATCGAAATATATTAATAAAATATTATCGTTATTTTATTTTTAATAATTTTAGCCCGTAGCTATTAAAACTTTAAAAATAAAGGCTAAATAACCTTTATTATATTAAGCTTAATATTTTACAATTATATTAATTTTTATATATAAGAAACCGAATAAATCTTTTATATTAAATATATAACGAACGTTAACGAATTTACTAATAACTTCCTAATTGAAAAACGTAATAACTTCGTTTATATTTTCCGGAATATTATAATCCTTTAAATTAAATTTATTAATATTACGTAATTAAATATTCTATTTTTCTTTAAGGGTACCGATCGTAATATCGCTAAATGAATAACGCTTAAAAATATCATTTTATTAAATAATTATATTAAAAATAATAAGTATATCCGTAATATCGAATTTAATTTATTCGACCGCGAATTTATTAAATATATTCTTCTTCTAAATTTCGTTTATTTAAACGCTTTCGGTAATAAATAATTTAATAGTTTTAACCGCGGTAATTTTTTCGTCGGGGGTATATACTATTATAATTAATTACGAGGGTATATATTATAATTACTTTAATCGGTAAATAAATTTGGAATATTTAAATACTTCCTTAATATATTAAGAATAATCTTATAATTATTACGAACGACGTAATTACGAGAGGTAAATTTAATACATTGAATTTAAATCTATTATAGAATTATAAAATAAAGAAGAAAAAAAGAAACGAATAAAGGGTACGCCCTGCGTTAAGGTTTTATATTTGGGCGTGGGCGACCTACGAAGGCGGTACGCAATTACGTGCGCTAGTGCGGTCAACCTTTGTTAGGTGACCGCCCGAGCGGCAACTAGTCCGCCGGACAGGGACCCTGTCCGCTAGCGCTGTAATAGTTAAGTTTTTCATCTTTTTATATTCCTTTTATATTAGCCTTAAATAAAAGTACCCCGGGAGATTCTATATAGAAATCTTTATTTCCCTCGTAATCTCTATTATTATTATAATTGGAATTACTTCTATTTGGGACTATAAGAGGGTATTACGCGTCGCTACCAACGTATTATATATCCTATATATCGGATACCTTTTTTATAATATAATTATATTATTCTAAGTTTACCTTTTTTTTAAATATTATTTAACGGGATATTAATATAATTTAAATAAAATATAAATAAAACGTTATTTATACTTTTTCTTATTTAGAATAAATTTATTAGTAATAGGATCCGTAAATTACGTTTTATCCTTCTTATACTAGTAATAATACGGCCTCTATTAAGCCTAAATATAGGAAATATTATAATAGGAAGTATAATAGCGGAAATATAGCTATTCGTTATAAATACGCCCCCTATTTAATAATTAGTAAATTAATAATAAAAAAAGACTAGGGAAATTAACGCTATATAAATTTTAACGAGAGGTAAATTAATCCCGAAAGTATAAATTATTTTATAATTTATTTCTACCGTTTAAGTATATATTAAAATTCTAATTCGGGCTTCTATTAATATTTTAAAAATATTAAGGTTGAAGCCGGATATTTAAATGATATCCTTTTTATATTTAGCCTAATTAAAGATTTTATTCTATAATTTCTTATCGTCGGTAATATAGGCTAAATTTTATATATATTAATTAAATATAATTAAAATTTTAATAAACGCGAAGTAAAGACTTATTAGGTAATTTATTAAAAATTTTTTCTTATTTATTATAATTCGTAGTATAAAAAAAACCTTCGGTATTTTACTAAATTATAGAATAGGTATTTATATTATAATTAATAAATACCCGCTTAAAATAAATTTTATATCCGATAAATATATAGCGAAAATACTCCTTCTATAATTAATAACTAAGGTTAAAATAATATAAATAGAGACCGAAAGCTATTATAAAATTAATAAAAATTATATACCGGGGGGATTCAAAAATTAAAAATATTTATATATATTTCCAAATTATTATTAATTTATATTTAAAATAATTAACCTCTAGCGAAAATTTTCTTTAATATTACGTTTATAAATATAAAGCCATTTCTACGGAATATTATAATCCTTTTTAAAAAGTTTAAAGAGTTCGAAAAACGCTTTATAATAAAAGAAGAAATAACGTTTATTAATATAAATTCGGGCGAAGATATATACTATAAAAATTTTAATAAGAGTTACTTTATAGGTTATTTTGGATATATTAATATATACTTACGTTTATTACCCTATTTTTATAAATAAATATAATTTCCGAAAATAATTTACGGATACGCTTAAAAGATATATTTACTTCGAAATACTCTATTTACCGGAATTTATCTATTTTCTTAAAAAAGAAGTAAATAATAATTATAATATTACCGTCCTAATAAAAATATTATATATATTAGTAAATATTATAAATATTAATATATAAATTTAATATTAAAAAAATCTTATTAAAATCTTAATAAAATTATAGAAAGGGTTTAGAAAGGGTTAGAAAAGGGTTTTAAAAGGGTTTAGAAAAGGTTAGAAAAGGGTTTAGAAAAGGTTAGGAATTTATACAATCTTTCCTATTTTATTCCCCTCTTTAATATATTTTAAACGCCGCTTTATTAAAACCAATTAGATAATTAATAAATTTAATCCGTTTAAAATAATAATATTAAGGGATAGCGTTAGCACCGTTAGGTATATAATGAGATATGTATTATTATACGAAAGAAGGGAAGGGAGAAGTGTATACGGAGGATTGGATATATAGGCGCGAGCCTATACCCTAATCCGTACGTACCTACGTGATATTATACGTAATTATAGGTAATTAAATCTAAACTATATTAAATTATAGCGTACGTATTATAATCGGGAATAATCGTTAGGGATTTAAATACTTATATAGGTAATTAGTACGTATACCGGGTATAATATAGGTATAATTTTATAATACTATCCCCCTTTAAAAAAAACTCGTAAAATTAAAAAAAAAATTTATATATATATATAATTATAATTTAAAATCCTTTATTAATTTATTAAATATTTTTAACTATAATATTAGCCGTATTTTAGACTATTTATTTATTAAAAACCGTATAATTTTTATTATTATTTTTATAAATCCCTCCTCTACCTCCTTTTCGGTTAATAATAATTCCGTTTTAAAAATAGCGAATCGTTATACTAAGCGGGCGGAGTAGCGGCGTAAAACGCGGGGTTCGATATTAACGTCGGGTTATTCGTTACGAATAATAAGGTCCGTTATCGGGTATTCTCCCTTTTATTCAAAGCGGTCGAGAAGCTCCTTAACGTAGGGCGGTATTAATTTATCGGGGTAATCGCAATAAAATTCTTAAAAACGTACTTTATAATCGATAACGTTATTGACCTTTTCTTAAGTAAGGTTATAATCGCCCTTCTATTTAATTAAATAGTATTAATAACGATTCTTTCCTTTCTATTTAATATTTAATAATTTATCGAATTTTTATTTAATATATTCTTCGTAATCGTTAATACGAATTATAATTCTACCTTCGTTAATACGGACGTCGGAATCGACGATTTAATTAGGGAAACCTTGGCCGGTTTAACGTTAAATTATCAAAATGTAGAAAATTAGCGAATATTTTATATTATTAAATAATTATAATTTAATAATATATAAATCCGCTTTTAAAACTTTAAATAATTTTTCTTAATAAAGGGAGAATTTAACGTATAAATAACTATTAATTAGGTTAAATATATCGAATAAGACGGTATCCCTTTCTTTATATTTTATTAAATCGATCCGCTTTTTATTAGCGTTCTTTTTATACCGGTTTTAATTATATTTAATTTATTAAATTATAAAGTCCTAAATTTTATAGAAGTAATCGGCGAATTCGTTAACTTTATAATACTCCTCTAATTATATAAATAATAATATTAGCGGTAAAGGGTTATAAAATTCGGTATTTATACGGAAGTAATAACCGTAATTAGCGAAAAAAAGTAATAGGCCTATTAACGAAAATATTGCGTTATTACCTATTACGAGCGACGTGGTCACGAGAGACAAGCTTAATACGTTAATTCCAAATCTATAAAAGAATTACAAAATGAAGAAGAAAAAAAGAAACGGGCAAAGGGCGCGCTCCGCGCCAGGGTTTTATACCTAAGCGGGAGCGATACGCTATTACGTACGCTAATACGGTTAACCTTTATTAAATAACCGCCCAAATAATAATTGGATTAAATACTATTAAGTACCCTATCCGCTAGCGCCGTAATATTACCCCCCCTTCTAAAAAAAATTCGCCCCGAATTTTCGATTATTTATTATTATATATAAAATAGGTCCTTTATTATTTTTTAACGCCTATTATCCTCCTTAACTTCTTTATACTTTTCTTTAAAGGGATATTATTATCCGGATAATCTTTATTAAATTCCTTTACTTCTACCTTCTATAATTACTCTTCTAAACGTAATAATAAACTAAAGCGTTTTAAATATACTTCGTAATAAACCCGTAGTAATTTAAGCGAATTTTTAAAATTACCCGCGTTATAGAATTTCGGGTTTAAATCGCAACCTTTCTAATTTACCCGGTATTAGAATTTATTAAAATATATTCGAAAAATTAAAATTTCCTCTACCTCTTATTTAATATTTTCGCCGACGTATTCTCCTATTAATTCTTTTAATTTTTAATTAGGTAATAAATTATTAGGGTATTTTTATAATTAATCTATATAAAAAACGTCCGTCCTTTTCTATCCTTTAGGGATTTCTAATTTAAATAAATATTTATATTTTTCCTTAATTATAAAATACTAATTGGTTAAAGGAAAATCGAACTTATAATTTAATCGGTCTATTAATTCGCTCCGTTTAATAATAAAAATTTTATTTTTTAATTCGAAGTTTAGAATGCGTTAGTATTTATCGGCCTATTTAATTATTCGTTCTTAGGTTTTAATAATATATTCCTTCGCCTTCTCTACGAAGTTTCGGATTTATTTTACTATTTCCTATATATTTTTACGGTTAAACTTTTCTTTAATTATTAATTATACCCTATTAAGGTTAATCCGTACCTTTTAATTTAAAGTACTGGGTATAAGGAATCCCTTTAATATTTCGTATAATTATATCCTACCTAGATTATTATATAGTATACCTATTTAAATAATATTTATAATTAAAATTACTTCTAACTAATTATTTTAAAAGTAATTAATAAAAGGACGTAAGCGTTAATTAAAGTATTCGTTTATAATTTCTATTTATCCCGCCGTTTAATTATAGCCTAATAAAGTTAATTTCTATTTAATATTTAAAATCTTCGCTAATTCGTTCGTAAAATTTAAAATAAATTAAAGGCTTCTATCCGAAATAATTTCGTTTAGTAAGTTATAAACCTAATATAGATTTTTATAATATATATAAACCGTATTCTTAATTATTATTATTATAAAGTAGGGGATAGTTTATAATATTTTATTTAACCGGTCTATTATTATAAATATATTATCGAATCCCTATTTATTTTTAAATATTAATTTAAAATTTACAATTAAGTTCTATTAAATATATTAAGCCGTTAAAATAGGCTCTAATTTACTAGGTATTTTATTACGGAGAACTTTCGAAGTATAATATATTACGTAATTAGCGATAAAGCGGTCGATATTACTAATTATCCCTAATTATTAATATTATATAAAAATTAAGCGTTTTATTTTATTCCGGCCCGGGTAAGCGGTAATAATCTTTATATATAGTTCGTAAATAATTTAAACCTTTAAATTACTTAATAATATAATAAATTTATCGAAATAAGTAAGAATCTTATTAACGATAAATCGATATCCGTTTTCCCCCCTCCTAATTATATTTTAATAAATTTCCAAATCCGGGTACGTTTTATTTTTAAATATAAAATAATTTATTAAGAAATACCCCTTTAAGCGCTTTTTTCGATTCCCTTCTATAACCTCCGGGTTAATTTCTATAATCGTTCCTAAAGATATAATTAATATAGGAATAATATTAATATTATTAATTACGTTATTAGGTTATATTATATTACCGTCTTTAAAATTCTTAAAAATTTATAAAGTTCGTTAAACTTCTTATTTAACCTTCTAACTCTTTAAATCCTCCGCCTTTTTTAATAAAATATCGGCCGCTCTATTATCCTTTTTTAACCGATACGAAATAACGAAATAATATTAGGATAAGAATTCTATTTATCCCGTTTACTGTAAATTTAAAAGCCGTTTAATACTAAATTATTTTAACGCCTTATTATCTATAAAGATTAAAAAGGGTTTTTATAATTTAATAAATTCTACCCTTTAATATTATAAAACCTTAACGATAATTATTAATTCCTTATTATAAATAAAGTAATTATATTCGGCGCTATATATAATTTTAAAATAGAAAGCGACGGGACGCTACTTATCGTTAATTAATTAAAATAATACCCCTACTACTATACCGTTAAAAGTATCCGTTTTTATTCGTATTAGTCGTTCGTATTTAAAATAGATTAAAACGGGTATAAATAATAATCTTCCTTTAAATTCGTCGAAAGCGGTTTAATAGTCCTTATTTTAACCGAATATTTCCCTTTTCCTTATTAAAGCTATTAATAATTTAGTAATCCGGTTATAATCCTTTATAAATTATCGGTAGAAGTTATAGAATCCTAAGAAAGATTATACTCCTTATATATTTATTAGGATTTATTAATCTTTTACAATTACGATTTTCTATAAATCGATAAATACTCTATTTATTCCAATAATAAAACCTAAAAATTTAATTTTTTTAATATAAAACTCGTATTTATCTAAATCTATTTATAATTTAGCCGCTTCTAATTTTGCTAATACCTTTTTAACGTAAATTTTATATTTTTCTAAATTATTCGAGAAAATTAAAATATCGTCGATATATACGCTATAAAAATCGTCGAAATAGCCTATTAGCATTTTATTAATATAATATTAAAAAATTAATAAACCGTTAATTAACCCGAAGGGTAAAATTTTATATTTATAAACGCTATATTTCGTTTAGAATATTATAAATTCTTTATTATTAAAATATATATATATTCGGTAGAAGGCTTATCGGATATCGATTTTCGAGAAGATTTTAACTTAAATAATATAAATAATAATTTCGTCAATAAAAAGTAATAAGTATTTATCCTTCCAAATAATAGCGTTAAATTTTTAATAATCGATATAAAATCTTAATCCTCCGTTAGCCTTAAAGGCGAAAAAAATAAATATAACCTATAATACAAAATTACTTTCGATAAAACCCTTAACTAAAACTTTATTTACGTATTTTTAATAAATTTCCAATTTATTAACTAATATCTTATATAATAAATTATAACCGAAGTTTTTAGGTTTCGCGCTATCCGTTAATTCGATTTTATAATCGCTAGCCCGATAATTTAATAAAATATTCGATTCCTTTTTATTAAATATATTAAAAAATTAATATACGTATTTAAAAACTTCCTTTTTAACTTTTTTTCGAAATTCTTCTTTATCCTCTATTAAAATTTATTTTTTCCAATCGTTAATAAACCGGTTAAATTTATAAAGATTAATTATTTTTATATATTCCCGTTTAACGAATATAAAAAAAATATTAGTACTAACGATTATAAAGTTATTATAGTATTTATATTATCCTACGCCGTCGTATTTTAATTAGTATCGGCCTCGCAAATCTTTACCCTAATAAGGATCGTTCTTTCGTTCGGCTTTAAATATTTTAATATATTCCCGTCGCGTAGGCATTATATCCTCCTCTTCCCGTAATGCGTATTAATTTAATAATTACCGCTCTATTTTTATTTAATCTTTATTTTCCCCGCGTTAGGTAGGGCGTTCCTTTAATTCTTTAAATAGTTTAATCGGCCGGCCGGGTTTCATAAACAATAAAAGTTTAATATTTTTAATAATCGTTTCGAATTCGTAAATATACTTATTAAAGGCGGATAATACTATAATAATTTTATCGAAGATAAATTTAGCGTTGGCGATATTAATTAAAATTTTATATTTCTTTAACTAATACTTTCCTAAAATAACGTTATAATTAAAATTAATAATAATTATTACTTCTTTATCGAACTCTTACCCTTAAATTTCGATAATGCCCTTTAAATATTAATCGATCGTTTTACTATATTATCCGGTATACCCACCTACGGTATAGGGTTAGAAACCGTATAATTCTTCTATTCCTTATTTTATTATATTATTTACGAAATCCTTATTTATAAAAATATTACTATTTATTCCCGAATTAATAAATATATTATTTATAAATAAAATTCTTCTATTATTATTTACTATAATATAGGACGTAATTAAAATTGGCCTATTTAAATAGTTTTTTAAAAATCCTTTATTTATTTTTATTTTCTCCGGTAATACTTCTTTTAAATTCTTTTTAAAATAAACATTTATTAATTTAATCCTCAAGAGGGAATTTAATATTCTTAGGGCGGTTAATTTTCCGCCTTATCGGCCGGTTTATCGTCTTTTTTATTTTTACGATTATAATAATCAATGAATTTATTAATATAATTAGGATTACCGCCGTAGCGGTTAAAATAATCGTAGAAACGATATTTAATTTCCTTATATATAAAATATTTATTCTTTTCGAATAATTTATAGGCTTCCTTACGGCTTATATCGAAAGTATATTGGAAATTACTTCGATTACTATTACTAGTATTAATACTATTATTAATAATATTATTAAAATTTTTATTAAAATTATTAAAACCCTTAACTTTATTAAATAAATTCGTAATAGAAGAAGAAGAGGTATTTTTATCTTTATTTTTATTATTTTTTTTAGCCTTATTATTTTAGAAAATACGTTAATTAATTTCAACCGCTTTTTTAGTTATTAAAATATATTAATTAAATATAATATCCTCCTACCCGTATCCCTAAAAGAGGGCGTTCTAAATATTACCGGGAAATTTCTAATTAAATTCCTATTTCTATAAATTAGGAGGGCGGCCGCATTCCCCGGCCAAACGTACGAATTTATTACAAAATTCCTAAAAATCTCCGCTTATTTCGAATTTTAGGTTATTAAATTCGTAAATAACTTTTTCCTTTCGATTATAATCGTAATATTTAATATATAAATAAATAAATAATTCGTCGGAAATTTTAATACTATAGGGTTTATTAACGAAATAAAATTCGAAATCCTAAGCGGCCTTACTAATAGTATAGTTTTCGATATATATTTTTTTAACTTCGTTATTAAAAAAGTAATCGGCGTTAAATTTAAATTTATTAAAAATATAACGGTATTAAACGTCGAAAGTAATAATATTTTTATCTTTTTCGTTATAAAAATAGGGCGGATCCTTTTCTTTAATTAATAAACGTTTATAATTAACGGTAAAGAAATTAATAATAAACGTTTCCTCGCAACGTTTTTTATTATTATTATCCTTATTGTAATTAATATAATTATAACGTTTAAAATTCTTAGGGGTTAAGAAAGCGACCTTTTTCTTTCGGAAATTAATATTCTCTTTATAGAAATTAATATTTTCTTTAATTAAAGTAATAATTACAATATATAAATTAATAACGTCCTTATTTCGAATAGTAACGGCTCCTCCTAATTTTTCTATTTATATTTTTATAATTATTAAATTATTATTAATTTTAACGAATTCTTTATCCTTTTTAATTAAATCCCGACGGGCTTTATTTTATTTAATAAAAAAACGAAAGTAAAAGGGATAATTTTTAATAAAAGAATTATCCTTTTATTCGTATAAAGTACCTTAAACGTTAATACCTTTATAATCCGCGTAACCGTCGTTAAATAGAATATTATTCTCGTCGCCGGATAAATCGTTATAGTAATTTTCGTTAAACGGGGTATTATTTTAATTATTATCGGACGGGGTTTTATTTTATTTAATAAAGGCTAAGCGCAATTCGGTAATTTTATTATAGAATTCGATATTCTTTTCGCGTAATATAGAATTCTCGTAGCGTAAGCGGACGGTATTCTCGAAATCCTTTTTATTATCGGAATCGGGATCTTCTCTACGGTTATCTTTAAATTATTTAAATAGGAAATTATTTTCTCTAATCTTTTTCCTAAATTCCTTACGGAGGCTATTATTCTCGATTTCGGCACCCTTCTAATATTTAAATAAATTAGCGGCGTAATTATATAAAGTCCCTAAATTAATATTTAAATTAATAATAATAATTTAATAACTATATTATTAAAATAGAATAACTTCGGCTAAAATAGTACGGATTTTAATTTTTTAAAATAAATTTATATACCCTTTTCGTTTTAAATAGTATAAAATTATTTAAAGTTTATTAATATTATATTATTTTCGGCTTTATTTTAATACTCTAAATTAATAATCGTTAAAGGTTTAAAAACGAAGGATAAATATCCATTATTCTATTAAATATAATATTTAGCGATCGTATTTATTTTCGTATATAGGAAATTAATTAAATTATCCGTATTAAACGTATAATAAACATTAGAAATTTAATTAATAATTTCCTAATTAAAGAATGTATAAACCTCGTTAATATTTTCCGGTATATTATAAACCTTTAAATTAAATTTATTAAGGCCGCGAAATTAAGCGTCTTATTTCTCTTTAAAAGAGGCGCCGATTATAATAATATTAAGCGAACGACGTTTAAAGGCGTCGTTTTATTAAATAATAATATTAGGAATAATAGGCACCCTAGTGATATTAAATTTAATTTATTCGAGGGTAAATTTATCGGATAAATTCTTCTTTTAAATTTCGTTAATTTAAATACTCTCGGTAATAATTATTTTAAATTGGGCGGATTTAACCGTAACTTTTTCGTCGGGGGTATACGCTATTATAATTAATTGCGATAATATATTATAATAATTTTTTCAATTGGTAAATAAATTAAAATATTTAAATACCTCCTTAATATATTAAAATTAATTTTGTAATTATTACGAACGACGTAGTTACGAGAAATAAATTTAATATATTAATTTTAAATTTATAAAAGAATTATAAGATAAAGAAAAAAAGAAGAAACGGGTAAAGGGCGCGCCCCGCGCTAGGGTTTTATACTTGGGCGGGAGCGATACGCTATTACGTACGCTAGTGCGGTTAACCTTTATTAAGTAACCGCCCAAGTAACAATCGGATTAAGTGCTGTCAAGTGCCCTATCCGCCAGCGCCGTAATATTACCGGCGAATTCTACGAAGGGAAATTATTTAATTTAATCGGTTTATATTTAATTAATATATAATTAGAAATATTATTTTATCTTTATATTAATATATTTAATTTAAACGTTCGTTTAAAGGTAAAAAACGGAGGTTAAAGTACGCTTAATATTTAAGCGCTAATATAAGGAAGATTAAAATCGTAATATAAATTAAATACTTCTATCCGAAAGGATAGAATTTAAAAGGTTATAAAGGTAATAAATGTAATCGATAAAACGTTCGGCTAATTCTTTTATTAATAGTATAACCGTTAGTATAAAGTACTATATTTTTATTAGCCGGTTAATAACGACGTAAATATATTTAAATTTTTAATTAAGGTAGAAATTACTAAGGAGCGGAGTAATATAATCGATGGAAATATAAATTTAGGGAATTAACGCGACGGGTAGGGTTTTAAAAAGGCCGGTAAAATTACGCTTAAAGAATTTAGTTTTTATATAAAGTAGGTAAATTTTATAAAATATACGTATATTATTAGTTATACCCTTTTAATAGAATTCTTAGGATAAAAATTTATAAATAATATTACGATTAAAGTAGCCCGCGCTAAACGAATTATATTAGCGATTAATTAATTAAAATTAGAATTTTTTATTATAAAAGTCGATTATTATATAGTTGTATTATTTAATAATATTATTAGGGGTAATTTAATATTTATTAAAGGTTTTATAAAGGATTTTACGAATCGAAATTAGCTAATTACGGTTATTTAAATCGTTTAAAGCGGAGATTACTTTTTAAAGGAATACGGAATTTTCGTAATTATTTAGGATAATATCGTTAATCGATTTATTTTCGTAATTATTTATTAAAGAGAGGGAGTAATAAAAGGTTAGGTTTTTTTTATTGAAATAACCGTTTACGAATTATAAGGGTTAGAGAAAGGTACATTAATAGGCGGCGAAGCGTTCGTTTTTAATACCCGCGGGAATATTATTAAACTTTTTATTAAGGGTATTAGGGCGTAAATTCTTCGATTTTAGGGTATATTGAATTTAAAAATTAAAATATAATAAGAATTATAATTAGCGTATATACTACTATATAAATTATTTATTAATTATAAAGGTCTTTAGATTTTTATAATTTATTAAAATATCGAATAATTATTATACTCCTTTAAATTCGGGCTACTACTTTTCTAATATTTTAATAATAATTAAGAGTTCTTTATTATAAATATTATAATTATATTCCTAAATTATATATTTTATTAAAAAGTAAGCGATTAAATATAATACTCCGTCGTCGCTATATTATAAAAACGTACCCTTTATTACCTAATTAAATATATTTATTTCGATTATAATTTTTTTAATCTAATTATAAATTTTTAATACGGGTCCAATCGTAAAGGCCTTCTTCAATATATTAAAAGCGGATTAATAGCGGTCGGATTATAATTATAGTACGTTTTTCTTTATTAATTTATATAATAGGGATATTATTATTAAAAATACTTTAATAAAACGCCGGTAGAAGTTCGCGAAGCCGAAGAATTATTAGAGCGATTTTTTAAATTAAAGGGGCGCTTAATCGAATACAATTTTAACTTTATTTAAATTTATTTCGATACCATTTAATATAATAATTAAATTAAAATATTTCGTACGTTTCGTATAGAATTTATATTTATCGATATTTATATTCAAACCGGCTTTAATTAAGCGTTTAAAAACGTTATTAATATATCGCTCGTAATCCTTCTCGTTATTAAAATATATAAAAATATTATCGAAATAAATAATCGCGTAAATATTAAAAATATTATATAAAATATTATTAATATAATTTTAAAAGGCGCCGGGGGCGTTTTAAAAGTTAAAAGGTATAATTAAAGATTCGAATAGCTTAAACTTTATTATAAATACGGTTAATTATTTATAACCTTCTTTAATACGGACTTAATTAAAAATAATAATAATATTTAATTTAATAAAAATTTTAATGTAATAAATAATATCGAATATTTTTTTAATAAATAAGAGCGGGTAATAGGATTTAAAGGTAACGTTATTAATATTTCGGTAATTAATATAAACGCGGACTCTTCCTCCCAGCTTTTTAATTAAAAATATAAGAGTAGAGGCTTTTAATTACAATAGCCGGATGAATTTCTTTTTTAAATTATCGTCGATCTATTTTTTAATAACGTTAAATTTTTTTAAATTAAAAGTACGGTTATAAAAAGTAAGTAATATAATACTAAATTTAAATTCGAATTTAAAATCGTAAAACCGGTTAAGGGGTAATATATTAACGCTTTCCTAATAGAAATTACTCGTTTATTATTAATATTATCGAAATAATTTTTATTAAATTTAAACGTCGGTCTTTAAAGGTTTATTTACTTTTTCGTAGAATTTAATAATATTTTTAAACGTAATTTTACTAATATTAATATTATTAACGGTAAAATAACGGTTAATAATCTCTTCGCAAATTTAGAAATTAAAGGTATTGCTTATAAATATAATTAAAACGGAAATTTTAATTACTTTAATAATTTCCTTACTTCTAATACCGTAAAATATATTAATTTAAATATAATAATTACTACCGAAGAACTTTTTATAATAAATTACTTTATTATTTATAATATTTTTAATTATATTAACCGTAAAATTATTATTAATTATATTCGGGGTTAGGGCGCTTTTTTCTTCTATTACTTTATTTTCGTCTATTATACGTTAAATATTTTTTATTATATTCGCCCTTATTATATAAATAATTTAAAATTTATATTTCTTAGCGAATTAATTAAATATAATTATTAAAAGCTCTTTAATATCGGTTAAATCGAAGGGTCCTTTAAAAATATAGTAAAAGCGGATTAGCGTTTAATAATCGGGGAAAGAAATATATACTCTTCTAATTAAATAATATAATATAAAGATTATATATAATAGGGGAAGGGGGTAATAATATATTATAATTATTAATATAAAAATTTAACCGCTAATAATTTTATTAATAGGGACCGTATTTATTCTATTAGCGACCTTTTATTTAAATTTATTAAAACGTTAATAAACGGTATATTTAACGATTATAGAAATAGAAATCCAGTGAACGGCTTCCGATAATAAAGCGGGGGTATCCGGCTTTCCCTTATTAAGGACGTTTAAAACGGAGGGTTTTTAATATATTAATCGCGTTTTAAAAGAATTCCTAAGAATAATAGCGGAGGGTATACCGTTAAGAATAATAATTAAAAGTATATCGATATTATATTTATATAATAATAATACGTAATATAGGTAGCGGGGTACTTTTAAAAGAAAATAACTACGTTATTCGTAGGTAGAGCCGAAAATAAGGCAATTATTAGGCTAATTAATATTAAGGGCGTAATAAATTAATTACGAATATTTAAGAATAATAAGGTTATTCTTTATAAGGTTATAAATAAAAAAATTAATAAATTTATAATATACGCCGGTATTTATAATTAAACGATTAAAATATATAATATTCCCCTTTATTTAATTATTAGCGAGGTATAGGAATTTAGGGAATTGGAATTTAAAAATTAAGAAATTATTACGTAAAATAAAACGACGGTCAATAAACTTTAGGGTAATATAACCGTTATTAACGAATATAGTATAATATATTTTACGTAATTTATAAGATAAATAGATAGAAAGATTTAATAAATTAGGGTATTTATAATAATTATTTATAAAAGATTTATTAATTTTAATAATTTTAAATTTAATTATAAGGATATTCTTTAATTATTTTTTTCCTTATTTATATTTAATAAATATTAGCCTCTAATTACGATTTAAATAGGAGGTTATATATTTCTTTAACCGTTAATAGAATTATTCTTATTATTTATAATTAAATTTACGAAGCCGTAAGGGTATATAGGGGTAGGGTAATAAGTAAACTATTATTACGGTATAAAATAATTAGGAGCCGGAATATTAGGAGTAGGAGTATTTATAACGTTAACGTTATAATAATTATACTAACCGTAACCGTATTAGCCTTAAGCGGGGCGCTATTACTAATTACTATTATTATTATTATTTTTCTCCTTCTCTTTTTTATCTTTCTTCTCTTTTTTTTCCTTTTCTCTCTTTTTATATAATTTGCGTTTAAATACCTCCTTTTTAAATTAAATACGACCTTTATATTCGGCGGAAAAATAACCCTTATAATTATAGTAGGTATAAATATTAATCTTTATACGGTATTAGAATACGTTATTATTAATTATACGGGAAATTTAAATATTAAAAGCGGATATAAAATCGAAATTTATAATAATATTACCTTCGCTAATAATAAATTCGGGAATAAAGCCGTTCGTATTATTAGAAATAGAATTAGAGCTAGTAATAGGGTTATTAATATTAGATTTATAATAGGGGTTGGCGATTTTATCGTACTAATCCTTCTATTCGAATTATTTAACGAAGTCGCGGGTTATTTCGAATTATTCGTTAAATTTATTATTTTTAGGTTAAGGGTATTATAGGGCGATAATATTATAAAAGTATTCGGTTAAACGTTAATAAAAGTAATAAATTTTTATATTATTATTAAATTAATAATATTCGATAATAATAACGAATTTATCTTCGAAATTAAATTATTTTATTTTACTTATCTTTAAGTCTTCGAATTTATAACGAGCCTAAATTATAATATCGACGTTATTATATTTATTAATTATCTATTTAAATAAATCGAAGGTAGTAAATTATTTAATTAATTTATTAAATAGAATTTTAATAAATTCGGGTTCGATTACCTTTTAAGGTTTATTATAAAGGGAGTGGGAAATTAAGGAAAATTTAATATCTTCGGTTTTAAAGGCGAAGGGCTTATTTTTAAAAACGAATAAAATATTAACGTACTATTAACGAAATTTAATAATTTTCTTAGGAATTTTATTAATATTATCGAAAGCGGGGGAGATAACGATACGTAATACCGATTTATAGCTATTACCGCCGTTATTTCCGATTAGGTTATTAATAATTATATTATTAAATTCAAATTCGGAATTATTAAAATTGGAATTATTATTATTATTATTATTAAATAAGAATACGGACGCGGGGTTAGTAAATTTAAATAAACGTTAACGAAAATTATTAATTATTTTTTAATATTTAATTATTTTACATTTAATTACATTTTAGGAATTAATTTTAAAATCGGAATAACGTTTTTAAACGTCGGATAGGTTTTATTAAAGGGTAATTAAACGAATTTAAAGGTTATTAATAATATCGTTATATTAAAAAGTAGCGTTAACGAAAATTTATTTATAAGCGTTATATTAGGTTTATTACTTAATAGCGGCGTCCGAGAATTAAAGGATATAATTAATTTTAAAAGTCGCGAAATTAATATTAAAAATCGTATTAATTTAATCCTTATTTTAAATTAAAATACGGAATTAATTAAAATCTTAACGTAATTAATTATTTTCGTCCTCGGATTATTAAAAATCTTTCTTAATATTTTAGAATTTAGTAATAATAGAAATAACGTTGGATTATATAAAGCGGACGAATACGTAAACGGCGGTTAGGAATATAGAATAGTTATTTAAATTAAGAATTTAGGTAATAGAAACCGGGATAATAATAGAATTGTTATTAAACGTATAAATAACGTCGGTAAATTAATTTTAGAATTCGATATTACGAAGGTCGACGTTTTTAATTTCGGAAAATATAATAGCCGCAACGAGGGTATTAATAATTATAATAGGGATTGGATTGGATATTAATCGTTTAAATTAATATATTTTAATAAATATAAAGGAAAAGAGAATACGAACAATTGTAATAATAATATTCGTTTTAGTAATTATTTAATTCGAATTAACCGCGGGACCGTTATTAGGGCGTTAACCGCTAAGGAAATGAATTTTAATATTAATTAATATAATTAACGATTAATTTTCCTCGAAAATTACGCGTATAGCGTTAAAAAAGGTATAATAAATTATTAAAGGATAGTATTAATACCGTTAAATATATAATAAAATATATATTATTATACGAAGGAAAGGAAGGGAGAAATATATATAGAGGATTAAATATATAGGCACGAGCCTATACACTAGTTTGTATATACCTACGTAATATTGTACGTGATTATAGGTGATTAGATTTGGATTATATTGAGCTATAGCGTACGTACTATAGTCGGGAATAATCGCTAGGGATTTGGGCACTTATATAGGTGGTCAGTGCGTATACCGGGTATAGTATAGGTATAATCCTGTGACAAATAAATTATATAATTATTATTAATAAATACCTTCGTAAATTTATCGAATGAATAAACGTTTTAAGACCGATAAAAGTTTTATATTATAAAGTAGGTATATAACTTCGCTAATAAATTTAATTAAAAATAATTTACGGAAAAGGAAGAATTAAATTTTCCTAATTATAAAGTTTAGATTATTAATAAATAAAATCCGTTTAAAAAATTCCTTCCGAATAATTTTTAGAATTTTATCCTTAATAGGAGGGTAATATATATAGTAATTATATATAATTAAAATAGCGAAAGGAACCTTCTTATTATTTTTAGACGTAAAGATTTCGAATCGGACGGGGTATAAATTAAATTCGATATTTATAATTTCGAAATCGAAAAAATACTTTATACCTAAACGAATATATATATTAGGAAACTCTTTATAAACTTTTAATAAAATTATAATAAGAATATAATAATAGCGAATTAAAGGAAAGGGAAAAGAAAAATAAATATTTACTATATATTCCGCGCCTCTAAATCTTCTAAAAATTATCCACGTAAAAATCCTCAATTTTCGTATTATAATTAAAGCTTTTAATAATAGGTATTTAATAATCGAAATACCGGTAGAGGGCTATTATTATTAAAGGCTAATACGGATATTAATTTTAATTTTTATTATATATTTAAAGGTATTTATTCGATCTATTGCCGACCTTTTTTTAATTTATATATTTAATAATATATTACTAATACCCGCCTTTTATTCGGCCAATTTAAATAAGAGAGAGGTTAAATTAAATAATTAATACGTAATAAAGAGGATAAATTTATAGGTCTTAATAATGCTATAAATCGGTAAATATTCGTTTACCCTTTGTATTTATATTTTTATATTTCCCTATTTTAGAAATTGCGAATAATATTATAAAATTAGTAAGCTAATTACTATTTAAAATCCTTAGCCCTTTCGGACTTCTTCGAATCCAATTCAACGCGAATATCGTATTATAATTATAAAATAGATTTAATAGAATCTTATTTTTAAATTGCTTATATAATTCGGGGATTTAAACGCGAGTAAATTTTAACGCTAATATAATATTTCTTAATTCGATCGAACGTAATTATATTAAAAATAAATACTTTAATATCGCTATATTTATTCTTTAAATAATTAAATTCCTAATATTATATAACCTATTATTAAAATTTTAATAAGAATTAATTAATATAAAAATAAAGAAAAGGTAATAAATTTAGTTACGTTAGTAATAGATTTTCTTAGAATTAAATCCCTTTATTTAATATATATACGCAATTCCTCTCCCGTTCGGAGAAAAATCCTTTAAATAATTAAGAAAGTTATAGCATTTTTCGATTTATTCGATTATAAATTAATAACGTTCGTTTCTAAAATTAGGGTTAAAAAAAGTATAGGAGTAAAAATAAATTTCGTTTAAAAATATAAGGTCGATATCTTTATTAGAAGGAAATTTATAAAGAAGTATATTATCGGCGTCGAAAAATCGGTCGCCGAATATTTTTAAAGAATCTTCGAATTCTTCCTCTTTTTTAACCATTATTTTATCGATTTATTAAATAATATTGAAATTTACATCGTTAAAATCGTTAAGCCCGAATAAAATTAAACCTTTATAATTATTCTAATTCTCGGCGAAAAGCCCTAAAGGGATAGTTTCCGATTATATTAAATAATAAAAATATAATTAACTTTCGAATAAATTTTAAATTAAAAGAAGTAAAAGAGTAAAGCCGTACTTAAATTTCCTATAATAATTAAATAAAAATTTGCAAAACTTTAAACGAAAGTAAATTCGAAGATAAAGAAGGAATACGGGATATAAAAAGTATATTAAAATTTTAAAGATTATTTTATATAATTTCGGATATTACTTTATAAAGCTTTGGAATTTCTTTTATAATACTTCGGACCTTCCTATATAATATTTTAGTTTAAATTCTATAATAATTGTGTAAAGGCTATATAAAAACTTTGTAAAAGCTTTATAAAGGCTTTATAAAGGCTTTATATTATTATAAACCGGAAATTAGAGCTTATAGTTATATATATATTTAAAGGGCTAAAGATATTTACTTTTATAGAATATATATAAATTCTTTACGAATATTTTACGGATATTAAAATAATATTTTAAAGGCTCAGCCATTTTATAAAATTAAATTAAATATAGGAATATATATTCCATACCCTTAACTAAATATAAGCGTAATATTATTAATACTTTAATAAAATATTATTTAAATCTTATTAAGATTTTAGTAAGATATTATTATTATCGGAAGCCGAAATGTAATACGAGCTTTCTAATATATAAATTGGACTTGGTAATTTATAAATAGACCCTATTATTGCATACATTTATAAAGGTAAATTAGATAGATATACCTAGTACTGTATTTCATTATACAGCTTAAGTGGGGGTTAGGGTTTATTATAAGAAAAAACTTCCGAGGGGGGGTCGCCGGACGCCGGAAGCCGACAAAAGGTTCCCGCCTGCCCACCCCCAAGTACCCCTGACGTGTTCAATTAAACAGACCGCGTTTTAAAGTGGGGCCGAAAGCTAGTGGACAGGGCAATGTCATCATGGCTTGGAATCGGCGGCCGTCAAGGTATGATAAGATAAGACTATCGATAAGCTGCCGCCAATCCCACCAGCGATCGCCCTTGGCACAACCCCATAATAACCCCACATCCGAAAGGACCCATCGAAACTTTTTTGTGTCCCACGACACCGCTCGCCAGACGGAAGCAACGAACAGCACCAGCTCCAGCGACCACCGACCCAGGACCAGGCTGACCCGAAACACCATCCTGTCTCCTGTCCATCCATCTGCTGTCGGCGGAATTCCACCTTTCGCAGAGAAATCACTTCTCTCCCATACCAAGTCGCCAATTGCCTTTTACCATCACTGTTTAATCCCAATCCCACTCACCCACCATGTCTCGCCCCGAAGATACCCTGTAGGTTCACGACTCGACGACAGCCTCGCGACAAGCACACCTCCTCGTTCCCAAATGCTAACAACACCTTCACCAGCGCGGCCGATGTCCACTATGACGACATCGAAGCTCGCAAGTACACCACCTCCTCCCGTATCCAGAATATTCAGGCCTCCATGACCCGTCGTGCCCTCGAGCTCCTCGACCTCAAGTCCCCCAGTTTCATCCTCGACATCGGTTGCGGCAGTGGACTCTCGGGCGAGATCCTCTCAGACGTTCCCGAAGATGAGGGCGGCCCCCACGTGTGGGTAGGCATGGACATCAGCCCTTCCATGTTGGACACGGCCCTACAGCGCGACGTTGAGGGCGATCTCTTCCTCGCAGATATCGGCCAGGGCGTGCCATTCCGCGCCGGTTCCTTCGACGCCGCCATCAGCATCAGTGCCATCCAGTGGCTATGCAACGCCGAGACCAGCGACACCGCCCCCTCCACCAGACTTTCGCGCTTTTTCAACGGCCTCTACGCCTCGCTAAAACGTGGTGGCAGAGCCGTCTGCCAGTTCTACCCCAAGAACGACGTACAAAAGCAGATGATCACCGCTGCCGCTGTCAAGGCTGGCTTCGGCGCTGGTCTCCTCGAGGACGACCCCAACACCAAGAACGTCAAGCTTTACCTGGTCCTTACGGTCGGCAAGGACGCTACCAACGGCAAGGATATCAGCGCTGTCGTCGAGAACATGGACGGTGTCGATATCCTCGATCAGAGAAAGAAGGGCAAGGGCGGCAAGGGCGAGATCAAGAAGGGCAGCAAGGGGTGGATCATCAAAAAGAAGGAACAGATGGAGCGCAAGGGCAAGATTGTCAAGGCCACCTCCAAGTACACTGGTCGCAAGCGTCGTATCCAGTTCTAAGTACCTCGGTGGTCTTGTCTGTTACATCTTGTTCAACTTTGCATTGGGAAGGCGTTTGGGTGGCTACGGCGATGAAAAAAAATCTGTTTGTTCTTTTGTTTTGGATTTTGCCCCTTTTAACGGCAGAAATAACGATACCCGGTTTCTTGGTTCCAACACACACAGAACGCTGTTGTACCTCTCCTTGGTCTTATGCTGGACCATTTTTTAAATGCGATCCTCCGGGCCGTGGCCGCACGGCTTCCCCTCGGTAATCTCAGGATAGACCGTGTACTGACGAGAATAGTGCGGCAACCCTTCCTCATCGATGGTAACCTCGGTCGAAGCGACACTGACCTTGAGGTCCGGAACCTCCTCCAAATTATACTCATCGCCGTTGAAGAGGGCCACCTTCCACCTCAAGTTCGCGCGCAGGTGCGGGATAACATCCTCGGGCTTCAGGCTCTGGAGCTCTCCACCGACGATATCCTGCAGTAGGGCCGAGGTCAAGGGGACGGTACCCGAGACAATCAGTCCGTTGGCGTTATCTTTGCGGCATTTGCCACATTGGGTTTCGGCGCTGCGTCCCAGCACGGAAACACGACCGACGCAGTTGAACTCTTCGTCCCACGTCTCTGGGTCGGGATTGAACTCGCCAAGGAAGACGATGACACGGAAGGATCGACCCAGGCCGTGCTTCTGGGCGCGGACGTTGACGATCCAGTCGGTGTACTTGCCGTCTGGAGCGAGGTACTTGAGGTTATCTGGAATCGGGCCTGTTACTTGGTTAGTTGGGAACCTGGTTATCTTTTCGGGTGAGTGGGTCAACATACCTTCAGTCTTGCTCGGCTCGGCACCGGCATCCTCAACATTCACCACCGGCTTCTGCACCCTTTCTTCACCGTGATGGAGCATATCATGAGCCTTAGCAGCGACCTTCTTTGCGCCGGAAAGGTCGACAGCCTTAGCAGCAGCAGCCGAAAGAACGCTCTTCTCCTCCTCACCATCGCCAGTAGCAGCAGCCAACGGCTTCTTCAACCCCGGCGTCCGCTCAGCAACATTATCAACAAAGTTAGCAAACACATTGCTCCCATACAACGCCGTGACAGCCTTCCTTATAGCAGCCTGATACTCCTTTTCTGACGAATACTTCCACTTCTGCGTCTCCGGATACGCATACCCAAACGTGGTACTATCCTTCACCTGCTCCGACGTCCAGAAGCTGGCGGTACTTCTATCCCAGAACGGCTCCAAAGGCGTATCCTGACTCTGCGCCTCACCTTCCTGCGCCACAAACGTCGAATAGGGGGCAGGTCTCGGAGTCATGAAGCTATCAGGGTTCAAGTCCTGCCAGATCGACCACAGCCGATCAACGTTAATGTGATGCAGCCAGAAAAGCGGGTCAAACGCCGAGACCTCCAAGCTGGACATGTGTCCGTTGCCACCCGTGCGATCGTGAATCTCGTTGTGCACGTCTTCGAGACTGCCAAAGTCGCCTGGGTTGAGGCTGGGGTCCCAGCGGTTGTAGCTGAAGGCGTCAAAGTCTTTGTAGCTGAGCAGCAAAAGGCTCACATTGTTGCGCAAGGAAGCCAATTCGTTCGCCAAGATGGGCGCGATTCTTTCGTCGCGCGATGCACCGGTTTGTCGGTTCGGGTACCGCACCGTTGAGGGGTAGCGGCTCCACGCGGCGCTGAAGTCACCGGGGGATGGGTTGACGGGATGGAAAGTAAACCGGTTCAGAGGGTTGTTGATGGACTTGGTCTTGCCATCTACGTCGACCACCTGGATTGTTCTCGCGCTGAGAGATTCCGGGAAGGCAAGTGTCCCCTTGGGCGGCTGGCTGGCCCAATCGAAATAGGGCGCTCGAAAGTCCTTGGCGGCGGCGACGTACTTGGCTCTTAAACCACCCTCGATGGGGAATTTTTGAGCGGCAGCCTGGACGGAGGCGTAAAGGGCTTGCTCGAAGAGGGCCAGGTAAGGGCGGTGCCAGGTGATGAACAAGATGGATGAGTGCGTGCAGTAGCCGCCGAAGCCGGAGCTACCGGGTTGAGACCAGTCGGTGTCGGAAGGGACGCCGCCCCAGGGCTTGAAGGGCATGCCGTGGATGCCGGCGACTTGGTAGTAGGAGTCTAGCTTGGACTCGTCGATGCCTTGGAAGTCGCGCAGGCCGAGGAGGTAGAGGTTGAATTGGTCGGGGTAGTTGGTCTGCAGGTCGCGGAGCTCGCGGCGGAGGGGGACGGCTCCTGGGGTCTGTGTTAGTATAGGCTACCATGCCAGTGGAATGGATCGGATAGGGGTAATGAAGACTTTACCATTGCTGGAGGGAGTGGTGGGAACACCAGTGATGGCAAACTTGATGTCGGTGCTCATGGTTGCTGTTAGTTGTCTTGGTGTTCTTGATTCGAGGATGTGTATGGTCTTCTTGGCGATCTAATGGATCTAAGTGCCGTGTATGTCATCTTCCGCCAAAATGCATCCTCCACATGGGGAACTCGAGATTATATAGTCCCTGACCATTCAAAGCAGACTTGTTCTTCTGCCTGACGTCGTCATCTTCCAAATCACCACTCGGGAATTCCGCCGTCAGCCCCCCTCAACAAGAACAAGTGACCAGTCAATCAATATCAGTCGATTACCTCCTACCTCCTTCCTCAGCCTCATCAGGAAACATGTTTCTCTCCATATCACCCATTCGGGTTGCTTGTTTCGAATATTCCCGGTTGGTGGTGGCGTCCACTGGCTGTAAGTCGGTGTGTCGTCAGCATCAGATTGGGGACTGGACCGAGGGTTCACAAAGAGGCTCAGCTCATAGCTCTTGCCAATCAAGTGGAAACATCCTGGAGGTTTGAAGCCTGCAGTCAGATTCACAGCTCACAGCTCCCATAGCTTTTGCAGATTCCTCAAGCCCCATGTCTTGCATCTCCGCATTTTGTCCTACCAATTACTTTGACCGTTTGGGTCTCTTGTTGCGAAGTTATGGGGAGTGTCTTCAACCGGTCAAGCCCACATAGGAATCTGTGGTTTGAGCTTACTAACTTATGCAACGAATCCAATCCTTCTTGAAGATCTTTCCACCTGTTCGGAGGCATCTTTTTGTTTTTCTTTGATATGACCTGCGTACCAAGCAGTTGCGTCGAGTGTCTGTGAAGTACCGCACAGTGGTGCAAATCCACGACGTTAACTAGAAGATGGTCAACAGCGACATAGTTCTCCAGCAACGAGGGTAAACAATGTTGAAAGCAGAAAAGTAAGGGTTCAATCCCAAGCTAGGAGATGTCTCAACTTTCGGAACGCCATTTCCTCAGCCCTACACCTGCAGAAATGTACGTCAGGGACCCTGGCTGCTTACCTACAATTTGCATTTACACCACGCTTTCCCATGACTGGTCGACATCCGCCCTGCGCCTTGCAGCCTTTCTGCACCGCTGCACCGCTGCACGCGCGGCATGCTATGCACCTAGGTAGGTATGCCATGCGGTATGCATCCCATTCTGCATTCATCTCTTTCCCATGTCCCCATTTGGCTCTTCTCCGTGTTGATGAATGAATGATCAAGCCGTTGGTTTCAAGACATGTCAACCCATTCCAGGAAGGTAGGTGGTGGAGGAAGTCGAACCAACGAGCCGCTTTGTGCATTTATCCCATTCAGCCCTTCAGTAGTAGTCAGGGGCACAGCGACTGGATTTCGTGGTTCCATCTCTCTAGATCATGTTGGTCCGTCAATGTGGTTGCCTAGAGGTAGTGTCGACTGTGTCGTTGGTCCTCCCAGTCGTATGTTGTCACCATGTGTGATCCAAAGTCTAGACATGTTGTCCAGACCGGTCCGATCCCGCAGGGCTGCGTCAACTTCGGGAGACGGGAGCCGGGAGCCCTATTTCTCTTGGCACTAGCTGCATGCCGGCCGCGGAGTGGACACCGGGCGCTAAAAAGGACCTGACTAGCGGTAGCGTACCTGACGGGGTTCGAGTGACAGCATGTTTCCACCACCGGGCCTGGGAAGAGACCACAACTTAGCCTAACTTTGCACATGTGATGGGGAATTGGAGAGATAGGGCAGAGCTAAGGCGGACCGCTCGGTAGACCTCGATGGAGTTGAACACGATTCATTGACAATAGATGATACCATGGAGGGAAACCCCTTTTTAAAAGACCAAAAACTCCTATATTCAGTGTAAATGCTTCGGATTGCTCGGAAATTGCACGATTTACCCCCCTTATCCAGATCGCTGATAGATAGCAGACAAATGAAATGGAATTCGTATAGCCAACTCTACGTACAATACAAGGGATGATAGGCGGTGGTGTATGCTCCCTTCTCTCCCAATCTACTCGTCCAGGTCATGAACGAATAATCACCTCCGTCGTGGTATCTCCAACCAGCCAGGAGGGCGGCCGGGCCGTTATACAGTGTAAATTAAAGGCGAATGATGGAAATGAGCGCAGATGCAGTCGGATTAAACCCATGGTCTTTTTCTATTCAGGCCATGGCTTGTCCTACGTTGCGGGGTATCTTTAGAGGGACTTCTCCATGGAGTCGAGGATGGCGCGAGTGAACTCGTGGGTGGAGGCCTCGCCGCCCATATCGCGGGTGCGGATCTTGCTGTGAGGGGGTTAGCATTGTGTTTTCCTTCTCTAGACCAAACCGTTGTAAAACTTACCCCTCAGCAATGACGTCGTAGACGGCGTTGGAGATGCGGTTGGCGTGGTCATCGAGACCGAGGTGGCGGAGGAGCATGGTACCGCTGAGGAGGAGAGCGGTAGGGTTGGCCTGGTCCTTGCCCTGGATATCAAGACCGACGTGACGGCAGCCGGGCTCGAAGACGGCGACGTCACGGCCCATGTTGCAGCCGGGAACGACACCGGGGCCACCGACGAGGGCAGCGGCGATGTTGGAGAGAATGCCACCGTAAAGGTTGGGCATGACCATGACGTCGAACTGCTGGGGCTTGCTGACGCACTGCATGGAGGCGTTATCGACGATCATGTCGTTGCACTCGAGCTGGGGGAAGTCCTTGGCGAGACGGTTGAAGGTGCCGCGGAAGAGACCATCGGCAAGCTTCATGATGTTGGCCTTGTGAATGCAGGTAACCTTCTTGCGCTGGTTGGCAAGGGCGAACTGGAAGGCGAACTTGGTAATGCGCTCAGACTTGGCGCGGGTGATGATCTTGAGGGACTCGACGACGCCATCGACGGACTGGTGCTCGAGGCCGGAGTACTCACCCTCGGTGTTCTCACGGATGATGCAGAGATCGACGTCCTTGTGGCGGGTCTGGAGGCCGGGGATGTTCTTGACGAGGGAGATGGAGGCGTAGATGTCGAGCTCCTGGCGCATGGCGACGTTGAAGCTCTGGTGGCCGGAGCGGCTGATGGGGGTGTGGAGGATACCCTTGAGACCGAGCTTGTTCCTCTTAAGAGAGGCAACAGCCTGCTGGAAAGCCTCCTCGGTGCGGCCGGCGTTGTCCTGGACACCGGAAACCTCAATCTGCTCCCAGGTAATGGGGACGTTGTCGGCCTTGAAGATGGTCTTGACGGACTCGGCAACCTCGGCACCGATACCGTCACCGGGGATGAGGGTGACGGTGTACTTGCCGCCGTACTTGGTGGGCTTGAAGATGTCGGACTGGAGGGTCTGCGCAGGAGTGTCCTGGACGCTGGCGAAGCCGCGGGCGAGGCGGGGAGTGGGCTGGGCAACGGCCCGAGCAAGGCGCTGTGAGAGAGGAACACATGTTAGTCGCGTGTCTTTTTAAGTTATGTAGGTTATCGTGATGCAGCAGCATGTTCTGTAGCTGTAGCAGCGCGGCGCAAGTCTGACAAGTGGGCGTCATGTACGCGACCACATATGCCCGCCGTCCGAAAGAGTTTGTTGATTTTTCTCGTGCTTCTTGGGAGCGGGGATGACGTCGGGATCGCAGATTTTTGCAGCGAGCAGAAGCACAGCGGGCAAGCCAAGACAGCAGCAGCAGTATAGCAGCAGCAAACATACCATGGAGTTTCTGGAGAGCATTTTGACGACTGGTTTGCCAATGACCAAGGACAAGGAGAAGGGAGAAGGGAGGAGGGATGGAAAGGAGCGCCGAGGGTGAGGAGGGAAAATATTCAAAATGGAGAAAAGGGAGTTTGAGGTTTCCAGGTCAAAGAGGGTGAATTGGCAGATTTGACAGATTTGGCCCGCTCCAGGGCAGGCAGGGCAAATGCCTCACGGTCCCTCTCCTCTCCTCTCACAGCGAGAGCGAGGAAAAAACATGCAGAGCCTGGAGCCAGCGAGCCAGTGCTCTCCCGCCAATGGCCGCCAATGGCCCTCCTCCAATTGTACAGGATACGCCTGCCTTGGTGGGGAACCAGATTCGGAGAAACCAAGAACAAATTCGTCGCGCTTGGCTTGGATAAGGCTAGCGTCACAGGGCGACTGGTGGGTTCACTGGTGGGCATGTGGGTGCACGGATCAAGCGGCCCCACCGTGACGTCCTCTGTGCTACTTTCCCGCCTTCTGCACCTTCCATGCGCCCGCTGTCAGGGTGTTCTAGCGCTCCATCTCGCTGTCGTCTGGGACATCTGACAGCTCTCTGGCGGGTATAGCTGCTAGTAGTCCCGCCCGGCCGCTGCCCTCGAGGTCTGCCCGGGATCGCGAGCTCCGGGCCATAGCTCCCACCGAGCAGCACCGACCGGCACGGAGTGGCCCCGAGTTTTCTTGGAGGAGACGGAACGGCCCCGGAGGAGAATAGCTATAGTTACCTAAGGCACTCGGGACCCTTCCCAGCTATCAGCATTATACCATTCCATCCCCCCATTGCGCCGTGGTGGTTCGTGTTAACAATTGCTAGTGTACCCGCCAAGAGATAAACGCCTTCTTGTTTTGTCTCCAGCATCCACCGCAGCTGCCCGTTGTTGTCCAGTTCTCAGCCTGAAGCCCTCAAAATTTTGGGGAGAACTGTCGCCTTGGCCGGATCCCGTCGGCGCTATCGCTCCAAACCCCACGATATCTCCGACGTCACCCTTCCCACCTTCTCAGTCCCTCGCGACAACGACTCAGACACAGGCGTAATTCATCAAACAACACCAGGGTTGGGAACGAGTCTACATATAATCGCAACTTCCGCGCAAACCGAACAAAATGAGCATCTCATCCCATCCATGCCTTTCCGTCCCTACAAATAGGCTCCATGTCCATTGATCGACCATGACAGGATCCACCATTCCGAGGTCGCGATCCGCAATCCGCAATGAGGCTCTTGGGATTTCAGGGTTCACTTCATCTCAGCCTCAGGGGCTTTGCTTCGATTTTGGCTCGATGATTATTCGTCCTACCAACGCCTTGTCCGAAAGGGCCCATGGACAATAAGAATGGCCACGCACCCATTTCATCTATCCGGTCGACACCTCATTCTTGCATCTCAAACGGCTCATCTCTCCTCAACCTATACTCTCCGCTTCCCTGCCAGACGACCTTATAACCCAGTGTGCCTTGCACGATAGCCAACACCATCGGCGCCGTCATTGATAGCGGCCTCCTCACATGGGCCAAGCTCACGTCTTGCCGGATTTTCAACGTCCTCATTGGGTTGTTGAATGTGCCCGTATGATTGCCGTGCTCCATGGAACAGCCTTCCATCGGTGGCATATCTTCACTCTCCATGAGGACATTTGGAGTCCACTTGCTGATATACAGATCAATGAATCTGATAGAAGGACCGTGGCTACCACGAAGCCTGATCCAGCCGTTGGAATCTTCGGTAATGGTGAGATGGTAGGGCGGCATTGAGCAGAGTTCGAGGAGCGACGGAACGGAATCGAGGGTTGGGAAGGGGGTGGCGTTTAGGGTTGGTCCAGCAGAGGAGGAGGCTGTGGTTATCCCCGTGGTCGTTTTGGAGTTCGCGGCATTCGCACTCATTACACCAGCAGCACCGCTTGATCCTTCTCCCATCGAGTCATCGTCCCTCAGACCGAGCTCCTCCAACCCCGACGCCAACTCCGGCGCCGTTCCCGTTCGCATTCCCAGTTCGGGTTTCGAGACCTTCTTTCCCTCTTCCGTGGCTTGAAATTCGCACGACGCGAAAATCTTCTTGAACTGATCGCGAATCACATTGTACCCGCTCAGAACCACCCTCCTCACGAACAAAAAGTGTTTGGGCATGTGCACCACAAACCCTCTCCTCTCATCCGACCAACTTGTGCCCAACTTGGCGCTATCCCAGACATCCACTACTACCCTCAGCTTCCCTCCACTTTCGACCACACGGGTGAGAAGCTCAACCATCCAGTCATCGCGCTCTGGGTCTGACGTGATTTCGCGCAGCTCAATGCACCAAGCATATATGATATCGCAAACCCCGTGGACGATCTTTGGGTCTTTTTGTTCACCGTACTGATCCAGGAGACCCTGCCAGTCTACTTCGACGATGACTTCATGACCTAGCCTTTGGCTAAGCGTGTCAAGCTCAGTACGAACGCCCGATGGTCCGGTATGAAATATGAGGATGATCAATTCGGAAAGGGAAGGCGGATAGTATGGCGGTCTATTGCGCGTAGGTGAAGCATGTTAGCCAATGGTTTGCGAGATCGTTGCACATCTCTACCTACGGCTCTGGGCCTGACTTGAGGTTTGTCATGTCGTCTCGGTTTTCTGCTGGGTGAAGTCGATCCAGAACCAAGAAAGGGTAAAGAACAGAACTACTGCCGGAAGAGTAGTCTCAAGGGCACGGTTCATTCTTATATTGGGCACCCGTAAGGCAGACCAACGAATCCTCCTGCATTGCTGCATGTCATACCCAATTAAGTTACGCCCTACAAATAGTTTCAAACAGCACAGCCCCGCCTTTTCTCTCTTCTCTTTGGCCGTTTGCCAGTTTCCAAGACATGCCTGATAGTTGCAAGCCGCGATGGTTTGAACTGCCATCCTGAGAGTTGTTTCGAGGAAATGGTTGATGGCCGTTGAGTTTCCTGGGTTAAAGCCGTTCTTACTGTCACGCACCAGCTGCCCATTACCATCGTTACCCAGATTGTTATCACAAAGATCCGTTGACTCTCATTGGAAGATCACGTTGACGACACAACAACACCAAGCACGACTACCGGATAAACATTCAACTTTCCTAATTACTATTACTACGATCATCAAGCTCGCAGCTGCTGCCTATGCTCCATGTTGGTGCTCCAAATGTCTCGGCAACCTTCAAAAAGACTCGCCAGTCATGCCCCTCACCACTGTCATCTCTCAGTAGTCTGCAACTGCCCGCTCCCGTTCCCGCCCCCTTCTACTCCCGTATCCGTCCGCGTCATTTATCGCCGTTGCCGTCAGCTTTCATCTCCGTATCGGTCAATGGCAAGCGTCCTTTTTTCTCGTCCGTGTCTTCCTCTTACGCAAACACCTGAAGCTCAGTCGGCGGAAACGAGAACTCGGGCAGCGTGCAATGCTGATAACTCCAGTAGTAAATATCACCATTCTTCCAAGGTTGTCCGGGCGGCATCGAATGCTCCTCATGAGTGCAGTTGGGTGTTTGCGCGGCGGAAGTACCGTTGCCTGTGAAGATGGCCCTGAGCAGTCATTCTTGTCAGTTTTTATCCTCCATGTCATGATACCTCATACCAAGCAAAAGAAACATGATTCGAAAAATGGATAGTAAAACTCACATACTCCCCACCCCCTCCAAATCATCACACTCCCAAGTCTGCTTCACCTCCACACTCTGACTCCACTGCCAATACCGAAACTGCGTCTTGGCCTTCACCTTCTTGCCCCCCTCTAGTGTAGCAGGCTCGCCAGTCGTCAAGTTGACAGGCGTCTCGCAGTCGTACACCCTCTGGCCGTAAAACGGGTCCATGTAGTCCTGGCTCCAGGCCGAGCAGTACACGTTTAGATCGGGGAGCGCGTTGCTGGTTAAGTTGAAGGAGACTTCGGCGTTGTTGATCCGGTGTGAGGGCGTGGTGTAGGTTAGGGAGAAGGTGTAGTGGAGGTTGGTGATGCGCCAGTGGAAGTCGTGCAGGGAGGTGGAGGTGCAGCTGCCTGGTGGGAGGTCGGAGTCGTTGTTGAGGAAGGAGGCGGTGACATCTGAGGTTTTGGTTGTGGGAGCTGCTGTTGTTGAGCCGAGTAGAAGGAGGAGGGCGCTAGCTGCGTTGAGCAGAAGGGAGCGAGGGCTGCACATGGTTGCTAAAGGCATTTTGAGGTTGGTATATTGTAGGTTGAGGTGATATTGGAAATGATACTGGAGAAAAAAGAAGTAGAGGAATGATGGAAAAGGTTGCTTGTTGTCTTTGTGAAACTCGAAGTTTTGGTTCCGTGAAAATGGGATGTGGCGGGACGGTTATATAGAGGTAGCCATCTACCCCTTCACATGTCCCTGGGTTGGTTTCGTATCCCACCACAATCTAATCCCATCCACAGCCCTGGGATAAGACTGTTTGCTGGGTACGAAAGGTATCGTATGCCCTACCACCTTAAACTTCCATCGACTGTCAGCTCGATCCGAACGTTCAAGATGAAAAGTTGCGCGGCAAGAGGTACGGACGTTCCAGTCCGTCAACAAGGTGGCATCGAAAGTGGACTGATATAGTATAGTATAGGGTAGGCACGATCGTATCGTATCGTGCTGCGGACGGCACAGAAACCTAAGCCGACTCTGAGGGAGGCACGAAGCTGACCAACAACATGATAGCCGGGGTGCTGTTAAGGCGAACCGTACATACCGTATTGAAAACAACAAGAGGTAGCAAACCTCGTATACCCGGACCGTAAGTAGGTACCTCTAGCCAAATGAGCTTGAAAGGGGTCGTAATGCTGTCCCTATTGTTATATATAATTTTTTTTTTTTCTTTCGCAAAGGTCACGTTCCGTTCGACTTCTTTACGACGTGGTTGATGATTTGGTTTGGTTCGATCGGTCCAGTCGGTCACTTGGAGGAGCAGGTTGGATATGTAGCGTATGGAAAGTGAGGCCCGATCGCCAGGTAACGTTAACATCTAAAGACTCTTCCAGATGGGCAAACATTTTTGGGATCATGCCATTCTTATTTTTTTCTCTTTAGTACACTAGTAGCCGCCAATCCTCTTGAAGACAACACTTCAACGTTCCTCAACCGGAACTGGATCCGCTACTTGACAGTCTTCCTGTCACATAAAGTTACACCTATTCGTGACATGGACGTCCGACGTCCGACGAGTGACAAGTGTAAGGGTACCTACCTGTCAAATCTGAAATCTCTATGCCGTGCTACAAGTTTGTGAAAGCTGATTTGACCCCGTCCGTTGACACTGGTATGTGTAACCAACACGTCAAAAAAGAAATCCCCGGTGGTGGCATTATTTGACTGGACAAATAATGAGCTTCGTTCTTGTCTCGCACCACACCAATCCCCACTGTCATGACAGGCTGAGGGGAACATGTATCAAATGTGGTACAATAGCTCTAGGTAGAGAACCAGATAACCGCGTAGCCAGTGGAAATGGCTCAGTGAGTGGCTTGCTTCCCTTTCGAACACACAAGATGGCGAACAAGAGGCTCTTTTACGAATATCTAGCTACGCTATCAAGCTCTTACAATCCTGACAGTCTAGAACAAGTTCAGCGATGCAAACAGTCCAATATCCGGCAGATTTTGAGAGTCGTGTTCTGGTGATGCTATACCTAGGTATGTGACGAGGATCGAGCCGTTCAAAGGTTGAAATTCTACACCTCCAAGCCATGTGATTGTGATGATCGGGGATCAAAATGAACACACGATCCGGTCCCGAAAGATAAGACAACGGTGACAGTGATGACAGCCCAGTGTATTCGAAACACAAGCCTGAGACCTGACAACCCTGAACATGTGTCGAAGGTCTCACGAGACCTGCTGGAGAGCCCGATATAGACTTCATTCATGAGAAAAGAAAGCCATGAAAACATTTTGCATCTAAAACCGGGAACGTCACAGACTTAACCCATGTGTTGAGTGTCTTACCAGCTTTGGTTGAGACTTCAGCCCGACATAGTTGACTTCGTACATTTGCCCTCTGGCTGTGATGCTGAGCGCCCTTTTTCACTTTTTACTTTCACCCTCAAGGATACTGCACTCTATTCAAGACACCTAGTCCTAGCATAAATAATGCTTTTTGATTGTAGGTTAAAGTAGCAGTAGCTCACAAGGCTTGGACTCAAGCCCATAGTTTCTCAATCCAGTCCATATCCATGTCCATGCTGTTGATCATAACACATTCATAGCGGTCATTAACAGTCGTGTCATACATTAAGGTTCTATTTCCGTTCCACTCCGGAAACATGCTCTTTTCCTTCTCCAGGCCGTCATCTCCCTTCAGTCCTACTACTGAACGTCTTCCTTCTAACCGCCATGCCCATCCTCACGCAACTCGTCCAGCGGCTCAACCCTCACCAATATCTCCTCCAGCAGTCCCTCCAGGAAGCCACCAACGTCTTTGCCCATGCCCACCGGCTCCGCCTTGTCGTAGTGATCGATCTCCTTGCACACATGTGCCAGCTTATATACCAGCTTGCGTATCTTTTCGTTGGCCTGTTCAGCGCGCTGCTGCTTGGGAGTCGGCGGTGCCGGACCATATCCGTTTTCCGCTCGGTACGTCTGCTGCAGCATGATTTGTCGACGCTTGAGCGCTTCTTCCAGTGCAGGGAAGATAACATCGTTGAGGGCGTCCAAGTCGCCGCTGGGACTGGGTGGCTCGGGCGAAGGGAATGCAGCAAGCGATGTTGTCGACGACGATGGCGTGCCGTAGTTGGATGAGGTTGAAACGATGCGGCTTCCTGATGGTGACGATCGCGGCATTTCCTTGGATGTTAGGGGGCTCAAGCCTTGACTCTGGTGGTAACTTGACCTGTTAGGCTGATACTGTCCAGAGGGCTGCTGCTGCTGCTGCTGCTGATACTGTGAATCTCGTCGCTGATGCTGTTGTGACTGCTGCTGCTGTTGGTACAATGACTCGCGTGAGGGCTGATGATATATCATCGATGGTTGTGACTGCTGCCTCTGGTGGTGGTACACTTGCTCGCGCGAGGGTTGATGATTAAGCTGACGCTGCTGCTGCTGTGGTGGTGGTTGTTGCTGCTGTCGGTAAAGTGACTCACGCGAAGGTTGGTGGTAGAGGTTCTGCTGCTGTTGCTGCAGTTGGAACGGCTTGTTTGTGTTTGGTGATTGCTGATTCAGTTGCTGATTGTTAAGCCTCTGGAGTGGCTGTTGCTGCTGCTGTTGCTGTTGCTGTTGTCCTCCTCTGAATGGTGGTATCTCCGGCAACTTCATGGGTCCCGCAGATGTCCTTGATGATGATGATGAAGCTTGTTGGTTGTACTGTGTTGATGGGGATAGCATCGATTGTGGTTGCGTGCTGTTCTGGATAGCCGGTCCGAGGTTCATACCCCCGATATCCCGTCGTAACTGTTCCTGGAGCACACGATCATAATCTGGAGAACTGCCCATCTGTATCTGTGACACCGGCCTGGCTAGCGACGTGCGGGGCGTTGCAGGCTCCCTCGACTTTCGTGACTGTTGCTCTAGCTGCTGTATCTGTTGCTTAACAGGTGAAGTAGGCACAGAGACTCTTGTCGGAGGTGGCATTGATGTGCTCGGTGGTGGCATTGCTGGCGTTCCTACGGGTTTCCTCGCTGGTGATGCTTGTCTCGCTGTGCCCGTTCCAGTGGTGTCAACTGCAAGTTTGGTTGTACTTTGAGTCTGGTTAGATTCCCTCCTCCAGTCGTCCTGGTTATCCTGGCTCTCGTTGGCCCTTCCAGACCTCGCGTTGAGAGTCGACTCGTCCATCGCGTTCAGCATGCCGGGCCTGTGGACAACACCGCCGCGGTCACTAACCAGCCGCACGGTGCCGAAATCCCACATGTCCTCGTTGATATGCTTCCGTTGCTCGACGTAGTTGTTTTGCTCCGGCTCAAGGTACTCTTCGTCGTCTTGTTTGTGGGTAGCTGCCCACCGGTTGTATCGCTCGATGAGCTCTGTCAGGTAGCTCGTCTTCTTCGCTCGTCTAATAAACGGGTGCTTGAGAAGTTCTCTTGCCGTCGGCCTTTCCTTGGGGTCACGCTGCAAGCACAGCTCGATAAACTCCTTGAATCCTTTGCTGAAGTTGCCTTCCAGGCGTGGGGGCGGGTTCTTGGGAATCAAGAAGAGCACCTTCATGGGATGGATGTCGGCATAAGGTGGCTCTCCCTTGGCGAGTTCGAGTGCTGTGATACCGAGAGACCAGATATCGGCCTTGTGATCGTAACCGCTTTGCTTGATAACCTCGGGAGCCATCCAGAATGGGGTGCCGACGAATGTGTTTTTCTTGGTCATGGTTGCCGATAGCTGACCGGAAACACCGAAATCGGCTAGCTTGACCTGGCCATTGGCAGCCAGGAGGATGTTGGCAGCTGTTGAGAATTAGCAAGTCGCTCGATGGGAAGCTTTGGGGTGCCAGTTATTGACCCTACCTTTAACATCTCGGTGGAGTTTCTTGTCTTGGTGCAAGTAGTCCAGCCCTAGCAGCAGTTCGCGGACGATGATGGCGATGTAGTCTTCCCCAATCAGGCCTGGCTTCATCAAGTCGGCACAGCTACCCCCCGAGCAGAACTCCATGACGATCCATAGCTCGGCGCCTTTGGCATAAGAGCCATAGTATTTGGTGACGTAGGGCGATTGTAGCTCGGAAAGGATTGCGATCTCCTGGATGATGTCTTCTACTTCGTCCTCGGCGCTTTCGATATCGATAACCTTGATGGCCACGGCCTGGCCACTCCGCTTGTCGACACTGAATATGGAACGGAACGATTAGCATTCAGACTTGGCAGAAACTGGGGAGACATGGGGGTAGGGGGATGGTACCCTTTGTAGACCTTGCCAAAACTTCCTCCACCTGCAGAAAAATCACGGGTCTACTCGTCAGCAAACCGCTGCTAGAACATGGCGCCGAGGATTATGGCGTATGTAGTATGGGACGCTCTCGGTGAACCAACCTATACAAAATTCCTTGGTGTATAGGAGTTCGGGGTCCACGGATCCCTCGTGCTCGTCATAGTCGCGGTCGGCCATGATGTCGGGCTACTCGAATCGCGCGTGGTAAGCGGACGTGTGGTGTCGCTCTGTTAAGACGGTGATGATTCGGCCGGACGATGATCGTCGCATGGATTTGGTCGGCAACCGCCTGGAACAGGACGCAAGAGTGCGCCAATTGGGTTGGATATCCTCGTTGGATATTGTCTCGACGGCCGCAGAGGCTTGTGGTGTTGGACAATATGCGCGACGAGAAGCGCAATTCGCAAGGCCACCAGGGAGAGAGGTACGACCAAGGGCGGGAAGAGCGAAGGGCAGTGTAATGCTCCTAGGTCGTAGATGCAGTCTGGGGACACAGGGAAGCAAGCCAGGGGAAGCTCGAAGCAATTGGCGGGACCAGGTCAGCCCCGCTGAACGCACAATTCGAAGCACGAGCGAGTGTCGCGAAGCAAAACTGGAGACGTTGTGGGAGTCTGATGCTGCAATGGAAAGAATTCTGGAGGTTGGAAAGGCGGAAGCGCAAAGCGAGACGAGGAAAGTGGTGGTTGATCAAGAACGAAGGACTTGGGACTTGGAAGGAGGTTGTCCGATGTTTACCTTGAATGTTGGAGGCAGGCCGGTGGTTGGCAGGGGAGCCGGGAGGAGGTTACCTAAGAAATGGCGGGATCCCAGCCCGCTTCGATCGTTGGAGAATGGATCCCTCCCCACAACGCGCACTGTGTCCAGCGCGGTTTTACCAGCCGGGCAGGTACCTACCTCCACTGTAGCGCGCTCGCTGTAAGTGCTGAAGGTCGCGCTACGTCTAGCTTACGAACCTATCAGCGATCAGGAACGGAGGGAGACCAAATTCACGATTGCTTTTCGAAGTTACACAGAGTGAGGGCTACTCCCATTCGTCAATCGGCAGGACGATCGGGAACGCGAAAAATATCTCGAGGTAGAGGTATGGAAACCGGGAAGGGGTTTCCAGAGAGGCAGGGCCGCCAGGTACAAAACAAGCAACATCTGGGAATCTGGGTTGGCTGAGGAGCGGGGTCAGGGCAACGATGGATGTGCATGCACTAACAATTACCAGAGGGTACCCTGCAGGAGTGACAGTTGCAGGCTTGCAGCTTCAACCTTGCCTACCCGCGCGTTTTGTTTGTGGGGTAACTGTTCATGTGCATCCAATTCCCATCCTGACCACCGTAGAGCCATCATGGCATTAGATGCTGGAGAATTGGTGATGGATGACACCTGGAGAGTGTGGAAGTACATGTTGAGACCAGAAAAACTACGAGCTTGTGTCATCTATCATTTTTGCATTTGCTGAACCTAAAGTTGTGTACCGAACATGTGAAAAGGGGGAATCATAGCAAGGAAAATGAAGAAAGCTACTGTTATGACCCATGATACGCCTTATGTCCATCTGTTCTCCCCCCGATGACCTTCCGCTTTGAGTATTCTGCTCTGTCCTCCCATGATATGATGTATCTCGAAGAATTCCTCCTTTTGACGCCAAATCCCCGCTGTGCGGAAACAAACGATATATCCTCGAACCCTCAAAGAGGTATAATAACCCCGTCTAGCAATGATGTCCTCCTCTAGTTATCCGGCAATTCGAGATTGCCCAAGTTCTTTGTGAGCTCGCCAACCTGTTCATCACTCTTCTAATCCTCAATGAACTCCACCATGACGGTGCCATTAGCGAGACCAGCCTCCTTAATTGTCTGGTCAATAACATCGAGCAGGTTGGCGCCACCAGGCATCGTCTTCAACTCGAACTCGACTCCCTCCTTGCCCGGCAAGGGCTCGGCCTTGAGCCACTCATAGATACGGCGGACGGGTTCGTCGAGCCTGAATCGGCGAACAACACGACCCGTGGGGTTGCGAATCTGCACCCTCGTCACCGTGGCAGGGTCAACAGCAGGTTCAACATGCGGTCGGTCCGAGGCAATCTGGGCAAAGATGGACTCCTCTGCAGCAGGAGCCTCGGGCTCGGGCTCCGGCGCCACCTGGGCAGGCTCTTGGTCGGCTCGCTCCTTGCCCTTCGGAGACTCGGTCGCTCGGGTGAGCGCATCGGGGTCGTGGACCTTGGGCGCCGAAGCGCTGCCATTGCCTCCGTTCTCGAGACTGTTGCGCAGTGCCATCTCGAGCATCTCCTCCTCTGTCATCCTGTCCACATCCACCACCTGCTTGGGCGTCTTCGTTTTGAGGACGGGGTTCTTAGCGTGAGCTTCCAAGCTGTACCTGTCCAGAAACTCGGCCAACTGGGCATGGAACTCGAGCGGCTTGGGGAACGGAAGGCCGCTCCACACCTTGACCTGCTCGCCTGTACGGGGATCGATGATGGAAACGTGGGGGTAGTTCTGGGGGTTTTCGTGCGTCTGGTTCGGAAAGTAAAATGAGATGAACTGTTCGGCCGAGCGGTCGGTCTTGCCGTACTGCAAGAAGATGAAGTTGTGCTTGATGAGGTCCTGGATCGGGCCATCCTTCCAAATGTCGCGGTTGAGGGCCTGGCAGTTGAAATCAGACATATCCTGGAGATTAACCATGATCCACTTCTTCGCATCCTTGCCCTCCTCACGCGCCTCGTCCCAAGTAACATGTGCCAGCAACTCGTACGGGGGACGGAAAAGCTCCGCCAGACGGTTGGCCCGCGTTGGGGCAGCTCCAGCAGGAGGTGAAGCTACACCCTCAGCAGCAGCTCCGGGAACGGGGTTGAGAGGCTCGTCCCAAGGATTCTGGTTGAATGGGTTACCAGGGCGCCCGGCTGTTTATGAATTAGCAAAATACCAGACAGTAGCTTGGAACCAATAAGCAACCTACCTCGAGCTTGCCTGTTCATCAACCTCTGCTGCTCAAGCTGGAATCGCTCAAACACATCATCTTCTTCATCCCCACCATAGCCTCCTGGCGCGACGAGCGTCTCTGTTGTTCGGGCCATAGGGGCACGAACTTCGTCATCGCCGCTTGGACCTCCGGCTCCAGATCCACCACCACCGTACATCTCTTCTTGTAGTCTCTTCGCCATGGCGGCATCCTCCTCCTCTTGAGCCCTCTGTGCCGCTTTCGTTGCCTCGTCGTCCGAATCGTCAAACTGTCCAAGGTCGTCATCTTCGGTCATTTGAACGTCCTCGTCGTCAGAGTCAATGTGGATAACACCGGAAGCGTCTTCGCGGCCGACATTGGGGCGGTTGGGCCTGCTTGACGAGCGCGAGGCACCAGCGGATCGAGAAGCGGCAGGGGGGGCCGCCTGAGTCGCGGGGTTGGTAAGGGAACGCTGGAGCTCTTCGTCGGAGTACCAAAGTTGGACGGCTTGCTGGACGTCACCGCCGCACAGCTCCAGCATGTGCCTAGCCGCCGTGTCGTTTGCACCGGTGATCGACGAGAAGGTCGCGATGGCTTCTGAATCAGCCATCTTGTAGACTGTCGGCTATGGTATGTATCGAAAGCTAAAGGGAGAAAGGGGTCGGAGAAGGTGAAGGTCTCGTAAACAGGAGCTTCTCAGACGGCGCACAGTGCACGAGAAGCCCGGTGCCCGACTTTCGAGCGACCTATTGTGAGGAAGAGGGGACGAGTTGTAAGTCTCTGGCAACGGGGAGTTGGTGCGGGTCGGGAAGAAGTTGAGAATGGGGTGAGAGGTGAGGGCGAACTGTCGAGGTCGGATGCGAGGGGATGATGTGATATTCGATTCGATCTGCTGTGGGTTTGATAAGACGATGCTGTAACGCAAAGCTGTGACCGCACCGACCAGTGTTGTACAGCGCACCCGCAGTGAGTGAAGCTGGCGGGGAGGATATTCGAGGCCGCGGAGAGGTGGGGATCCTGGTCGGGCTCGTTTATCGGCGGCGGGCGGGCACAACGAAGCTCGATGGTGCTCTTGGGTTCGAGTGCCTTGTAGAAAAGAAAATGGATGGTGTGGCGAACCAAATTCTGGAAGTGGAAGCTGATTAATGCTTGTTGTGCGGGCAGAAAAGACAAGGAACGGCACGCAGAGTGTGAATGGAACCTTTTGTCGTTTTTGCGTTCAGTCCGAATTAATTCAATGTTGAATGAAAAGGTTCGGCATCGCATCGACTTCAGTTCCTTCACAAGGCGCCCAAGCTGGTGACGCAAGAGGAACGCTGTCACACTGTCGCAGATGGAAGCTTCTCCCTTGTGTGTCCCGCAGTCCCACTCTGCCTGCCGCTGTGGTTCATGGCTTGGCACTCTGTGCTGTGCGACAGAACCAGTGAAGGAGGGAGTTTTACGGATTACTTGGAGGCTTCTGGGCGCGGGCTTCCTTTGCCCCCTCTTTGAATCCACAAAGAGGGGGGGCAGAATTCTGGGATAGACCAAAACCTTGGGACAATCTGGAATACTACCAATTTGCGAGCAAAATTATTAGCGTAGAAGGAACGATAATAAAACCACCTCCTAGCATTTTTCAAAAATTCTGGGAAAATTTAAGAAGAGAGAAATAAATAAAATAAAATTAGTTTCAAAATTTGAATTTTTTTTATCAAAAGCTGAAATTGGGGTTATTTTCAATATCCTTCTCAATTACTTAGAACTACGAAATACTCGTCGTTTACATTTTGGTAATAAGAAGGAGCGTAATAACATTTTCTCTTTAACCCTTTAATTAAAAATAATAAGAATTGAAAATTAGCTTCCTAGAATACTTTTCTAATCTTAGGAATTTTTTCAAATTTTTCAAAAATAGTGGCGTTGTTGAAATGGATCAATTTTCCCCTATGCGGTCAGATTTCTTAGTATTTTCGGCTGTCCTAAGGTTTTGGTCTGTCCTAGAGTTCTGCCCCCCCTCTTTGTAAATTCAAAGAGGGGGCAAAGGAAGCCCGCGCCCAAAAGCCTCCAAGTAGGGTTCCAGACGAGCAGTCAAGGCACATTCATCACCCAAGACACTGGTTCTCCTTTGGAACTTAGGATTGTTGGAGATATGAACGTTTTACTAAATTACAAGAACCTGACGCTCCAATTTCACAACCATATCTATCCCCTACTCAAGCAACGCCAAACACTCTTTCCACTTCTGCTGCACCTCCAACGATCTTTCCTCCGTCGACGCCCTCACCACCGCCTCCTTCACTCCAGCTGGCAGGGCGCCAGCACCCCCATGTTTCTTCCCCAACTCTACCACCGCAATGGTAGCCTTAGCCCTCAGCACCCTCTGATCCTCCGTCCCCGTATCAGCCTTTTCCAGATCCAAGGTCGCCAGATACCATTCCAGGACCTTTGCGTCATCCAAAGACCCCTTCTCTCCCTTGGCCTTAGCAGCCGCCTCCAACAACTCCAAAACACATCCATACCAGAACGCTCTCCTGATGGCATCAAAAGCACTCTGACCGATACACGGCTTCTTGAAATCCGGCTTCTTGGCATTTTCCTCGAGAGCAAGCGCAATCTCTTTCAACTGACCCATGGCGCCCTCCTGCATCTTGGCGCGATTGTACCCCTTGGCCACAGCTTCCATAGCCGCCCACGCCGTCTGGCTCTTGGGATCTAGACCCCTCGCCTTGTTGTTGACGTTGGCCTTGTCGTCCACGTCCATGGCGTCCTCGTCCTCGGTCATGTCCAAGTAAGGCGTGACGATCTCAGCGATGGTCGGCAGCATCGTTAAGTCGTCTCTTGCTGCCGCAAACTTCCATAGACAGCGGAAGGCGTGGGGTCGGTAGTCATTATTGTTTCTCTTAGCCTCGCGGACGGCGATCTTCTTGAGTTGCTCACCGAAGGAAGCGTCTTGCTGCCAGATCACCTTGCTTTTGCTGACAAAGTCGGGGAACGGCTCGAGGAGCTTCTCCTTGCTAGGGAACGTCTTCAGGGCAAGAGCCTTGTCATAGACAGGCCACAATGTCTTGAGATTTTCGACGTTGACTTGACCGGTGACATCGCTGGCCTTGACGATGCCTGCAACGGCGGAGGCGATCGCAAGCGCACCGGCATGCTTGAGAGCCCACTGTGCTGTGTTCAGTGACTGCTGCACAAGTTCAACAATCTCCGAGACGTAGCGAGCAACGCTAAGGCTGCTTCCGGCGTGCTTATCCCAGACTTCCTCGAATTCCTTGCGGACATATTCATCTGTGTCATGCTTTCCGAGATATGCGAAAGGCAGAAGCTTGCCCTCGAGTGCGTTGAAGTGATCGGGAGAGATCTTTGACAGAGCCAGCACTGCATCTGCAACTTTCTGTCGCCTCGCCTCGTCCTCAGATTCAAGGTAGAGCTTCAGGAGCCTGTCCGAGAAACGCAGCCTTGCCTCATCCGGGCAACCGCGGATAATGTACGCTGCGGCACGCGCATAACCCTGGCTGACCTCGTCGTTACGATCCAACACCTGCTTCTCCATAAGTTGCAGGAACCGGGCCGAGTACGGCTTGAAGTCCACGGTGTGTCGAGTCGCCAGAGTAGACAGAACGCGACTGCACCCAATCTTGGTAGGCATGCCGATGGCTGTCTTGATGGACTCTTCGAGGGCCGTTGTAAGTTGCGCCATGACGTCGGCGTCAACGGTCCTGAGACTGCTCTCGATTGCCTCGGTGATTGGGCTTTGAGAAACCGCTGTGCTGCGGAGTTTGTCGATCTTATCCCTGACGTCTTCTCCAGCACGTTGGTAGTAGTAGTTGACAATGTCAGCCTCAAGCGTACTGAGACTACCGAGGAGATTCGAGACGATGGTGGCAATGTAAGGGTTGAGTGCCTTTCCACCCTTCTTGCAAATCTTGATGACCGTGTCGGTAGCAAACAGCTTAACCTCCTTCACTCCACTCTCGATGCCCTTGTCAGAAAGCAAGAACGGCAAGGCTTCGTTCATCATGGCTCTGGCGGACGCAGTGTTGCCGGACTCTTCCAGCTGCCGCACCAGTGTTGTGGAAAGGGCAATGCAGAGGTGCAAGGCCGCGTTTCTCACGGTACCCTTCACGTCATCAAGGACCTTCAGGGCAGCGATCCATATGTCTTTGTAGTACTGCTCGTACTTCTGGAAGGGCCGTCCACCGACCAGGTCGGAGATGGCAGCACAGCTGGCCTCACGAACTCTCCATTCTTTACCGAGGATGCACTTGAGCAAATCCTTCATGATAGCATCGAAATGCGTCTCGATAACTGCATTCGAGTCCCTGACCAGAGCCTTCCAGATATCGTTCATGGACTTCTGCACGTTCGGGTTTGGGTCAAACCGGTACCGATACAGCTTTGGGTACAGCTTTGGGTCAACCTCTGACTCGGAGAGAATACTGCTCAGCCCGAAACGACCAAACGCAGATCGGGTGGACCATGTGGCGGCGTTCGTCGCCAGTGACATGAACTTGTAGACAAGACTTTGATCGCCCACCTCATTCGCGAGGCTGACGATGTCCTTGTACGAGGTGACGGACTTGCCATCGCCGGTCGGAAGCGCGCCGGCCTCGAAGAGCTCCGTTTCTTCATCCACCTTAAGCTGCGGGCCGGATCCCGTAAACGATGACACGAGATCGCGTACAAGATCACCCTTGAGTGTTGAGTCTCCCTTCTCGTATACGAGGGAGAGGCCTCTGGATGCAGTTTCCTGAACAAGCTCATCGCGAGCACTGAGCAAGCGCATGAACGCCACCTGGCATTCGCGTAACCTGGACTGAACCTCTTCAAGATGGGCACAGTACTGGATGATGCAGAAGAGCCAGATACCCGAGGCCTTAAGTAGAGATGGCTTGGTGTTCTTGCAGTCAGTGAGCAGCTTCTCCAACACCGTGGTAATTCTATCAGACCGCTTGGGAATGCGGTAGGAATCGCCGTTGGTTTCAACATTCAGCGTGAGCTGGACAACCTCTGAATCCCAGCATGCAACGGCAGCTGTGATGGCTTCACCAACAGTAAAGTGCACCTCTGCCTGCCTCAGCTCATAGAGTGCAAACAGCTTCTCCAGAATGAGGGCAAGCAGATCGCCGCTCGCTTCACCAGACTCGCCTTCAGTAGAAGGCAAAGATACTGCGAGCCGTCCTAGAGCGGTGATGGCCTTCTCATTACCTTTTTTGGCAAGGACAGCCAATGGATCAACGAAAGCCTTGGAGATTGCATCCTTGTCCGCCTCAGGAAGCACCCGGATGCCAGCCGTCCAGAGTTGGCTATAGGCCTCTATCAATGCCTCCTGTGTCGAGAGAGTATTGGAGGATACTGAGTCAAGGGCTGGGAACACATCCCCAAGGTCATTAGTGATGTTGCTGCCTTTGTCCGTAGAGTAGTATACTGATCTGGAAACGAGATGTGCAAGTGCGTTGAACGCTCCTTCAACCGCATTGAGCTCCGATCCAACGGCCGTCTTGAAGTTCTTCGCAATGTCAGCCAAGGAAGCCTTGTACTTGTTGATGGATTCAGTACTGTTAGCCGGATGAGCGGCCAAGATACCAAACGCCGAGCAAGCAAGGGGCCGGATCTCCCGCTTGTTGGAAGTAATTAGCGGCAGGAGTTCCCTAGCACGAGCAACCAATGGCCCGATGATCCTGCTCGGAGTGAAAGAAGCGAGTTCTGCGAACGAACGTGCACATCCCTCTGCAATTTCAGTGTCCTCCAAGAGCATTCCATCAAAGGCCGAACGAAGGAGGCAGAATATGGCCTGGTTATGCTCGCTGGATGTCAGGTAGTCGCGAATAGCACGCCGTGTCTTGAGATCAGAGTGTACGCTTGCACTCAACTGGCGCTCCCAGCCCGGTTCAATGGTGAAGTCTTTCAATGCAGTGAGGAAGAGAATCCGCTTGCAATAATCGACAGCGACAGGAAAAGCCCGAATACACTGTCCGGGAAAGTTGCCGATTGATGACCTTTCGTCGATATCCATATCAGCGTCGGGCTTCCCACTGTATGATATGGTCTTCGTGAAAAAGGTGATTACCATGTCGTGCCAGGCCGGCAGGGTTCTGGATTTCTCCTCATTGGCGTAGTACGTCCAAGGATCCAAGCCCTTTTGGCCCTCCTCGACAACATCGCTCCGCTCATCGCGCCGGCCAGCAACTGCAAGGATATTGACCCATCGTGCGTAGATATCGGAAAAGGGCAGGCATTGATTGGCCCATTTTGTTGCAGCGTGTCGAGAACTCCGGACGATGTCGCCTTCTTCGGTCTTGGCCATCGACTCCAGGATCAAGGCATGAAGCTGTTCAGACACGTCAGGATTGTGAGGTGGCCTGAAGTTTGCAGCAAGGCTGGATAGTGCGGCATCAATGTTGACAACGACATCTGCCGTGGGATCTTCGCAAAGTGATTTGAACAACCACTGGGCCAACGTCATGCGCTCCGTGTCGGACATAGCCGTACCTTTTGCAAGGACGCCAATCGTTTCGTAGGCCCTGGAACGGAGTGTGTTATCGTCAAGAGACTGGCGCTCAGGCTTAGGCCAGCCCTGGGCCTCAACGAACTCCCGGAGGAGGGTGACAAGTAAGGACCTGATCTTTGAAAATTCCGGCTTGTTGGCGCCTATGCGGGCAACCCAGTTGATGAACTCAAACAGGGCCCGGTGCACCTTTGTGAGTTCGAGCCCGGAAGATGAAGCAGACGACGATGCTCCATCGATTTGCATGGCATCTGGACTTTCTCTCTGAGTGGCCACATCTAAACGGAAAGCTGCTAGGATCTCGTCGGTGAATGTCGTTGAGATTTCGGACTTGCTCAACAGGCCAAGAATACGTATCCTGTACGGAGCCGGTAGTTTCGAGTGGGCCTCAAAGAGCTGGCGAACAATCTCTCGGTCTTCTAGTGACACCTTGCTTCTCTTGAGCATATCGTCGCCAACGCCAGCGAGGCGGAAATCGGAGCTCGAGGCAGCATAGATGGCCGGGAGGAAACGTTCTTGGTCCGTGAAAGCACCGCTGGCAAGGAAGTTGACGGCTTGGATTCGACTCTCGGCCAGGCTAAGGCCGGACTCGGCGGGGTTCCATGTCTCGGGTTTGTTCAGTGTGAGAAATGGGATATCCGATTGGGCCATACCAGGGGAAACGGTAGAGCCTTGGGCATTTATACGCAACAATAGTAGCTTTCCCAACCAGTCGGCGACAAACTTGGCATCCTTAGGATCCTGGAGGCCGATTGTATCTCTGAGGGTCTCGTCCTCCTTGCTCCCCCTTGGCGGCAGCTTGAAGTCACGAAGACAACGGAGGAAAATGTTAAACAGCCCGGCCCTCGATGCGCTCGCATCCGAAGCAATACCGGGGAGGATCTTGGGAATGAGCTCTCGACGTTCGACCACGCTCAGTCTCACGATACTGTGCTGTATGAAGACAATATCAAAATGCTTGATAAGCTGTGACTCTGTGGCCTTGTACTGGTCAAGCAAAGCGGCAACGGGGAGTACAATGCTGGGTTGCTTGATGAAAGTGGTAAGCCGTTGGCATACTTGTACGACCTGCGGACATGGCATGTGAGCTTTCACACTGGTTGAATTTCTCATGATGAGCACGACGTATGATGACGGACCTTGTTGCGGACTGAGGCATACTCGCTGCCGGCTTTCAGAAGTAGGGGTGGTAGGAATGTTTTTAGAAGCTGCTGTAGCTTCTCTTCATTGTTGGCCACGGCGAGAATGCGAAAGTCCACCTTTTCTACAAGGTCCAGTTCTCTCTGTTCGGTTGATGAGGTCGTCATGGTGAGGTCTTTGCTGTAAGTCAAAAGAAAGTCGTTGCTGGTTGAGGTTGGGCTGGTAACGGAGCTTGGATAAGGGCCACACCAAAGGCGCAGAGGGAACCGTGAGATGCAGTTGAGAAGGACAATGCGCGAGTGCGGAAACGTGTCTGGAAAAACAACAGTCAAATTAAATGGAGAGTAAAATTATACTATCAGGCAGAGAAACGTATTGCCACGCTCTGGTTCCTCGTCAGCCAGCTGTGCCTGGCGATCTTTGTGCAGTATGTGTTGTAGTCTAGAGGTATCTTTCATCGTGGTGGATGACAACTGACAACCTTCAACCAGGGGCACTCCTGACCGGACGAGCTGCCCTGGCTGTTCGCTGGCAGGCACAAGATGCCCACGCAGGCTCGCTGGTACCTTGGGGTACGTACCTGAGCCCCGCCAATATGACTAATCAGACCTTGCGGTCCCCTTGGCAAAGAAGCACGGGCCAACGCCAGCTGCCGACCCGAGCCTACCGATTGGTCAACAACTGCCCCTGCTTTGCCAAGCTTCAGATGGAAGTTCCAACTGACAACGGAACTCCATCCAGTCCTCCTCCCAGTTTCCCACGATGTTGAGCTTTCAGATCACGATATCCTTCAACGACGACAAAGGCCACTCTTACAATATGGTCCATCAACGGTTACTTTGGCTCAATTGATGAGCTCGCTTAATCTTTGTTGGCTTCAGCCGCAACCAACCGATCACACACTCACAGCCTTTCCAAAGAGATATTGTCTTGCCCACCTCTAGAGCCTGCTACCTGAATTCTCCTTCGCCAACACCACAAGACAGTAGTGTCGAGCAAGCCGCCAAATTCTACCCACCTTCCTTTTAGTGGCCTGCAGATGGTTTACCTTGCGGACGCTCTGGGTGGATCTTGGTTATCCATCTTCCCGAACCCACGCCATCCAGGGTTGTTCGTCCCGCGCTGGGTCCAGGAATCAAATGAGAACTGTCGGCGTTAGTTACGCTTATTTTACCTGGTCAATGTGCATTCTGGCTTATCATTGTGGATGTGCTTCACAATAAGCTCAAAGTCTGCATTTACCACGGCGAGCTATCCCGGCGCTTGGATGTACACAGCTCGGTCGATCTGCCTGTTATCAGTCACGAAATGTCTTCTTGCACGGCTTCAATCATGTTCAAGCTGCTGGTGGGGAGACCTCCCGGCCGGCGATTCATCTTGGTTTCCGATCCTTTTCTCAGTCCAAAAATATGAGCCTGTGTGTAGCTTACTTTGCATGAGCGCACACCAAGGCATGGCACACGTACGTTTGCACATTCTGCAAAAAGAGGCTTATCTGGCTTTTCGTGTTTTGGAAGTTCAAACACGAAAAATGTCCCATTTACTCAAGGCATGGCTTCTGAGACTGCCTCCGAATCCGCATGATGTTTACACACACAGGCGGGCAGCCTTACTCTGTATATCAAAGTGGAAGCTTCTTGCCTCTCCGGCGCGCAACTACCAAGGGTATGATTCAGGCACATTTGCCCCCAGTGATATCGGTCCATAGCCAAAGTGCTAGTTAGTGGCGTGACATTTCATGCTGGAGATTCAACTCTACTGGAATATCAAGAAGCGTGGCATGGCCACGCGGACACAAAGGTTCGAGGCATATCTACCTAGGTAGCCATGTATACCAGGTTGCAACAACGTCGTGGTTACTTTACCGATGCCCACAATATGTTATCCGACTTGGAGGTGAAGCTCCGTCACTATTGGCTGTAAATGCCGATTAAGGTAACGGTAGATCCGGGGAAGGTTGTATCGCACACCAAACAGTGTGGTATGGCACGCGTTTGCCGATTGAATGAGTACATTTTATCTCGTTCTTTTCTTTTCGAGGAAAGCCTTCTTCCGTCCAGAACGGAGACACAAGACAAAAGCACTCCTTTCCAGGAGATCTGGGACTGGACGCAAGTTTGATAAAGGTCCAGCCGTGTGTTGACTTGTCAATGTAAGGAGTAACAGACAACAAAGTACACCAGGTTCAGAACAGGGGGATTGTCATCGATCGTTCAGCACATGGAGATAAAGCCCACCAGTCAGCAACAAGTACTTGGCTAAATCGGTGCACTTACATACAACGGATCGCTAGTGACAGGCCGCGCCGCGTGGTTGCTGGAGACGCACGACATTTGGGTTCTGGAACCTTTGGAGAAGCATCTTTTCCACACCCCCTTTGCCCTGTCAAGGTGAGATCCCCATCTCTTGATTCGTCCTCCCGGCGCCTTGCTTCAGGACAAGTCGTCTTTTGCGACTCGCACTGGTTGGGGTTCCATACACTCCATTCAGATCCCTACCGGCATCTCCACAGGATTCCTGTTGTTTCTTTACCCTCCCGGCAACCACGCCGTCACCGTCCTACCGGAAGCAGCCTCCTGGAATGTTTCCAAAGGATTGTATACTCGACCATACTTCCATTACCGAGTTACAAAGTCTATTTGGTAGCTAAGCTTCCATCCCACGCATCTCCATGAGCACCAGACCACCTGCGTTCTGGAAACGAGCCTGCGGACCTACCCATCGTAGTTCATGTTCCATCATCGGCCACCAGGTATCACGAATCATATGCTCAACCTTCCATCCCAGGCAACTGTCCAATTTTGCCACAGACACAACTAGCTTTGACTCCTGGCCCTCACATACAAACACACATATAAGAGATGGGAACGCACTGACTAGGGATGGTAGGGCCCGGTAGGTACTGTGAATTGCTCGAGACTTTGAGGCCCAAGGTATCAGTCGTCAGAACCCTACGTAGCCTTGTAACAGCAGCCCCCATTAAGTTTTGACAAAGTGTGCGTGCAAATGGGACCTCACATTATATGAGTGTGTTAGTGTTAGTATGGACATGTTGAAAGCGATTCCGTCGATATCTGACCGTTGCCTGCGCCTCAAAATACGGATAGACTGCCATGGAGCGTCCCCCATTCCGTAAAAGATTGAAAACAAACACCTTCCCTATCCTATGACACCGATGTCCGGATTGAGTGCAAACATCTTTTGCATCTCAAGGAGGAAGACTGCAGTGGGGTGTTGGGCATTGTGAAAGTCGGATTCGGGGAAGAAAGGCTTGTACCGGCGCCCAGAGACTTTGGCCGGATTGAAATGGGAATTGCAGAAAACCACGCTGGCCGACCTCAAATTTGAAGCTGTGGAAAGAGCATTTTGCGTCGTGCCTACCTGCTCCTGCTGCTTTTAAGGAAATGCCTTTTCCATGAACCCGTTCACGTTAGCTCTTTCCCTACAGAATTGGTGATCTACACTAACATTGGAGCAAGTTCATGCAAGTCACTTTAGTGGATCGTGGTACCTAACAGGCATCACGAAATCGGCCGTGCGAAAAGTACACCTTGGTTTCGGGTACATCCGCACATGATAGTATCATCAATGCGCTAGAACGCGGTCATGGCGTCGGCCTCCCCCTCCCTTCCCCACCATGCCCACCATCGCAGGAAAGAAAGACTTTGTGCAGGTAATAACAAACCATACCTGCAGCAGAGGGCAAAAATATGGCGGGCACAGTACAGTCGGGTACATTCTGACACACCACTGCTGAGGGTGAAAATCTGGTCTGGGGCTGGTCTGTCCCCGCGTCGGGCGATACATCGGCGCACCGTGACCGTAATATACAAGCAGGAAGCGGAAGAGGCGCGGTCTTTCCCAGTTTTTTACGTTTTTCTTAGCTTTGCAGCTTTGCTCTGCCCGAAAATCCAAAGCTCCACCAGTTTTTATTCAATTTAATCCTCGTCCTCTTTCCTCACCTTTTTCCGACTTCCACCACCACTTATGTAGCAAGGACCCCCTCCACCTTTCTTCTCCATCTGCTTTCCGCTCTTCACTTCTCTTTCTCATTGGAGTCGTCTGCGTTTGCTTTGCCGTGTGTGGTGCACATCTCCAAGTCTTTTTTTTTTCCAATTCCTGCCTTACTCGCACCAAACGTCGTCGTCCTCTTGGCTTTCGGCTTTCTTCGATCACTTCTCTCGTGCTTTGCGGTTGTTTCCTGTACCGCCAGCTACCCCAAAAGTCGTCGTTAGCTTCGTGACAAGGTCCGTATTCTACCTCACTCCTGCTGGTGCCCGCGGACGCCATGCTGAACAGGCGGATCCTATAGCAATTGGTCCTCCTTCTTCCTCCCGTTGGAAAAAAAAAAACACGCAAGGACACTGCTCAACTTTCAGTGCCGTTGAAGAGTAAGTTTAGCCACTGGTTATGCCCTATCTCCAGCCCAGTCTTGATGCCCCTTCCTTCCGTGCTCGCAAGCTCCATGTGGTGTGGCAAGGGATATTCTGTTCGTCGCCGTGGTGCCCGCGCAGCTCGGCTATTATGTGACTGTTCCCAAGCTCTCTGGCAAGGCAAAGAGCTATAGGACATGTACCGGATTGGCCCATCCAGCAAACAACCTCGATTACACGCGACTCGGAACACGAATTCCCCTTCAGAGGTCCGAGGCTTACCGAATCCCACCTCTCCCTTCGATCCCCGACGTCATCCCGATCTCCGATTTCCCAAGACCCCGTCCGCTACCCCTACGACACGCTACGACGCTGCCTCGATTTGAATACCACGTCCCAGAGCGAGAGACAGACAACAGTGGATGATACAAAAGGCTTTTGGCAACCGGGCAGGGACGAAAACGGGGATGTGATGCGTGCAGATCGGTGGGCAACGTCGACGGCCTCACAGAGCAACGGATCTTGCGTGTGTACTCTGAACGATTGGGTCTTGGAATAGTCCATTGGAACCTTTTGTGGCTCCAACAACCTCTCTGGGATCCTTTGCTACATCGCTCCTCTCGGGGGTCTGACATACGGGAGCGCGGAGATCTGCGGCGTGGCTGCCACCACCTATACCCTATTCGCGAGACCCTCCACGTCTTCGGTCTCTAATGCTCTCATGATCTCTTTATGCGGTCCAGACGTGTCACTCGGACCGGAGCAAGATGCCTGTCACTCGGCGTCGGGGACCGTCCATGGGGCTGGCAATGGAGGGGATGGGCCGAGAAAGGAACTCGAGGACTGTCTACATCCCCAGTACTCACGGCAAGCAGATGGGCAACGTCTCTTCCCTGCTACCAGGTGCTCCTGTCATCAATGCCCAGAACGAGTTTGGCTTTGCTGCGGAACTGAGCTGGTTCAAGGGTTGATCTGCTAGTTGCTGGCCTGGCTGCAACCACTCACATAACGGAGATATTGTGCGAAGGCTTCGCTTTGCAGAAGCCGAGCAAACACTGAACTTGAGATGACACAGTTGCCAACGGATGCCACCTTCATCTTGCGCGGGCCGGCCCTTGATGCTGTCTTGGATGTTTACTAATACCCCGCGTCTCGCAGATCTCGCAGCTCCTTATCTTTGGTCCGGAAATTGTGCCGGATACAGGTAAACGCCTTTTCGTCTTCGAGGTTTGTCGTCTCATCACGGCCAACTTTCGTCATAGTACGTTCTTAATAGGCGTAACAGTGCCCTGAATAACACTCGATCCCGCTGCAGCCCAACATATTGCTTGTTGAGTTCATCCCAACCCGAAACCGGTAAGTGTCTGCCTCCTTCCCTCCTGTGTTTGTGCTTCCCTTTCATCCCATGTGGTGAGTATTTGATCACACTAGGTGCTTTTGTGGTCTGGACCTTTGCATATCGGCTGGTTCCCGTTGCGTCAGAGGGAGCCCTATTGTGTGCCTTTACCTTGCAAAAAATCAGGCAGCTCATTCTGGGTGTCTGGGTATAAAAGCTTTCTCCTCGAGAGCCTTCCCGCCGGAGCTAATCTTTCTCCTCGACATCATCAAATCTAACAACATGTGGCACGTTCAGAAACACGGCACGCACTTGCGGCACGCTTCGAGATTTCCTCGACCTCCCCGCAACACAATCGTCGGATCAGTCAACTTGTAAGTGTTGATCTTGTTGTTTACCTTTCGGCTTTTACTTTCCCCGTTTTCCTGGCATTTTCCTCAGCTGCTTGCGAGTGCTTGCAGGCGCGCATGCGCAGCCTTGCAGGAGGGTTAAGTTTTGTCTGGACTCGGCCGAGGACTGAGCAGTGCCCACATCTTTGGCAAAATATCGGGACCGCTGAGCATTACTCGAAAATTTCTCCACTCTGGCAAACTTCCATCCTTGTCCCTCGCTCGCAGTTCCTGCCTTTGGATTCTACGTACCCTACTACCTATCCTACTACTGCCGCCTTCCACCTGCCCTGACTTCCGCCTCACCTTCCACTTTTCCCCCTCAGCAACCCTTGCCTTGCGCTGTTCAAGTTGCAGTCATCGTGGTAAGGCCTCACTTTGCACCCTCCCACCATTCTTCGCGTTCAAAAAGAATACCCTCGAGGTTTTCGTTTTTGATATCCCCCGCCCCGCGTTCTTTTTGGGTACGCTTGTTCATCTCCAGGACAACCACCCGAGAGTCCGGACAAGGCAGATCTAGCCACTTGCCGTCTCACTGCAAGGTTTGCGCTTATAACTGCTTTCCTACCTTGCCATACCCACTTTCCCCCAGCTTTCTTCATCGTTCCCGTGGCAACAGCCCGCCCTCTTATCCTTCTGCTTCGGGCCCTTCTGCCAGCATTCATACGCGTCTCTCATCTTCCCCGCTTCTTTTCATACACCATCATCCTTTTTTGATCTTCTCTCACTCTAGCATCACCACGATTGTCGCTGTCGTGTGTTGCTTCCTGGACTAGACTGACAGCGCAAAGTACCATGGCCGATTACACTGCTCCCGGAGCCCCCGGCACCAACAACGCCGCTCCTGCTATGAACGGCAACTCTGAGGCCAACTTCCAGGCTCCCGCCGCTCTCGTTCAGCCCGGCACCAACGAGGCTAGCAAGACCCTGTGGTGAGTAAACGAATCGCTACCTCTAGTCTCATCCTTCACTTAGACCACTGCCTGCTGAACAGTATCTGACTTTGCAATCAGGATGGGCGAAATGGAAGGCTGGATGGATGAGAACTTCATTAAGAACGTCTTCACTACCGTCCTCGGCGAGAGCGTTCAGGTCAAGGTCATCCGCGATCGCAACTCTGGGTGAGTGTCCCCGCTATCCTCACTGTGTCATGACATTTTATGATCTTCGTGCTATATACTGACACCCTTCTGACTGCAGTAACGCCGGCTATTGCTTCATCGAGTTCTCCACTCCCGAGGCTGCTCAAAAGGCCCTTAACCTGAACGGCACTCCCGTTCCTAACAGCAACCGGGCCTTCAAGCTGAACTGGGCTTCCGGTGGTGGTCTCATCGACCGTCGGTGCGTAACACTTTGCTTCCATTGATTAGCATGTCACTGATAGCAATATAGAGACGATCGCGGCCCCGAATATAGCATCTTCGTCGGCGACCTGGGTCCTGAGGTCAACGAGTTTGTCCTCGTCTCACTTTTCCAATCTCGATTCCCGTCTTGCAAGTCAGCTAAGATCATGACCGACGCCATGACCGGTCAATCCCGTGGCTACGGATTCGTCCGCTTTTCAGACGAAGGAGATCAGCAGAGGGCGCTCGTCGAAATGCAAGGCGTCTATTGTGGCAACCGTCCGATGAGAATCAGTACTGCTACTCCCAAGACTAGGTTAGTCCTTTGCCCTGTTAAATATCTGAATCCGGTGCTAACACTCCTTAGCAGAACTCACCAGTACGGTGCCCATGCTCCGCATGCCGCTAATCCCATGATGGCCCCCGTCCCTACGCACGCCGCCAACATGCAGTGGGGCGTGCCTCCCCAGCCGTACTACTCCGGCTTCAACCCTATGCAGCCCATGAACCAGTTCACCGACCCAAACAACACTACTGTTTTCGTCGGCGGTCTCTCCGGCTATGTTACTGAGGACGAGCTTCGCTCCTTCTTCCAGGGATTCGGCGAAATTACCTATGTCAAGATCCCTCCCGGCAAGGGCTGCGGTTTTGTTCAGTTCGTCCACCGTCACGCCGCCGAAATGGCGATCAACCAGATGCAAGGGTATCCCATCGGCAACTCGCGCGTCCGTCTCTCCTGGGGCCGCTCCCAGAACAACTCCGGCGTCGGCACCCCTTACCGCCCTGCTCCCCCTCCGCCTCACTATATGGGCCCTCCCCCCCCTCCCGGCCCTGCTGGTCCCTATGGCGCTCCCCACTTCGGCGGTAACGGCGGCCCGCCTCCAGCTTTGGTGAGCCCGACCCCTCTCCACCCTCTCGCAACCTTTCAGGCCCCCTTTTCGAAGGCCATCATGGCCCCCGAGCCCTCAATTTTGACTCCGGTTCCTCATAAGAGTTATCGCCATGCATCCATCAAGCGACCTATCACCTGGGCTCCCCTTTTGAGCTTTGCCAAGCTCCACACGTCTCCTGGACACCCCGTCCTGGAGCCCGTCGAGATCCCCCGTTAGTTTCGAATCTCGACCACCACCCTGCTAGTGGCAGAGTGGAAAACCAAGATAACGACCTTTTAAGATCCAGCAATTCTGCGAAGCTTAAGAATGGAACCAGTGGTTCCTCCTACGGCCAAGGTGGCCATGTTGTTTATCGTGGTGGGAAAATGCGACTACGAAGAGTTTCAAAAGACCCTCGACGGCACTTACTCGCACCACCAAGGAACAACAACGCGAATTTACAATCAGCGACAACTTTGTTTTTTCAACCCAACAGCAATTTCTTTTTCAGCAACAATTTCCTCCTCAGCAACAATTTGTTTTTCTCTCCCAGCAACAACTTTTTTTTCCCTTTCAGTCCTTTTCAACAACTCAACACTTTGCTAACAGATAACGAACATAGTAATGACGCTATACCAGTACTTATGGTTGATCATCGCTCGGCGTTGGGGTATGGCGTACCGGCAATCAAAACGTCCCCAGGTAACCGGTTGGCTTGAGCTCTTTGAAACATTCTTCTCGGTCCGATAACCACGACAGGGTGGCCACTTTTTGCTCGAGTTGTTTGTCGTTCGGGGTTTGCATGGGGCGTCGTAAGGGTCTTTCTGGTCTACTCTACGAAATGGCTTGCTGCGCGGAGTTTTTCAAAATGATCATGGGTTTTACGACGGAAAGAGAATGTGGTCTAGTCAGAATTCTTGCTTGTCAGTGCGTCTTTAGATTGGTTTTACGGCGAGCATTGTTGCCTTCGTTCATTTCAGCTGGACGATCGAGCGATGGAAAGATTTTCCGCAACCCAGATACGAAGATATCTTGACAGATTCCTCACGAGTTAGCTTCGGTTGGCTTTCACAGTTCCCTGTGCGCGTGGCGGATCATTTATGGGTTAGCATCGCTAGATATCTACACTAAGCTTCTTTTCGTATCCTCTCTGCGTCGGAATGTTGGATGCTGGGTGTGCTTTATGTGCTTTGTGGCGGGCTTTGCTTTTGCGTGTTGTTTTCCGCTCCTTTCGTGTTTGATAAGTCTTTAAACTTGCAAATGAGATTACCCAACACCGATGCATCTCCATCTAAGGCTATTACTAACCATTCGTAGACATGGCCTTATTTTTAATCACCTTTATCCTGAATGTGAACGACTTCTATTATTTGTCAGAGGTATTGACACCGTATGTTGTAACGTAAACTGGGAGCTCATTCAAGCCAGTCGTCCGTCTTCAATTGAAGTTCTTGAGTGTCTCTAAAGCCCTTGACGTATCTATGCTATATGACGAACGTCCTTTGGACCTGTGTCGTATGTGGAATATTTTATCACAAGGAATGGGTTGATCGTGCCAAGTCATTTTCACCTCAAGCGGAATGTCCAAGTGGTACATCAACATGTTGGCCGGTGAAAAGCTTGGAGGCTCACTACGACGAGTCAAAGGATTCAAATTTGTGTTCGAGATAAGTCTTTCTCAGAGACTCAGATATATACTGAATCCCAACCACCAACAAGAAATCATACATTTCATTCCATAAGAAGTCTTTGTTGTATTATGTACTAGAACGGGTGTTGAAGGAGAGGGTATGATAGCTAGGACTACCAAGTGGTATTATAGACGAGCAGCGTCTTGATGTATGTTGAGAATGCAGCATCATTCTCTCAAGACTCCCGTCTTACCGCCATTCACGCACTTTACTTAGCCTTGCCAGCCCGTGAAGAACAAGCTTCAAGCTGAGCCTCGGGGTGTGGAGTGTCTTGGTTGGACTGATATCCAACGGCCCAGCAGGCCCGTCTAGTACGTCACCCGTCCACTTTTCAACAGACACCAAGGGCAGCTCCTTCCATCTCTCTGCCTGTCCCGAACTCGCAGAGGTCGACCCAGAAGTGTGTCCTCCCCCATCCCGCCGATCTCGGAAATGCCTTCTTCTCTTTGAAATCGGTACATCTTGCGATTGCGAGTGTGGTCAGGAATCTGAAGGTGTGCACTTTCCATCTCAAGTTGGCGGTTGCCATCGCGAGCAAAGTACAACAGAGATTTCACAGGCAACGACTGAGTGACTCCACCCATAACTCGGTGGACAATTTTGCCAAAAAAAATCTAGAACGTTTGAGAAGGAAGATTTGATAAGGCAGAGGCGAGGACAAACGGGTAAGGACAGTGGCCATCAGGGTTCTTTTACCTGGCTGGCGAATGAAAGCTTCGAGAAGGGGAGTGCAATGTGGAAGGGGGAGTGAGAGTGGGGTGTGCCTGCGGTTGCTCCTGCCCATATTGTGCAGGCAGCAGAAGTCTAGACTCAACAGATTGCAGGCAGCCCTGAGGGTTCCCTGCTCAGATGATAAGCTCACTTTCCTCACAGATTGGATACCTGACGCAGGTACGATCGCCAAGATTGTTGGGGATCGAAAGAAGAGGCCGGGGATCGAAATTGGTGGGGTGGGGGATCAGTGTTCCTTCCTCAACTAAAATCCGGGCTGTGGGGCAGAGTGTCCGTTGGGTGTTCCTTCCTTTCTTTGGACATTGGCTTGAAGTCTCGGGACCGAGGGGACCGAGGAGTAACAGGCAACTTCGACAGATTGGGAAGGAGCGGGGCGGAAGAGCTGAGAAACGGAGAAAGAAGAGGGATGGTGGGGGACGATACCTGACCAGGCGTGTGCCGCCGGCTGAGGATTGCGTATGGCCGGCAACGCTGATGTTGACACTCGGCATTCGGGGAGTGAGCGTTGATCGTAGGTGCGGGAACAAAATAATCACGGTCGTGATGGATGTACATGAGATTGCCGACAAACTATATCGTGAAGAGAACATGCGTGAATGATGGACAACAAGAAAACCATGAGCAAGGGGGAAAAGCAAGATATATGACGACCGATGCGCGCAACCGTGGCCAGTCCGGCCAGCCCGGGTTAAACGGGAACCTCCTCTATAGGTATTACACCACAAAGCCAGTCGTCTTATTATCGTTCGTTGAAAAGAGGTGTTGCTTTTATACTTATATACCTCCTCTACCTCAAGCTACTAGTCTTTTGCCCCTCAAGCAGAGGCCCTCACTTGTCAAATCTCCTTATGCGATGCAATCTGCAAGTGTGGCCATTGTTGCTGTCTTACTCGAGTTGCTTTTCTCTTTAATTTCTTCACTCCCTATCATTGTTCTTACAGAAGATGTGCATTCATGGTATCTGAACTCGGAGGAAGCCATATTTCAGCCAAGTCTTCCTAGCAGGCGACTACCATTTAGCCAGCACTTGTTCATTTTGGAGTTTACGAAAACATTATAGGACCTCCAAGTGTTGATCATTACCTCTATGAAGCCCACGGGAAGTCTGAGAATGCCTAACTAAGCTCGACTACAGAGGTTGGGTATCCAATTTCCATGTACGAGTTCATTTAACAACTTTTTTTCCATTGTCTATTCGCAAGCTACCAGTAGAGGTATGAAGTAGCTATGCTTTATCTTTATCCATGTCATTCGCTCGTTCGGACCCAAGTCGATCTTAGATGATCAACGTCGTACCATGGTTGACGTCCCGCCCCGCGTCTACCCCTGAAAACCATTCCTCAAAGAAGCAAAACATCAACACATTACCCTTTTAAGACGGCGACAAGCTACGTAACTCACACAAAGGATGCCTTGTCTTTGTTAAACATTGGTACAAACACCACATGGTCTTCAAGGAACAAACAATGCAGTGGCATAGCAACCAAACCTATCTTCAACTTCCACAGCACCTGCAGAAGCGGGATATGTAAACTGCAAGGGGAATATCAGTGCCTGTGAGCAGTGCTGATGTACACAGTGCTGTAGGCGGCCGTCATTATTGGCGTTAACGGCAGGGGTCTCTGGTGACGTCGGGTCCAGCTATGGGTTGCCGTTGGTTCGGGATGCATCCAACCACGGGTTGTGGTGGGCAAAGGTCTTTGACCGGTGGTCGTTTAAATAAGGTATTGGCGGAACCTTGAACGCTGTTCAAAAGATGCTGGTTCGTGTACTTGAAAAACATAACCTTGATCTGCTCAATGACTCGCCTGGATTGGGAAAGGCATCGAATTCATCCTTATGATCAGATTCCTGTGTATCTGCCCGAGTGTCATCTGTGGTCGTCCCTAGCACAGCTGAAGATCCAGGAAGTGCAGTCGTATTTATACCCGAGGGACAGAGTCACATTCTCGATCGGGCATTGCTTGGCTTCGAGGAGATCGTGTGGGTAGCATTTCGCCAAGCCATCCCCAACCCCAAAAGTGGCTTGCCTCTATTCCCAATCGAGACATCCAACCAAGCCCGTTATGTACAAGCGTGCTGCTGGCTGCAGCCTCTCTGCACATGCAGGGTTCACGACCTGGTTTGGGTTTCGCAGGAAATCTTTGGGTGGCTGGGGTGGTCTTCATGTGTCGTTCGTTCGTTGTTCCGAGTCGTTGGTTTGCTCGTCACCAGCTGGGTCCAGTCTTGTTACTGCTAGTGCTGAGAATTGTACCCCATGCCGGCTGACGTTGGGAGCTGAGACCTTGGTGTTGAGTTCCAGTCTGGGCGTATTTATGATGTTGGCTTCCTCCTCTTTCATGTTCCACCGCTTCTTGTTTTCTTTCTCCCCCTTTCCACGTTCACGAATGCTAGGAGGGCGACGGCAACTTTTCGATATTCGGTATATATTGGAGCCACTTGAAGGTTAGCTCAGGCTTCAGTACAAGAGGAATAGCTGGGAAGGGAAAACGACCTTTGGGGAGACGGAAGAGGGACCGAGTAGGGATTGGCGTCTTTGGAACCCACATCCAGAAGGCCGTGCCATTTTCGACAACTACGACAACCCCAGTTTTCAACACTGAGACCCGAAGACTCTCTTCGACGTCTTTTAGGAAGGAGGCAGGACCAAGAGGTGCTATCAACAATCACGGAACGTGCGGTGGGCGGTATGGATGGATGTCGAACAGAGTCCTCGAAGCCTTTCGAGGTATGATGGCGGCCCGGGGCTTGTCTTTAAGCTATCGCAGATCTTGTCCCGGTTCTTGGCCTTGATGTATGAGGCAGGAATTGTTGCATTAATGGGCTGGTGGTACCATGGGTGGAAAGGAAATCCCAGCGCGAGGGTGGACTTGATCTTCCCGTGCTTCTTTCCGGTACGTCTCGGATAGAGTTGAGGGAGTTGAAGGACACTTGCTGACCTCGAGGACATACCTCTAGCTGGGAGTGGCTGTTCTTGTGAACACTTATGAGATAGTGTCTTTCTCGTGCCTGGACCGACGAAAACCGATCAATGTCCTCGCAGTATTCTTCGACATCCTGATTTGCGCTGGTAGCACCTTTTGCTTCTTGCTCATAGGGCTTATCGACAACGATCCCGTTCAAGACAAGCTTAGGACGGACTCCACGCGAGAGCAATGGAAAAGAGACAAGAGTAGAGCCATGATCTTCATGATTGTTTTTTGGTATGTGGTGGCTTTCCCAATCCAAACTTCGAGTGTCACTGGTGAAGCTATACACGCTTCGAGCAGCGCTCCATCCCAATCTTTGTTGTGCGCTGTGGTTGAGACGCTTGCACCAATCTTTCGATTGAGTAACGACGGGAATTATTGCTAACACAACACTCCGCGGTACAGCTTTCTTCATGCGTTGTTTGTAATAATGGCCTCGGTTGGCTGTGTGTACTCGGGGGTGTTGAAGAACCGGGCGCGAAGACAGAGGAGGATAGTCCGGAATCGAGCGCAAATGGTTAGATTTGCTGAGGAACGGCGGAGGCGTTTAGAAATGGAGAAAGCCCAAGTTGAGGCTCCAGTTGAGGATGTTGGACAGGGTGAAGAACGACGAGCTGAGAGACGATACGGAGGAAACCCAAGGGGTGCCTTGGACTCAACCGATTCAACAGAGCTGGAAGACAACTTGAACGAACGAAAGTCAAGGAAGCGGTCCAGCGGAGGGACAGATAGTATGTCCTAGCCGGCGAGGCCCGTTCTCGAGGACGTGTAACCGGCTGGCCGCCTTCCCCTATTACTTGCCCACCGTCTTCGCAGCGGGTCCCTCGTTTGTCCCAATAGCTGATAATAACGTTAGACCGTTCTTACACCGACGTACGTGCCTTCCTTGAGTGCCTTCCCCGAGTGCCTTCCTCGAATGCCTACAAGCAAGCCGTCCCGTTTCAAATTGCAAAAAAAATCTTGCCCTACTTCCTCGCACAATCTCTTCCCACCAGATTCTTCAACTTTTTCCTCCACATCATCACAAATCTGAGTCACCAAAAAGTTCCCTCTCGCATGCTTTACTCCTTCGTTGAACAACTTCATCATTCAACTTACAACATCACACACAACAACCCTAGCTTTGTGCTCAAGTTCTCAAGATGAGCAGCATCCACTGGCGCGATATCCTTGAGAATACCTTCTCCAGGATCTCCGACCTCAACTTCTCAACCACCAGAACCCGTGCCGTGGAGGACTTTTGGTACTACGCGGACGGGGACGGATTCACTGAAAGGATTGGGCATTCCTCGGCGCCCCGTGAACCCGAGGCTCCCCCTTCCTTTGATCGTCCTTCGCATCTTCACTTCCGCATCCGTATCAACCCTGAAGTGGCGGAGTGGAACGACCGGCCGTTGAGAATAAGGCCCGTCAACCAACATCGACATGCCAATACTAACCGCAGGCAACATGAACCTCGACATGCCAATATCAACCGCGGGCAACCTCGACTTTTCCCACATGAAATGCCCGACGACTCGTGGTACGCAGAACAGCTAGAGCTCATTCGTCAGAGCTGCATGGACGAAGACGAGGACGAGCTGCCTCCTCCTCACCTTGCTGTGAGAATCTGCCACAAGATCTTCCATGGAGCCTTCATGGCTGTCCTGGTCTTTGCTCCCATGCTCCCCCTCCTCAACAACGCGCGTCGCGCCGCGAGGGGTTGAGCCCTCTCACGAGCTCGCCTCTTCTCGTGCTCACCACTAGGGTATGTTTGAACAAAGGCTGAGTTCCTCCCCAAGGACATACATCCTTCTTGTCAAAGTATTGTAAGGTAAGCCTGATCTCCCAACCATAAACAGCTCCAGCCAGCCATCAGTGCTAACACCTATATCAGCGGCTGGCTTAGACATATCGCTTGCTCCGGCCACCGACGCGGGGCGGTTTTTGAACAACAAAAACCGCTGCTGGCCTCCAAGCTCTCGACTTATTATGATTCACTGTTTGTTTGAGGTATGAACGTCTACGCTAGTTTTTCCTTTTTTCTGTTCCAAGCTTTTTCCTTGATGAGTTCCTTTGGATGTATTTCTGTCTGGCAATAGGGCCCATGCGCAGCAGACACTTGCCCATACTCGGCAGACACTCAAGCTTTTATCATTAAACGATCTCGTCAACACCAGACACCAAAGTGCACCTGACTAACCCGGTTTTTGATAGTACTGTCATCAGCCTCTGGCCAGCACCAACAAGCCGTCCGCCAAGGACCAGAAGAAGAAGAAGAAGTCCAGCAAGACCAGACTGCTGGCTACGTCAGGTACGAATTCGCTCCCATCCCTGCCCCTATTATACCGCTGTACGTGCAGGGTTGCTGACTATCCGAGTACGACAGTGGTCAGATCTCTGGTTTCTTCGATATGGGTGAGTTCGGCGATGCTGGCCGGTGATGGGACACAACCCTACGTCCCGTCATCGGCCAAGACCAAAACAAGCATCATCACCACCACCAGTAGACCAACATGTTCACGGCGGTCAAGAAGCTCTCGGCGAAAAGGTCAAGGAGGTCTTCCGCCATCCCAAAATCAGGTCTACTCTTCGGCTCAGATGATCGACATCATCGAGGAGGCTGGCGAGTCCAAGAAGCGCAAGAAGCAAGACGGCGAGACTGCTCAACGAGAAGGCTGAGCGCAAGAAGCAGAAGAAAGAGGAGGAAGAGGAGGAAGAGGAAACGGACACTGCGGTAGTCTATAATTATATTCTAAGTGCTTGATCTTCAACTTTATGTGGTCCATCGCCATGGTGATGGTGTGAACAAGCTGAACAAATCTGCGTAATGATTCTTCTGCTTGTTGTTTATTGTCTCCCCCGTTTTCGTTGCGTGTTGATTGACGGTATTAGACCTCCTTGAGGCCTAACATGATCATGCCCATGCATCATGACCGTTACGAACACCATGCACTTCCTGGGGGTCGCTCATAATAGGCAACTTTAACGGCGGAAAGGTGAAAGTCGTTGTTGAAAGGAATAAATCAAGCACGAAAACAATGATACGAAGCAAGAGGTACGTCAAGTGTTTGAATGGGGGTATCGTGTCATTGCATACTATCAACATACACAAGTCTCCAATGGGAGACCTAAAACCCAAATGCGAATCAATCATCAACTAACGGAACAGAAAACATGCTTTCCCGTGCTGTAGTGATCCGCTCAGTGAAAACCCAATCAACAAATGCTTTGCCCAAATGTCATTCCATGCATGCATGCCTTCAAGAAAACAAACTCCTTATGCGAACTGAAACAATGAAACTCCTCCACTGGGGGTATCCTTTACTTCTGCTCCTCCTTCTTGTTCTTGTCGCCGCTGGCCTCCTTGTCGTCCTTCTCCTCGCTCTGGCCGCGGACGGCGCCTTCGATGCTGGTGCCAACGTTGGCAATGGTTTCGCCGACAGGCTTGCCGAGGCCACCGGTGACGCTGGTGATGGTCTCGCCGATGCCGCGAGAGGCGGCGCCAACAACGCCGCCGACCGTGTTGGCGACCGAAGAGGTGGTGTTGCCGACGGTGTTGGTGACGCCACTGGCTACGGAGCCGACGGCGCCCGTGACGGTGCTGGTGGCGCTCGAGAGGAGGCCGGGCGACTTTTCTTTTTGCTCATCAGTGTTGGAGGTGGAGGAGCTCTCGTCCTTCTTGTTGTCGCTGCTCTCGGAGCTCTGAGTATCCTTCTTCTCCTTCTCGAGTGAGGCGAGGGTCTTGGGGGCCTTCTCGATCTGCTCGGCAGTGACGGGCTCGCCGGCGTCTTGGGAGACGGCCTGGGAGTAGAGGGGGGCACCGGGCTCGTTGGGGTTGGTGGTCATTTTGGCGGTTTTGATGTAGTTGGTGACTTGTGGTTTTTGGTTGATTTATTGGAGAGAGAAGAGACTTTGTGGTTCTCTTTGGTTGTAGTAGTTGTTATTGTAAAGTGGCTTCGAATGGACTGGAGAGTGATGATGTTCTACAAAAGATGTTGGGTGTGACCGATGCGTTCCTTATATGTCTGTACTACCCGTTTGACAGACCCACTCGGTGCATTGCATTGCGATTGCATGATGATGATGGTTGGCAGCCAAAGCCCCAAAGGCAGGGGAAGAGCTTGCTTGGGAGCTTACTTGGGAGCTTGTTGCGAGCTTCAATGGACAAAGCTGCCCCGCCAAATCTACGTCATACGTCATTGCTGCAAGGTCGATCATGTCCCGTCTGTCAATCATCCTGTGCCTTTTTGCTTGTCTCTGACTCTTTGACTCTTGCACTGGCGTTTGAGAGTCTCCAACGGGCTCCCTGTCATTCCATCCCAGAATTGCCGGATGACACTTTCCCATTCCTGCGAAAGCATAGAAATATTGGCATGTTGGCAATCGCGGCCGAAGCTGACCGTAATAATCTGGGAGCAAGGGTCGTTGGCTTCAATGACGTCGATGTAGTGGGGTTGCGATTGGCGCTATTCCCATTCTGGGCGTTCCTGATCTCCCCCTTCCCGAAATTGATTGCATCGAAATCTGATAGTTCCCTTTTCAACCAAGGCACCTTCTCAAGCTATTTCGCGGCTTACAAGAGGAAGTCACTGCTGGGCTGTGTCATATGATCACATTTCATGGCACAGTTCCCAACTTTGATACTCAAAGAAAGGACAATGATGGCCGAGGGAAGCGCCCTTGCCGTGTCTCAGACATGCCGGTGGTGTTGTCCAAGATAATGTCCGTCGGGCAACATCCGACGAGACGGGAGTGGGCATGAATCTGCTCAAGTCCTACATTGCACCTAAAATGACAACTTTTAGCCTCCCGTCATCACCTCCACGGTCTCCCATGTTCCGTCTCACCACCGCGTGCACTTTCTCAGCCAGAGTGTAAGCTTATTGCGGTTCTGCATACACCGAGTTAAAATATACCGATGCCAACAGGCTCTGAAAGTTTGTTTCTGTGTCTTTGACTTGGACCATGCACCAGGGGCGTTGGAGCTGGAGTTCAAAGAGACCAAATGGACCGGCTTGGTAGATCCCGGGTGGCCGATACGGAACGGGGATCCACCTCCGAATAAGTGGGTCTGATCCTCCGGCATCCGAGCCGGTAGTACTTTCTAATGCCGTTGCCCGGCTTTCAACACAAGACCAAGGCCTCCTCACACTTCGTGGAAGCCAACATACCGCTACTAGCTTATTGAAACCCAGGCCTCTGCTGTGGCTGATTTTCTGAAGCTGACCCTTCATGCAACAACCCTAACCCTCATTAATCTTTGCACTTGCCAGTTTCTTCCGTCCCATCATTTAACTGCCCTGAGGTGGTTGCTGTTGGGGTGATCAGATAGGTATGGCGGGGACGTTCTTCGGGCAAGCGCAAGGGAACTGTTTTAACACTGCAGCCCGTACTAGAATCCATGGAGAAATCTGTGCGGCAGATCGCATCATGCAGCGGGAGTCCACTGTCAGCTGACAGAGCCAACCGCCTGGAGAGCCTCTAGCTATAGGTAGTCGTGGATACTTTTGCCAGAAACCTCCAAACACCAAGAGAATCATTTTGCACAATATCTTCTAATAATAACATTCTTACACCGGAATCGGCTTCTTTCGCTCGTGTGTTCACTGCTTTCCACTTATCTGGCCCGACACCATCGAACCCCTTTCCTCGACACTGAAGCCGCAAATCTCGCGTCGCCCAACTCGACAGCACGTCTTTCTCGACTGTTGAGCTGAGCCCACACACAATACCATAATCCTCCGCCGCAGTGCGACCATTGAATCAAACACACATCCGGCCGGAATGCGACCAGGTTAGCTCGTACGTCTACAATCCGCAAGCCGGAGATCCGTTCGAGGTCTTTGTGGTAGTTGGCTTGAAGCATGACCATTGTACACACCGCTTGTGTTGGAGTCTGGACCCCTTCAGGAGTGACCGATGCTTTGGTGGCCACGAGCTGAAGTATCTGTGTACAGAAGCTCATTGGTCGCTAAAGCTTGGACGAATGAGATATGATGGTCAAGAGGGCCTACTAGCGCATTCCCTATACCCAAGTAGTGTCCTGCATGTGTTGGCAACCTTCGCTAACGTTGAACATTTTCTCCCAGTCATCCAAATTGAGCACCGTTCACGATATCACGGAGCCTCCTGACCTCCCAGTGCGCACCCCTTGACGCCCAAGCTATCACGAAGCCGCCAAACCAACATCTCACCGGTCTTGCAACATTGTACTCCATTTCTGGTAGTATCGTCAGAACGAAGAGCGTTCAAATCGCTTTACATAAGAGGAAGGAGAGGGACGAGACGCCCAAACCGACCTGGGCCGATTCAAGCCGACGTATACCGGTATCGGAATATCTGGAAGAGGGACAACCGCCTTTTATTATGGACAGGACGCGGCTCTCCAACTGCCATCCGGTGGCATCAGTGACTGGACGGTTGTTTCTAGTCACAGGAGTACCAAATCAGGCCGACTGGAGCAGGAGAAAGAACTCCTTAATGCCCACTAATACCTTTCGAAACACACCGTCACCAACTGGCCAAGTGCTAGGCGGTGTCTACCTCTCTTGACCGATCATACATCACCCGTTGGGATTCAAGGCACCCAAAGACTTGGCCAGTACGGTTCCGGGGTCTCGACCTTGAGCTTGGACGAACTGGTTCATGGGCCTGTCTCCAACTAGGCACTCCAGACGAACCTGTCACAGCAAAGATACTCGGCGCACGGATTTCGAAGCGAGCACGAGCATGCAACAGAGTGCATGTTTGGAAGGATTAACCCCACAAGCATCGTCTCCTGGTCTTCTTACTATGCCTTCGAACATCAGATACCTGACCTGTGCGGGGATGGTTCACCGGAGAACGAAGGTCAAAGTGTCCAATATCTCGAGTGAGCAACTCGTGTTAGATTCGGCGGTCAGAACCGAGTTTGTCGGTGTCATCCATACAAAACCACCACCATCCCGTCGTTCTTGTTTGTCTATGGAACTCAACGCTTTTCACGAGAGGAAAAGTCTGGCCCCAATCTATCATCGACCGCGGTGAAGATTCAGTAACGAATCTCTTCACATAAAGACCCTCGGCACCCTCTGTGCCACCATGTCTTCTTCCTCGGCAGAAGAATCGGCAGAGGCCACTATCGAGATGGCTGAAATGACCCGGCAAAGTACCCCCTCTTCTGACGATGCTGGAGCTTCTACTCCCTCAGCAAGCTCTACTGAAAATGGCGATAAGGCGTTGGAGGCTTTGGGATATACGCCAGTGAGTTTTGGCGGCAGAAGATGCGCCTCGTTCAATGATAAAGCCGTCTGCTAACGTACCACAGGTATTCAAGCGCGAATTCTCGCGGTGGTCTAGCTTCAGTTTTGCTATGAGCATATCTGGAGTTTATGGCACACTCATGTCGACATGGATATATGGCCTGCAAGCTGGCGGTGCGGCTGCTATCATGTGGAGTTGGATCATTGGCGGCGCTGGCGCATGGGCACTTGCATACAGCATCGCTGAGATCGCATCTGCCTATCCCAGTTCCGGCGCCATGTACTTCACGTTGAAGTTTCTCGCTCCCGACGACCAGGTTCCCTTCTTGTGTTGGATTGCCGGTAAGCTCTCTGATACCTTCGTCTCTAGATTGCCGCTGACTGATGACCACAGGCTATCTAAATTTCGTGGGTACCGTTGCTGGTAGTGCCTCTACCGAGTATGCCGCGAGCCAAATGCTTCTCGCCGCTGTTTCGATTACAACAAACTTCAGCTACGTGCCTACGCCGAGCCATGTTGTGGGTGTCATGGTAGGGCTCACGCTCATCCATGGCATGATCAACACTCTACCAACAGCATGGTTGAATCGGTTGACGAGCGGCTATATTGTCTTCCACATGAGTGTTTTGATCGGTGCTTGTGTCACCCTAATGGTTCAAAAGAAGGACCGACATGATCTCAAATACGCCTTTACCGATTTCCAGCCTGCATCGGGATGGAGCCCTCCAGGATTTGCCTTTCTTTTCGGATGCCTTACGCCAGCATGGATCATGACTAGTTGTGATGGTACAGCTCGGTAAGATGATTGAAGAGTACAGCTGTCGAAAGCATGCATCCCGGAATGCTAACTCCGAAATAGTATTGCCGAAGAAGCAAAGAACCCCCAAATGGTTGTACCCAGGGCTATTGCTAACGCGACCACCTTCACATATATCATTGGCTTTTTCTTCAACCTGGTCTTGGTCGTCTGCATGGGCGACCCCAATGACTTGTTGAATAGCCCAAGTGGCCAGCCTGTACGTTCGCACAATCCAATGTTCCATACTGTCAGCTACCCAGAACTAACGTAGCCAAAATACAGGTTGCGCAACTCTTCTTCAATGGCATGGGTCGTGCCCCCGCGATTCTATTCACACTCTGCGGCTTTGGAGTCATGAATCTGGTTGCGATTCCTGGCATACAGGCCGGCAGTCGAACCATTTTTGCCCTCTCCCGCGACAACCTTCTTCCGTTCTCCCATATCTGGGTCCGCATCTCCAAACGCTCACAGACACCCCTCATTGCCGTATGGATGTACGTTGTCCTCGAGATCATCATCAATCTCCTCGGCCTGGCAAGCGGTACTGCCATTGGCGCCGTCTTCAATGTCTGTACGGTTGCATTGAACGTGTCCTATGTCATACCCATCATTTGCAAGATGGTCTATGGTCGCATGCAAAAGGGCCCTTGGCATATGGGTAAGTACAGCATCTGGGTCAATGCAGTGGCAGTAGCATGGAACACCTTCATGGCTGTGATCTTCTTTTTCCCGACACAGCTACCTGTTACACCTGCAAATGTAAGTACCGCCTTCTTCGTCGATTTGAGCTCCACATATCAAGAACACAGGAAGACTTACATGCCGTCCAGATGAACTACGCCGTCGTCGTTTTTTTCTTTGTTGTTTTCTTTGCCCTCGGATTCTGGTATACCCATGGACGCCATTCCTATACTGGCCCCCTCACGCACTCACCTCGCGCCAGCGATATGTCGGTCGTTGTGCCAAACGACGTGTGATCGTTCCTACTCCCCGGACGGACTCGAGAGAGGCGACATTTGTTTATATATCTTTTCTTCATAGCAGCATTCCAACTGCTTTGCGTTGCCTTAACTTTCTTAGAGCTTGGCGCTGTCTTGGTTGGCTTCTCAGTCAATAGTTTTACTTTTACATTATTTGAGGCTACATTTTACTTTTCAAGGAAGTCCTTCCAAGGTTTGGTGGGGTTGGGACCAGGATGAAGAGAGTTAGGGTCAGGTTTGTAAAAAGCTTATCTTAACGTCGCTTTCCAGTTTGCTGCTGTGGACCTCAACTGCGTTCAAGTATAAGTGATATGCTCAAGTTAGGTCGTGAGCCTCATTTTGTCCAATACCTGCGTGGATCATTGTACCTTTCAGCCAAAGCCCGTGAAGTCACTCAGCGCTTGGCTCTGGTTTAACCGGTAGGGTCAGTCTCTCGTGACGTTATTTGCGGATTTTGTCCCTCCATTATAGGCCGGAGGATTCTGTGGGTTGCAAAAGGAAGTGGAATGCATTGCTTGGTTGTTCACGCTTCAGGGGCATGGCTTGGCATTGAGCCCGGGGTTTACCCCGACCTTGGCCCGAAACCTTCCCGTGCAGATCGCCAACCTAACTTTAATTCAACATCCCAGGACTTCAACTGGTACACTAGTGAACCTTGTCAGTTGCTTATCCGGACTGCCCATGGTTCTTGGACGTCATCTCCCTACCTGGCTGGAGTCCTCAGGGGCACGGGAGATCTTGACCAACATGTTTCATGTCCTCCTAACACGGCCGAGGATTGCATCCAGCTAAACGATTCCACATGTCAGTGTAAAATGGTCCATCTCTAAATGCATTCCTTCTTCACTTGTGCTACTACAGTTGACGTTGGAAGAACAGCCCCGAATGCAAGAGCTTCTATATGCTCAACGGGCAGGGCCACCCGTCGCCGTCACCACTGACGAAGACCACTCCTTGGATCCATAATCGAATTCCCTTTATGACTTCAAGTATTTGCACCAACCTAGATTGTCTATTATTATCATCCCAGGAGATTACTCCCGCATCTTTTTTTTTTCCATCTTTTCACAATATTTCGGTCCCTCTGCTCCGTGCTCATTGCTCGGGAGAATAGTGTCTAGAAGGATCCGTCTAGAACTGTGAGCACCGCAAGAGCCGAGCGAATGCGCAGAGCCCATGGACAGTTTCCTTAGTGGGAGCAAGACACAGGTCAGCAAATCTATGTCATTCTCTTCAGTGGGACACAGCCGACATAACGGAGTCAGGATTTTTGTTGCGGGAACCCAAGCGTACAACTTCGTGTGGCACCAGAGTGGTCGTGTTGGTTGTGGGCACCCCAATTCTTCACAGCAGGACGCGACGAACAGCACCGAGAAGACAGCTCTTCGACCACTGACACAAATGGTGGTGGTGACGAGAGCTTCCTGTTCAAACTCCGCAATAAAGCAGCGACACAACACAATAACTTACCAAGTATACCAGTGCTTCACCTGCTATTCCCGCCTCCAAGCAACCGGTTGATCCGAGCAAGTCAGCAATCTGATCGAGGCGGGTGAGTTGCAACGGTTGTTCGTAAAACGGTGGCTCGAGCCGCGTGTGCAGCATCTCGGAGAGAAAGGCATAGAAACTGAGCGGGCGCGGAAGCTTCACGTTCACGTCAACGGATGCTCGGTCTAAGCTGGGCCTTGTACTCCCTGCTAGCGCATTACGTGGAATGGCAGGGCCATCGCCAGCTATTATACAGGCTCTATGCTACAGCCACAGGATTACCCATCCTACTTTCACAAATGCGAGCTATGAGGGTTTACTTGTTTCCCATGATGCAGGGGGTGAAGGCTCAAAAGTCCTGGTCGCGGCTCGATCATTAGATCCTGGATATGTTCGCTAAATCAGATTCCTCTCACACAGTTCTGCGAACCTTCGAAGATATCTTCCGGGGAACGATCCAATCTATTTTGTTGAGGTGACTCGGTTCTTTTGCCTTCGTCGTTCGTTTGTCTGCCCCACTTCCTCTGTTTTGATCTGCGCCGTATATGCTTTTTGTCCGCCCCATCTTCCAATTTTGTCGACGACCTCATCTGATTGTGCCAGGTCGTTATTCGAGGTAGTGATTTGCGCTTGCAACTACGAACGTTCCTAGCGTTGCGAGCAGCCTCCGAGTCTTCCTATGAGCTCCGAACTAAGGGCTGCAATTTTCCGCCACGACTTATCGGCTTAGCTTATCCAAACTGGAAGGCAACTGCGGGACGAACTCCAAAGGGTCTTTCGTCACGCTTATCACTACTTGCGGGTCTCAAGGCAGATGCTTGAAAGATGGGATGAGAGTATTAGGCGGAAGTATTGTGGATTGGACAGGGAGAGCAAAACGTCTCGAGCTATACACGTCGAGACGTCCGATATAGGATGAATAGCGAGCTTGTTTGCCTGGAAAATGCTATCTGGTATTGCCTTCAGATGAAAACATGCCCTGCAAATTGTTGAGATTAGGGATACTTTGGATCCTGCTCATTCGTGTCGTGGATGATCCACGATATCTAATACTATAAAATCCCCTAGTTGTTGGATTTCCTCAAGTTCCTTGTCTTCTTGCTTCACCCTTCGACAACCCAATCTCGTCGAACCTCTCTCGACCAACAAGCCGTAAGTTTACCTGTCTCCTTCATTTGCTTCTGCCCCAGAATCAAGACACATATTACACGTACACTTGACCAGGAGCTGCGACGCGTCCCAAATAGACCAAAGACGTTCTGATATCTGACTGACTTCCCAAATGATAGACACGAAATGTTCAAAGCGGCCAAGAAGCTCTCGGCGAAGGCCACGGAGGCCTTCCGCCACCCCAAGGAAGGTCTCCGCGCCCTAGGCGCCAGCATCCTCGGGGCTGCCGACCCCACCGGGGGAGCGTACGCCGCTCTACCCACCACCCCCACCCCCTCCCCTGCCCGTGCTCGGCCTTCGGCCAGCACCAACAAGCGGTCCGCCAAGGACCAGAAGAAGAAGAAGACGACGAGGGCCATCAAGGCCAAGGTCAGGTTCGCCTGGCCCAAGAACCTCCGCCGTCGCCGCCGCCCTGCCGCCGAGGACGCGGTCGGCCTTTTGGCCGACTCTGAAGAAAACCTGGGCGTAAGTATCCGGTTCATTTCCCTCTCTTATTCCATTTCGTCCAGCCCAACATCCCTCCAGCTATCACTTCCTCCTCACATCACATTCCCTTCTACCCCTCAACCCTTGGCCAGCAAAAGGTTTCTACGCAAAACTAACCACAACTTTTTACTTACAGCCACACACCACCGACCGGCCCCAGGCCGACGACGACGCCGCCGCCGCTGCCTCTGCTGCCGCCCCGCCAACCTGGGGAGACCGCGCCTGGGCTCGTCTCCGCCGCGAGGGGAGACGTCCCTTTCCCGGACTCTCGCCGTCTCTGCAGGGCTACCGCCGCCTCTGAGCGCGAGCTCGGGGGTTGGTGGTAGCCTCTGCCACCAACACCACCGTCGCCGCCGCCAGCACCACCGCCACCACCAACCAACCAGTCCGTTGTTTTGCCGTGCTGCCCTGGGCCGTCGCCGGCCGCCAGAAGATCGGTTGGGAGTGGGTGAGGAGGGAGGGAGGAGGACGAGGTGGACGAGGAGGGGTGTTCGGTGACGGAGGGTGGGGATGGGGGTTGGGGGAGGGGAGTGGATGCGGGAGGAGGATGGGGGAGCGTGGGTTGGGTTTTGGGCTTTGGGCTGGGCCAAGTGCCGCCGGAGGAGATCACCAGATTTTTAGAGGTCGTAATGAACCATGGGGCCTTCGGGCATGACTGCGCGCACATTCGTTCGTTTCTTCTTGCATGCATTGCACTTGGTGATTTATGTTAAGTCTTTGTTCTTGTTGGCGTAATCGTCGGCATAGTGACTTTGGTCTGGAGGTTGACATGATACCTACACTACGGTGCAAGTTGCTGGTGTTTCCTCTTGTTTCACCCAGGCAAGAAGGAAACGTGGCTCAACAAGATAATTCTTTCTCTCACTACATATATCAATTTGGCAGTTGCAACCCAGGTAAGTTTCCGGTTGGCGTTGACTTTTGCACAGAGTGGATTGCTCTTTCCTCGACAGTCACAGTAGAGGTATCGTCACCCACCAGCCCACTTTTTGAGGACGACTCCGCATCGTCACAAGGGAATGCCCAAAACTTCTCCAGCACTTCTCAACTCTTTCAATTGCTCTTCTCTATTCTCTGATTGTTGTTCCTCCTTTGTTTCAGTGCCTCTTTTATCCAGTGTCCCATGGACAATATTTGCCCCTGCTTGTGATCGTGCTCCCTCGGCCTACAGCATCCACCACAAGACGGTCCAGTGTGTAGAAACGCTCAATCTTGCGAATTATAATTGTCCTCGTAAGTGATTATTGGGTTTTTTTTGTCTCTTCGCAGCGTGTTTCGTTCGAAATCGTGGAGTGTCTCTACATTAGCGTCGGCCGGAAAGCTGTTTGTGGAGTCCTTGTTGTTAGCTCTCAAGCTTTGTCACCAGAAGCGAACCTCAAGGAAGGTTCAATACTAGCGTTTGGCCATGGTTCTCCTCTTACCTATACTTGGGAATACGTGGTTTTTCCCTGTGCTTCAGTTGCTTCAAGTGCCTCTGAATGCATGTGGCTCTGGTCTGGTCTGGCAAGGTTCCTTTCTGCCTATGTGCTGCTCCTCTTCCGTGAAGGTGAAGACAGTCGCACAAGATTTGAGCAGCAGCAAGTGCTGATGGGGTTTTCAACTGTCATCCTCGTTGTATCGAAAGCTTCGTGTGTGTCCCAGTTGCGTCAAACGCAATGCTTTGCTGAGGGTGCTTGTCCTTCTTGTGCTGAACATGGGAAACTGGCCAAAAAGATTGTGGACCTGTGCTGGTCGGGGGAGTTTGGCATGTTGCTGGAAACGGTCGATCGAAGGCGTATTTGGTTCCTTGTCTCTTCCAAGTGGGCGTTACATGTACATGATGCGGAGTGTTTATGTTCGATGTCGTGTCCAATGACAAGGTGTCCAATATACGTTAACGCTAGTGCGCACAAGTAAATGTGTCCAGCCGTGGGCAGTTAGCAAATCTTCAGATCGCCGCCACGGCTTTCTGCTAGTCTGCAGTGAGCCAGTGACACTCACGGGCTGTCGCATCAACAGACCAACCTTTCCCCAACAAGCAAAACCACTGTCAAGTATTATGCTCCAACTCTTGTATTCTGTTCTTGTTCTTCGACTCGTGCTCTCCGGCCTTTTAGTCTTTTCGAGTGACGTGAGATGTCGCGTGATCGGTTGAGGTCCGTCGCGGGGTATTCGTTTCGGGCCGTCACAATGGCGAGTCGCCTATCTGCATGTAATCCAGAGAGTCAGCTAGATCTAAGGCCACAGGTGGCCACAGATGATTAACCCACTTGAAAAGTTTGGAGCTAGTTGAGCTAAAGCGCAAGTTGGTGAAGAATATGCGGGACAGACATTCCGTTGATCAAAGACAACAGGCGACGTAAGTAGTCTGGTTCCAACTTCTATCAAATAAAAAAACCGCTGGTCCTATCTCCTACCTATTATTGCGGATTGCTGGGTTTCCTAGGCGTTGGTGGGGGAACTAAGTGGTTGCGCCAGGTCAAGGGAAACGGCAGGGTACTACAATTCCGTCATCGTCTGGCTCGCCCGATTATAAACCACCCCCGTTGAGGCAACCCCTCCAAGGCGGGCAGCAACGGCGAGCTCTGATGATGAAGAGGAGAACGGAAATAAAGGATCAAGAAGTCATGATAAATCAACATGATATATGTACAAGTAGTCGCAAGGTTGAATATTACTGCGCACCACTCTCAACGTCCCCCGCGCGTATACCTAAGCCAGACCGCGTGATGTGTCAACTCCAGCTCACCTTCGCGACACAGTTCAATGAGATCTTGCCTTGTTTATCCCATCGGTTTCAAGGAACACCTGGATGCCTTGCAAAGAGGCAGTCATGTAGATGAAGTCAAGCTCATGCCATCACAACATCAAGTCCATTACATCTAGATAACTTCAAGGCACAAGGCTAGTAGGCGAGGCCTCGTCATGCCCTTCCCGCCGCGTCACCAACTGGGAAGGCCGGCGGGAGTGTGCTGTTTGGGGGAGAGTTGGGAAGGCACCCGAGATTTTCGACCCAGGCTGGCCGCCCGCCCCCTCGAGCCGCATAATCAGCCCGTCAACCGGCCGTTTTCCATCCTGCCACGCGGCAACAGATGACGTTCCCGGCTGCCAGTGACGGTAGCAAACAAGACGAATTCCAAAATTTGCACTCGTGACCAGGAATTTGCACTCGTGCACAGACCAGTCCTCCCAGTCCCCGAGGGGTATATAATCTCGTCCTCCTCACCCCCAAAACCTCTTCCTCTTTTCTTCTCTGTATCGGCATCCTATCCGCGGGGGCTTACCTTAACAGGTTTGTATTCGCGTGACTGGGGGTCCTCGTGGAGTCCCATGCTGATCAAATCTGACTTGCCTTTCTCCATGGCTTGTCAGTGCCTGGGAAGATTGAAACCTCCAAGTTAATGCCGCGTCCATGGCTTTCTTCATGTCATGGTTCGTTCAAAAGCTTGGAGGGAAATTTCTTTTTGATGATCGCTGGCTTGGTCATCGCCCTCCTCCCCCTTCCCTCCTCCCCCTTCCCTCCTCCCCCTTCCCTCCTCCCCCTTCCCTCCTCCCCCTTCCCTCCTCCCCCTTCCCTCCTCTCCCTTCCCTCCTCTCCCTTCCCTCCTCCCTCTTCTTCCTTCCCCCTTCCCCCTTCCTGATCACTGGCTGGATCTTGATGCCCTTGCCACCATCTGGCCTGCCTTTTCTTCTCCATGGCTTGCCAACCAATTTTGGGCAGAACGAAACATCTCACAACGGCGACCGTGAGCTTGGCTTCCAGGTAAGTAATGTGCCTTGACTCAGGTCCTGAGTGAGAGACATTCCCCCTTCTTCTTCTTTCTTTCTGATCACTGGCTCGATCTTTCCCCCGCCCTCATGCCTACCGCTATATGTAGCGGTGGCAGACCTGCCTTTCTCCATGGCTTGTCGTTGCCAGGGCTAGATTGAAAATTGTCACGACGGCGCCCGTGGGCTTGGCTTCAGGTAAGTTTTCATGCCTTGACTCAGGTCCTGAGTGACAAACATCCCCCCTTCTTGATCACTGGCTGGATCATTCCCTTCCCCCGCCCTCACGCCTACTGCTATATGTAGCGGTGGCAGACCTGCCTTTCTCCTCCATGGCTTGTCGTTGCCAGGGCTAGAAGAATGACTCTAAAGTTCCTTCTGACTCATGGAAACATGAAAACCTTTATGGCCCTGGCTTTCTCTATGTCTTGGCTCGTAGTGATGGACATTCACCCTTTCTTGATCGTTGGCTTGATCATTGCTCCGCCCGATGCTAACCCAACCTGTCTTTTTCATGACTTGTTGGTGCCAGGGCAAGAATAACACCTCCAAGTATGCAACCTTGAATTTTTTTCCGCGTCCTGGTTTGCGCCTAGTGAGGGACATTTCATCTTCCACTTGTTGATCACTGGCTTGATCATCGCCCGCTGCCAACCCGACATGCCTTTCCTATAGCTAGTCGGTATCAGGGCAATAAGAATGGCCTTAAAGCTCCTTCTAAATAATCGTCAACGCCTTGGCCTTTCCCCATGCCTTGGCTCGTAGTGATGGACATTTCCTCTCGTAGAAGAACCCCTTTGCTTCTGTGACTCTGACCTCTCCATGTCCATGTTCCGTAGTGAGGGAGATCAATGCCTCTGCCTGTATAGGCTTGACTTTCCCTTGTCTGTGGCTCGTAGTGAGGGACATGCCGTCTTGGTGATTGCTGGCTTGTAGATTTAGACTTTGTGCAGTTTACCCTGGCTCAACTCTCCATGCCTTGGAGCATTGTAACGGGAGGGAGACGTGAGATTTCGAGTCTGGTAGAATATAGGTAGGTAGATAACGTCCCGGACCATTTATGTGCTGGTTTCCATATAATGTGAGCTTTACGACGTAAATCTTAGGTACCTAATCTTGTAGTTAGATTGTGTGTACCGGTATCATGTTTGTATGGAGGAGGCCGTTGGACATAGGTGCTCTGGAGCAAACACTCCTTCCAGTATGTCTGTTATTGGCGTGATTTTTTGAGACTTTGACATGGCCTTGCTTGTTCATTAAGAGTGAAGTGGAGTGGATAGATGACAGCGGCAACCAAGGCATTCTTTGGATAGATGTGAAATATTAAAGCAATAGGAGTATACTCAGCGGCAGTGAAGAGAGTCAAACCATTATTAGGTAGAGGTAGGTAGGTATGTTTGCAAGTTCGATTAAGATCGCGGCCGTGATTGAACCTGGATTCATTGTAGTTAAGAGGCAGCTAGTGTACTGCTGCATGGGCATTTGCTTTCCATGTCAAAGCTGAGCGGGTGCATTGTGTCTGCTGAGCCTGCTGGTGCATGCAGCAGCGGCAGTCGCGACTCCCCATCTGCATTGCCTGGCCTTTCACCAGATTTCCATGCACGCTCCAAACTGGCACCAACAATGAAATTGCAATACTTAACCAGAATCAACCAAAGCAGGTGTTCTGTTTTTCTCTCTTCCCAGGGTCCGATCTAACGCCAGTATCCTAACCAAGATGCTTGTTCGTCTCGCAGAGAACTCCGACGCTCGCCAGCTCTAGGCCTCTCGAAGCCAACCTACTTGTCGATTACACGAGGAATTAACTACAGAAACGGACGCGACAAGCTGCCTAGAGGTAGCTTTCTATGGATGGAACTTCAGCTCAAGATGCGACCTCTTCCAATGCTACCACGAGGCCTTCCAGCATTCACGCCTGTGGAGCAATTGGCGGCGCGTCTGCGGTGGTCTTGGCCGCATGAGCAACAAGCAAAGATCCTATTGCAGCGCTCGTCAATCAAGATTCTTCGACAAACGTCCAATTATCCTATGGTAAACCTCCCACGTTGATCTAATAGATGCTGACGTGTGAATGCCTCAGCAGTTCCTCCAGTTCTCGAAAGCAATCTTCTTTCATTCGCCAGGATCGCTTCTCCGTCGATAGAATAGAGGTGCTCTCCCAGATCAATACGACCATGTCCAGTCTCAACAGTGCAGGCGAAGAATTAGCAAACTGCCCGACAACGCGATCGGACTTTCCACATACGAGGCAATCGCGCCAAATATACAGCTAGACACACTGCCTGACGAGTCTGAGCAAGCATAAGAAGAAGAGGTTACGGGACGGAGGAAGCAGAAATATCGATATATATAACCGCTGAGCTGCCTGATTCTGAAGCTTGTCATTCCCGACGCAGAACTCTTCGAGTGGTTCAAGTGACGAGCCCCCAAGGATTTCATTATCCCGGAAGCACTTGGAAGAAGTGTAGGAGGGCTAAGAAGCAACTCTGTCGTGCCAGTTCGAGTCTATAGGATGTAATCAAGCATTTGGTCGTAGTTCGGGAACTATTTAGCCCCATTTCTTTATTTTGCGAACAGTCTTGCGCTTTGTGGAATCGACGTACACAAGAGGCACTCAGACCGAACTATGGGTTAAGCCACTACCCACGACGATCGACGCGAAATTGACGACTGTGCCCAAAAGACGAGCTGGACGATTCCCTCAAAAGAAGATTTAGGATACGCTGGCGCAACGAGACAATTTGTTCTATATATACTGGACATATGCAGCAAGACACTTTCAAAATTGCTGTGGACAATGAACATCTCAAGCCAAGACACTTTGCGTTCGGAAAACTATCCTATCACTCCTTACGCGTGGCCCGCTTGTTGACTTGCCAGCTGGCAGATTGTCTTTCTGAATACCTTGCCTGAAAGGTCACGAGATACTACTTTTCGGCTCCTCGGTCGCTTTACTACTACGACAGATAGATAACACAGGCTAGTGCTGAGCTCCTTGCTTTGTGAGCTGGAGCTCAAGCTCAAAGAACACGGGACGATAGTACTGTTGCACAAGCTTCGATGCCTCAAACTCTGAATAGACCATCCCTGACTCACCTTGGATTCCTGCTTCGTGAAATTAGATGAGATGATATCAGAAGACTGTCGAGTGGAAACAGCTCGAGCTGTCTTTCTACGAAGCTAGCCGTTTTTGGATATCCTGTGTTTGTTTTCCTATCCAGGTTGAGACTCAAGAGATTTCATCTAAACTTTTCGCAATCAAAAGATTTTATAGCATCCAATCATTTACCTAGGGCTCTCAGAAAATCCTATTGTGAGGGAAGTTGAGGAAGGAGCCTCAAGCTGACCGGGCAACAAGCTTGCAAATGTACCTAAGTTGCCTAATTCAGATAGCAAACCGACGGGACCAATAACGCGCAGCTCGCCATTCGCTCAAAGCAGAGATTTTCAGTGACGGTCCATTGTTGTGCATGTGCCTTTGTTCGGAAACTATGCCGGTACTTCGACTTTGCAAGCTCGTTCGCACGCTAGCATTTCTTTGTTCTACCAGCACCCCTCCATCCCGGAAACATCACAGCCAGCTCTTTGACCAGTACAACCACCATCCCGAAGCTGTAAGTGTTCTTTGTCTGAAAGACAACAGTCCATTGTTCTCGACGACCAAAACCAGCTAATCAGCTCCTTTAGTGAAGATGAACCAGAACCGGGAGCATCAGACCCCTGCTGCCGAGGCGCAGAGCCTGGCTGTGGACAGCCAAAATGGCGAGTCCACCACAACCCCGGAGGTTGAGTGCCAACTCTCCTTTGCCAACCTTGATCTCCATCAAGAAGGAGATCACCAGACCCAACAGCACCAGGATTTGCCCCATAATCCCCCCGAAGCCCAGACCAGCGCTTCCACCGAGTACACCAGTGACTCTCGCAGTTCAAGCCCGGAGGATAAATCTCCAGCGAAAAGCCAGATCATCCGCAGGGTTAAAAGATTCCAAATCACCACCCGCATCACCACGGTCAAGTATATCACTCGTACCGAGGTTTATACCAGAAAGGGCCTCATCTACAAGGGCCACAAAATCACCATCCACGAGTCCCAGGAAGCCGTCGCCACTCGCGAAGAACCTGAGGAAAGACTGATCAGTGAGAGCGACTCTGGTTGGGTCACGGACAACGAGGCAGACGAGGGGGACAGCCCCGCTCCTGGCGAAGACAATACCACCACCGGCACCGACGTCGGTACCTCCCCTTTCATCGGGGCATAAACTTATCCTCTGGTCAACTCGGCGGCGTCCATCAACTCTCACCACAGAGAGTGGTTTGACGAACGCGGTCAGAGAGACCACTGTCAGATTCTTGTCAACAATAATCGTACCTGCAGCCTGCCACGCGCAACTCCTTCTATCGCGGCCAGGGCAACCGTCACCAGAACAAGCGCTGCATTATTCTTCCTCCTTCTTCCTCCCGCAGACTCTTTCTCTCAGACTTCCAAGCTTTTGGGGTTGTGCGTCAACTCTGCGGACCTCCATCAGTTCTCATCACAACGAGCGGTTCGACATCGTGCCACTGGCTAGGGGCCATTGCCAGAGCTTCTCGTCAATACCAGCAAGCCTGCCACCTACAAATCCTTCTACCGCAGGACAAGTCAAGCGTCACCAGAACAAGTCACTTCGACCTTTTCCCCCTCCTTATCCTCCTCCTCCTCAACATCGGCCTAACCTCACATTCGATCACGCTCTGCGCCCCATCTTCAAGAGAATCAACGTGATCAAAACCATTAACAGCTCTTTCTCTCGCCCCTCCTGGAACCTCCTAGGTCCATTCATCAACAACACAGCATACTAACCACCAGCACAACTTCAAGATGGCCTTTCAAGCAGCCATCAACAAACTGGCTCGGGCCCAAGCCCAAGCCCAGGGTCAAGGGCAAAACGTCTTTGGCGGTGGCTTTGGCGGTGGCGGTGGTGGTGGGGGCGGTGGCTTTGGCGGCGGCGGTGGTGGTGTTAGTAGTAGTGATAGTGACTTGACTATAGTTCCCGCCAACGTCTACGAACAGCGCGTCTTGACCGGCAGGATGATCAGAACGCAACAGCTAACCGGCTACCCATGCGTTCTCTACCGAAAAGGCCTGGCGCACCTATACGACACTCAGGAGCATATTCTCAAGGCAACCCGGTGGCGGGTCCCCGTCCCCGGCCCGCGATGGACAAGCCACAAGAGCAACCCGTTCTTCGGAACCGATCAGATTTACGAGGTCATGCCCTTTTCCCGCTCGAACCATATCCAGGCCGGGGCTGGACCGCCGGGTCGAGCGGGACTCCCGCCTGCGGCTGCCCAGACGGCAATCAACCAAGCCAAGATTTTCCTTGAGGCGGAAACGGAATTTCGCATCAAGAAGGTGCTGGGCTGGGGAGGCATGGGCGCCGTGCTGATGGCCGAGGCGAAACAGCCGACGGGAGGGCAGCAACAAAACGTGGTGATCAAGATCAACATCAAGGACAAGAACCGAAAGATGTTCCTGAAGGAGAAAAAGAACATGATCCAGATGGCCAGGGCTACCCACATCATTCAGAACGTCGTGGTGGAGGACAAACAACTAAGGAAGAAACGACAACAACAACAGCAACAACAAGAACAACTGAAAGCAGCACCGACAGTTAAAAGGCAATACGCTGGTGGCGCTGCGGATGCTGCCTTTCAATTCTCCAAGAAGGCTCGGCTGACGGTCGACGATCATGGAAGAGTAGTAGCGGCGCCAGCGTTTGAAGTGTCTCCGAGAGACCAGATCCGCCAGCCGCTCGGGAAAGCTGTCTTCGACCAAGCGATGGATGCAGTCAACTTTGACGAAGCACATAAAGTCCACCGATCAATTGAGTCAGACCCCGACATCAATACGCATCCTGACATGATGCTGGTTGAGCCCATGGCACGTGGCGACTTCGAAATATGGGTGAAGAAGATGGCCACCTCGGGACAAAAGTTTCACAGTAAAGTGCTTTGGTTGATCTTTGAGTGTCGTAAGTTTAACCCTCGTGCGCTCGACCCTATCTCTGCAACAGAGGAAAAGAGGAAGAGACTTTCGTATGCTGACCATGGTTTCGGACAGTGTTCAAAGGCGTTCTCGCGATGGCCCATCCACCTCGACACTATCACGAATGGGCGGAGACAGGGGGAGGCGGGGGTCCCCAAGTCGAGGAGCGGCTGCCAGATCAAAGGGATCCTATTCATTTTGACAAAAATGAGTTTGTACACTTTGATTTAGATATGCTGAATAGTGAGTGGTTCTCTTTCCAGAATACTTGTTGGTTCCAAACGGCTGGCTGATGTGATTGTATATCTTCAGTTCTCGTCGGGGATTTCAATGTGCCCACTCAAAATTCGCACTCTATAACGCCAAACATCAAAGTGAGTAGGAGATAAGGTCACTGACCGGGCGTATACTGGTGATGAAGACTAGGATTATTTACTGACAATTATATCTGCCTGATATGTAGATAGCTGACCTTGGTCTTGGTAAGAACATGAGCCCGGAGAAAGATCACTTGTGAGTACTGACCTGGAATAACGTGTTCTATGCCCAGATTCACAGCTTTGAGATCGGACACAAGTGACTGACTTCTTTATTAGCTTCGAGTTATGGGGTACGAGATTTATCGGCAAGCCATTGGACGGTTGGCTCTCACCGGTAAGTGCTCTTCAATTATTACTGGTTACCTCTGCTATCCCGGCAGGGAGCCTATTGATAGCTTAAAGGTGGTGTAGAATTCTGTCTCCCTTGTCACTAACACGGCATTTTTTCTTTCGCCTACCAGGAGCAATTCCACCCCGAATGGGATCATATCAAGTTCACACCCTCGGCAACCCGGGACTTCAAAGTTACCGTCGCCGGTTTGTACAGCTGGAAGACGAATTTGTTTTGGATTGGCCAAGTCATGTGGTGTCTCATCACACTCTGTAGGCCATCTAAAATGCCGTTTCCGTACTGGATTAGTGGAAAACGCGGCATAGGTCAAAAGGAGAATGGGTTCTGGTCTTGGGGTGGCCTCTTGAACCAACCCAGATACAATCACATTGACGAAGACCTCCGTGCCGCTATTGTCTCGTGCATGGCCGATGCCCCAGCCGACCGACCTGGGGCAGCACAACTGTGGGGATGGATTCAGGAGAGGACGACGTCCGAATGGGGCGATCTGCCGGAGGAAGAGGCTCGGAAATGGGCTGCAAAGTTCTTCGAACAACCTGGGGCCGCGGGACCAAAGAAGGCGACCACCGTCTTTGATCAGCCAGGCGAAGTGAAAGTTGAGCCTCCCGCGGCAAAGCAACCAAGACCACCTTGGAACAAGATACCCGACCTGGCTAGTATATCTCCCAGTGTACAGAACCACGAGTCCATGCACGTCGATTTCAGTTTCAATCTTCCTGGACAGTGGCCAAAGATCGGGTCCCATCAGCGGGTCAGAGCGAGGAAGAAGCCAGCCCAACCATCTCCACTGGGACCGAAACCCGGAGGGCTTGCAGGATTACTTCCAAGATTCTTTCGTCGAGAGGGCGCACCGACACCGACACCGGCACCTGCAAATCCTGCTCCTCCTCGGAACGTTAACACTCCTCCAGCCAAGGGTCCCTTTGGAAATCCACGCAGAAAACCCAGTGGTGTGAAGGACGCAGATGTACAAGCCGCTGTCAAAGCCGCCGAAGACAAGAAGGCCCAACAACAGAAAGCTGTGCCGCTACCTCAGGATCCTGCCCAAAAGCCAGCAGCAGGGCCACCGGCGAAGAAGCTGACTCCAACAGAACGCATCAAGGCAGCAGCAGGAGGCCCGCCAAGGAGATTGACTCCAAAGGAACGGATCCAAGCAGCATTGGAGGCAACAGCAGGAAACCCAGCACCGGCTGGTGTAGTCAGGCGACCGCCACAGGCAACCAACGCGGTAACCGGGCGAGTCCGCGCCTTCGCCGTTCCCTCCAGCCCCCTAGCAGTAACCGACCCGGCCTCAGCCGCAGCCGTGATCGCGAAAGATATGGCGCTGGCAACAGAAAGAGCCCGAGCAGAAAGAGCCCGAGCACCATCGCCTTCCACTGTCGGAGGGTCCACAAGAATTGGAGCAGGCGTCAACCTTCTTCAAGCGGCACGAGAGAGAGCGCCATCACCTTCCTTTGGCAGCCCGATGTCAATCAGTGGATCAAGCTTCAACCCCCGAGCGGCACGAGAGAGAGCGCCGTCACCCTCCCTTGGCAGACCGATCTCAAGCATTGGGGCAAGTGTCAACCCCCGAGCGGCACGAGAGAGAGCGCCATCACCTTCCCTTGGTAGACCAATCTCAAGTGTTGGGGCAAGTGTCAGCCCCCGTCGAATGGTACGCGAGAGAGCACCATCGCCTTCCCTAGGCAGACCAGTCACAAGAGTCGGGCCAGGTGCCCAGCCTGGTCCGCAAACCCAATCCAGTCAAGTACGGGGTACGGTCTCCCAACCGCATCCTCCTCACAAGCAGGTGAAGTTCCAGACGCCTCGCCCAGTTGCCGCAGACGAGGCAGTACCCTTCCTCCCAGGCGAGTTTATGGGGTACCGTGGGAAAAAGGCCCAGCAACTCCTCGATATGATTGACCGCGATGCCACTCCAGCTCCAGCTCCACGGCCAAGAGGGGTGGGTGGAAGATATCAACCGCCACAGCAGCAGCAGCAGCAGCAGCAGCAGCAGCAGCAGCAGCCGCCGCCACAGGCAGTCGGACCACCTCAGCCAAACTGGTTGCCCCAACAGCCTCAGCAGGTACCACAGCAGACTCTGGCTCCTCAACAACCTCAACAACCACCGGTGCAACAGCCCCAGCTCAAGCTCCCGACAGCATTCGCCATGCCTAGTAACCTGCCCGGTGGATCAGCTCTACCTAGGCAGAGAACACCAGGACCGCCAACACCGCTCGTGCGTCGTCTCAACCCCCCCGCCAACCGCAAAGTGGGCGGCCTATACGATCTCAGGGGCCGACGGAACCTTGGGATTCTCAGAGGCCCAGGCCCAAGCCGCTTGAAACAAGCCTGGACGCCGCTGGATTTTGGCGCGGGAGGCAGAGCCAGGAGAGCAGGTAGCGGATTGTTTGCTGGGTTAAGGATACGGCAAGGACCGACAGCGGGACAGGACGTGGGGCAACCAGCAGTGGGAGCACCGAGACCAGCCGCGCTTCCAGAGCAGGTGGCGGGGGAGGCTCCTGTGCCTGTGCAAGCACCTGGGGCAGAATCAGAATCTTCGAGTCCGCCAAGGGGGCCTAATATGCTCATAGTTGGCTGGGAACACTTGCAGCAAGAGCCAGATCCGGTGACTCCGCAACAGAGAGAGCAGGAACGGCTGGCGCTTGAAAGGTGGCATGCAAGGAACAGGTTATATGATGGCAGCATACTCGGCATAAAATGGGACGAGGATTCAAGCGATTCGGATGTCGAAATGGAGGACGCTGATGTTGGTGAAGAGAACGCCGAGAGCAGGTATCAAGACCGGATGGACATGTCAGAACCCCGGCAGACCACTGTCACCAGAATCTCAGATGTCGTCAAGCGGCTTGGTAACTTTGGTTGGCAAGACTACGACTCCATTCAATAGAAGTTCGGACGGGTGAATTGGGTTTGGTGGGGGGGACAGGAGTTATATGGAAGGGAACGATTGGCGGTGCTACTGTTTCTGCTTGTAAGACGTATTTCTGAGAGCGGCTTCCTTGTTTTGTTTGTTTTTGAGGTTATGGGTCTTTGTTCAGGTTTTATCCGCTCGCTTTCAGTGTGGTTTTAGTATAGATATGCCACGACTAGGCAAATCTGCACCAGCAACAATAACACGGTTAGACACTCGTTTACCACTTCAATCTGGTACAATACTTGTGGGGATTCAACGTGCAAGGCAAATGTAATATGTTATGTCTGGTTTCAAAGGTAGTATGTACAAGAAGGGATAAATAATCAACGAATCAGTGCTAACCAACGGCAAGACACACTTGTTCTCGTCGGGTGATTCTTCGCTGTAACTACAGCAACTCTTCCCAATGTTTCCGTTATCTAAGGAGCATAGGTCTTGAGGAGACTGTTGTAGTAGGTGTAGGCAGTGCCCGAAGGAGGCTCGAAGTTATACATGTAGTCACCCCACCAGGGGCCGGCAGCCCACCAGATAGCACCCTCCCAGACATCGGAGTTAGCCTTGAGGTGCTCAAGGAGACCAGTGACAGCAGCCTTGCAGACGGAGTTGGCACCACCGGCGAACTCGCCGATGATACCCTTCTTGCCGTTGGCGCGGAGCCAGGCAGTGGCGCCAACGAGGCGCTGGACACCAATCTCGGTGGAAACGCAGTTGGGGCTGGTACCGGAGCTGTCCGAGTCAAGATACTGGTGCATCTCATAGATGATCTTGTTCTGGGGGTCGGTAAGAGCAACCATGTTGGTGTTGGTCACGTTCCAGGACCAAGCGCCAGACCACTGGTTACCCTCGACAAAAATGTACTGGGAGGTGGCACCGGCGGCACGGATACCGTTGATGGCGGCTTGGTTAAGGTTGAGGACGAGGGTCTGGTCCATGGTGTGGTACTCGTTGTTGGTGTCAAAGATGACCTTGGAGTTGGAGGCAAACTTGGCAGCAAGGTTTTGCCAGAAGGTCTTGAAGGTATTCGTGTCGGTGATGATCTTGCCATAGTAACGGCCGTAGTTGTGGGGGTCAAGGGCGACATAGGCACCGGAGTTGGTGACAGAGTTGATCACCTGGGTAAGGTTGGTAAGATAGCCGTTGTCAAAGGACGAGGTCATGGTGTTGGGAACAAGGCGCTCCATGGAGAAGCCAACACGGAAGATGTTGTATCCCTGGCTGCGGAGAGTCTGTAGTGTGAAGCAAGGTTAGTATCCCATATCAGATACAGTGAGAACAAGGCCAAGATACATACCTGGATGGTGTTGACATCGGGGAAGATGAACTCGGTGCCCCATCTTCCGGGGAAGATACCGTCACCGAACTCACCACCGGCCTCGTTGACACCGAGCCACCTGAACTTGCCAGAGGCAGTGGCAGTAGTGGTAGTGGCCGGGGCAGAGGTCTTGGTCGAGGTGACAAGAGTGGTGGTGCGGGCCGTGGTGGTAGGGGCAGTAGTAGCAGCAGTACCAGGGAGGCACTGGCTATACCAGTCGTTGACGTAGGAGCAGGTGTATCCGGAGACGCAGGTAGTGGCACCGGACCAACCGTTACCGCCGCATTGGCCCCAAGCACCGCTCTGGGCGAGGGCACCGGCCGCAAAGGTGCTGGCAAGAATCGTAGCCTTCATCTTGACTCTGGGAGAGGGTGATCTGAGGAACTAGAATCCTTGGCGATGGTCCGGAAGAGGGGACCAAGAAGATGGCGGTGGTGATCTTGACATTCTTATAGCACGAGAAAAGGCTTGATGTCGATGCCGAGGAAGTACTCGTGGCTCGGCAAGGATGCGGCTCAAGGCCCGAAGCTTGTTGCCATCCTTTGTCGGTTGCTGGCTGTTACATGGCCGCCCATGAAGCGAGATGCTAGGGGAGTAGCGAGCTCGTCTCCGATCTATCGAAGTGAAGTTGTGGGACGGCGTGGCATCCAGAGGCCTTGGGACACCTCAGGCTGCGCGTGTAGTGGTTGCGGGCCGGAAATTTGGGGAGTGTCTTGGAGGAGAGACATCCGCCGACGTTGCCTTGGACATTGAAGGGGGCGGTAGAGCGTAGGCCGACTGCCCGTTTTGGACTAAGCGTGAGGTTGTCGGCCCGCCGAGTGCAGGTGGGAAAGCATGCTCTCACAGCTTTGAGCTTCCGGTTGTTGGGAATTGAGACACTTCCAGCGGCGCGGGGAAGTCGGGGAGGCCGGGGCCATGGTTTGGTTTGGGGCCGCGGATGGACAATCTCCGAAGCTCTTTTGGAAGAAGCGTGGAAGGGGTCGATCCGCCGATGCTCCTTAATGTCAAGACCCTTGCAATACATGCGACGCTGTCCCGGCATGGAACGGCGATGCTGGCAATGGGATTCCCCATGGGCGACTGAATTCTGCGAAGAGACCGGTGCCGGGTCCGAAGCCCGTCGGTATTTCTGTTTGTGTCTTCATCTTGAGGTGGCTTTGTTTGGGTGTCGTGTTGTTGTAGTGACTAGTGAGTGCCGGTTCGTCCGAAGAACTGAGACAAGAGGGCCGGAGACATGGAAAATTCCACTTGGCAGAAATCCATCAATGCGATGGAAAATTTCTGTGAGAACAACAAAGACCAATTGCCAGGGAAAGACCGAGTGTCGTCAAGACGATCGTGGGACGATGCAGAGATGAAAAGTTCAATGGATTCGCTTGCGTTTACATGTGCAAGTGCGCGTGCTTTCCATCCCAAGCTTTCTGTTACGGAAGTACCCGCACCAGGTGCTGCGCGTGGTCAGCAAGGAAGTACCCACTAACATCTACACCACGCACCCCACGGAAGGCATGAAACTGCCCCCAAATTATGGGTGCAAAGTGGCCCCAGCGCTCGCTTGCCCAACTCTTGCTTGAACCGCGCACGGCCGATATGAACGCCAAAAAGGGGGAGAAAGAGCGATGAACACCACAAACCGCTCACGACGTCACACTTCCCCTCGCACTTGCACTCTGTTCGACTATCCATGTACGCGCGGTTCTGAAGGACGGGAGTGTAGCACCTTCCGGAAGGCTTTAAGCCTTGTGCCAGGGAAGGAACAGAAAAATTCTGCTCAAGTTACGGTAGCTTCAGGCAGGGACGAACTAGTGTTCGGAGAGGGACCATGCGGCCCCTCCCCTTCCCTTGGCTAAACAGGCTGCGTGCTCCTATCTGGAACGTCTGCGTAGGAGCACTAACAAAAGGAACAGAGTTTTTGGCTAGGCCTAACAATTTTTTGCGCGTGAAAAGTGCAGTTTTCGTCCGTGCGATAACAATCTGTTAGTGCTTACGTGGCTCAGTATGGAGACCGCCCGCAAAAACACTAACAACCTTAGCCGGAACTTTTAGCGTGCTAGGAGCTATTAGTAAAGTAGAGACGCCGGCCAAATTGTGCGAGTCCAATTGGCACCAGGACTGTTTTCGACCGAACACCAAATGGAACTTTGTGATGCAAGAATCACATCCAATAGAGCCAGCTACGACATCTCACCTACCTTCACTCTTAAAGTTCGGCATTGATCCGGTCAGCGATCGTTCGAGAAGCCTTCGAGTAACTTCATTCAAGTCTCCTACGCTAAAATCCGTCGTCTCCAAGCGAAATGTCAGGGAGTGAAGAACCACATCACCATCATCCCCACAGCCCCTTTTGATTATCTGCCCATTCACAATATCTCTCAACCGAGCCATGCCCGACCATGAGGCATCTCCCATCCCTACACCCTCATTGCTGCAAATCCTTCCCAATCGCACGTAAATAATTACACCTCGCCTCCAAGTCCTTCGGAATCGTCTCCATCCCCGTCTTTCCATACGTCTCAAACACCAGCCTCTGCCGCTGCGCACCCGTTCCATCATCACCAGCAGACCTCCAAGCCTTCCACTCCGCCGCACCGCAACACCTCAGCTTATTCGGATCAAACGTCTTGATAAAGCTTACCCAGTAACTTTGCATCACCTGCACCGCCGCCGCATTCTCATGGTTCGGCCAGTAACTCTTGGGCACCGCCCCACGGTTATAAATGTTCTCCGGGCCGAAGAGGGCATTGAGCTCAACGACGTGCGGCACCCCGAGCCCGTTGGCCAGCTGTTCCTGATCCTTGACGTTCCATCTATATGCCCATGAGCTGGTTCCCTTGGTGTAGTGGTCGTTGTAGTGGTCAAAGGCATCGTTGAGGTAGAGGCCGGGACACATATACCGCATCTCGCCGTAGACCTGGCCCGTTTGGTTCCACCAGCAGCCGGGACCGGAACAACTGGAACCGTACGGGTTGGGGTACAACTTGTTGAGGTTGTCGAGTTGGGCGGCGGTGATGGCGGGGAATTGGTCCTTGATGAACTGGTTGCTGTCACCGAGAGAGCCGGCGCTCCTCGGGGCAAATCCAACACCGCCGTTGGTGTCATCGCCAAAAATGACAGGGATATTGCGGATGAAACTGCCACTATAAAAGGCAGAGTAGGGGTGGTCGGCTACGAAATCGCCGTCAATGACGGGAGACCACATGTAAATGGGTGCGCTGGATGAACCGGGATACGGAACGTTGAAGTCCTTTTCCGAGATTTCTTTTGCAGACTTGCTTCGCAGACAGGCTAGACTGGTGGAGGGGTCGCTGCTGGCACAGCCGAGACGGATCACCAGGTTGTCGTACTGGTACTGGGCTTGGTCGACAGTGAGCACTGTTCCGAATGAGACGGACTCGACAGCTGCTGCGTGAAAGAGTTTTCTACTGCCGTCTTTATCAGCCATCATGTGGTAAGCTACACTGGCCGCGCCGGCTGAGGCTCCTCCGAGGACGACGTGATCGGGGTTGCCTCCAAACTGTCTGATGTACTTTTGCACCCATTCCAGAGCCTTGCGCTGGTCACGAAGTCCGTTGTTGGCAAAAGTCTGCCCTTTGCTGACGAGGAACCCGTAGGGTCCTACGCGGTAGTTGAGGGTGACGACGACGATGCTGTTTGAACTCGCTTTCACGAGCCCAGTTCCGTTGAGATTGGGGTTGGAATTGTCGTTGAACCCTCCGCCCTGGATGAATACAAATACTGGGAGCTTTGAGTCCGTGGTCGCATTTGTTGGCGCGTAGACATCCAGGAACAGGCAGTCCTCCGAATTTTGGGCGTTACCCGCACTTCGAACACACCAGTTCCCGTGCTGGTGCGATCAATGTTAGCCATCCTTTTCACAACACTTGATTTAGCTTCCACGCTATAAGGCTCATGCAAGCTCTCACCTTTGTTGCCGCCTGTGGCGTCGAATGTTTCGGCGGGTCTTGCGGAGGAGAAAATCTCAACGGACCAACAGGCGGTGATGCGTATCGGAGACCAAGCCATTGACTGACGCCATTGTCGAGTTCTGTTCCAACATACTCGCTATAGGAGAGCTTGACTGCTCTTGAAACACATGTTGCAGTCGGAGCTAGAAGTAGTATGATGGTTGACACCTGAAAGGCAAAGTCGGATACTGATCTCATCGCGCTTGTTTTCTGTGCTGCCCGAACGCTGGACGGGAGAGGTTAAGGTAGCTGAAAATTCTAAAGGCATCCGTATCTCTCCTCGGTCTAGAGGCAGAGACATGGGAATGGCTTTCCTATTGATCCATGGATTCGGGCGTCCTTTGTCGATTCACTTCGGTTGGTCATCTGGGCTTTTCGGCATGGTGGTTTGCCTGGGGGGAGATAAGTACGGATTTGTCTGACACGGGAGCTGTGCCTGGTTACCAACTTGTTGGCCAGCCGTCTGGTAATGGCTATCATGTTCAACAATCGAACAATGCTATTATTCAGTCTCATAGCTTCATCTTCGACTTCTTCCCCGCCAATAATGCCGTACTTGCTTCGAAGCAGGCCTCGCTTTGGGCCTGGGTTTGTGATACCAGACGAGCGAGAGCAAAGAGGTTATTCATCTAATGACCAACTGCAGTGCGGCGTGATGGCACAAAGATTTCCAGGTGTTACAGGAATGGGGGTGAAGGGATATCTCGACACATGGCCGCACAATGCCATGTGCCTGACCAATAAGCCGGGAAGGCACTCGCGATTAATCTCCGGATTCCAGATATACAAGGGAGAAGAATAAGCTTCGTGCTTTGTGTAGCTAACATAAGGGATGTGTTGATACCGGGGTACAATAAGTCCCGCCTCTTTTGCAGCTTTGAAGACAAAGACCGCCCTTGTTAGCCAACCAGACACCCAAATTGAGCTGATTTTCTTTCCAGTGTGAAATGTTGGTTCTTAGCCGTCACATCAGACGTACAAACATTTGCCTGGTTAAGGCTGTTGGGAGCCGCCTCACATCTCTCGCATGACGAGTGAGAGCCATCGCAGTATGTGGTGAGACTCGAAATGCGGACCACGTTTTGAGTTGAAATGGTTTGGAGTAGTGGCACACGACTTCGCTGGCTTTGCGTCATGGTATCCAGAACGATTGAAGTCATTATACCAAATCTAGGGAGGGGGATGGACTAGGCCCATCCGTGTTTGATGGAAGCTAAATTAATAACAAGCTTTGCCAAGGTCCAAGTCCCGCGCGTGGGGGGGATCTTCTCTCATCCGGACACTGACCGGTAACAAGTGAACGATGGAGCTTCTTTCCGGCATATTGCAGCTCTGACATGTGCTCGAACACTTGAGGAATAAGCTTACTCTAAGCGAATTAACTTGCCGAAGCCCAAGCTGGGATATAGAGAAGCAATATAATACCACGCGGCCGCCGGCAGTTCACAGTTACCTATGGCCCTGGTTCATGCACTTAGGCAGACCAGTTTCGAGCTTGATGAGAGGCAGGAAGCAGCGGGTAGGCAAGTGTACCGTACCTGCGTTAGCGTACCCTGTAGATGTAGGTAAAGTGCCTCGGCTTGCCGCCGTCCGATCATTCCATGTTATCGCTGCGGACCGGCCGGCGGCTGTCGGGATGGGACTGCGGCAACCGCCACTCTACCGCTGGGTACGGGCCAAGTAAACTCTATCTGAACTCCTACCCCCGGTACAAAAGCCCGGAGGACGGCCCGCTCGGCTTGGCGGTTGTCGTTCAAATTACATATAGGACCGGGGTGGATAGCGCCGCCGGTCTCATTACGTACAAGCCGGCTCCGAAATGCCGTCCGATCTTTCGGTTTGCAACGGGTAAAGACTGCGATGGAGTCTCGTAAAATGAAACCCACCATAGCAAAAAAAGAAAATGCAGGCACAAAGATAACCTCGTGATCGAGTAGGGTTCCCGTGACTTGTGGAGGGGGTTCCGGCATTGATTGTTGGGATAAGAAGAGCGGGATGGATACACGCGGTGGGACCCGAGACAGTGATCGACGCGGAATCGGGATGGATGGGCTGCATTCGCGCGAGATTCGGCCGGCGGTGGATTGAACGAGAAGGGGGGGGGTTCAAAATTTTCATATTGTAAATTGAATATTTGTAAATGGTGACTGGTTGAATATTTTGGATATCTTCCGGGTTTTGCGTGGGTTGGCGAGTCTTGTGCAAAGATTTCGTAACAAAATCCAACCGAGTGTGGAACAGTGGAATGGCCGGTGGACGGGCTGGCTGAAAACCCGGAACCATGTGGTGGGGAGGATGGGAGTGGGGATGAACTGCCAAACAAAACTTAAAAAGGCAAAAGCAGCAAGGTACAACAAGGTAATGGTAGGAAAGGACATGTATGGAACGGGAAGAGACTCTTTTTCGCAGACGCTAGGTTGGAAAAGAATGACGGTCAAATATCAACTACATCCGCCTGAAGCCATAGGGTGGTGATATCTCGTCTGAGTGGAAGGAAAGCAATGAGGGGGTTGTTTTATGAGCTGAACACGGAGGTGAAATCCCGTTCCCCTGGAAGAAAAGAAAGAGCCTACCGCCGTCTGGTAGATCGTTAAAGGATGTGCTGTCGCTGCTGTGTAAGCGAGGTGCTGAGGAACTCCAACAATTGGGAGCAAAAGAGAATCAAAATGACTGAGAGCGGTGAGCAAGATGGACATGTATGTGGCTACCTATATGTAGCCCGGCAACGGGGTCCTCATCAGCTGGACAGGGTCGAACGGGCAAAGTGAGCCGGAAGACTCGTGGGCCGTACTCGGGGGCTCATTCGCCGGAAGCAAAAGGAAAAGGAGATCGGAACCGGCGCCGGGAGCTGCAAGATGCGATCGGAAATGTCCCCAAAAGAAGCCGGAGATGTCGAATTCTGCGCGCTTATCAACCGGGCAGTGCTCCGATCCGATTCAGGGGACAGCGCCGAGGAGCCTAGAACGATGCCGAGGCCGGTCAGGTTGCCGGACCGCGGTATCCCTGTCCAGGTCGTGCCAGGCTGCCAGCACATGGCCGACGGGATGTGTGTAAGCCATTTGCTGAACGGGACGGAATGGAATGCGGTGGTCGGCAGTCAATTTGTCCATTTCCATATCGATTTTGGATGCTTTTCAAACATTACTCATTTATAGGTATTGGCAACGTGCATTCCACTTGCAAGACCCGCTGCCCTGCCTATTTTTGACTGCATCTGCTGTTCTGTGTTCACCTTCAGTTGCCGGCACATCAACGGTTGGATGCCCGCAGTCCAATCTTTTGAATGCACGGCATGGCCGAACGACCCCGCTACGGACCACGGCATCCACCGGAACACGGCACGCTAAAGATTGGGGATGCGGCGGTTGTCGTCCGTTGACGGCCTGCACCGGCCTGGCACGGACTGCCAGAGTCGATAAGCGCTTATCTCCAACGTCCCAACAGCTGTTAATACCCGCTTTCTGTCTGGGCAGTGCAGTGCCAGACTGCAGGTGCTGCCAATAGCCACTGCCAATCCTGCCAATGCAGGGACGAACAACATGATGGTGATCCCACTTGCCCACTTGGGAAGATCCATCTGGATATCTCCAGTCAGTCGCGATCGGCTTGTTGTTGTTGTGACTGCCCTCAACGGCCAACGCACCTGCCCGCTACATCTACCAAAATGTGATTGCAATTTTAAATGAGTTCCAAAGTGTGCGCTTCTTGCCCTCAAGACGGGAGTTGCGCCGGTGCAATTATCATCTGAGTACGGGGTCCTTTGGGGCACAGCCACGGAAGGGCTCCTCTTCAAATGTTAACATGGACATCCACATGGCGATGGGCATTCCAACGGCATGCTGCTAAAACTGCGATGCGCCGATGGGAGATCACGATCGCGGCGCCAAGCGAGAATAAAAAAAAAAACTGCTACTCCGGCACTAGCATCCCAATACTGTGATCAATATCCCACAATGACCCCGCGATAGCCTAGAGGTAGATGAATGTATAAAAGTAGACGGCCGCCATGTCGGGTCGCAGAATGTGCGACCACCACTTCTGTTGCGGCAAGTGTTCAATATGACGTTGTTGGCAACTTCTCGCACTTCCACTTGGACTTCCACTTGAGACTCTTCGCGCGGGGACGGACACCTTGACTTCCACAGCCTGAACTCGACACCTCAACAACTGGAACTAGCAGCGCGACCGCCAACCATTCATTCTCAGTGAGGCAGTCGGGTTATTGCAGGGAAAATCATATACCACGTCAGGACACGAACAACAGAACAAGAACCGCAACCGAACAACACCCGCAACAAGTCACAAAAACCAACCAACCAACGAGGGGAGTCCATCGCTCGCTCCGGCTTCTGCTACGCCTCCAAACTCGGTACCGGCCCTGCAGATCCAAAGCTGTCAAGTTGCAGATTTAGAAGCAGGACAGCTGCACCCAGTGACAAGTTTGGGCGTCCAACAGCTTGAGCTGCCCTCCAGTCCCAACTCAGGGCTCCATCGCCTGCGTCATCGGCCGCCAAGTACCTCCCAGCACCTCCCAGAAGCACCGCCAGAGCACCATCAAAACATTACCAATAACCACCACAGACCGTCACTAACCATCACCGAGCCCGTCGCCCGAGAGAGGATATAACGGACGGGAGACACTTTACCCTCACACATACAGCCCCAGCAACTTGGACGGCGACTCGAGTCGACAGCTCGCCTCAATCGCCCGCTTTCCGTCTTCAGTTGTGATAGAGTCACAACCCCCCGACGGCAGCACCACGCTCGTTTTAGGTTTTCTGGCGATTCGCAAGGGAACGCACCACACCACCACGGCACCACCACCATAACCACCACCACCACCACCACCACCACCACCACCACCACAACGTCACACCCCGCACTCCGTCCAACCTCAACAGGCATAAGGTCGTCCAACGCTGCTACATACTATAGCTGTCCGTACCTGTCACAGCTGTTCGCATTCAAAAGTCGCGGTTGCGCCCCGCATTTTTCCAAGTCGGGAGCCAAGGCACTGCATCAAGCAACACCGGAGTGATGGCAGACAGCTACATTCCCAACAATAATGGCCTGGGAGAGGTGCGCATCTCATCTTGCTTCAGTCCCCATCACGACGCTTTGTCTGGACATGTACATGTCATATGCAAGGCACCATGCATCGGAACTTACACTAACCCGTTTTCTCACTCGCAGATGCCCACCTCTCAGGTCCATCCGAACGAAGCCCTTCAAGCATGGGATACCCAGAACATCGTCACGAGTCCATGGACACAACCCGGCATGAGCGTCCCCATGCCTGTGGTCACAGAAGGTGTTCCCTTCAACGCCTGGGAAACCCAGCAAACACCAACAGGCACTCCGCGATGGGGCGGCCATGATCCGAATGCCTCCATGTTCGCGGCCGACTGGAGCGTTGCTTCAGTGACGCCTTCTCACGAACAATATCCCCATGGTGGCGACTACTTTGGCGCGGCAGCAATTGCGCACTCAATGTCGCCCGAGGACTCCATGTCTTACCCAAATGCTTCAGCCGGTTGGGAGGCTGGTAGCCAGCCGGCACTGTCGCCATATACCGAGTTTCCTGACTTTGCCGCCTTGAGGAGGAGCGAATCTGCCGAGGTCAAGCTCGAACCCAACAACCAACGCCTGGTACCGCTCATGCAGAAATCCAATGTCACCGAACCAGCATCTCCGGGCGGTCAGGCGAGGCGAGCAGGGAAGCCAAATTTTATTCCCACAGGGCCTCTTCACAGGAAAGTCAAGTCAACCAGCAAGATTGGCAAGCCGGACGTCAAGCCAAAGCTCGCTGCCGCAACGTCGCTGAACACCGCGGTTCTGCAAACACAGATGAAGCGCAAACATCCTGGTCCCATTCCTAACTTTCCAGGCCGACCAAACATCATGCAGACCATGCAGACCCATACGCCGGGTGTTAGTGGCCCTGTGGCTTGGACGGCAGATTATCAGGTCCATCCACGAAATGCCTACTCAACACCGACGACCCCCATTGGCGGACCCGGCGCTCAACCAATTACACCGATGGGAATGCCCATGGGGATGGGCAACGGTATGAACAACGGGATGGGCAATGCAATGGCCAATATGATGGGTAACGGAATGGCCAACGGTATGCCTAACGGAATGCCCAACAACGGCATGGGAATGGGCATGAATATGGGCATGCCAGTGACAAACATGAACGGCGGCATGTCCATGCCCATGGGCCCCGCAGGCATGGTGACCTCGGGCATGACATCCCCGGCACCTCTCGCAGTACCATCACCATTCATGCAGCAACCACCACAACAACCCATGGTCGGCGCGCCCGGAGTAGGAATGGGAATGGGAGTACCAGGAGGTCCCGGAGGTCCAGGACAGCACCGGCCCAGCAACACCATGGCCACCATAGCCATGAGCCAGGATCCCCGTGCCGCCGCCGAGCAAATCCGGAAGGACGCTTGGCAGGTGTGCGAGCGCGAGCGCGTTGAGATGTTGCAGCGCCGACTGATGCTGACGGAACACGAGCGCGGTATGCTCGATCAGGAGACGAATATGTTGCAGCTCAACTTGGGCAAAATGCGTCAAGTGGTGGCGAGACATCATCAAGAGCTGGAGGAGGCTGTCGAGCGGGCCCGGAAGTTGAATGAAGGTTCATCGTCTTCTTCTCAAGGCGGCCAGCTGGAGGACGACGACGAGGAGGAGGTAGCGGGACTGCCTCAGCCCCAAGAGTACGGGAAGTCGTAAAACATAGGAGGGTTGCGGAGTGGCCTTCCATCGCTGCGGCTGCTTGTCCAATTGTCTCTTTAATCTTTGCTAAAATAAGACAAGAGAGGGTTGATGATTTGGCTCTGCGCCGCGTAGGAAATTATGGTGATCCTGGCAATCATCAGTGCAGGTCACGGACATTTCAACAGGTTTACCCTTCTCAGGTTCAACACTCGCTCAAAACTCACTGTCTTGGCCGTCTTGGACTGTCAAAGCTGTTTATGACCCGTGTACGTTAATTGTAATGATAATGACGGATATAAGGGATCGGCTCGGATGGACAAATGGGACGGGAAGGGGGATTCTTGCTGGATTCGTTTCTTTTTTTTTCTTTTGGGTTGCAATTTGTCAGGCGTATATCAGCTGCTCTCGGTTGGCCATTTTGCTTTCTGGGTTACTGTTCAGTATCTTGGTGTCTAGAACATGTCATCTATACAACTATACACAGAGGGAAGGGTTGGCGGTAGGCATTTGCTGGATTATGTGAGGGAGCTACTATCTTGTGTACACGTAGCAACGTATTTGGGGAGTGTGAGTATATAATTATATGTCCAAAGTCTTAAAGATCATGGGGTATACGTGAAAGACCATGTTGCTAATGGAAAGCAAACTGGAAACTGGGATCTGTAGTCGAAAATGTGCACACATTATGTAGTTCCGATATACCGAATGGTCGTTAGCAGAGTCAACACACTTATTTGATACATTCAATCGTGTAAATCGTTCCCAAAAAGCTTTTATACAAAAGACCTGTAATTTAGACTTAATAGATGTCTAGCAGCGTATAACGCAGGCACTGACTCCTTCACATCCACAAAATCAATTTCAAAGTACACGTCATCCACTGCACCCAGAAACAATGAATCCATCATTCACCAAACATAAGTGTTGATTGTAAGGAGCGTGGCGAGGAAAGAGAGAAAGGACAAGAATAACTAACCACCAATATGTAGAGGTATCGAACTAGTGGATCAAAATGACTTTCTTAGTCTACAAAAGACCCTTATAATGAAGTCGAAGAACTAACATAACAGACGGGCACGAGTAGAGATGATGTAGGATATCCAGTATTAAGATGCTTGCAAGATTAAAGGTTATGCACTGCCACCGTAGGCGTTGATCATGTCATTTCACCAAGTATTCTACCGGCTATTATCCAACCTGGACAACACCTCATTGTGCTCGACGTAGATTTCATGACTGATTTCTTCGCAATCTTACTTCCTGACATCGGTTACTTGTACAAGCTTCGCCAAGCGCTGAAACGCTCAGCTCATCCCGAAAGCAACGCCATGCTTGTGTCATTTTTTGAAGCCATCACCATCCCACCATGTACAACAGCGGACTTGCCAAGTGATTTTCAGGGATCATGGTTAGGAACGCCAGACCCGCTGGCTTAAAGCAAGCCAAGCAATAGGGCCGATGTCGTTATCGAATATCGGCATGGATCCCACTTCTTTGAAGACCAAAAGGCTTTTTTTTGATGACAGAACCGAAAAAGGAAGAAGCTTTTTTCCCCCTATCTATGTGTCACAAAAAAGGCGGCAAGAGTTGACAGGTTTGACAGATGGCGGTTGCCGTTGGTATCATCCGTTTGACGTTTCCGTTCCCGATCCCGATCCCGAACATGCTCCGTCCTTCAAAAAGCCAAGATTCTATCATCCATGTCGCCATGGCCTTTTTGGTACCAGACAAGGATGACTCCTGTTGCGCTGTTCGTTAATAAATTGTAAGCGCAAGCAACGGTCACCGAATCACAGTGAGCGCGGTGAGCTTCTTGGCTGGCCTTTTGTAGTGGGTTGAAGTTACATTTTGCCTTCTCCGAGAGGTTGGACTGCCGGAACACCACGTTTTCTCCGGAGACATCCCGTACCAACCGTTATGCCTTGTGTGTTCCCCCCTCATTCTGTAGATCAAACTAGCGTGTTTCCTTTCCGCTCGAATCTTTTACGCAGGAACAACCTCCGTCGAAGACTGCCGTAAATGGGAAGATCCCGTACCTCCGAGTCACTTGTCCGGACGTGATCGAGACCTTTATAGGGGCGGGGCTGGACGCCATTTGTATAATATGTTGTGGGCAGAACCATAAGAGTCGTAATATCAAAGCAACCCAAAACTCACCGGTCCAGCCAATCGCAGCAGCAACCGACCTTTTCACGACATCCTACTTCCGAATTCGAGCATCGCTGGTCCTTCTTCCGGTGCACAGAAGAGGCCTAGTGGCAGCAGCGTTTCAACATGTCCCAGACGGATCGAGTCTGCAGTTTCGACTTTAAACCGCCGTTCCTTTGACCAGGAGAACAAGCTTCAACGCCACGGATAGGCCCTGATGCCAGTTTTCACATGTTCCTGTTCACCCGTTAGCCAACCCATGTCAGTAACAGACAGCAGGTCAAATGCCTCGACAACATATTAGCTGAACGTCAACAAAGCAGAAACACGCGATGACGAGGCCATCATGACTCGGGGTTGTGTTCGTCATCACAACCCCTGTCATTACCCCAGGTTTTTGGACTGGGGCGGCGATCAGGTGTCTCCTCAGGTGGCTCCCATCCAGGCGCAACGTGGATGCACCATTATTCACGGCGTGTGGCACGGCAAGCTACCAAGTCAACCAAGGAGGGAACATGATATTTGGGAGATATTTACCGAGTTGACATTACGAAACCACCATCCCCTGTCAACGCTCAGTTCTTTACCCCGGACTTCTCCTCGTCGGTGCCATGACGGAGTGTAACATTGCATGCCGCCATGAGCGAAAACAAGTCAGCAACTGCCGGGCCATGACGGCCGGGACTCCTCTTTTGGCAACCTATCAGGCTTCCCACTTCTGCTGTGCTTCAATTTGGGGAAATGAAATACTGCGCAGATGAATTTACGTGATGGCACCAAAAGGGAAGGGATTGGGAGCTTTTCACTTTATATCACCATCAGACACACTGTGATGCGCGTTTAGTGCTGGCACAGGCACCTAACTAAGAGTGGTTGGCTTGCCGACATCAGCGCCTTTCCCAGCACTGCGGGCATTCTTCTTCGCCTGACCTTCATGGCTGTTTTCAGCTCTCAGGTCCGGGCCTTATCACCACTAGGTGCTTGGGTTTAGTGCCGGCCAATTTTATATTACCCCGGCTTTGCCCCCCCCCCCCCCCCTTGCTAGTCCTGCTTTGGGTCGGCCTCCTTGCGCGCTTGCGGGTCCGTCCCAAATGTCGGGTCTCGACCTCGCCGCCCATGGTCACACGCCAGCCAACCTGTCCATCAACAATAACGATTCAGCAAACCCTCAATCATTTGCTTCTAGGCAATATCTTTGTCAAGAAACAGCCCAGACAGATCTCGGCCATCAGACCGTAGCGGCGTCGACGACATATACGGCCGGCCTTGTTGTCCAAAAACAAGAAACTCCATGACGATCGACCTAGCGACGCCGGCAGATGATCAGACGGGGATAGGAACGGGAGGTCAAGATGGCGGTACGAGTTCGGCAGTCGAGGGATCTGGATACGGGACATTTAACATGACGACCAACGCGAATGGAACAGCAAACGGGACATGGACAGAATGGCAGCAATGGGGAGCCCCAGAGCACCAAGGACGACCACTTGTTGCCGACGTCATTGTGTGTGCAATAATAACATGGTTGATTGCACTCACCTTTGTTGTGTTGCGCTTTTACACCAGGACCAGACTGAACAACGCGCTGGGGCCGGCAGACTGGTGTCTCATACCATCACTTGTATGTGTTCATGGACCGACTCTGGGGAACTGGATTGACGAAGGAGAAAGAGCGAGACGAGGCAATGAAGGATGAACCTACCTCTAATGGAAGTGGAATGTTGCAGAGTGGATAGACTGACGTTGGAGGGTTTTGCTGCAGGTGTTTTCCGCTGCAGTAACAGCCAGTGCGATTGAGCGTACGTTTTATCCCGTCCCCGTCCCCAGACCCCCACGGATCCATCAATCCCGTCCTTCCCGAGCGGAGCACTGCAGTCACCACCTGGCGCTGGCAGCGAGTCACGGCCCACCAAACCCACGACATGGCCGTCGACAACTTGAACGACACAGGCTTCAGAACGCTCATGGCACTGCAGCAAGGCAAATACGTATGCAATTATCCATGTCCCGGGTCATTAACTAACCTATCTCAATGATCCAGAGGCATTAAGAGGGGCTGGATTGCATGCATGGGAAGTTGATGCATCGCAACTGCCAGCGTTGGAAAGAGTATGCCCCTGCCCTGCTAGAGGTATCGGAGATGGAAAGTCGCAGTTGACTCGAACGACGTCGTGGAACGGAAACATCCAATGATCGAATTTTGCTGACCAGGCCCGGGCCAATTCTTCCACTTTGCAGGCAGCATTCTACGGAATCATCTTCTACTCTCTAAGTCTCGCCTTCTCCAGAATCTCCATCCTGCTCCTGTACCGCCGCATCTTCACATACAGCTGGACAAGGCGGGCCATCCAAGTTGGCATCGTCGCCGTCTCAGCCATTGGCCTCTGGCATGTCATCTCGGTCTGCACCGCATGTGTCCCTCTCGCCGCTTTCTGGGACTGGGGCTACTTCTGGATCCCCGGAAAGAAAATCTACTGTCACCCCCACTCTGTGTGGTGGCTGAACGCGGCTCTACACCTTGCCAGTGACCTGTTCATCATGGCTCTGCCTATGCCAGCCCTCTCCAGATTGAAGCTTCCACGGCGCCAGAAGATTGCCCTGGTTGGCGTCTTTGCTTTGGGATTCTTGTAGGTCGAAACCCATCTCCCAGCCCCCATCGTTGTCTTCGCTCCATGTCTTCTCGTCCCCTTGCACGGAGGAAAAGGGGCAGTTTATGATCATCATGGCTTACCGTTCTGCTCACCTACCTAGCGTCTGTATCGTTTCTGTCCTCCGCCTCTTGTTTTTGATTGAGAATAACCGCCAGTTCGCCGGATGGCTCGAAACTAATCAACCGTTCGACTCCACATACAAAATGCCGACGCTCATGTATTGGACAAGTGTAGAGGTCAATGCTGCCATCACTTGTGCATGCATCATGACTCTCAAGCCGCTTATCCAGCGAATGTTTCCTCGGCTATTGTCCACCGGCAGCCGCTACATCCACGACCGCAGTCTCCCCTGGATAACTCCTATCCACAGCAGCCACACCAGAAGCATCCACAGCAGACGCGGATCCAGACACTCATTCGTCCACCCCCATTCCCGTACACATCGTCGGCACCGCTCCAACTCTACCGCGACTAGCCCGATGTCGGAGATGAAAACAGGTGGAGAGTGCGCCTTCTCGAGCGTGGACGACTATGACAACTATGACCGTCGCGTCTATAACGAACTGTTTCGAAAAGAGGCTGCGCTGCGAGTATCCCATCTCGAGGCGAGGGGAATCGGTCCTAGTGGCGGTAGCGGTAGTGGTATTTCGTCGACATCCACGACAGATCGTGAGAATAGGGGTAGCCGAGAACTGGGACCAGACCGAGATCATGATTCCATGTCTATGACGGGCACCTCCCTTGGTGGGACAATGTCGCATCAACAGAACGACAGAGATGACGGTGAGGATTCCCAGCTCAGAGCTCCGCCAAGGGCTCATCTGCGATTATCCATCCACATGACCAAGTCGGTTCACGTCACTCGGTCACCGCCCAGCAACTCAGCCACCAGTCGCGGCACGCTCGATGATGCCGTTCACATGCAGGGTAACCAAATCCGGGGCGACTTGCGTGGAGAACAGTCCGGGGAGGTGGAGATGCATGCAGTTTTCTCCAGATCCAGGCCATCTTCCAGCGGAGATCCAAGATGCGCACCGCCACGGGAAATTGCTGGGAGGAGTGTTGACCAGACGGAAACAGGTGCTGTGGAAGACAGTCAAAACCCGGTGGTCTCGGCTTCATGAGAACGTTGGCGCTCCGTCCATGCTGTCGTATGTGGATGATCTCCATTACATCGTCGAAGAACGGCAACAACGCGAGCTTGGCGCGTGGGACGTGTGAGGGCGGATGAGTGAAGAGGAGCCTCGCGCGGCCGACCGGAACCGTTGATTGGCAAAGTTTCCAAAGACTGGGTCGCTCGGCTATTCTACCGGCTCCAAAGCGCCTTTCTTCCGCTCCAGATTGGTCTGCCCGCCCCATTTAAAACCAACTCCCTCCTTCATTTCTTGCTGGCTTCCAGTCCGCGCGAGAAGGGCGCTGTTGCCGCCGTCGTCCTTGCCATCGCCGTCATCTCGTCGTCGTCGTCGTCGTCGCCGCCCATTCTTTCGCGTTGGTGCTCTGCAGCTTTCGGAGTTTGGCGTTGATTTGGCGTTCAGCTTCTTCAAAAACCGCTATATCCTGTCACTACTGCAAGTTCGGTGTAAAGCTGCCAGGGAGTTGAATAGGGGGATCATCGATGGGTGATTGTTGTTCATGTTTCTGATGTCATGATACCTTTGTCGAGTTCCAATTCATCCGATACAAAAAGTATTGTTTCTATGGTGTAAGGGGCTGACGTCGGTCAGCTGGTTGGGCTTAATGATGCCCTTGGTCCACAACAGGAAGCGCTGAGCAAATGGAAGCTCTCCTTAGAGGTATTCATCGGTTGAATCTCGCCCCGAGGTCCAATTGTCGGTGTCGCTCCCTCAAGGGTGAGCGGAGTATTTTGAATCCAAGGAGGAGTAGACAGGTCCACTGTTGACCGGCGGCCGGTGGTCACGATACCCGTGCTCCGATGAGTCCTGAAACGGTCTTCGAAGGCGCTTTCATGCTTCTTCCAACTTGGCTTCTTACTTGCCGATTTTTGCTTCTTCGAGAAAGACAACGGATTTCGACAAGCGCTCGCGGGTAACCAGTTCCTGAACTACGCACGGCAAGTGGGAGAATGGCATGTATATGCAAACATTTCCGATCCAGATCAAGGAGATGCAGCGAGACAATGAGGGGGACGCACGGCACGCCGGCATGACACCGTCACCACCAACAACTGGTCGTCCCAAAAAACCTTGCTCCAAGCCTCCAACGGGTCGACGACAACACAATCCTCTCCACCAATATCGCAGGAGATCCTTTGTGACCGGCACGGAAGATGCCTTCTTCTTTCTCCGTGGCTCTCCACAGGACTTGAAGATAAGGGGGCCTGTGTTCCATATTCCACAACGTACTCCACATGTTGAGCGGATTGAGGGCGGATTGCCACGGCCTTCCTGTCGCCGCCGACTAGGTTGACAATGGGAGCGGAGTGGGAGAGGGCGGCCTTGTGCGGATTGGGCAAGTATCGAGGATCTGGAAAGAAAGTTCACAAGTTTGTGCAACGAAGAGGGTGCAAAGTGGAATGCCGGGGTGTTCCTCAACGGGGGTCGCCGATTCCTGAAGGAGGGGGTTCAGGGATTTCACTTGTCCCCCCACTCATTGTACCTGTCTGGGTTTACATAGGAGGCGTTGGTACCTCTGGGCTTTTCCACTCGGGCCTTCTCCACGTTCTTCTGACCCCATCCGTTCCTCCCTGGGCCTGGTCAATCTCTCCAACGCATAACCGCCAACCGCCATCTGACCGATCGCACTGGAAAAGGCAGAAGGGTCAATCCCCCGGATACGCGCGCAAGTCATAATGCAGGCTTCAGTACGAGCAATGCGGAGAGAGCTCAACGATACGACGCCGGCAACGCCAACATCAACGAGATTGGCGAATCCGACTGTCCGAGCCTCTTAGTCAGCTATTAGGGCCGGTCAAACCTGGCGTATTTACTGCACCGCGCAGTGCCAGGCGTGCTAGGCCGCTGAAGATGACACTCTGCCCGCACTTGCTCAGAGAGATCGGCTTGTCGTCGACTCCTCCGTCAAAAGTTCGTCGTCTCCGCCAAGACTTGGCTCTCCGCTGTTGTTCGTGTCGACGTCGCACTTGTTGGTTCGCAGAATGTTCCAGGGGGGCAAAGAGTGCCGCGTCCTAGCCGTATCGGTGCCGGTCTAACGCAGTGCTTCCCTTGGACAGCCGGCTGCCCGCCAAGTGCACGGCCCAACGGATACAAGGAGGTTTTGGCTGGGCAGCCTCTGGGCGTTGCCTCCTTCGCTTTGTTTACCTTGGGCTTCGGTTAACCCTGACGAAAAAGGGGCTACGCTTATTTTGTGCTTGTCCAACACAAATCGTGCATTAACCTCAAAAATGGAGAATGGAGAGAGCCCCTTTGGAAACGGAAAAGTCAACAAAGGGATCACGCTTCACCGTCGCTGGACCCTTGCATGCAAAATACCAACCTCGAGCATCGTCGCGCCATGCATTTCACAAATGCCCGTTAGGTAATTCGGTCCACTTCAACTTTGACTTCTGGTGATCCTGTGGAAGCGGGATCCAGAAGAACAGGAAGGTGATCGAGGTTTATGCGTGAGAGTCTGCGACTGGGCGGAGTTCGATCACAACTGGGTCACGGTAAGCTGGGTACGGCGCGAGTCATCACACCTCGATAGGGTCCACCGGCTCGGCCAAATGTGCTCCATTGTTGTGGTCAACCAAGAGATTTTGAACCCCCCTTTGGCGACGAGCATTCTTCCATGATCCCTCCTCTTGAGCTTCTTGTACTAGGGGGTCTGGGCAATGCGAAACGGCTGGCATCGTCAACGAGAAAAATGGGAGAGTCAAGTGAACATTTGACACATGAAGCAGCCACCGTTGGGGTCTTGGTACTGGTTAATGAACCGCTTTCACCAGCTCCGAGAACCATCAGACCGGATGCGCACGGGGGCCGGTGCGCTGCATCTGAACTTTAATTCATCCTATCCACTTCTTCTGCGCCTCAACCCCAGGTTTTCTAGTCTTCACCCTGCCGTGCTAACCACGGACGAGATGCGGGCAGCTTCGGTCGTAAACAACTGGACCTTTCGCGGTCTCACCGGCAGCGTGAGGGTCAGGAGGTCCATCCAGAGTCAATAGTTTCCCGTCTCGGTCTTCTCTTGAGCCTCCAGTGTGGGAACCGAGTCTTGATCCAATTTCCATCCGCGCCGTTCACAAATCTGCAAGATCCGCGACCGCAGACGCCTCCAAACCCAACAAAGAGAACATGCTTCAGAAATCAAAGTCCATAGGGAGTGACTTCATATCTCAGCAAACAGGGATGGGTCCTTCCATTCCTGGTCTCGACTGTCGAGGGGTGTACCTGGTGTTGGAACTTGACTCCACCACGGAGCCACGAGATATCCACAGTCTTGGGGGAATGCTTTTTTAGGCTGTTTCTCCGGTTCAGCTCCCACACATTTGAAGGACCACTCGCCTCGACCTTTGTCCAATTCTATAAGCCGTTGGTTCATCCTCTCTCTTTTCACACCCCCATACCTGAATCACAAACTACACCTCGCACCATCACGAACACTCTTACTTCTCGCTGGGCGCGACATAGTTCCTGAACCTCCTTCAACGACCAGCAGTTCGTCCCAACATCCGCCAAAGTTCCCAGTACGGGGGAACGCCTCTCTTCCATCACCTCCCACCTCCCACCACCACCACCACCACCACCACCACCACCACCACCACCACCACCCACCGGTTTCGAGCTCGTTTGTCGATAATCAAGTCGCCAAGATGTCTCGCATTCAGAATCAGCAAAATACCGTCTGGGTTCGCAATGGCAACGCCTACAGCCCCATCGAGACGATCGAAATCGTCGGCCGTCTCGGCACCTTCAAGGCCAACATGTTCCCGCTCAAGGTCTTCTGTTCGGCCGTGTCTGCTGGCTGTCTAGTATCCTTTGCCGGTGGTGCCACCTTTGTTGCCAGCAACATTCCCTGGATGGCCGAGAACACTCCTGGTCTCGTCAAGACGCTTAGCTCTATTCTCTTCCCTTGCGCCTTGGTCATGATCTTCATGAGCGGTGCCGACTTGTTTACCGGTTCTACCATGGTATGCCACATTCGAGCTGCATATTGAACATGCAAGGCCTCTTCTGCTTCTCAGGTGCTAACCTCTTGCCCAACAGTTGACTGGTGTTGCTTGTTTGCAAGGCCGTATTCCCTGGTACAAGATGTTGATGCATTGGTTCATCTGCTTCTGGGGTAACCTTGCCGGCTGTCTTTTTGTGATGGCGATTATCTTTGGCTGTAAGTTGCATTTTGTTTTGTCCGATGAGACCTATTGGCTAGGTATGATGGGACCCTAACTAACCTCTCTGTTCTTTAGACGGTGGCATGTTCACGGATCCTGCACAGGTCAAGGTCATTCAGAGCTACGTCTACGCCAAGCAAGTTGTTCCCGAATGGCACCACATCTTCATCCGCGCTATCGGCTGCAACTGGCTCGTCTGTCTCGCTGCGTACCTCGGTCTCGCCGGTAGGGATCTCATGTCCCGTGCCATGGGCATGTGGTGGCCTGTGTTCTGCTTCGCCATTCTCGGCCTTGACCACGTTGTCGCCAACATGTTCTTCATCCCCATGGGCATCTGGCACAACACACCCGAGGTTACCGTTGGCCTCTACATCTGGAAGGGTATGTTGTCCTGTATACCCCTTTTCCTCGCTGACAGCCACTAAGAAGCTAACACTGCAACTAGGCATCATTCCTTCCCTCATCGGCAACGCCATCGGCGGCGGCGGTTTCTGCGGCATGTACTACTACTTCATGTACCTTCACGGCCAGGACCCTGTTCCCATCGACGGCATCTACTTCCCTGCCGACTTGGCCAAGCTTGAAGAGGGTGGTGCGCTTCCCCAGTACGAGAGCGACGACTGCGTCGTCACCACTCAGGAGCAAAAGAAGTAAAGAATTGTTCTGACATTATTTTGCGGCGGTTAATATAGTTTAAAGAGTTGATTATAAGTACAAGAAGTCATGGCGTACTATAACTGGTATGGTCTCAACGACGGATACATTTTGGATACCCCCTTGGAGAAAGAGTTGGATTTGGACCGACATACGCGCAAAGGAAAGGGGGCTGCTGGCGCTTGGACGCGAATGCACATGGCGCTGGATTGTCCCATTTTTTTTCCTACCTGCGGAAGGACGACATAATGATGGGATCGGAGCTGGTCTTGCGCGGGATATGTTGGTCGGTTAACGTTAGTATATGAAGTCATACTCACGAAGTATATAGACAGTAATGAAGGACAGCAACGACTGTTCAATGTCAAATCACCAAGATTCCCTGACTGGACGTTTCGTGAATTTCGGGTTTTTCGCCGCAATTGATAACATGTAGTGGTTTGGTGCCGCTCTCGTGGCCGGGGCCGGAGTGGCGGTGGGAGTGCCGGACACTCGGTGAAATAATGTACCGAGCCGGCGAGCCATCGGTGCCGAGCTCCTGTAGATCCTCAACTTCCATTCGTTCTCACCAACAAGGTCCCACTCCAACACACTGTCAATGACGTCCAAACATCAGGGCTAACAAACGCGCCGCGTCGTTGTGAAGGCCCGGGGCGCCTCAACGAACCAGCCGATACGACGTCTTGCCGCCGCATCGATGCCGTTGAGTCGCACGCTTGAAAAAGGTCTGGCCTGCGGCATGTGAAAATGAGGAGGTTGAAGTCCAAAGAGCCTCAAGCCTGCGACGCCCCCGCGCGGCCCGGGTTTAAGTACCCGGGTCCGGCCCGGCTTGCGTTAGCACCGTGACCGTCCGATTCTTGGTTGTTCAAGTGCCGGCATGCACGCACCCCGGGCCGCGTGCGGGGGACCTGGACATGGGATGGAACATCGGACGGCGGGAAAGCCATCCATTTGAACATTTACGCTGCATTGTGGAAGGAACTGAAGGAGTACAATTTTTGGTACCTCTACACATTCCAGGTTGCATTGTTTGATTCGGCATGCAAGTGTCGGTCGGTCATAAAGCGCAGTGCAGTGGCCGGTGCAGTGGGGTCAACATTAATCCCTCTTGCAGTGCGTGTCGCGAACTGAAGTTCAGTGGCTGCCGCCTGGTGTGCATTGCGCTTTTCATCTCGAAAAACGGCACTGCACCGCACCCGCCTCAGACACGAGTGCCATGTGCCTTAGACCGAGCGCGCGGCAGAATGGGACGAACAGACCTCCGTCTACAGTGCCAGGAAAGGGCGGCGAGCCACCAAAGCACCTTCTCGACACTCACCAGCGTGTTCCCAGGCCATGTACCTCCCGTCTGTTAGTGAGCCCCATTCTTGATTATGGCGAAAATGATTGCTCTACTACCCCTTCTAACAGATTTCTGGAGGAGGTACATCTTCCGACGGGATTTCCGTACACTGCCCCTGCCAAGTGGAAGTGGCCGAGTATTCCGGAACGTCATACCGGTCACGGGGACACAAGTTCAAGTCACGAGTCGTTGCGGTTTCAAGTTTAGGGCATCAACTTGAGAAGCCCCCTCGCTGTCATTGACGTCGTTCCCGTCGTCATGGATATCAGCACCTTGTGCTTCCCTTGGCCTCGGATCCTCCCGTTGCCATCTTCTGGAATTTCTAATGGAAGCTTCTATTTGGAAACCGGCTTTTCGCGATCCACATCCGGACAACCAGTCGAGCCGAACAACCCTTCTTCAATTCCTGACAGGTACCGCAGCGGAGGCAAAATGCCCGCATCTATCGCAGTAAGATTTTCTAGGACGGGCTGGTTTTCTAGACAAGTGAATGAGCCTAGCCTAGGCGAACCATCTAGCCTTGTTGAACCACCTAGTCAAGTTGCTCAGGGGAAGGCAACTCGGATGGGAACTTGAAGAAGTAAGGACTCGCTGCCCCTGAGCATGAAAGGGCGAGTGTCATTTTGGCAACTTCGTGATGCTGGGTACCTCTACAATAGGCGGGGTCCGCATTCCCTTTCTTGTTGCTGCCAGTGTATTCTTCTCCCAGCTTGTCCCTTCAGCCAGCATTAGAGGTACCTCTATGTCAAAACAACAAAAGCCTGGAACTTGCCACTAATCCGCTTCGTAAAATCCATCTTGCGAGAAGTCCTGCCCGCACAACAAGGTTTTAAAGGTACCTCACCGGTAGGTTTATCCGTTCCGCATGACACTCATGCGCTCAACGTCCCTGAACTGCGCTGCTAATGTGCCTAGAGGTCTATTGTATTCGGGTTTTATAGTTCTGCTCATGGTCGCTCGGAGTCCCTATGTGCAAAGCACGGCACTCATTGCAGTGACGGGAGCTTTTGCCCCTACAATCGTTGTATTGCAAATTGCAGAGTAGCTGCCCCTGAATTCTCTCTGCATCATGTAAATTCAAGTGCTCAAGGTAGAGGTACCTTCCCTGTAACTTGATGTAGAGGTATCTTCGAGTTCCTCTCGCTGATCCTACTGCCGCTCTCTCCATCAATGTTCGCTTTCCGCTTAGACTCGAAAAATCTTTGGACACTGCTAGCATCCAGGCCGGAACTCGGAAATTACACGACTGATCTATTCGTCTCAAGTTGAGTGTAGAAGCAGGTGTGTACGGTGAAGCTTGTAGCGTCCGGCATTCCCGGGCCCTCATTATATTCAGGGCATTCAGGCGGCCCATGAAGATGTACTGGGAGCTTTTGAGTCCTGGCCATCCCAGATCCACAAGTTTCTCCTAGATGAGCGGAGCTGGCACTTGAAGCTTCTTTCTCCGTCTTGAACTCCTCGCTTCTTTCCATCACCCTGCTCTACGTCCATCACATGCCCTTATGTCTTCTCGACGTCCAGTCCAAATCTCCGGCCGGCACCGTGGTCTAAACTTGGTAACATCACTGTCGCAGTGTCCCCACGAGACTCTTAAGCGGATTTGGGTGCACGATTTGGTACTATGACTGAAGAAACGGGGGAGTAAACAACGTGACGGTAAGGTACCTCGACCTAGGTAGAGGTAGTTCATAGCAGACGTCTCTATTGCTTCCCTCACGTCACAGTTCCAGGGACGAAGCACTTTTGCCATCCGACGTCAACGACAGGTACGATACGACCTCAACAGAATCTTCAACCAAGCTTAGCAGGGGGCAACAACGGGATTTGTTCCGTCATGGCAGTGGTCCTCCCTCATAATCCATTTCATGGTGTGGCCCCGTGCGGTGGCCACTAGAGATACCTTGAGGTAGGTAGAGGTAGTCACTCCATTCAGGGTTCCATACGGGCAGCTGAAGTTGCTCAAGGACCGTTCTAGGTTCTATTGCCACTAGCTGACGCGTCACACAGGTCCCTTACTCTGGGCAACCTTCCTCACCTCATGGTGCAGATGTACCATGGGAGCGTGCCCCGGCTCTGCTCAAAGGACTGACTGAATCTATTATGATGGTCTGGTGTAAGTTAGGTCACCTTCAAGGTTTCTCTCGCCTGCGTCTTTCGTGTCCGATACAAGTATTTCGCCATTACTGCACAGGGAAAGACTTGCAAGTTGACAATCGCCAATAGGAAATTATGCCCTCTTTTATGCTTGTCCCTACTAATACGCGCTAACAAGTTGGGCTAGGATATATGTTGCTAGAGAGGTCTCGTTACCAACACAACGACTTCCTAATGTCCCTCGAAGGTGTGAAGGAATCTAGAAAAAAAAAGGGCCATATTAGGGGGTTGTCCTCGGGGCAGAACGTTTTGCCTCTAGGTACCTCTAGAGGTAGGGAGCCAGATGTGTTCACGGATAAGACAGCTTCCGGAGGCAAAGGAGGGCAAACTCTCAACGACAAAAATGCCGTTTCTTTCCGTCCGGAGGAGGAGAGTACGTATCAAGGGGCAATGGCACCCACGCGCAACACGCAAATATCGACCATCCACTTCTGCAAAACGGCCGAGGGGGAAAATGTAATGGACCTCTAGCATAAGGGCTTGCACTGGTGTTCGAGATTAACATCTCACTCGCAAGCATCCCACTAGAAGGGAGAAGAGCATGACGCTACTACCCCAGGATCGAAGAAAATTCGGGGCACCGAGCGGGATATCGCACCAGACTACGCTAGCTACGACCTCCAGGCACCATGGCTGCCATGGCAACAGAGGACCCCCTTAGCTCTGGTACCTACAGTATCTTTGGTTCCGCCTATTGCTATTCCTGCAACACGACAACGGTTGAACGATCTCGTGCGTTCCAGGCACATATAGACCCTTGGCGGTGGTAGCTCTAGTATGATCTATCAAATGCTTTGGTCGTATGTTGCATATGACAGCCGTGGGAACACTTGGTCCGGCCGTCCATCCAGTGATCCCTGGAAACATGCAACAGAGATGCATTCCTCTGGAGATTTAAACTCTAAGTTTGCCAGAAATAGGTACAGGTAGATAGTGTTGCAGCGGTTGATACCGTAGGCATCTTTATCGGTCCCGTACTCCGCAGTGATTGTTTACCTTACCCTTTCTTTGAGTGTAGTGTTAATGAGGCTGGATGCTGTAGTGAGTAACACCTTCATCATTAATAAGAGCTCTCCTATCCCAGGGACGTACAGCAACTGCCGTTAAAGTGGGTGAGGAGAAGTGAATGGTCGCCCCAATTGCTTGAACACCAAGGGAGCCGGACTAAAAGGCAAAAATGAGAACCGACTTCCATGGAAGCTTGCAAATTGCCTCGAAGACGCCATCTGCGCTCAACCATGGCCAGAACCAGAACCACCATGGAGAACTGAACTTGCTCCCGACAAAACAGGAAGGAGCTAAAATAACTCATGCCGGATGCAGCGAGCAAGGCAGCCAGCGTAGCAACAGCCGAGCATAGAGCAAATTGAGCAGACTGAGCTCCCCGTGCAGGATGTCTTCCCCTCGAATTGATGGCTTGATCTCTCCGACTAGGTAGTGGAATGAGCCCAAAGTTATCTGATCACGGAGCACTGTCCTCCACTTACTCCATGACTCTTCTCTTCCCATATCGCCAAATGGTACACCCTGGTCCTGTATTGTGGTTGGTCCAACCCGTCCAATGGTCGACTGGTTCAAGCCAAGAGCAGTAGCGAACATCGGCACCGTTACCTAAAGTTCAATCAGGGCGACGGGCAGACGGGACATGGACACTTACAGTTGCAGTATACTCTAAACTCAACCAGGGAATCACGGAATCACACTTTGCACTTGCAGTGTGAACAACTATTTTTGGTACCTCGACTGGGCGAGCAATGACTGGGGTTAATATAGGGGACCTGGGGAGTAACGAACCATTGGTCCAATACAAAGGCCCGGATTTGCGGGTAGCCAATATGGATAAATAGGAGCCGGAAGGTCCGCATCCAAACTGTGGTTCTGTTAAAGTTTTCTCTTCGCCTTTTGGGCCCTTTGGGTTTGGTAAGGCATTGCGGTCCCCGGAGAATGAAAGAGTGGTACTGCTACTATCAGGGCCAGTCTCGAAATTAATGGCACCGGCAGGCGAATTGAACAACCACTTACCTGCGATGAATTGCACGATTCCATCACTCAATCTAACATTTGTTTGTTGCGTGGCAAATGGAGTCGACCATGTTTCCGTAGCTTTCGTCACAATGTTGTTTGATCTAGACCTTTTCACATGGGGTTCGGGAGGGATAGGCAACGATAAGGGAAGTCTGAGTGTAAACTGCATCATGTTAGTCTCGTCTATAAGAAGGACATGAGAAACCCCGATGTTCATATGTCATATTCTCCTTACTTACTGTCATCACAATCACTTACCGCATCAACCATCTACCTCTGAAATCCCTTGTTATCTAGCCTGAGCCTTAAACTTCAGTGAGCTCAACACCAAACCATCAACCCCCATCCACTCTGCACTAGGTATCAGCCAGTCAGCCGCATAATACACAAAAACGTTCACCATGGGTCTCATTACCACCACACTTACTGCCCTGATCTCCCTCACAACTCTCGCCTTGGCTGAGTCTCCTGCAGGGACCCCGCGCATCAACTCTGTCAGCTATTCAGGCAGCGGATGCCCACAGACGCAGGCCAAGTTCAGCGGAAGCCTCAACAACCCGACTCTCACCTTCAATCGCTTCGCCATCGAGTACCCAAACACGGTAAACCGAACGGCCAACTGCCAAGTTCACCTGCAGGCCAAGGGTGTGTCGGCGGGCTGGCAGGTTTCCGTCAAGGACACATTCGTGGACGGCCATGTTACATTGGACCCGGGCGCGGCACTGGATTACTTCTCGACTGTCTACTACAGCGCAAATGCGGACAATGCTGTGAGTTTTCCCCTCGTCAGTAAACAACCAAAATACATGGTCACGGAAAACTGACAGATAGAGAAACAACAGGTGACCAGCAAGGGCACACTTTCCAACGAGGGCTCGTCAAAGATTGACAAGGCGATCACCCTTCAGAACCACTTCAATTCCAGGGCTTGGTCGTCGTGCACCACGTCCTCCGATGACGGCTTTGGCATCCTGAACATCAACTTCCGCGGTGCTTTGCGCAACGAGAAGTCGTACTTTGAGGCGACTAGCGAGACCTGGGACTTTGAGTGGAGGAGGTGCTAAGGCAACCGGTGGCTAGTGAGGGCCGGCTGTCTCGCTTGCTCCAAATATTTTCCGTTCGATTCATGACGGCCGCGTTTGTGTTTTCATCAAAGCGGCTAGACCATTTTTCCATTAAGAATTTTGACAATCCAGGTTACGGTGGGAGTGAAGGAGACTGGAAAGAGACTGGATAAAAGGTGCTTTTTCAAAAGTAAAAAGATGTGGCCTGGTATGAATATCATGAAAAATACATGACCTGAACTGAACATTAGCCCAGCGCATCGCGTGCCTGTACTTGACTGTTTCCCTTATGCAGGTGATGCGCGATGTATTACTGGGTGCGTCTTGATTGAATCTCAACACACTTGTGCCAGCAGTCTGTTCCGAATATTGTCCGAAAACTTGAATGAAAAGCCGAAGCATAGTTGGAGACAATGAAGGGCGCACCAAAAGCCGCTATTCCTTCCTAAGCGATTGTTGGTGACAGTTCCCTGCGGAATACTGACCTAAGAAGGTGCTGAAATGGGAAGGTTGCGAGATTGTGACCCTACCAGAGGCCTCCGAGTAATGTGCCCAACAGCACACAAAGGTCATATCATTTACGCCGAAAAAGGAAGAGATGAAGAGAATCGTAGGTGAAGGACATATCCCAAGTTCGTAAATCGATGATAATCATGATGGTGCGTAGGGAATGTGGAGTGTCTCCTCGTTATTGTTATGCAGAATAACGGGAGCATGGTACACTCGATGGAGGTTGCGCTTCGTGCATACTCACCAAAACTTGATCTCTCGTTCCGACGAGTTACAGCAACGGGATGCCGAATTTGGCAACTGCAAAGCCAAAACGCATCAGTTGTGAGGAGGAGTTCATCGCATCCGAGTCACGGCGCAAAGCCTGATTGATGGGTGTCAGTATCCCGTCAGTCCTCGTATCCGAGAGCGTCGGTCCACTGCCAAACATCCCGCGTTCCTAGGGTCGTAGCTTCAGCGTACCTCCCCCGCAAGGGATCCTCTTCTCTCACCTGTGCCCATCGTGGTAAATGTGTAGATCGATCTCCTCCAGCGAGAAGACTGCTCGTTGCAGAGAAGAGGCGCAGCACATTGGTGTCGGGTTATAGGACAAGAAGAAGCAAAACAAGGAAAGACAAGTGCATGGAGGACAACCCTCCTTGGATCTCGAAGCGACGTCGTGATAAGAGCTCATGGTCCAAGCTTTATGCATGAGCTCACCAGCTCAGTCAGTGCAACGAGGTGAGATCTGATATCGATGAGAATCTTGAATACTGAGAAGGAAGCTTCTCAGTGGCTCATGGCTCACCGGGCGGCCCTTGGATGCATATCGTGCATGGTGGTTGCAGTGATGGCAGAAAGGAGGTGGAATGCAGCCGCACAACTGTACGTGTAAAGGCGCGTGAATATCAAGAAGGTTAAGGCTTTTTTTTTTTTTTTTTCTTCGCCCAGCTTCTGCTTTTGTCCAGACACAGACCGACACTGCCACGGCCGCTTGAGCAATGAGCAAGAAAACGGGCAGACCGCTTGGCCATGGCTTGTTTGTAGGGTAAAAAAGTCCTTATCTCTTGTGTGAAACATGCGCCATTTTGGACTGACTGCTTCGTCATTGTCAGTGACGAGGGGTGATACAGGGCGGGTAGACAGGCTTTGTCGTGGAAACCGAGGGGAGGGCCCGTGAGGGGTAACTCCCACTGTAATTCCGCCCTTGCGCCCCCATCAGCGGGTATCAGAGAGGAATGGACGCTCACTGCAGAAGCCACGGTCAGCCCTCGAATTCTCAAAGTGAATATCGCACCCGTCACACCGTCCATTCTTCTTTTCACCTCGTCGCGTATCCGCACTGCATCGGATGCCAACAGCGGTGTCGAGAGGGTGGGAGAGTGGCAGGCTGGTTTATTGGCGGGGTCAACCAGGTGCTTGAACCGTTGCAGGTGGCCAGCCATTGTGCGACAGCCGGTGAAGAAATTGTGTATCGCGGCGATGGAAGAGTGAACAGACCGAGAGGGACGGATGATGATGTGCATTTTCCCATAGCACCTCGAGCACCAGCTGACGGTCAAAGATGATGGAAGGCCATTGCCACGAGTTACCCATTTCCTGGTCTTGTATCGACGGATTTTTGAGCCTTGAGCCTTGTTGCATCACCGACGAGTTGGTTTGGTGTCTTGAAGAGCCAGATATTGTCCGTGATTCGCTCGCCTTATAATGGAGTGGTACGTGTAGAGGTAGAGGTAGAGGTAGAGGTAGTTCTGTGAACCCCGAGTGATGAGATGATCGACAATGGGGGCGATTTCCAAGACCGCGTACATTTTAGCATAACTGCTACATCGGGTGCGCGTTGGCTGAGACCATTTCGGACCACTGCAGATGGATGGAGCATGTTCGTCATATGGAATGCTGATATCAGGGTGCCAAGGAAAAAAAAAAAAAAAAAAAAAAAAAAAAAAAAAAAAAAAAAAAAAAAAAAAAAAAAAAAAAAAAAAAAAAAAAAAAAAAAAAAAAAAAAAAAAAAAAAAAAAAAAAAAAAAAAAAAAAAAAAAAAAAAAAAAAAAAAAAAAAAAACCATTGTGGTAGGGCATGTCAAAGAGACAGAGAAAGAGCGACGACCTCAACGATCACTTCAGTTGCAAAGAGATTGGAGATTTGGAAGACTGGAGGGTGAGATGAGTGTTTCAACCTCAAGCACGGAAAGTGCAAACAGCAAAACTGCTTTTGCCCACTGAAAACAGGCAAGAAGGACTGAGAAATACAGTGGGTCGATTGTATCTGGTACTTGGTGGATCATGCTCATGCATGCAAGTGGCCTAGCGATTGGGCACAAGCGCCTTGTACTCCGTACTTTGCATTCGCGTAGCCTGCAGTCGTCATCCGGGTCGGCTACGACCTTCTACAGTCTCGTCTCAGCGGGCAGTTGCAACCATTGAAAAAGAAGCAAGACAGGCAGACAGGCCAGTCCAACGGCCGGGATGTTACCGGGCTGGCGGGGACGGGATGTACGACGTACATACAGGCAGTGATGATGGACAATGGACATCTCATTCCATCCGCCATCCGCCATCCGCCCGACGCCCTCTGCCGCCGGGATTCGACAATTGCAATCGTGGCGGAGTCCATACTGTACACCCCGAACATCTCATTCTCTGATTCTCGACACCACTATCGCTTTGACTCTTTTTCAACACCACCATCGTCCAATTATACGGGCTGCACAAACACAGGAAACCAGCAATGATCGTCATTGACCCCCTCACCAGTCTCTCACCAGTCCCTCACCACAACTTTAACCCGTCATCAAGGGCCTCGCACCTGTCCCTTCGGACTCTTGTTATTGGATGAGACTCCGGGCAAGCGTCACCTCCCACGCCGTCCTGAATATGGGCAACCGCGCACCTTTCTTTATCCCACCTTCACATGGTGAAAGGCAGTCACGGCAGAGGCAGGCCACAGTGGGCCGGTTGGCGGTTGGCCGTTGTGGACTTCCACTTGTCCTCCCCTAAGAAACCAAGGTAGCCGCCGGCAACGGTGCCCGGGTTTCGGAAGCCCCATCTCGAGCATAGCACTCGTCACATAGCTCAAGTGGAATAACGTTATCTAAGGTACCTCTATGTGACACATTACGCTGTCCACTCTTTGATGGTCCCATTGAGGGAACTCGTCGCGGCAGAGACCCGACATCACGGTGACTACCCTGCCGGCGGACGATGCTGCGCAATGTCGTACTCCCGGTCGGTTTCCATCCTCGTCGACGGATTCCAGCGCACAAAATGAGAGCGCACTGCAGATGCAGGATGGTAAGATGGTGAGATGGTGAGATGGAGGGCATGAACTTATAGGATGGTGGGAAAGAGGTACGTAGTAGATACACTAATTCGACTTTCTCTTGCCGATTTTGGCAGGCTTGCTGATCGGTGTCCGGCGTGCGGTGCAGTGACGACGGGAACCACTCGGAGTCGCCACTTTCTGTTTACTGTTGGTAGGTTTGGCTTGATTTCGCGGCCAACCTGTTTGCTTCACTCACAAAAAAAGGTGCTTTGTCTGATCTGCCCCTCCATCCCTTCACCTGCCCTGGTGGCAGATGGGATATAAAACATCCCCTTCGTCATATCAAGGTCGTTGACCTCTTTCCTTCAAGTCATTTTTATTCCGTCAAGTGTTTGCATCACCTTCACCACTGCTGCAGAGGTTAGTGTGCTTCTCCATGTCGACGATCAAGGACCTTCCTTTCACTCCCACCTCTCACAAACAGCACAAAATTTGCTACCAGCTTCTGCCTACCATTTCTGGAGGACTGCATATTCTCATGAGGCCTGGAGACCATAGTAGCTGACAACTTTTCCTGTATCTCTAGCACCATTCATCATGGCCTCACCACCTATGCCCATTCAGTCGGCGGGGCGACGTAGGGGGTCTGCCGCACGTAGGGAGTCTAGGGACTTCCATGAAACCCTCCTCGACACAGTATCACTGCTCGGGACCTCATACCTATCTACTGCACCCATCGCCCAGGAAATTCTCGCCAGGGATTTAGCAGAGTTGGAGGACGACGAGCAACATGAACGAGATGACGAATGCCCCTCCGATGACGAGGCAGATCTCGATCCGCCTATCGACGTTGGGTCTCTGCCTGTTGGCGCTCACCTAGTCTCGCGACCTGGAGGCATCGCTTATGGCACTCTCCGACCTATCGTCGCCAGCGAGTTTCAAGGTGCCCCGATTGTCTGCGAAACCGATGTCGTCGAGTCTCGTGCAGCAGAACGCAGTCTTCTTCGCGACAACCATCTTCTCCCACCCAAACATCCCCGGTCACCCAACGACCCTCTATGGAAGAAGATCTACCGCCGCCTGTTCAGCACAAAGGTTCCTGTCTCGGACAAGATCTTTGAGGAGACTCCGCTCCTTGAAGAGTATCCCTTGCCGCCATCACCAACCATCAGCGAGGAGATCAACCAATGGGAACGAGCTGTTGCTCAAAACATGCTCAAGACCACCTGGCAACGTGAGGCCCAGACAATCACAAAGTACTCGCGGTCTCTCATTGTGACTTTCTTGCTACACTACTCGGTTACCGTTACCAGTGTGTTTACTGTTGGGCGTATTGGCCGTCTGGAGCTCGGAGCCGTCAGTCTCGCCACCATGACTGCCAACATCACATGTTACGCTCCAGTCCAGGGTCTTTCGACGTGCTTGGACACGCTTTGTGCCCAGGCGTTTGGATCTGGCCACAAGAAGCTAGTCGGCCTCCAGTTACAGAGGATGACATACCTCTTGTGGATCCTACTACTTCCCATTGCGACTCTCTGGTGGTTCTCCGGTGGTGTCTTGAACCGCATCATCCCCGATCCGGATACCGCAGCGCTAGCCGGCATGTATCTTCGAGTTCTCATTCTTGGCACTCCCGGAGTGGCAGCATTTGAGAGCGGCAAACGCTTCGTCCAAGCCCAAGGACTTTTCCATGCCACCACATTTGTTCTTCTCATTGGTGCGCCACTCAACGTACTGGCCAACTGGTTCTTCGTGTGGAGGATGGGCTGGGGATTCACAGGTGCCGCAAGTGCTGTCGTCTTTACCCAGAATCTTCTGCCGTTCCTTCTCTTTCTCTACGTCCGCTTTGTCCAGGGTATGGAATGCTGGAATGGACTGAGCCGACATGCGTTTAGCAACTGGGGTGAGTGGCTTCCTACACTTGTGTGGCGGTGTTCATGACAATACGCTAACCTCCAACCTAGGTCCCATGATTCGCCTGGCTTTGCCTGGCATGATTATGGTCGAGGCTCAGTACTTTGCTTTCGAAGTCCTCACGTTGGCCGCCAGTCAATTTGGCAGCGCTCACCTTGCTGCGCAAAGTGTCCTGGTTACTGTCACGTCGACGACCTTCAACATCCCATTCCCACTTTCGATTGCAGCTTCCACCCGTGTGGCTAACCTCATCGGCGCCAAACTGAGCGACGCCGCGCGTACCAGCGCCAAAGTGGTATGTCTCAATCTCCTGACGGGTAGACGGTTACGCAGTGGTGCTGACTTGTATTGTCTTTCTAGGCACTTTGCTGCGGTATTGTTGTTGGCCTGTTCAACATGACCTTGCTGAGCAGCCTGAGGTTCAAGATTCCGTATCTTTTTACCAACGATCAAGAGGTTGCCGCTATCGTGTCCAAGGTCTTACCAATCTGCGCCGTGCTACAAATGGTGGATGCTTTGGCCGCCATTTCACACGGTCTGCTCAGAGGTATCGGCAGACAGGGCATTGGCGGTTTCACCAATCTCTTTTCGTACTACCTCATCGCCCTGCCGATTTCATTCTCAACTGGATGGGCTTTGGGATGGAAATTGCAAGGACTCTGGTTTGGAGTTGCAATTGGTCTTGCAGTGTAAGTGGTGACCCCATTCAGTGCATGTGCATCTGTTATCAGCGCTATCTTTTAGCGGATGATTTGCAGTGCATTAGGGCGAAATCGCTTACTGACGTGCTGTGACTGCTTGGTGTAGGGTATCCACTGTTGAGCTCTGGTATCTCCACCAGGCCGATTGGGAGCACGCTGTTCAAGAAGCTGAGAACAGGTTGAGGTCTGATGAGGCTTGTCATCAAAGTCAGCGTAGGGAGTCTAAGTAAAGCCTTGGCTGGGCTGGGGCTGGTAAGTGTTCAGAAGGACTGAAGCCATGATACCGAAACGAGACATCAAGGACAGCAACAAGAACGGAAACCAAAACGAAACAAAAGAAACACGAAGCAGGTGTTTGAATGAGCAAAAGGGAGGCTGCATGCATCACCCGGGATTGAGGGCTTCCGTACTTTGCATGAACTACACATAGCCGCTGTGCGGCACCGCCTCGGGAGCATAGTATCACGGAGTTTGGGTTTCAGGGGGACAGATTAGCATGTTTTGCATGTCATGTTCGATTATTGTAGACGCCCGTGCCGTTGAAGGGGTGGCGTCATATACCTAGAGAGCACAACTTTGACAATCAAAAGGACGTTATCATTTCAAAACAAGTATTGAGTTTGGAACCATTTGAGCTGTCTCGGGTAAGTGACAGCGACGCTTGTCTTGTGTCGTGTTTCAAATATGTCGACTCGAAGAGAATTCTTTCGCCGCATGTCGAAAAGATGTCTTTGGTCCAACGGAAGCCCTTGGACGTTGTGATACACGACGTTGAAGCTTTTCTCTCTTAGCAAATCTCTGGGCACTACGTCATCAAGCATTGGGGGTGCAACTTCGTGGGGGTACGTACCCCGTTCGCGTGCCCGCCGCGCGAGTAACGTACGGTACAGTACCGCAGCGAAGTACAGCTGGACACTGTGGAACTTTGTTATCAACACCAAGGTCGATCCTTGTGCAAGCTTGTTTAAAAATGAAGGGGGTTTTCCAATACATAATGGGAGTTCAACGTCTAACACCGATGTCGCCGGCGATGTTCGGTTATGCGGTAGCGGTTCGGCCGCGGGATGTTCGGATGCCCCTGGCGCATGTGCATTGTTGGGTGTCATGGGATGAGAAGCTGAGATGGATAAGGTCCCGTGGTAAGATGGGATGGAATCGTAAGAGGTGTCGATTGATACATCGAACGAAGTAAATGGTGGAAGAATTTCATCGTTTTTTCGCAAAAGTATCCGACGTGGATGTCCGTGATCAGCGATGATTTTCATGTTGAAGATTAGCGAGACAATCAACTTAAAAAAGTGGTGATGTGGTGCACGAAAAAGGTAGCCAGCAAGAGTTAATTTGGTAACCAGCAAGAGTCTCAACCCCTCAAAGTCTTCAACGCCCAATTGCACCAACTCCCCCAAAAATGGGTTTGAGGATGCGCTGACTTCTAGAATACATTATCATTTAGTTCTCAAGACGAATTGACCTTTTGATTTTGCACTACTAAAATTTGCGAGCATTTCTTCGTCTACAAACGTCGTCGTCGTTTTTCGAGATGCGGCGTAACCCCATGTCACTTCTGGCTGACCGGGGTGGCTCCAAAAAAGGCCAGGGGAAAAAATAGGCCTTCTATGATTCTTGGGCCAATAACTGTGGGACTCTTGCTGGTTACCATTTGGACTCTTGCTGGCTACCTTTTTCGATGTGGTGCACTCTGCGGTGATGCAAGTAGTGAAAAATTGTTACCGGTGGTACGTAGGACGAACTGTGGATCCGGGTCAGGCCCCTCCTCATCCGGGCGTTCTCGTCTCGTCTCGTCTCAGACATCTCCGGGCGTCCGAGCTCCCGCCTCCGGACAGAGGGGAATGACAAGTACATTGAAGATGAACACCTTGACTATTACCGGTTCAATTAGTGTCACACAAGTCTCAGCAATGTCATAAACCAGGCAAAGGAGAGGAATTATTGATAATATCTTTTGTTGTCTTTTATTATTGACTAAGTCTAAAAAAATGTATAGGGGAAATCTCTAATATTGCAAGAAAGAAAAATTGCATCAACTCCATAAGCGCATAGGTATCCCGTAAAAATCAAGTAAGCCATAAAACCCATAAATCATCTAATGCATGCATGCTTCCCTCTCCAAACATTTTGCTCCGCAAAAACGCCCAATGGATATCTTTTGTGATGTTAGATGTCGCGGTGGATGTTGATGTTGTTTTGCAATGTGGTGTGGAACACATCGCCATTGGGGATGGTTCGCGTTGTTAGAAGTGACTCGGGCCACTTGGTTGTAGGAGCAATTCTCCTCAATCTCTCTTTCTCTCTGTTGTGTGCTTGTGCTACCTCGTGGTAGCGAAGCGAGTTTTGTGACTCTTGGATCGATCCCTTATAAAGATCAAATCGCTCTGATGGACTTTTTTTGTCTGATTCCAGATGACAACAAACAGCCCGTTCAAGGGTTGCTGACATAGGACCTAGCACGCTCCAGATCCAACTGATCATGACGAGACTCGGGATCGCGGTTGTTCTTCTGGTTCTCAATGTCCGAGTCGTGGCTATCCTCATCGTCACCACCAAAGGCGTACTTGGATCTCTTGCGGATGCGGGCACCCCACTTCCAGAAAGCAAAGGGGATCAGGCAGCACAGCAGACCGAGGAAGGCCAGGAAGGTCGAGGCCCACTGGTCGCCCATGCGGTGGTACATCTGCTCGGTGAACAGCACGGTGCCGGCACCCCAGAAGGAGCGGATGAAGGTCTTGGCGGCGAGCGCGGAGGCGGCCTGGTGCTGGTACGAGTCGACAAGGTAGTTGTTGGCGGCGTTGTAGAGGAAGATGAAACCGAAACCAATGGGGAAACCGGCGAGGGCGGGGCCGACCCAGATAAGACGGGGGTAGGAGGACCAGGCGAAGATGAAGAGACCGATGGGGATGAACCAGCAGGAGACCATCATGGGAATCAGGCGGATCTCGGCGGGAGGCTTGCCGTTGTACTTCTGGACCTGCTTGAGGTAGTGCTTGTTGACGATGGGTGCGCACAAGGCGGAGCAGATGACGCCGACGGCCAGAGGAATGAACATGAGACCGGTGATACCGGGCGAGTAACCCTTGCCGGCCTCGAAGATGATGGGGTAGGCGACGAAGAACATGTACAGAAGACCGTAGAGGACCGACATGTAGAGCGAGATGAGCAGCACAATGAGCTCGCGGAACAGGAGCTGGAAGGGACGAATCAAGAAGACGGTCATACGCTCCGAGAAGGGACGCTGGTCGAGATCGCCCTCGGTCACGTACGAGTTGTCACCGGACTGCTTGCGAAGCTTCTTGGCGCGGCGGGCGAGGATGGTGGGCGCGTAGGTTTCCTTGACGGTGAAGGTGATGAGAACCCAGACGACGAAGGACATGATGAGCTGGATCCAGTAGAGCCAGCGCCAGCCAGCGAGCTGGAGCCAACCACCGACGAGTGGACCGACTAAAGATATCGGTTAGTGTCTGAAATTCAGCGACAGTGGACAAGAAAGGTTCAACTTACTCGCAGGACCAATGAAAGGAGCAGCAGAGAAGGCAGCCATGGGGACACCACGCTCCTCATTCCTCCACAAATCGGCAAGAGTACCACCGACCAGGGTCATGGGCGCGGAGAAGGCGATACCGTCGATCAAACGGCAGACAATGAGGGTACCAATGTTCTTAGCGACGGCGCAGGGAATGACAAAGATGACGGCGAGGAGAAGGGTTGAGCCGTAGATAAGCTGTCGTCCAAAGACTTCGGAAAGCGGAGCGAAAACCATGGGACCTGTGCGTCCATGTTAGATCTCGGAGATAATCAAAGATGGTTCCTCTTCCCCAGATTAGAGAGGACACTTACCAACACCGAAACCAACGACGAAAACAGTAATGGGGATAAGAGCAGCCTCGTGGCTGATGCCGAACTCTTCAGCTACGCTGTCGACATTGGCAGTGATGACCGAGGAACAGAAGGCGACGACGAAACAGGTGATAGCAACCACCATGGTACAGTACCATTTGTACGCCTTGGACCAGTTCTTGGGGTTTGCCGGGTCATTTTCCGCAAACGTGACGAGCTTGTAGTCCTGCTGTGTCTCTCCTCCTTCCGGGATCTTTTCCTTCTGGGGCTGTGGCGCCCCAGCCGCTGTGGGCGCTTGTTGTGTTGCTGCCATGGCGATGTTTTGCGGTGTTGATGCTACTAAAGTAGAAGCTTGTTCTTGAGATGGGGCTAGACTGTTGTCGACAAAAACCGTCTTGTTTGTTTTCGAGGTACTCGGCTCGGCTCAGGGGTAGATCGATCGACTCGGTTGGTGCTTTACCATGCAATGGGTGTAAGACTTGGTATATCAGAGACGACTGAAAGAGAGAATGAGTGATGCCCCCACTGGATGGTCAGTGTGCAAAGTGTGCGATATGGAATGATGAGGCTCAGATCCGTCTGGAGGAGGGCACATCCGCGAGATTATATCTTTTCAGTCTCCATACCCGTCGTTTAACTGTGGACGGCCCTCGCGTTTGATTCGGGTTTACTCGGTTATCTTCGTGATGGGAAATTTCTCCATAACCCCTGCGTAGATCATCAGCAAAGAAACCTCGTGCCATCGCCGTCGTGGTTTATGCGGTACGTACTGGTTGGTTTGTAGGGGGAGGTGTAGGTACTTGGGGTATTGTACCATCCAGGTTTCCTATTTGGGCTTGGACTCGCTTCTTACAGCGAGCACGTCTCGCGGTACGCCCTTGACGCCCTATAGGCTCATGCAGAACCAACCAATGAAAGTGCCCAACGGTCTGGGATAGGTGCTGTCGCCATTGCGGCTGACCTCCTTCATGATGGTGGTGACCATGTCGCCGGTGGCGACGGTGGGCACCTTGAAACAAGAAGTTCAAGGACCGTGATCCCAATCGAGTCAGAATCGACACAGTAGCCAGCTGCCAAAGCCATGACGTTGCCAAGAAGAAATTGCCATCGTCGAACTTCTGTGCAGTTCATTCCATGTTCGCTGGAACCGTCCGAAACCGGCCCCAGTTTAACAGGCGGGAGAGGGGCTGATTGGCCCGGAAGGCTCGGCATCGCGAACTTGTCGTAGACGCGACGAACTCGTTCGCCATCTTGAACCCTCGACCAGTTCAGACGAGGATACTACTCCAGGTCACCGCCATGGGCTGGCTAGAACAGGCGTTGAATCATACGTGCGTATCTGGTTGATGCCCAACAGAGGGAGGGAGGAATCAGTTGGGAGGCCGTGATGCCTTTATCACTGGAATCAGCATCACGGGAAGGTCGGATTTTTGAGCTTCTCATTCTTCTTGTTCCACTGGTGATAAAGACGATCTCCTCCAACGAAGTGGCATCCCACGAGGAAGTGGACGCTTGACGGTCGTAAAAGTCAACCCTTACTGGACAAACCACGAGGCCCACTGGGCCATGGCTTCTACAATCGAGTTGGTACCTGAGGTCGGTAACAGAAGCTTCGCGGGAGATGAGGACGGCAAGGAAGGTTCTATCATGCCTCCCTGTACTGTTCCATCCGGAATCCAAACCCGGCAATAGCTTCGGTGCTCGCAATAAAAGGGTTCAAACCCGGGGCCCCGTCCGGAGTTGTCCTCGATCAAGTCCGTAATTGTCCGTTTTACTGCGCTGTTCTGAGTGTCAACACTGGGATTATGCCTTGATGCTTGAAGGCTTGAAGTTTTCAGTGGTACAGTAGGAGAGTGCTTGGCTTACACCATAAAATGGAAAAAAAAGGGTTTCGTTTAGGCCATTGTACTTGTGAGGTTGATTTCTCTTGTTCTTTTCCTTGATGGCCGGCATGGTCGGAAGCTGCTCAATCTGGACATGTCAGAGCCCCATCCGGGAGACGGAGGAGCCACATGTGGGGTCCGGGCGAGCCGCTTTGGCCCCGCTCGGCATAAGGAACCGGTTGAGGACCACCTCACCCCTGCCGCCCTGTCACCGTTCCGCTCGACGAATCCGGGTCCGGCCCTCCGATCCACTCAACCCGAAGCACGACCAAGGCCGGGTTGCGGACCGGACGACGAGTGCCAAGAGCGATGTGCAGCGGGAAGCGGTTCGGCAAGAATCCGTACTGTGTCATAGGGCTACATGATATGCGCCGGATAGGCCTTGTGCTGCTGCTGTGTAATGTGTTCTTTGATTGTGGTTGTTTGGTGATGCTTTGCTCCTCGGCGAACATGAAGATCCGTAAATCTGCACCCTTACAGTGACGATTTTCAGCCTTCATCACATAGAGTAGGTAATAGGAGTGCTCTTGGAGATGTCACTATCGACGACGAAATTCGTGGTAGGAAACACATGGTCGCAGATGCGGCATCGTGCCATAACCAACCAGCCAAATGCACCTAGGTATACACCACCATACGTACCTGGCGCACATCGTTAGAGAATTCCCACGTTGCAACGTTCGGTCAAATTGCTTGCATTGCACTAGTGTTTCTCTTGTGTGCGTTGGTCGCAATTTGTTCGGCTTGTCCATTCGGCGTGGGGGTTGGTGCACGAGATTTCTTCAGTGCGGTGTTTTTCCTCTCAATCGCTTCTCGCGCGGTTCTTCATCTTCTAGGCCTTTGTGTCAAGGGGTGAGTTTCTTGCGCCGATGGGCGTCGTGTCGCAATGCTTGGTTAGAATGGTTGGTGATGACAATCCAGATGTTCGCAGTGAACGACAATGGAGCCATCACGTACGATGGCGTAAGGGTCTGGGTGCCTGGGAAGGGTCCTTGCAAATTTACAAAATTTTTGAAAAGACCTGCGACTTCGCGACAGCGAGTGGACCCGAGCAAAGAACGCAGCTGCCCAACGGTTCGGAAATGATATGGCATTGGGTCGCGCTCACGTGATACGACAAATGACCCCCATCTGCACCTGGCATTGATTCCAGGACTCTGGCAGTGGCAATGCAGCAATCTGCTTGTTTTGAGATTTGTCCAATGTCCGAACCGAAACCCAAATCTTCAACATCATGATCTCCAGATGCGGTTCACATGGCAGCACCCGCGACAGATCAACATCAGATGAAACCAGATCTTGCTACCGGAATAGATTGAAGACTCAACCACACACCGCGCATTGTTTCCCACACCTAGGTAGAGGTACTCAAAACTCGAAACTGTTGCAATTGCACTGCTGGGGCCCTTTTCCCGTCACTTGTTGCTCTGACGCGACCAAGCGATCAGCAACAATCATCGAGATCATTGAAAATTTTCTGTCTTCACGGCTCATTGAAGTTCCACTTTGACCTCAGTTTTTTGTTTCTCGTTCTGGAACTGTCTCGTACTCTCGTTCGATCCGCTACCCGCTGGGTTGACATTGCGCGAAACGCCCGACCCACGCGACTTGAAGACCCTGTCGCTTCGAACAAAACAACCATGTCACCTCGTTGGACCCGACTTGGCAATGCTTCGTCTTCGGCCCGTCGCCCCCACCGAAAGATGTAACCAATTGGCAGCAAACTTGGCAGTTCAGGGATGCCAAGCGAGCTGGTGCTTCCAAAACTTCGTCGGGATTCTCCGTTGAGGTTCTTTTTCGCTTCTCTACGTCCTCCACTCTCCAGCTTCCCTGTCAGTTCGTTTTTGCTGTTTGGCAACACGATGAGAATGCGTCATCGTGAGCTTCCAGAAAATGCCTCCTTTTGCTTCTTAGGTAGGGTTCTTTGATCTGAATTCTCTTTTACGCAAGACAATTGAGAACAGAGAATTTCCCACAAGTGATCGCGTTGCTCCGTGGCAAATACTCTATGATGGATCATGAGTAACGCCATAGATTGCTCTATGACAGCCAGATTTGTGGTTATCACAAGTGGCAGGCAGGCCTTGACCCAACGACACCAAAGACGGGCATCATCAGATCACAAGATTCGCACCCCGAAACCAGTTCAACAGTTCTGGCTGGGAATTACCTCACTGTGCATCAAAGTCGCTTTTGTCGCGTCATGATTCCATTTTTGCCAAGGTCAAGGACTTCCATACACAGTGTGATCTGGTGAGAATCCGCGCATCAAAGTTGATCAGGGCGCTAGAACGAAAAACGGTGGGCCTCGGAAGGCCGAAGCGAAAATCCACCTTCGCATGCAGGTTTCGTGGGTTGCGGCTCTGCAAAGAAACGACAAGGGCTCTCCAGGGCCTATATCGGAGTCATGATCCATTCGAGAAAGAACCAAACACCAGAAATCGCATGTCGTCAGCACTGGCGGAGGTGGCGATGCGGGAAAAACAAATCAGCTCCGATATCAATACCACAGATCTGGATCAACATGGGATCGTGGGTGCACAACACCAGCTTTAACGTTCGGATGGTTGGAGATTTCCCAAAAGGGATGAACGACAACCATTAAGTCTAAGATTAAGGTTAATCCTATCACATCCTATGGCATCATAGAAGACACATCCCTAGTTGTTGAGAGTACTCGCAAGTGGCCTCCTCTGGATGATCAGTCCGCCCCATGGAAAAGAGCTTCCGCACTCCTCTCCAGCGACTCTTATCTCCGGCTCCAAAATAACCTTAACTTCCTTTGCCTCAACGTGGATCAACGGAAGCGAACCTGGCACCACCAGGACAGAATGGAGTTTCCCCGCGTTGAGACTGATCGGATGTGACGGGACGATCTGGTACCGTGAGCTGCGGTACTCGTAAGTAGAGTGAAAATTTTCATTGTGGATTTTCACTCTGCGAGTCCTTCGAACCCTCTCACTGAACACGGGTTCTCGCTAGCCAAACCCAAAATCCTGCGAAGAGATGCCACACGACAACCGTCTTTAATCATTGAGGAACTCACGAAGCTTGTGGCTGGCTTGAAACTGAGGAGTGGCTGGTAAGTGAATAGCGGCAAGGTCCTGGCAAACCTTGCGGCTATTCATGTCGAAAATCATCTTGCGGCATTGCACAGTTGGCATACCTACCATAACCCTGTCCCACTTGTCTCGCTGTAAGTTGAACAAAACTCTTTCCGAACGCCGGCATCGCGATCACCTTTCATACGAACGGCATCACCACTTTTTGACTTGTCGACCTTTGCGTTCTTGGAAGGAGGCGTCTCTTCAACAAGTCAACCACGATCGCCCTTGTCTTCTGTTTCCTTGGAGCCACAGTGAGGAACATTACGCTTCTTTTCTTCCGTTAATTACCTGTTACTGCTATCTGGAAATCAACAAGTGTCCGACGTTTGAAACATACGGTTGTTCGGCAAGTTATACGTTCTCTTTATCACTCGTTCTCAAGTCGTGGAGCAGGGCAAGATGGGAGATGACTCATCTCCTTTTACACAATGTTTCTCCTTACAACTGACCCAACTTCTCAACGAGGTACAATGTTGTTCCAATTTTTGTCCGCAACAATCCTCCCACGAGCTCACGTCGTACATTTCTTCGTGGGACAATTCCAAGGCAAACCAGACCCTCCCCTCTTTTTTCCATTAAGCCAAGCCACATTTTGAACACGTACATATCGGGACAGGAAATCAACCTGAACTAAGCGTCAAGATGAACTGCCATGTCCGTCTTCCTCCCGCTAGACTCGAGTGTCTTTTGGAGCTAAAAGCGGCCTAAACACACTTGTAGGTATCAACACCGATGCAGAGACCCTTAAAAGCAGTATTTTCTCGTGACGAAGAAAAATTAATTGACAGGAACAACCGGCGGACCGCCTCAACGGTTATTGAAGAAACATACGAGGACAATCATTGGAATGGTAGCGAGCAGGAAGTATCCAACAATATGCCGAGGGTATAATTTCGCTTGTCTCGTTCTTCGAACTGCTTAGTGGAGATTAACTGGTGAAGGAAAATATAATCGCAAGAACACTTACTTCCACTGGGGATGCACTTTCTCCAAAGATATTTAGTATTGTATTACTATTTGGATATATTTTCTTACGAGTGGTATTTTGTACGAAGCTTATAGAGTGTATGAAACTTACGAATACATTCTCCTGACGGCCGAGTTCGTCTTCGTTAAAGGTATATCACTTTTAGGAAGCCTGATCTAGAAGAAGACATGGTTGGGGTTGTTGAGCAGAAATTGATACTCGTAATGGAGCGTTTAGTAACGAGCTTACCTCTCGCCGTAAAAACTTGAAGAGTCTAGACTAAGACACTTACTTACGGCTTGGTCACTTTCGTTACGCAAAGCACATATGAATGGTCTTCAGCGCGCTTGGAGACGGTCGAAGAGACCTCTCAAGCTATGCAGCTAATAAAAGGAGTGCCAGGCTCGGTTCGAACTCCTAAACAGCTTCAGGCACTACGTAAGTCAGCTGGTCATACATGTACCTTGAGGGCCCCCAGTGGATCTTACCTCACGCCCAGGCCCTTAGTAACGTTTTCTGATATCCTGTACCTGTGGCATTGTTGATGAGCTTTTTCGGAATAGCTACTTGGTCTCGAGCTGGGAGGCTACCTATCTCTAGTAGGACTTCCATGCCTTACCTCCCGGTAATGTTTTGTGGCTCAAGTATCTCACGTGCTAGACTAGTTCTGCCGTCGTTGCTCGTCTCATTGCGTCACCTTCGAGCATTCTATTGGGTCTGTCACGTCTAGGAATTGCACAGAGAAGGCGTCTTGTTGCAAGTGATCCTCCCCAGTTCTTACTCTTCCCGAGCCTATATCTCGTTGTTGGGTCAATGGCTGACACATCATATAAGGCCGTGTGGGCCATTGGGTACTTGTCTTCATCAAACCACCAAAGACCTCCTCGGGACACTTCAAGAAGGCAATGGATTGGGGAGAATTGAAGAGGAAGTGGAGGCTGATGAGCTTCCAGAAGTTTATGCTGCGACGGGACTGGATAGAAACGTCGACGTAGCAGAGTGAAGTGAGGTCCGAAAAGGAGCCACGTCTTTGGACTGCTCTAGACTGTCGGTCCACGAGATTCGCAGGGACCAACTCACGAGGGCCACTGTCTTTAGGGGTTCTGGGGTCCAAGAAGTGCGGGGAACATTGTGAGGCTAAAGCGATCAGCAACTTTAATTTGTGGATACCATTGAGGAGACGTGGCCAATCAGAGGCTCGGATGTGCGACATTACGGACGGTCCGCGTTAAGGTAATTCCAAAATTTCATTCATCTGCCTTAGCAGGGACCGTGCCAAATGCCTGCCGTTGTGCGCACATTTTGTTAGCTGGGTTGAGGTATTGTGGTGGTCACCTTCCGTTGCGTGACGTGCAATTTCTTTCCACCGACCAGACGCGCAGCAACCGAGTCCACTGAGTGTGTCTGGCCATCGTTCGGGTTTCAATCCTCGAACCAACCTTTACCGATTGATTCTTCTTGTTTCCGGCATCACAGCCTCAGCATCCCGTAGTCTCGCATTTTCAGTCTTTACGGACCGTCAAGCAACCATGCCGAGGCCAATCGAGGCGGACGTGCACAGCGCGTTCATGGAATTCCGCAACGCAGGTATTTTCACCCTCCCCGTTACGCCATCCTTACCGCCATCATTACCGCGATCCTTACCAATCGCGCGTTGTTACATCTTACATTTGGTACTATCGGTGACAGTACCATACTTACCTACGCTACCTACGCAACATTGGATTGAACCTGGCTGTTCGCCGATGCCTGAATGATGATCAAGTGGAAGGCTGACTCGTCTCTGGATGGCTCCACCAAGCAGACGAAAAGTGCATGTCGGTCCAGTGTCTCTTCTGCCACCAAGTCCGCGCAAAGAACACAACGAGGCAGAAGCAACATCTTGCCCAGTGCCAGCAATACCTCGCCCAGAATCCCGAGGCCGGTGCTGCCCTCAAGCAGTCGGTGGAGCAGCAGCAACATGCCCAGGGGCAGGGCCACGATGGCTCCGGCCACGTCCCGGCCGGTCACGGCAACATTCCCCACGGTGGTCCCGGCGGTCACGGCCACGGCCCCGGTCCCGGTCCCGGTCCGGACAACGGCGGTAACAACGCCAACCTGAACGCCGGTCACCAGGTTCCGAACCAACACCCGGCCGCCGCTAATGTCGGCGCTACCAGTGTGTATCCCGAGCCCACTTCGCTGGATCCCAACCAGCACACAAACCTGGGATTTACTCCTAATGCTCGTATTAATGGAACGAGCACGCCTCATGGCACCAGTACCCCTATTCCGCAGCACATTCGTCCCATGTCTGGCACTTCCAGCGCTCCTCCCGCCAAGCGCCAGAAGACCAAGCAGACCAACCCCAACTTGCCCGAGATCCCTCTTGCGGAGGTCCATGCCGCTTTCGTTGAGTTTCAGGCCAAGGAAGGTGACAAGTGCTTGTCCGCCAAATGCATATACTGCAACCAAGTTCGTGCGAAGAACACGTCCCGCCAGCGCGAGCATCTGCTCCAGTGCCCGGGCTACCAGGCCACCATGAAAGACAGGATCCCGGCCAACAACCTTCTGCACCACTTTGACGATGACGACGTCGCCGCCTCGCTCGCCCTGCCTACTCCCACACTTGAGCTTGACTTCCGCATGAGCATCCGGGTCAAGCCCAAGATCAACATCGGCAACGGCACCTATGGCCGTCAGAGCTGGATCTCTTGCATCGGTGGTCAATGGGCTGGTCGCTGGGGCAAGGGTAGTGTTCTTGTACGTAAACACCATCCACTGATTGACTTGATGGGCATGCCCGTTCATGACAACTAGGCGCATACTAACGTTCCTTGCTTTCACAGGCTAGCGGTCAAGATACCCAGACATCTTTCAAAGAGACAGAGACCAAGATCGATGCCCGATATATCATCCAGACCAACGACGACCACCCGGCCATGATCATCTGCAAGGTCGAGGGTTGGTGGGTCGGCGACAAGGAGATCATGGAGCGTCTCCAAGACCCGGTCGCCGCTGACAACGTTGCAGCTAACCGCTACAAGTTGCGCGTCACCATCAAGCTGGAGACAGGCGACGAGCGCTACGAGGAGCTCAACAGCGGTGTTTGGGTTGGCAGTGGCTGCCGCCGCGGTGCTGAAATTGTCTACGATGCCTACCGCGTCAACTAGGTAGTCGGGACGAGGAAAGGGGTGGAGGAAGACTAACGAGAAGGATGTGCGTTGCTGTATCATGCCCCTTTGCTGCGATAAGATTATGATGGATCGACCGAGGCAGGCCACTCGGGTTGAACGACTTGAGCGATCACCTTCTAACGCTTCTGTAAATGTTTATTACGGCGGTATGACTTTCCGAACATTATTGCCCACAGAGACTTATAGCTATTTCTTCGCCATGGTTGCTGTAGGTAACCTAGCACACTACTTGTCTAGTGAGTGGCAATGACCCTAGTACACAAAGATAGTCAAGCCAAGTGTCTTGAATAAATTCTTCACAATATTATGTTGGTTTCATGTGTTTCCGTTCATTTCTCTGGTTCTATTTCTGTCTTTACTATTACTTTTCTCTAGTCCGTCCTTTAATCCTCCTTTCTCCTCGTCATCACATGCTTCTCGACGTTCCCTGCCAATTCGACGCCAGTTAGGTAGTCAGGCTGCTGATGATACGAAGACGGATTCGAAAGTGATATGGTGGTCTCCATTCTTCATCACTGCACTGCTCTTTTCTTTCCTTCGATGCCCAGCTGACGGTTCACCCATGTAACCCTAGATCCAATCAGGGATACTGGGCTTGCTGTCATTTCGCTGCATATATTAACAGCCAACCTTTGCCGCACCTTCACGTCTCTCGCCAATCTCATCCATACCCTCAGGGCAACACTCCCAGCCCGCGAACCCGGCTCCAGGGACGAAGGGTATGTAACGGGGTCCTTGATGACACAGTACCGTCAGCCTGGGAATGTCGTGCAGATAATGTTACCCTTCTGGTCAAACTTTTGAGACCGAGTCAACACCGATTCCGGGTACATTCGGCCTATTGCTACGCCGCCAGTACCAGCTCCTGCATCGTTGCTCGTTGCTTTTTCTACGCGGCCCAAGAATCTCGTTGTTGTCAGCTTTACGAAGCAACGTCAGCCGCACCAGTCTCATCGATCACCAATCGCAGCTGTTCGCAGCATATCCTGACTGCCACACTCTTGCCCAAAACATACTCTCAACCGCCATGTTTGGGGTCACCAGTCTCTAACAAAGGACAACCTGATTGCATCAACCGGCCGCAAGCTCAGGACTTCCCCAAGGGAAGGGTTACGTTGAAGTGTCACTCGCATTGCCTTTGGATTTCACCGAATTGTTGGATGTGGTCTACCTTTACGATAACGACCGTCGTTACTGTTGTGTTACGCCTCATCGAGTACCCCCATGTCACAGCCGCATCTCGAAACTTACACTCTTCACTGCTTCAGAAGTATACGCCCATTATTCGCCGAACATAGCCTCGTCGAGGCCATCGACTTCTATCTGCTGGGCTACGGCACCGTATCATGGGATCAGGTCACTGGAAAGCAACAGCTTGATGTGTGTCTCGGACAGACGAGGAGAGGATATCCAAGGAGTGACCGAAAGTCACACGCGACGCGGCAGCCCTATGTTGATTGCTTATAAAGTGGACAATATCGAACCGTCGCCATGGACCGGAAACGCACAGGTTCGCATATTGCGAGCCATACAAAATCCCGTCTTTCATATATCAATACCGCGATGATGACTGTGGCTTTCTCTGCTATTCTTTACGCTCTGCTCATCAGCAACTCCTTTGCTGAGCTTGGAGGGGGCAGTCTACGACAACGACAAAGCCCAAGATGTGTCGCCAGCTCTTTTGCCAATGTGGTCAACCTTCCTGGAGTCACCGTCACCGTCGAGAAGGCCGTATCGATAGCGGAACGCGGCTCTTATACGGAGTCAGGAAACCAGGGCTTCCCAAACACGATTGACATGTTGCCGGCACTATGTGCTATGACTGTCAAAGTTACCAACACCTCCGATGTTCCCACAAAACCCCAGTCCAGCTACCGCATCGGCTTATTCCTCCCTACCGCAAGCAATTGGAATTCGAGGATTCTCACTGTAGGCGGTGCTTCATTTTCTGGTGGCATTAACTGGCCGGGTATGAGCGAGGGAACACACTACGGCTTTGCAACCCTCTCAACAGACAACGGCCATAGCTCAGCGGGCAGCGATCTATCCTGGGCAACCCCAGCGCGGCTCTACGACTGGGGCTACCGAGCACTGCACGGCTCAGTTGTCGTCGGCAAGCTTCTCGTTGCTCACTACTACAGCAACTCACCCTCCTACTCCTATTACGCAGGATGCTCGACCGGAGGCCGTCAAGGTCTGAAGGAGATCCAGTACGATGCCAACAGCTTTGACGGCGTCCTAGTTGGTGCTCCAGCCTGGGACACCATGCACCTGATGCCATGGATCTCCAAGATTGCCACCCTACAACTCAACACCACCGCCAACGGCAGGTTACGAGCTACCCAGCTATCCATCCTCGCCACCGAAGTCCTACGCCAGTGCGACGCCCAAGACGGCGTCAAAGACAACATCATCAGCCAACCCGACCAATGCCGCTTCGACATTTCCAAAATCATCTGCTCCGATCCATCCCGGTGCCTCACCCGCGCGCAAGCCGACACGGCCCTCAAAATTTGGGGAGACTACACCATTACCACCGGCAACAACAGTGGTCGCAACCGGACAGTCTACAACGGCTTCGCCCTCAGCTCCGAAGACCAATGGTCCGTCTACTTCGGCACCGACTCCGCCCTCGTCGACTTCGACTTTAGTTACGAGCGTTACTTCCTTTACAACCTTTCCTCTCAATACACATGGCAACAATACTCCGACCAAGTCGTGCTGGACTCGGAACGGATCAACCCGGGGCAAGCAACAGCTAACAAATTCGACGCCGTCTCTTCTTACCGTAACAAAGGAGGGAAGATCATCATGTACCACGGTCTTGCCGACGGACTGATTTCCCCAAAGACTTCGCTGGGGTATTATAACGCTACCATATCGGCGCTTGGTTCGTCGGTGGGAGATATAAGGTCCTGGTTCCGCTACTTTGAAGTACCGGGTATGCAGCATTGTTACTTTAGTAACCGGTTCAATGCCCCTTGGGACTTTGGCGCGCCGGGCCAGGCTTCGCAGTTGAGGATGTTACCGGCTCTTGGGACGGGGTTGAAGGCGTTTGGAGACGGGTGGTCGGTTCCTGGACATTTGGGTGATGAGAGGTATGATGTGCTGAGCGCGCTGGTGAAGTGGGTGGAGGAGGGAACGCAGGTTGAGCAGGTGATTGCCACGGCGTTTACGGAGGATTTGAGTGGGAAGGTGTATAGGACGAGGCCAATATGTGCTTGGCCGGAGCGGGCGGTTTGGGATGGGAAGGGGGATGTCAATGTTGCTGGGAGCTGGAGGTGTGCTTGAGGTGCGCGATCGTTGGAGGTCTTACTGTGATTGAGCGTCTTTGATCCTGTTTTTGTTAATGTAACAGAGTTATACGCTGTCGTTGTCGGAATCTCCATTGTTTCATAATAGTTTCTAGGATATTGTAGTTCATTTCGATCCATTGTTCCCAGTTTAGGCTCTTTGACATCGCCGTATCTTTCAGAAAGCATCCATGTCAGTAGTAGGTATTGCAGACGTGCCGTCGGTTATCACTTCTAGAGGTATTCTCGAACGTGATTACGCAGTACAGGTAATTACCGAAGGCTGTTCGTGAAGAGTCACACTTGTTGAGGTGAAGAGGTCTTTGGCTTGTGTCTAGTGACACACTCAGCCAGGGGCAGGTATGGCCACACAGGCTCATTTCCAGGGGCACCTTACATTTGACCCAATCATCACGGTAACCAGAGCAACTGTTCATTCTTGCCCATGGTTACACCCGCTCTCATAAGGTACATACCCAGCCCTCAACGTCCTTCATGAACCTATTCACGTTTTCATCATGCTCAACAAATGGAGGAGCCTTGCTATCCCCTGTCTGTACGACCTTCAAACCCCTGTCAATAAACATCAGTGACTGTCCGGTTGATTTCATGAACAACTGTGAGTGGAGTTGAGACATGGGTTGGGGTAGCTGAAGAGCTTCCCTTCTATATGCTGGCGAAGATCCTTGTCCGGGGAAGCTTCAATACTGTGAGGGAAATGCCTTACGACCGCACATCCCAGTGAAGTGCTCGAACGAAGAATAGGTAGGAACAATACCAAACTGATGATGCACAGCTCATGTAATCGCCATGTTCCCACATCTTAGCCTCCATAAATTGGAAATACTCAGTGGATGATGGATGGTGAAGATGATGCTGGGGTTAGTCTCAGTCATCCCAGCGGGAACATCATGATGAAGAGTGAGGGTTCTCAGCATAGATGACATACTGCGACTGAAGGCAATTGTTGCCCAAATGGTCTATAAATTATTAGCCATGTTCGCGGTCGGAGTGGATTTTTCCCTCCCAACTTCAACGCAAATTGTCTTGTCGGAAACGAACTGCACACTCATAGCCAGCCAAAGCCCCAGCGACACCACCTCAACATGGACGGACACTCACCGGTATCTGCCCGACAGGCCTCAAAGTCCACGGACAAAATTCAGTTGAGTGAAGCCAGAACACAAACTGCCACCATACCTCCAACTATACAGAGCTACGCCGCCCAGTTCCCCAACGCCCAAAGGGCCCAGGAGGCCCACGAGCTTGACCCAGATCCTTTGGAAACGAGGCCAAGGACACCACGTACGTCTTTCTCCTCATCTTCTTCCCAATCTTCCTCTTCTACGTATTCCACCGCGCCCGAGTACCAGCTGCAGGAGGAGCCGCCGCGGCCGCGGCCTCGCCCCTCAGACGTAGCCCATTCTTCCTCTCCTACGTATTCTTTGTCCCATTCTTCCTCTCCTGCGTGTTGCCCTGCCCTCCAGGAGCCGCCACAGCAGGAATCGCCTCGGCTGCCGTCTCAACCCCTAGACGTAACCCCGTCGGCCGTCCCCAGGAGGAACCTTGGCTCCACCGGAACGGACGAAAGCCCCGTAGAAGACGCCACCACTTCCCCGAGAGACACTGGAGCTACCAAAGGAGACTTTCAAGCTCCGTTAGCGTCGCCGCAGACGCTTGAGCCCAATATTAAACCCCAATCGGAATCGGAGCTCGAAGCGGAGTTGGCATCATCGTCAACTGCAACGGCCGAGGGTACGGCAAGAACCAGACCTACAGGTACCCAATTCCAGACCATGCTTGGCATCTTGAGAGAACGACGGCGAGAAGAAGAAGAAAATAGAGCGGCTGAAGAGGCTGCAAGGAGGGAAAGGAGGGAAAGGATCAGAAGTCAGATCCAGTCAGTTAGGTCTCTTTTAGAGGACTGCGAAGAGGAGAACGAGGAGCTAGACAAGAAGGCAAAGAAGAAGAAGGAAGGAAAGGGGAAGGGAAGGGAGTAGTTACCTCTAGGGAAAATTTGAAGGGATACAACAATGAGCGGGTGGTGGAAGAAACTTCCGCCTGTACGGACTAGAGATTTGGGAAGTCAGGAAAAAGGAAGGAGTGAGGGACTGGGCAAAAGGGTTGTGACATTATGTTGGATGTCTCTTCGGGAAGGAGGAACGAAAGGGACTGGGAAAAAGGCCCAAAGGGAGGATAAATGCAATGTCCAGTCATAAAAGGCAGGAGCAATTGAAATTTGACAGCTCAAACCTTGAGAGCCTACTCGCCTGGGAAAAAATAAAAGCGATGTTACCTAACACACAAAAGTATACAGCCAACGTCAAAATACTTCAACCACAGCCCGAACTGTCTAGCCGTGTCTTTCCAGTCCTGCTTCATTGAAGCCATCCTATTACCATGTTCATGCCCTGGTTATGTCGATTGAAACACAACCGTCGTGCACATGATCGGTTCCAGTCTGTTGGGACTGGACGGCTCGGAAAGAAGCCAATCGGGTCGTGTCTTATACTTCCCTCCCTCCCTCCAGGCATAGAGGTAAGTATTTCCCAAAGGTTTGGGTCACTGTGTAGAATGTAGGTGTCAAATGCGTCTTGGACAACGGTACCTACACATCACCCCTTAAAAGTTTGTTAGCGCGACTCTTGTAATAGGGGCCTGCAAAAGCTCGCAGAAAAACGCCGTGACAATTATATTCAATGGAAAAAATTTGAGAGAGTGTATGAATTAGGGAAAACGCATTGGATTGATACCAGTTTATTGTATAAAAGTTGGTGGAATATTGGTTGAGTTGCGAAGTATATCTCTTGAAGTCCCGTGTTAACGAACTTTCAAGGGGTGATGTGTAGAGGTAGCAAATTAGGTTGCCCGCAGAACTTTCGTGAACCCTCAGGGCCATTGGGGCAAAGTAACTTCTCTTGTGGTAGAAGGATGAAACCGATGAATGTGACGGACGTGCCAGAATCTGTGTTCGCCCTGCGGTCTTCTCTTGTCCTTTCCTGAGTTGTTGTAACTGAGCAGGGCTGGATCACTTGACCACCAGGGGTACATGTACACCTCATTGAGGAAGAGAAATCTTCAGCCCTGTAAGGTGATATTGATACCTCCACGGAACTGCCCATTTTCGTGGTGATAGATGGCGTTTGAGTGGCTTGCGAGAAGTCTGACAGTCCAACAGTTCAAGGACCAGGCATCCGGTAGTTCTATGAATCCCTGCTCTGCCACTTTGCATGTTTTGTGATTACTAATCGCTGTGAAGAAAAAGCAACGAGAAGGCGAGACGACGTACGTACAATATTGGGAAACGTAGGTAAGCTCTCATCAAGATCTTGAAGATGTGAGCGAGATACCATGGCTCTCGCCTAAGTCTCGTCCCTTGCGGGTTGTCTTATTGTACGGTGCACATAAATCCGATCATGGGGGGGTCGTAAATCCGGTGCCTGGCTGTTGCGATACGGTTTTCTCCCGCTTCACTTGCCTTATTTTTCACCATAGTTTCCACTTGTTGATAGGGAAATGAATCCTTCTCTCAATGCCCCTGGCTTCAATGTTTTTCATGCTCATCAGTGACTGGAGAAAGAGTGCAAGCAGGAGCAGAAGGATCTCCAACGGCTCGCCTCATTCCCAGGAGGCAGACAATAAATCCTGATCTCTCCTGTCACTTCCGAGCTATCGAATTTGATATTCGGGCTTTTCGGGACCAAGTTAGGAAAGTCACGATCGAAAGAAGAAAGCGTTTCGTGATGTAACCGTCTTGGAGATTGAAACGAACTGTCTGTCCAAGCTGTCAGACTGGAATGAAGGATAGTAGAGGTAGATACCAAGACGACAGGGGTTCAATCTCCGAAATAGTATATCCGACATGGACCAGACTGCTTCTGTGACTGTTCGGAGTTTTGACAGCATTTGACTGTGTCAATTTCGAGTTAGACTTTCCAAATTTCATCTCGCAGCTTGTTCGGGTTCCTCGTGGGCGACTGGGGAGTACGAAAATAGTGTGGGGGTTGCCTGGCTTTCTACGGCCGTAGAGGAATAACAGCCCTATGAACAGAAACGGACAAGTTAGACGGGTGCGAAGCCTGACGGGCAGGCCATCAAAGACTTTGGCTTATTAGTCTTGGTGTTGGAGGCCAAGCAACATTGAAGGGCAGGGAGGATCGAGGATGAAGCAAAATGTTCGTCGTAAGTTTTTTAGACACTGCAACTATGCAGGTCCCAGCGTGGTTTGTCCCTGATTTGATATATTGAAGCCCGAAGTGCCTCACGCCCTTCCTGTTGACATCTTATGCCGATAGAAAAAGGAGGCATTCATCGGAATACGTGGTGTTGAGTTGGTCGAGCTTCTCTTTAGCTCCCGTGCGATCTTCATCGGCGATCAGGCAGCAAGTCTCAGGTCGATTCATATCCGCCATCATGCCTCGGTCTAGAATTCGGGTTTCTCCTTGCTTTCCTAACGTCCGATATGGTTCGGAGAAAGAAGACCGCAAGGGATGGAAGGATTCATCAAGTCTAAGAATGGCGTAATTCCGATTTTGACAGGTTTGGTAGAGAACTGGGAGAGCGAGATGGGGCAAAAGGCACGCATCTATCACAGTACAAAATCGTGAAGGACCTTCAACTGTCACCGGCATCGAGTTTCTTACACAGTAGGGCAGTGTAGAAAACAACCTTGAAACCGGCGAGAATGTCTCAGAGTTATCGTTGATGCTTCCCTTGGAAGCTATCGTATAAACAATGAGAGAGCTTGCTAGGCCCTGCCAGGGTGGATTGTAAAAGGTGTGCCGTGTGCGTACCTCTCTCTACATGTACGTTCGGATCTTCCAGAGGGTCTCACCACTGCAACACCCCGGGTTTTCCGGTATTGCCAATTCCCAAGCGTCTGGTTCAACCCCATATTTCTTGCGCGGTTCCCCTCAAACGGTTCACTGGTACTGGGGCTACCCCCTTGTTAAAAGACTTTTGTAGATACAGTATTTCGCTGTGTTTGGTCCAATTCCGTAGTGTTGCAGCGAAGGGAACCTCAGAACCCTATTAATTCGATCAAGGAGCGCTGCAATTTTCTTAATATCGATGTTACCCAGTGGCTCCTGATGGTCAGTTTTGTTGGCAATATGGACCTTGAATTTGGGGGGGAAAGTGGCCGGTTTTTACCCCCATCTCTTGGGAAATGGAAGCCGTCGACGATCTCGTGGCTTGAAGTGCTGAAAATCATCTGATGTGTCACAGATGCGGGTAGGGTGTGGATGATCATGTCTCGTTTTCGCATTTGGAAATTCTTGGATTGCTTGGGATGACTGCGTCTCGTGGAATCCTCTGTTTCGCCTGTGCTGGACGGTCCAAAGTGTGTCTCGGAGACGGTGGACACGGTTCCGTGGGTGAGGAGTGTCACTTTCCCGGTGTGCTAAACCGGAGCAGTTCCGGGCCTGCGGTCGTTGACGATGCGCTAGAGAATAGCGTCAAGCTTCTTTTTTCTTGGGCGCTCCGCTCACCGAGTCCGCCCCTGATTGGGCGCCGATGGAGGAACCGTGATGAGTGGCTGAGTTCCCAACGGAGTGAACTTCCAGGGGGCAGGCGATAGAGACAACCCAACTGCTGCATGTCTCATCACATCGGCGACACGGAAACGCATCGACCTCTCTATCCAGCCCTATTCTGGCCTCTTTTGCCTCCTCCTTGCCCGTTCTTGGACACAATGCGAATGGAGGCCCAAATCACACCAAAATGCCGAAGGGAGTGTATTCAGTGCTTGAGCCCAAAGTGGAAATGGCCTGGTGCGTCGCATCCCGCCCAGTAACCACCAGTTCACAGTCTCACAGTGTTCCCGTCCGTAGGGAAAGGGCATGGAATGGAGGTGATGATGATCAAAACTGATGCTGGGCTGAGTGCTGAAAGTGATTGCCCCTGGGGAGCAATGAAGCGTGGAGCTGGCTTGGCTGGATGCCTGGGGAAGGACACCTTCTGCAGCAGCACCCACCTCGTCTGTACTGTGATCAGGGGTTTACCAATAACCGGGTCAGCACATGGAACAAACGAAGAGGGACAGAAAATGGGGGATCACCTGTACCGTGCCAATAGTGTAGGGGATAATATCGAGCATGCATCACTGAACTACCCCCTTGGCAATCGTCGCCAGTGGCCATGCCAATGCCTTCATCATCTTGCTTTGCATCGTTGTAACATACCCGGGCCTTGGTTGCTTCACCAAAATCTTACATGTAGTCTGGAGAGCATATATGAGATGACTTATCCCCCACACCCATTTCGCGTGAATGTTGTATCCAGGTACTGTATATGCCCTACGACGCCTCCCACAATTTATCTTTGCTGTGTGACGGAAAAAGTTTTGTCGACGACCGACCCGGCACCCTCCAATAATCCGGTTTTCTATTGTCTCGGAAGTCTCGTGAGCGTTCGCCGGCACCAAGGAGAACGAATATTGAGTGGTGGTTGTTGGGTTTCATAAAGAACGGGACGCACATACAGTCAAACAGCAACACACCACCTACCTGGCCGGCTTGACTGGCTCGAAGAGAGAAACATCTGCATCCATGGCCGCCACACTCCCACGCCCGGCTGTCCTGCCGCATGTGCACGCGAGCGGGTGTCAGTCGTGTTCAGCTTCGGATTGTCTTTCACTTTCAATTATTTCTCCTTCACCGGCAGCATCATCGACCGCTAGCGGCAATAACACCACAGCGGGGAGACTTGCCAGTATCGCACCCACCAATAACGCACCAACACCAAGTGGGGCCAACTCACGGACATCATCAACACCATCATCGTCGTTATCAAAGAAGCCGCAACAGCAGCAGCATGCCGATTCCAACATGTCGCAAAGCGTCGTCTTGGCTCATTCCAGAGAGCTAGAGCCTCATCAACCTGTTTCAACGTCCATGCAAGACATTGCTTGGTGTCCGATGCAAGACTCACCACATTCTGAAGACGATGTGACGACGTCTTTCCCAGAGCTGCTCGTGGCCGTATGGCCGACAACAACATCAACACGATCAACAGATGGGCGCAGCCGACAACCATCACAGAGTGTCAGCGTTAGCGAGTCCATCGACACCCCACTTATCCACATTCCGCAGTGCAAACTTTCAGTCACCAACTTTGACGATATCCGCCAACCGTTACCAGCGGCAGGAAGAGGGGGTCCATATTCGGGACACGGAAGCATCAAGGTTGAGCAGGTCGCTCTGCCGCGGGCCGTGGTGCAGCAATTCATGTCTGGCATCCGGCTGCCCAATGGGCTTGCTGCCGACGTCGCGTTTCCGCGTCACTTTGACGACGACGACGAGTGGGTGCAGTCGCGATGCATCCTGTCCGACTTTTCCGAGCTGGAGGAGGAAGAGGCGGCTCGGCTGTCGAGCGAGGAGAGGTTGTGCTGCTGGGGAAGCCTCGTTTTGAGTCGCGATGGAGACCATGGATGGGACCTGGGGTTCGTGGTGCACCGCGTCTTGACGCAGCGGGATCCTGTCACCGGAAGTTGTGGATGCGGTCGTCGATGACCGGTGATCCATTGGTACTTGACAACACACGTAGCATTTGTCTTTGAGCCTAGGGGTTTTGGCGTTTCGTTGCTCTCTTTCCATCTTTTGGGCAAACTGGAACTGGTAGTATTGGAGGGAAATGTCTCTTGGGGATAACAAAAAGACAAAGGCATGGACCGGTATTATGGCGTCGGGTTTTGAGCGGGAAGGCCGGGTAGCGTAGCCAGTTTGCAACTTTGTATGTACCTGTACGTTATCCAAAATGATGAGTGTATAATCCATCTCCAATTCTCCATATCCGAACGAGACGTGCACTGGGGAGCATTTGAAGGATTGAAGCAATGGAGCATTGGAGGGATCCTGAGTCGAGGAGCGGAGTAGCACAGGTAAAAATAAATCAACGCAGGGCTGCATTTGTCAGAGAAACCGATAAGATCACCGAGTTTTGTCCTTTTTGTGTGTTTCCATGTAGACCATGGTGCCTGGTGCTTGCCTTCAAGGGGGGATGGATGGGGATGTCTGTAGCGGAGATTGAGGAGGAAGAGCAAATGCATCGGGCCTCCCTCCGGTGACCAACCAGACGAGGAGGAACGGCTTCCGGCACCGGCTAGAGGCCAGAGCGGTCAACAAGGCAATACTAGAGGTAGGTATGGCTGTGGTGTAAGGATTGGCTCCTTGGAGATAAGCAAAGACTTGTGTGAAATGGAATGAATTGATTAATGGAGAAGAATCTACCTCTCTAATTAATTGGGGGACCTCCAATCTTATACCCTCCTAGTATTTGGGCGTACTTATAGGGCTACTCAAACCCTATAAGTACTTACTTATACCCATCTAACTATTTATAGTAAGTAAAGGTCTATATTAGGTAAGTACTACCCTTCATAGGTAAATATATTATTCGTATTTAAAAAGTACCCAATAGGTTGCGTCGTAAGCGCCGCTTATAATTTACCCCCGTAAAAAAGATCTATTAACGCCCTCGTTAATTCGTATCGGTATAAATAATTAAAAAAAGATATAATAAAAAGTAATTCATCGCGCAATTAAAATTTATCGTATAAATTTATTATAAAAGCAAATTTTTTCTACCGCTTTATTCGCCACTTATTCTTTATCTATTATTTATTTAATTATTCTATATTCGTCGTAATATATATCCTCTATACTTTTGCGGATTATAATTCGGGTAATATAGCGTTAATAAACGAATATTAAAATTTATTAAATATCATAAAGGGCTTTATTAATAATAAATTCGGCGGTTAATTTAATAAAAGAGATAGGACCGCATCCGGAGTTAAAAGTTCTAAACTTTACAATACGTCCCGATTCTTTATTATATAATTCTTTTTATATTTACGAATAATCTTTACTAAAAACATCGTTAAATTAATTTACCAGTATATTAATAATATAAAAGTCGTAATTAATTAGGTTTCTAAGGACGACGTAAGGGTAGAGGGTTCGGTAATAAGGGATATAGTAGGCCCGTTCTTCGGGAATTATTATTCGGTTACCGGGCTATTAGGGAGGCGTAAATTTTTTATAGTATATAATATATTAGAAGGCGGCAGTTAAAACGTTAGCGGTTATACGCGTATCCGGGTCTAGGTTAATAATATATTTGGCGCCTCTACGTTTTTCGTAAATTCGAGCGAAATAGGTTATTTATTAAATAGGGTCGATATATTTTTATTTACCCGTTTAATAGTACTATATTTTATACTATAGTATCCAAATTACGTATTATTTTAGCGTGAATAGTATTTCTTTATATAGTTCGCCGACGTAGCGTATATCGCACTTTATAAAATACGCATAATATAGGATATATTAATAGATAAATACCTTTTATAAAAAATTATTTAATTAACGGGTAATAATACATTCGACTTATTTTACCGTTATTATTCCAATTATAACGAAGTTTACCTTCTATAATAATATTACACTAATATTTATATCCTTAATATAATATTTATTAAAGGGCGCGTATTTAACACGATTTAGGACCGATATATAATAAGTATTACCGTTGCAATCGATAGCGTTTATATTAAATTAATATATACTTTAGTAAGTAATATTTAAGGGTAAGTTTAAAGTAGATATATTTATAATAGCATTTTTAAGAGTAATTTTATAAATTGGGCTTAAATTTGTAAGAATCGTTATTTAGGAGAAAAGAATTATTTAGGAAAAAAGAATTATTTAGAGGTAATATTTAGGGAGAGAAGGAAGGTAATAGGAAGAAGTGGGGGGGGGGGAGGATATTTTTATAATTTCCTAATAAACGATCCGCAGGGTATCTATTTACCGAATATCCTTCATTTTACGTATTTAGTACTTTATTTCCTAATTTCGTATAAAATCCATTCTATTTAGTCCTAATTCCTTTAAAATTTTCTATTCGATAAATTCTTAGCTTAAGCCATTATATTTAATTAATTATCTTTTTATCCCGGCTTTCGTTTATTCTTTGAAGATAATTCGCCGGCAATAGTCCTAAATTCGAATAGGGCTAATAAAAAGTAATTATCTATTATAGGGGTCGAAATAATAAGGTTCGAAGTAGTCGATAGATATTACGTTATATATTTTCTATATAATTGGGAAATTTAATTTATACGTTAATTTTCCGACCGTTTGGATAACCTTAAATAGTCCAACGTATTACGGTCTAATTTTCCTTCCGATCGATAAAGTAAGAAGGATATTATAACCTTTATATAGGTAAAATATAACTTTATCGTTAATTTTAAAGAATTTTATTATATACTTCCAATTATAATAAACTTTTATAATTACGGCCGCTAATATAATAGCGTTAATTATATTTATTTTCAAAATTCCTAAATTCATTACCTTTTCGGGGACCCGGCCTACTATAAATTTAATTATATTATTAAGAGTAAAACCTATAACGGTTTCGTTAAGGGATATACCGGTCGATATAAATTTAGTATTATTATATATAAATTAAATATAAAATAATATTTCGGACTATCGAATTCTATTTATTATCCCGTAGAGGAAATACCTAAATACGGACTCAACGGTTTAAATTATTCGTTCCGTCTATTTATTTATTATTAGGTAGTAAATTATTAAATATAATAAATAGGTACCTAATTCGTACTAAATTATTTTTTATATATCGGAAAGGAATTTAGAGTCCTAATTATTTAATAATTATTTCGGGATTCCCTAATTCGCAGAGAGGAAGGTTATAATTAAGATTTTCCCTTATTATAAAATTATTTATATTATTTTACCCCTTAAAAATAAAATCTAGCAATTGAATTTATTTACGTATACGAAGTATATATCGTACCCGTTTAAATTATAAAAGAGGCTAATTATAAAATTAATATTAACGAAGAAATACGGGTATAATAAAAAAAGAATAAGCTAGAGGTTTCCGTAAGCTTTATACCGGGCAATACGGTATACAATATATTGGGGGTAAATTTATACGAATCGGCGGAATTCCTTATAACTATAATTAATATAATATAAAGTAATAAGTATTTTGCAAAATTTATTATACTCGTAATAATTCTTTCTATAGAATATATTAAAAATATTAGTAATATAATTAGAAAGTATATATAATTTAGGGGTTATACCCTCTATAATTCTTTAGAAGAGACCGTTCCGGATTTCGAAGGGTAAAGTAGCCGGTTGTAAAATTTGGTTATTCTTTTTCACTATATCTAATACGCTCCTCTATTTCGGATTTTAAAAATAACCGGTTTAAATTTTTCTTCGGAAGTCGGGGTTAATTTCGATTAAAATTGTCCCCCCTCGTTTTAGCGCTAATATTTCGGATAGTTTAATACTAATAACCTTTAATAATAATTTAATAATTTTAATAAGTAGTAATTAAAGTAGTTAAGAATTAAACGGCGCGCTTTCGGTATATATAATAAGGTTTACCCAATATTTTAAGTAATCGTTTAATAAATTATTTAAGGAGTTTAATTCTATCCTTAATTCGAATTTATTAATCGGGAGTCTAAATAATATATCCGGTACGATATAATCTTTACTTAATTTATATAAGATTTTAATATTTTATTAATTTAAATATTTAAAAGCTTAAATTAATCTTTTATTTTTAATAAATATAGTAGTAGAATTAGCGATATCGGTATATTATTTTACTAAATTTAGAATAATTTTATAATTTATAAATACTTAAATAGGATATTAAATTTTAACGATCTATTATTTATACTTCTTTAATACTTATATAAAGCCGTATATTTCTATTTCTATCGATTAATACCTCTTTTCAGCGTCCTAGAGGGTTTTATTAATAAAAGTAATTAATTTAATAAATATCGAGGGTAGTAGGGAAATTATTTCGCCGTTAATAATAATTTTAATTAATACTTCGTTTTTAATATAATAAACCTATACGCCGATTCCTAGGTTAAAAATATCAAAATCGATATATAATATTTTAATTAGCGAAAAGTAAATAAAAATAGTAGGGCGGAATAATACTACTTTAATATCGTTGAAAATTTTCTTTTCTTCCGGAATAGGAAGTAGGAAGGAAAATTTTTGAGCTTAATTTCTCTAATCGGTTTTATTCTTATATATTTATTTATTAACTTTAATTATATTTACTTTTCGCTATTCTAATAAATCGATTACAATTATAAATTATAAAATCTTATAACGGAATTAAATCAAAAAGCTAATAAAGATTTCTAGGTCTTTTAGGTTTTTAAGAAAAATAAAGCGTTTAATAGCGGCGAACTTTTCTTCGGAAGTATTTATACTAAATAAATTAATTACCCGTCTTAATATAACGGCGTTAAGAAAACTAATAAATAATTTACTCGGGCCGATAAATATATTATATTATTATAAACGTTCGAATAATTTAATAAAGTTTCGGATATAGTCCTCTAAAGTTTATAAACCAAATATAATATTATTATAATAAATTAGCGCGTTAATACTTCGGAGAATAATATCTATATATTTCTATACAAAAGCGTTAAAATTCTTATAATTTATAATAGTATAATTAAACGTAAATTAACTTATATAAATTATAATAAAGAATATTTAACGGTTTTCGGGGTAAATAAATTATTAGTAATAGAAGGCAATAGCATTAAAAACGGTAATATATTTATAATTTCTTAATTTTGCAATAATCTTTTCTTACATCCTTATAAGGTACAAGTCCGTAATCGCAATACGGTTAAATCCGCGGATATTTATTATTATCCTTCCTTTCCTAATACCGTCCGGTATATCCCTTTAAATTACGAAGATTAAGAAGGAGAAAAATACTTTTTAAGTTATAAATATAATTTTTCCTATATCCTTTAACTTTTAAATAGTATTTTAAATAACCTCTTTACCCTTTTAATTTAATAAGTAAACTCTCATTTTCTTAGGAATAAACTTCTATTAATCGTTTCGGAAGTCGACGTTTATTTATTATTCTTTTAATATTTTCGCGAAACCTTTATTTTTAAATACTATAGTAAATTCCAATAAAACCTTCGCTAGACGTTTAGCGCCGCCTAAATTATTTTTATTTATAAAAATAATTATACCGTATTCGTATTTAATATTATTAATTATAAAGATTATTAATATACGGATTTCGTCCTTTCGCTTCTCTTTTATTAAGGGTTCTTATATTACTAAATCGATTAAATTTACGTTTATTAGGAGGAGTATTATATTAAAATCAATAAATAAAAAGTATCCGACCTATTATCGTACGGGAATAATTAACGGTTAATTGGTTTTATTATACGTAAATATTAAATAAAAATTTAAATCGGTAAGTAATACGAATAAAAAAAACCGGTTAATCGGGGTTGGGTCGAAAATAAAATTATAATCAGCGTTATAAATATCGTGAAATACGGGGAAGTAATATATAGTAACTAATAGGATGATAATATACTTAGTGGTATAAATTTTAACTTATTAAGGTTTAATCCGATTAGCGAAAGTAAATAGAATAGATACGCTATATAATTTAACGTTAATAATAAATTAGGATAATAAAATATTAAACGCCTCTAGTCCTATATAATTTATATTAAAGAGAAAGTTTAAAACGAGGTTATTTATTAAAAAAATTTCCTTCGTAAAGGTTATAAATATTAAAGCCTTAATCGAAGTATCGATATTGGGGAAAACGAATAGGAAGAGGATATATTTTTTAAATTTTAATACGACTTTATTAATACCTTTTAAAATAAAAGGGGTAATTCATTACTTAATACGCAAATTAAAATAATATTTAATTAGCTAATAGCGGTCGATTATTAATAAAGAATAACCCGTATTTATATAAATTTATAATTCGTTATTAAATAATATCCGAATTTTTACTTTTAAATAAATCTATAAACGAAACCTATAATTTGAACTATTTTTATATTATTAATAGGAGGATAACTCTCTTCTTCTAATACCCTCCGCTTTTATATTATTAGATTAGCATTTCCCGACCTTCCGCCGGTTTAATAAAAGGTAGACCGGCTATTATATTACCTAAATATTTAATAATATATAGTATATATCGACCTTATATTTTATTTATTTTATTAATCATCGCGTAGGTAATTTCGCTTTTTCGGGTCGGGTCGCTTATACTTTAAATAAATAGGGTATACGTATTCTATTAATTTAAATTTACTTAGGAAAGACTTCGGGCATTTATAATATTAATAGCGGGGGGTTTTAGCGTTTATTAAGAAAGCAATTATAAAGAATATAAATCTTTAGTATTTAAATTCTAATAGGGGTAAAGGAGGTTAATCTTTTTACCCTTACTCTTTTTAATCGTTAAAGCTTTAAACGGCGAAAGTATTTATATTAAACGCGTTATCCAAAATATCTTCTATAATTAAATATTAATAATAATTATTTTAATTATCGTTTTCGAAGGCCGTATTAATATACTTGGGTTTAGGAGCTAGGAAGCGCCTATTCTTAGGAATTATATAAAGAATTAATTATTATTAATTATTCCGTTAATTCCGATAATTATTAATATTACTTTATTTATTAAAATTCCCGGGGTAAGTAGGATTATTATAGCCGAATAATTAAGTATTAGGGTTTTAATAATTTTATTAGGAAGGGTAACTAATTTTACCCTTATTTTAAAATCGTTAGGAGCGCTCTACTAATTTTCGGGCCTTATTTTTAATAATAAATTCGCGCTCGGCGATATTTCTTAAGAATTTATTTAATATAGTATTTTTTTTTAATTTGGTTAATTCCGATTAAATATTAGGGTTTAATACCTTAAAGGCGGCGGTAAATTAGTTTTAGAATAATATTCTATATACTTTAGCGTCGCGGACTACAATTTATACGAAGGCGGAAAGGTCCTATCTTTTTATTACATTCTAAAAGGAAAAGTTGGCCTTTTTAATATCTTTTATTGCCTTCGAATAATTTTTTTTGAAACGTTCTTTTAACTTTTCATAAATTATTAAAATATTTACGGATAGTAGGATTTATCAATTAACGGCAGTTAAAATATACAAATATTATATTAACGTTAATTTAATAAAATAAAATATCTATATTTCGTATATTATTTATACGCTATAAAATTATTCGAAGAATAATAAACGGTCGGTAAATAGAAATATATCGTAATATTTATTTATTTTACCGTCGGATATTATACCGGATTTATTAACGTCCTTTATAAAGGGGTCGAAGTATTTTACCTCGTAGGCCTTTAGCGGTCCTTTTATTTATTAGACCTAAATATTTTGGGGCTCGTCCTTATACTATTGAATAATTTCCGTAATAATTTTAATTACATTAACGGCGTTCTACGCTCTAATTTCCTAGAAGGTTAAAGCGAATATAGCCGCCTAATTACGCTTCTATACCTCGTCGTATTTTTCGTTATTAAATATATTAAATATAAAAGATTTTATTATAGATTTATTGAATTATAATTCTTAGGATTATTTTAATTAGAATTGGGAAAGTTTATTATTCTTAGTTTATCCGGCCGATTATATATCTTTTTTTTAATAGCTTTCGGATTCGTCGCCTTCGGTATTATTATTCTATCCGTTATCGGTTAATCGCAACCCGGCCGGTATTTACGGTAGAATAATTTAATTTTTTAAAAACGAATCCTCCTAATACGGGTAGGAATTTAAAAAGTTAATTTAAAGTATAGGTATATTATAGTCTAATTTTATAAACGAAGGATTTAGGAAATTAAGTAAGGTAATTAATTCTTATAATTCTTCCGAAGTAACTTCGTTGGATAGGGATTCGCTAAATAATTTTACTTTGCGTACGTTAAGGCCGATTTGGCTATTATAAAATTGGAATAAATAGTATAAGGGTTATATTAATGCTTTTTAGCGATAGGGAAGCGCTTCTTACTAATAGGAAGGTAATTCTTCGTAGATAGGCGAAAGTTTAGGAAATAGTTTAGGGGATTAATTTAATTTATCGGGTAATTCGGTACATTTTCGCGACGTAACTTTAGTAGTTGAATTTAATAATTGAGAATTTTAAGTAGACGCAGACTAATAACGGGAGCGTTTCGATTAATAACGTAATAACCCATATAATAATTAATTATATTAAAAAGAGGGGCCTAATTAACCTTATTCTTAATTTAGGATTATTTATTTATAGAATTAAACGAATACGGCCGTAAGAGATTTAATAAATATAGCCCACTTTAGTAGCTAACGCTTTTTTCCGGGGATAGGAAGATCGGTATTAAAATTAGGTTATAAAGCTTTCGCTAATTCGATATCCGAATTGAAAATCCTTTTCGTATAAGGGTAGCCGGATCGGTAAAATCTAATAATTTACCGCATTCTCTCTTTTAAGTCGACGAATATAGGGAAAGGGAAAAGGGAAGGAAGATTAAATAGGGGTAATACCGTTATAGGAGGCTAGGTATTAAGGAGGTCGGTAAAGGAGCGACCTATTAAAGAAAGGAGGCTACGCCCTATTAATACTTATTAATATCATTACTAACGCGGTATCGACGCGAAATTATATAACGTAGTGCGTTGGGAAGAAAAGAAAAAAAAAAAAAATAACGACCCGATAAGGCTAGTAAATCGGGAAATTGGTTATTCCCCTAGGTAGATCGCTAAATTATAAGGATTAACTCTTTGGAAATAAATAAAGATTTATATAAAATAGAATAAATTAATTAATAGAAAAGAATTTACCTTTCTAATTAATTGGGGGACCTCCAATCTTATACCCTCTTAATACTTAGGCGTACCTACAAGGCTACTCAAGCCCTATAGGTACCTGCTTATACCCATTTAATTATTCATAGTAAGTAAAGGTCTATGTTAGGTAAGTACCACCCTTCATGGGTAAGTACATTGCTCGTATCTAGGAAGTACCCAGTGGGTTGCGTCGCAGGCGCCGCCCACATGTGGTCACGGTCAGCGTCGTTGCGTGCCCAACCTACCTCTAGGTACAATTGCTTCCCAGTTGGATCTCGATGACACGACCCAACACGGTGAAAGTGCCGGCCAATCGGGGAGATATTGGGCACGCAGCAAGCAAGACCGTTGAAGATTGGAAAGGGAGACCATCATGATGTTTTGATATCCTCAAAAATTACGGGCACTTTTCGAGAGATTGAGGCTACATCTAGACTTGGCGGGTTCCCGGGTTGCAGTGGTGGTTCTGGCCAAGAGAGGCACACGGATGCAGGGTTCAATCCAATGAGAAGGCACGTTGTTACTTGTTGATGCCATGCCAGACCGCTGATCGCTCGAATGCTCGCTGCAATGTGAACCTTGCTGTTTAGAGGTACTTACAGTTTACTTGGAGGCTTCGGCGCCAAGCCGCTTTACCCCCTCTTTGAACGCACAAAGAGGGGGGGGGCAAAACCTTGGGACAGACATAAACCTTGGGACAGTCTCCACCAAAACTGCCAACAAAATTGACCCTTATATAAAAATATAAAAAAACGGATTTCATATAATCAAAGTCGTAGATTATTACTAATATAAATCTATAGTGTTTTATAAAGTCGAAAATTGTATTTATATCCCTATATACCCTATCCCGGTAAAAAAAACAAAGAAATCCCTTTATTATACCCCTATTTTAACGGACCAATTCCCGATTTATTACTACGTAATTACTGCAATATTAGTCGGACTTCGCTCTCTAATAACGGTTTTATACGGGTTATTTATACTATATCTTCTAAATTACGTTATTGTAAAAATATAGAAGGTGGGAGAGACCCGGGTATTAGTATTAATAATACAATTAATTGGGTAATATTAATAGAGGGTAGGATTTGCTAATTAAATTTATTAGGCTCTTTAGGTATAGGGGGTAATAATAATATATCCTCTTCCTCTTCCTCTTCCTCCCTTTCTAGATCGAAAATATTACGAATAAATCACTCCTCCCTCTTATCGTTATTATTATTAAAATTATTTTCAAATATTTATATATTTAAATTAACTACAATTTATAATACCGTTTCAATACAAATTTTATTCCTAATATTAATAGTAATATCCTTATTATTTTAAGGGAAGGGGTTATCGAAAAGCGGCCGCGGTCCTTAATACGATTTAAATTAATTGGGTAGAATTATACCCTTTATATTAAATTCGTAGAATCGAACTTCATCCTCCTCTTTATTTTTTACGTTAAAAATATCCTCCTTATATATAAGGATATATTCCTATTCGTAGTTTTTTTTATAATTTTTAAATTAAACCTTCTATATAACCTTACCCTTACTATTGGGATTAATTCACTATACCTCCTTTAATTATTCTTCTATTTTTTTATTTATTTTTTGAATAGCTTTCTTTTATTATACTTCTAATTCCTTCCACTCTTTCTAAGATTTTTCGATAATTATATTATAAAATTCGTTTTTGAATAAATTTAACCGACCTTTTTTATTAGATATTTTATATACCCTCTTTTGTATTTTCCGCTTTAAATTAGCCTCCTTCTCGCATTCGAATCGGTTACGCCGCTCGAATTAGTTATTATATAGGGCGAATTCCCGGAGGGCTATTTTTAAATATATATATTCTATACGTATTAGGGAATTAAAAACGTAATAATACCGGTTAATAATATAATTAATTACTTTAATAATTTATTAGAAATAGTTTTCTTAAGGATTATAGCGGGTAAGGCGGGGTTATAATCCTTTGAATCCTTCGGTTATTTTATTTTAATTTGAAAAAGGATTTGCTATTTATTAATTGGCTAAATACTACTATCTTCGAACCTTTATATAATATTATAGATTATAAAATTATTGATAATAATCTTATTGAATTTTTAAACGAAAGTGGCGTGCGTAAAATTATATTCTCCCTTTATAATAAATTGACGAAGGACCTTTTAGTATTGTATTTTAAATAATAAAAAAACTCTAATATCGAAAAATTATATAAAGTAAGTAGAATAGGGGGGTAATATAAATATAATAATATCGAACGCGGTCGCGTAATTTTAAATGGCTATATTATAATAGTTATTCAAACCGTCGATAATAAGTAATTAATATACTTTTTTACTAATAGGTAAATAACGCTTCGTTATAATATTAAGGATATTTATAATATTAAATTTATAATTATATAAATTTACGTTATTTTTGTCGTAATTAAACTACTTTTAAAGAGGGTAATCGAATTTTTAGAAGGTTAATAACAATTTATACGAATATTTATTAAAATACTTTAACCAATCGAAGGTTAACTCTATATTCGAAAAATTAATAGGGCATTTAGTAAATCGCACGTCGTTAGGAAGGTTATTATCGATAAATTCTTCGGTAGGATTAATTTATAAAGTCACAGGTACGAGAGGGTGAGAGTAGGTCGTATAAAGTAGGTCTATTCTAGGAGAAAACTTTTAGCCTAACTAGATATAAATTTCTAGCCAAGAATTATCCTCTTTTATACTTATACGCTTCCCTATAGGTCCGGAACGGTCGGCGCCCGGATTCCGAAATCCTTTCCTCTATATTATATCTTACTATCCTTATTTTATTTACTATTTTATCCGTCGTCCTAAGCTACTATACCCTAATTATACGGGTCCCTTTAAATTTTCCTAATAATACCTTTATAATTATCCCCCCCCTTAAAAGCTATAATCCTTTATAATTTTAATATTAATTATTATAATCCGTGAAAAATTTTATTTCCTATTCTAAAAAACCTTATTTTCTATTCGTATATTATATTATACTTCGGTTCTATTATACTATTTAATTATCTATTCTTATTTTATATATTAACGTTATTCCCCCCCTTAATTAATTTAATCTTTAAATTATATTATTACGTAATAATTATTATAATACCCGTAGGGATAATACTTCTATATTAAACGATTTTATTAAAAGATTTAAAAACTAATTAACGATATTTATATTAATATATCGGACGAAATAATAATCCCCGCTTATCCCGGCTATTTATATTATATTAATATTTCTACGCTTATTAGCCGTAGTATTATAGTAATTAATCGATTTTATAATTAATATTCGCCCTTTAAAACTATTATTAAATTTTTAGAAGTTAATTCCGAAATAATTTAATTTTTATATATTACGCGCTTTATTTACTATTTCGGTATTCTTTTCCCTTTATATCTTTTCTTTAAATAAAAAACGTTTTACCTTAAATAATTAAAGATTTCGAAGGAATTTTAAAATAGGATAGAAATTCTATCCTAAATTAGGATTAGAATTTTATTTAGAACCGGTTTTAAAGTTTAACCCGAATTACCTTTCCTTTTCCTAAAATTAAACCTTTATAATCCTTAGAATATAAGGAAGGATTTATTCATTTTAACCGGTTAATTAGATTAATAAAAGCCCTAATATATATTAATTATTTCTAGAAACCGGAAATACTTTAAATTATATTATTAATTAACGATTATTTACTTTACGTAACCGGTAATTTATTATATTTCTTTAATTTAGAAAATTTTATTAATATTTGTATTTATTAATTAGATTATAAATTTTTCTATAATTTAGGCCGCCGTAATTATTTTAAAGCCGGGTAATTTTTAATATTATTTACGAATAAATATTAAAGAAGAATTTACTAATTAGTTTTAAATCCTCCCAATTCAATTATTTTATTCTTATTAGACGGAAAATCCTTAATTTAATAGGAAATATTAGAACGGTTCTTTTTTTAATATATTAAATTCTTTATAATTTTAATAAAAAATTTACCGGCTAATTTAAATTCTTTTAATTTAATTATTTTATCCTTATTGGACGGAAAATCCTTAATTTAATAAGAAGTATTAGAGCGGTTCTCCTCTTAATATATCGGATTCTCTATAATTTTAATAAAGAATTTATTAGTTAATTTAAATTCTCTTAATTTAATTATTTTATCCTTATTAAACGGAAAATCCTTAGTCCGGTAAAAAATATTAGAACGGTTTTCCCTTTAATATATTAAATTCTTTATAATTTTAATAGAAAATTTGCCGGCTATTTTAAATTTTTTTAATTTAATTATTTATCCTTATTGGACGGGGAATTCCTAATTTAATAAAAATATTAAAGAGGTTTTTCTTCTAGTTTTTAATATTCGGATTTTTTAAATTCTTTATAATTCTAATTCGTAGTTCGGCGTAATTATTTTTTAATTAATATTATATTAAAATATTTAGAATTAAATTATTAGTCCCCGGGTAATTTATTTTTAATATAAATTACCCTTAATTTATTCTACTATACGGGTTTTTCGCCGGCGATAATATTTCTTTTCCTATTAATAAATAGGCTTTTAATTCCCGTCCCCGTTAAGGTATATAATAGCTATTCGCCTATTAAATTTTATATATAATATTTCGTACTATATTCGGCACTTATTATTCTTTATAATTATAAAATAATAAATTCTTATTATATTATTTATATTAATTATCCTATTTTTATAATACTTCTATTTAATTTTCTAATATTTAAAGAGCGCCTTTTATATATTCTCGAAATACTCTTTAAATTCTTAAATATTATATTGTATAAATTACTCTATTTATAAAATTAAAAATTTTTAATTTATACCTATTCTTTAATAATTTATAATTTTTTTAATTTCTTACTCCTCCTATTTATTATATAATTCCGGTAATAGCATTTCGTAATTTCTATTTTCTTTATTCTTCTAAAGTTTTAATAAATTAATTAGAAAAACGTTATATATCCGGCTATATTATACTAATAGGATTATTTGATACGTTTAAGAATTAATTCTTTTTAATACTTTAATTTTAATATACGTAAATAATAATTTCCTATTTTTAAATCGGAAATTCTTGATTAATAAGCCTACGATATCGCCTAATTAAAATTCGATCGGCGTATACTTCTTATTATACCCCTTTTTCTACGCTTTTATTATTTAATTCTAATAACGTTATATTACCTTGCGAATTTCCTTTAATTTCCGTAATCGCTCCTTTACGCTTTAAATTTTAATAGGATTCCGCCCCTTAATATATTCGATTATACGTAGGTAATAACCGTATAAAGCTTTAAACGGCGAAACCCCTATAATTATATATATAGAATTATTATACGCGAATTCCGCTTCCGGGAATTCCCTACTTTAAAATATAAAATCGCTTTTTAAAGTTCGGATATATAAAATTTTTTTAATAATTTAATATAAACGTTTTATTTATTTATTTATTTATAAGTAGAATACGGTAAATAATTTTCGTAAGATCCTATATATTTTAGTAAATTCTTTCTAAAATTTGTTAATAAATAATTTATCCCTATTATTTATAATTTTTAATAGTAAATTAAATTAGTATTTTATATATTTATATAATAAAAATATTATAAAAATTATATTAAACGTTTTAATAATAAATATAAATAAAATTATTTTAATAAATTAATTTATGATTATTAGAATAATATTATATATCTTCCCGTCGGCCCTTTAATTTAATAGAAAGCCGGTAATAAAATCGATACTAATTTCTTAGAAAGGTTATTCGAGTATTAATAAGGATTAAGAATCTTTATAAAATCGGTATTAGGGTTTTTAAATCCTTTAATATAATTCGTACTTCGTAACGTACTCTTAAACGTTTTATATAAAACCCTTTTAATAGAATTTCCTTTTAATAAATTCTAAAATTTTAAGCGTACTTATATAACCGGCCCTTAGATTATTATAATAAAAATATAAAATTTCTTTATAAAATAATTTTTCTTTAGGAATTACTAACCGTTCTTTAAAATAAAGAACCCCTTAATTATTTAATTTATATCCCCCGATTATAATCCTTTTAAATTAAATAATCGTTACCCGTTCGGCTAAATTTAAATCCTTAGGTTAAAATCCCTTTATAATAATATAAAATTCCCGGCTTACTAAAGGTATTTAATAGATTTTTCAATATATTATCTTCCTCGCGACTTTATATAGTAAAATTTAAGGGAATACTCCTTTTATCGGCTATATTAATAAAATATCTTTTATAATAATAATAGACCGTATTATTTATCGAATTTATTTAATAAAGGCGTAGGTTATAAATTTCTTTCTATACCGGTATAGGATTTTGGAATTTAATTATTCTTTAATTATATTTAATAATTCCGAAATAAAATCTAATTTCTTTTAAAAGGTCGGTAAAACGTCGCCGTAGGCTATATCCCCCTTTATATAATTTAACTTCCTAAATAAACTATCTATTAAATTCATCTTCTCTAATTAATATTTTATTTTAAAATCGAATTAAAATAACCAGTAGACCCAATAAATTAGCTTTTTATATAAATCGTTCGCCGGCGATTTTATAATATTTTTTAACGCCTTATAATTTATAAATATTATAAATAATTTTAAAAATCCTTTTAAATAATATACCTAATAATTTAAATTGGCTATAATAGTAAATAACTCCTACTAGCCCGTATATTACCGTTATTCTATATTTATTAATTTTTTAAAAAAGAATACTACGGGGTATTAAATATTTCCCGTAAATTAGGATAAAATTCCCGAAATAGCTTTCTACGAAGCGTTTATTTTAACCTTAATTTTTTTAATTAAATCTTAATAATAAAAGATTAATACCGTTATAAACGCTTCCTTTAAGGCCCGGAATACTTTATTAGCCTCTTTGATTTAATAGAATGTATTTAATTTCCGCCTATTTTTATTCCTTTTTAATAAATCGGTAATAAATTTTATTATATAAAAATATTAATATATAAACCGTCGGTAAAAATTAATAAATTTTAAAAATATTTAAATATTATAAAAGGATTTAGGTATTAATTACTCTTAGACCGCCTTTACCCGTTCGGGATTTATTACTACCCCTTCTATAATAATTTAATAACCGAAGAAATTAATATAATCTTTATAAAATTCGTATTTAAATATTTTTACAAAAAGTTAAGTAGTATATAAACGTTCGAAAATTAAACGGAAATATTTATTATATTCTTCTTTAAAATTCGAATAAATTAAAATATTATTAAAATATATTATATAAATATAGTCGATAAATCCCGCGAATATTTTATATATATATATTTAAAATATAGCGGGTACGTTTATAAGCCCGAATAGTATTACTATATATTCGAAATAACCGTACTACGTTTTAAAAGCGGTTTTCTACTAATTCCCTTCCTTAATTCGGATTCGATAATATACTTTATATAAATTAACTTTAAAAAATATTTTAACGCCGATTATTCAATTTATTAATTTACTAATTAATAATAACGGGTATCGATTTTTAATAATAATTTTATTTAATCCTTAATAATCGATATATAATTGCAATGTACCGTCTTTTTTAAATATAAATAAAATCGGTACCCTAATAGAATTTTAAAAATAATAAATATAATTAATCCGTAAATTCTCCTTTAAATATTCGTATAGCATTTTTAATTATATAATAAATAAAAGGTAAATAGGGATATTAAATATTTCTTCCCCTTCCTTAAAAACGATTTTATATTTAATATCCGGTAATTATAATAGCGCTTTAACTTTTTTTTTAGAAAATATATCCTTAAACCCTTTTAACGTTAGGGGAATATTATTTATTATACTTTTAGGCAACTCCTTATCTTCGTTTATATTTTTAAAATCCGGCTTTAATAAATTATATATTAAAATTAAATTAATAATATAAATTCGATTACTATATATTATTTTACGCGCGAAAATTATAATATTAATAAAGGGTACCTTTTTAAATTCAAATTCGTTTTTACTAATATATATAATAATATTTTTAGAACCTATACCTAATATAAATAATAATAATAGCGGTATCCAATTATCTCTTCGGATTGCGTAAAATAATTAAATAAATTCTCTTTTTTAACCCTTCCGGTCCTTTAAAATAAATATTAATTCGTACGCTCCGTAGTAATATATTTTTTTACTATTCGTACTCATTAAAATAAATAAAATATTAATTTCTATTTTTTTTTAGCTTATACTTCTTCGTAAAGTTTTTATATATAATATTAATTTTTATTCCTAAATTTAAATTTATACGTTCTTTTAATTAGTAATCCCTTAATATAATTAATATTATAGAAATCTTACCTAGCCCGTTTCTTCCGGCTATTTTAAAATTATTAACCCCGTTAAACGATAATTCTTCTATAGGGCTTAACTTTTTACTAATTCTTCGGTATTTAAAATATAATTATTTTCTTTATTATTATTACGTTTAATATTTTATTCGGTAATTATACTTTAAATAATAATTTTCTCTTTCGGCCGGTTTTAGTTATTTATTTTTTTATATTTCGTATAATTACGAATATAATATCCTTTATTTCCATAATTATAATAATTTAAACCGGATTTATTATTACCTTTATTTTATTTATTAAAGGATTAATTTCTTTTACGGCTTTTACGCCCTCCGGGATTATAATCCTAATTATAATCCCGGTTATAATTTTAATTACGGTCCCTATTATAATTAGAACGCTTATTATTCGAAAACCCCTTATAGTATAAAAACCGTTCATTATAACGACTTTTACCTATTTCGTCCTTCGGGGTTTACTTTTTATTTTTAAATTCAATTTATTAATTTATTATTTTCGAAATAATCTTTACCGGATTATTAATAAAAATTTAATACGTATAGAAGTAATCGCATACGTCTTTCTTTAATTAGAAAAAGAAATCGTATACCGATTATTTATTTATAATAACGTTTTTACTAAACCGTCGGTAATTATATTAATATTAATTTTATAACTTGTATAAATCTTTATTATCGTTTTAACGTATAAGAAATAATTACTCTCTAATATTAAATTTATAAATTTCAGGAATAATATATTTTTTACGGATAAACCCTAAAAATTCTTCTTATATTATAAAGCGCTTTTAACCTTTATTATCGAAGAAGGTAATAGAATATATATATTACAAAATAATTATAATATTATCGGCTTTAAAAAGGGTTTATTAAATAAATTAATAAGTATAAATACTTTTATAAATTTAATTACCGTTTTTAATACTATCGATCTAATCTTCGATTTTAATATTCGTATTATTCGTTATTAATTTACGAATATTATATATAGAAAAACGTAAATAAAATTCTTTATTTTCCTAACCTACAATTTTTTATATAAATTATAATAATATTTATAAAAATTATAATATTATTTCTATAAATTTTTAACGTTCGCGCCGTTTTACGTATTTACGTTCGTAAGACGCTCGCCGCTTACGACGCTCCTACGTAGGGGAAAAGTTATTAAAACGGTTAAATCGGTTAAATTAAGTAAATAGGGAATGGGAATAGGTTTAAGAATAGGAATAAACGCGAAATTAGGAGCGGGGATAGAAATAAAAATAAGAGTAGGATTAAAAATTTTCATTTAATAAACGGTTATATATAAATAATAAACGGTTACGCTAATCGGATTTTAAAGGGTTTTTACCCTAATAAAATTTTAATTATAATTATTATTCTACTTTATTAATATAATATTCCCTTTATTAATAAGGGCTTTTAAAGTAATAATAATTAAGGGTACGTAAATTCCTTATTAAATACCGCTTTTTAATCCGTATTTAAATTTTTTATTTAAAATTACCTTCGGCCTTTTCGCGTAATATAAATTTAAGTTATAATTTATTATCGTTAATATTATTATATTTATCGCTAGAATTTTTTAGGGCGGTATTATATTTAGGTTCGTAAAATACTACTTCGCGATTATCTTCCTTATATTTATTAGTAACCCTTTTATTAATAAAATTTTTACTTATATTATTAATAATATATAGGTAGCTATACGTTTTTTATATCGGGCTTGCGCTATTTTTATAGCGAGAGTTAATAATACCTTTTTTACGCGAATTCTCTCTATATTTATTAATTATATTTATAGCTTTCGTTAATAGAATTAAAAAAGTTAAAGAATTATAAAGTTATAAGTACAAGAGCGTGAGAGTAAGTCGTATAAAGTAGATTTATTCTAAGAGAAAGATTTTAATTTAATTAAATATAAGTTTTTAATTAGGAACTATCTTCTTTTATACTTATACACTTCCCTATAAATCCGGAACGGTCGGCGCCCAGACTTTAAAATCCTTTCCTCTATATTATATCCTATTATTTATTGGGAACCGACTAGGTCCTATTAGGATACGGCCATAGACTTCGCTAATAGGTAAGACTAAATTTATTCCCGTACTACCAGTACTTAAATCGAATCCGGGAGGACTCGAATCTTCAATTTTTAATTTAGATTATTATTAATAATATAATTATTCTATCCATCTTATTCCAATACGGTAACTATTTATTACGTTATAAATAATACCCAATCCAAGCTTAACCTATTAATTCTTTTATCTCTTTTCTTTAATTTATAAGTAAGCCGACCGCTCGTATCCCTATAAATATAATATTTAACCCCGTATTAAATTACGTTTTCTATTAATTAAACTTACGATATTATTTCTATTAACCTTATTATTATATTATTATTAATTATCGATTTAGCCGACGATACGGTTCGATGCGATTTAAAACGCGTATCCGTATATTTTATAAATAACTTATTTATCCAATAATATTAAAATTCTTCAAATTAAGATAAACGCCGTTTTAAAAACCTTATTAATTTTCTACTACTTATTTTTAACTTATAACCTATAGCCTTATTACATTCGATATATACCTTTCGCAAAATAATTTTATTAAATTATCCTCTAAAATAAATTTTAAATTATTATTTCCTTCGAAAATTTTATAAAATAGTAATTAATTTTATTAGAATAAATTAAATCGAACCGTATATCCTATTCGATATAAGAATCCCCGTCGAACCCGATAATTATCCTCCTAACGATTAGTTATAGAATTAAAAAGAGTTTTTCACTATTAACTCCGATTTAGAAAACGTTAAAGACTAATAAAAATTTAAATTTAATCCCAATTACCATTTAAATCTTTACAATAATTAATCCGAATTATATAAATAAGAATATAATTATAAATAAAAATATAATAACGAATTATAACCCTTCGATACGATTTTATAAAATGTCTAAAACGAAGTTAATAACGCTAATATCTCCTAAAACGAAATTTAAAACGTTAATATCTCCGTTTCTAAATGCAAATTCGATAAAATTAACCCCTATTCTACGTATTAGCGTAATAAAACTGTTTTTAAGTAAATTACGGCGTTTAAAGCCGGCCGGGAAGTTAAGAGAGTCGATATTTATTTAAATGAAAATTTTAATATAAGTCGGTTCGCGTTCAAATCTTTTAGATTTAAAGATTCCCCCGAAGGAAATAAATCTAATTTATTTAATACCGCTAAGATTGCTACTAAAATTCCGAATTTTAAAAACCTCCCCGAAAAGTGTAGACCTAGCTTATTTAATAACGCTAAAATCGTTATTAGGACCTCGAATCCTAAAGACCCTTCCGAAGGGGATAAACATCGTTATAATTTTATCGCTTCTAAATTAACGCCTTTAAAGTAAATATTTAAAATTAATTTTTAAAAATTAAAGGATATATTAAATCCGCCGTTACCCGGCCGGGACGTCCTTTAAATTCCCGGGTTGTATATTTAATAAAACCCCGAAGACTCTTAATTTTTAATATTTCTATTAGGATATTCTATTTAATATTTATATATTCTTTAATTTTTACCTTTTTGTTGAAATTTTCTATTAGATAAGGAACGAAAGCGACGGGCCCTTTTTATTTAAATCCTATTTAAAGAATGATTAACGGTATTATTAAATTTTATATTTATACCGGAATTACCCGCTAATAACGTTTCTATATTAAACGTTCTATTAAAACCGGCTTTTAACGGGAATATTTCTAATAATAATACCTCTATATTTAATATTCTATTTACCGCTTTAATTAAAAACGGTTTAATTCGGTACAATTCCGGGTCATTTTTAAAATTTAAATTTTTAGAAGGTAATTAAAACCTATTAATAGAATTTAATCTTTTTTATTCTTAATGTAAACCGACTATTAATTTATTATTAATTTCGGAAGGAATTTTTTCTTTAATATTTAAATACGGGTTTCCCTTATTATATTAAAAAGGAACGTTTTCGCTAAATTAGACCGAAATATTATTTTCGTTACGATATTAAATAATAATAGAATTAATTTCAAAATTTTTATTAATTTAAAAAAAGAGCGAGTTTATTTCGGGGCCGAATTTCTCCTAAAATTCTAAAAATTAGCGTCGGTTTAATTCCCGAAAAAAGTAAAAGGAAGGAATTCCCTTCAAATCCTTACCTTTAATTTTTAAAATTATATAACCTAAAAAACCGGAAAAGGATAAATAAAAAGTATATTTTACTAAATTTAAGTAGGCTACTATAATAATAAAATTAAGAAATTTAATCTTTTAATTTATTTAATTAATAAAATCTTCTTCTTTTTAACTACCGGCCGAATTATTAATTAAATTTATAAAAGCTTTTAAAACCCTTCCATCGATTTTATTCTATAATTCGCCCCTTTAAATTTTAATAGATAATTTAGCCTTATTATTACGCGAATATCGAATTTTAAAGTACGTAAATTCTCAATTAAAGTCGGAATTGGGGTTTAAATCCGAATTAAAATCCGGGACGGAAGATAACGATTTACTAAAAACTACGAACGATTTATTAATAGCCGCTTTTTACGGATTTCCCCTATTTACTTAAATTCTAATATATAAAATAATTATAAATATTATAGTTAGAAGTTCTTTTTTTAAAAGAGCCGAAGGCTCTAAGGGTAAAGAGAAAAATAAGAATAAATTTAGCGAAGATTAAAGTACATCTAATAAAAATTAGATTATTAAAAGCGATCCTTTTACAATTATATTAATAATCCTTAAGGGCGTAGTTAAAATCGTTATTAAAGAGAATATTAATTCCTTAAGTAAATTTGCCGAGAAGTTCGCCTCTTAATTATCCTTTATAATTAACGTTAATAGCTTTAATAGAAACTTTAAGGGTTAAAAAGCTTATTATATTAATTACTTTTATTTCGACGCCCTTATTTCGGAATTTAATAATTAAAACTATTAGTAGTAGAAAAGCGATATTTATTTTATATTAATACCGTTATTTTTTGAATTTATTTGTATTAATACAATTATTAAAATTAGAAGGGAGAATCTTTATATTAATTTTAACGAACTTTTTTATAGAAAAGTAAAGATTTAGTAGATCGTTAATCTTATTATTACCGAATGAACGAATTATTATATTAATTTCGAAATTTAGGAATACGTTATTACCGATTATTTCTATCCTACGGTATCCTAAATCCTCGTAAAATTCGATTTAATTCGTTATATAAGGGAAGATTATTATAATAATAAGAAAATTGCCGATAAGGCTTTAAAAATCGTTTATTATATATATAAATTCGGCGAGCGGGATTATATAATTTTTAATATACGTATTTAGAATATTTTATTTCCTTTTTTACGTTAAATTGTATAAGAATTAACCGAAATTTTATTTTTAAACGATTATTTTAAATACTTCGAATAAAAGGCTTGTATTTATTATATTATTATTATTAATAAAATAAATAGTTATAACGTAAAATAAATGGCTAAATTCTTTAGGGCCGAATTCGAAAGTAAATTTCTAAATTTATTAATATTTAAGCTAAAAACTTTATCCGCCCTTCTTAAATTTAAATTATTAAAAGGAATTATATTAATTATAAATTCTTTTCCGGTAATTTCGATTTTATCCCTAATTAAATAAACCTTATAGGTTCGTAAATTGGATTACCTTTATTACGGTTAATTTTTAATTTCGATTTTAACTTTTAATACCCGTATTATTAATTTTAATAACCAAACTTCGAATTTATTATCCTTTAAATTTAATAACGACGCTAAATAGAATTCTAAAGGTAAGGGTTATAATTTCCGGTCTTTTAAACCTTAAATTAAAAAGAAAATACTTTATAGGCGTTTTTTATTGTAAATAAGTAAAATAGAGCCCTAAATTTCGCCCCGGAAATGGCCTCTATTTAATTAAAAACGAGAAGGAAATTATAATTTATAATAATTTATTTAATAATAAAACGGTTAAATTCCGTACCGAAGGTTATAAAGAAATTAATTATTATTCGAATAAAGGAAAGGACGAAGTTTATTTAATTATAAATAATAATATTATATTTATAGTAAAGAATAATATAATTAATAATTCCGCCTTTTATATATCTTCCGGGGATAAATATCGTTTAATATATAAATTTTATAAAATTATATTCGATTTTAAAAATAAATTATTTACCTATTTTATTCTTAGTAAAAATTATATAAAAGATTAGTTAAAGATTCGCATTCGTACCCATTTTAATTAAAAGTTTAGAAATTTATTTATTAGAACGAAGGCTATTCCTATAATCCAAATTAATAATTTAGGGCTTATAAAATCGCTCCTAGAATTTACGAGGCCCGATACGGCTTTTTTATCCGCTTTTATTATTAACCCGGATATAATTTAAATAAAACCGAAGGATAAACTCCCTAAAGGATACTACTATTTATACCTTACTATAAATATCCGTTTATTAAAGACTAGCCTAAAATTATTAATTTATATTAATATAAATTATTTGAATATTTTAATTAATAAAGTATAAATAGTTTCGTTAAATTTAATAATTTATAATACGTTAAAAGAAAAGTTTTTCGACGTAATTGGAAGTAAGGTTAATTTGATTAAAAGAATTACGTTTAACGTTTTTATAAATAGTATAATTGACGGTAAATTTAAAATAATACGGTTCTCGATTACGGTTTAAATTTCTTTAAAATTCGCCGTTAACCTATTACTCAGAACCGAATAAATAATACCCTATAGCGTAAATATCAATTCTATTACTAATAAAATAATTATTTAATTTTATTAAAATATAGTAATTAAAATTATTAATATCGTTAAATTATTAAGAAGGAAGGTTATAGCGGCCTATAATATAATTATCCTTCTTTATAGCGAAGTTCGAATTTTAATTATTTATAAATATATAAATTTCGAATTTATAGCCGGAGTGCTAAAAGATTTCCTTTTCGAATTTTAAAATAAATTTATTAGGAACTATTTTTTAAATAAAGGAACCGCTAATATAATAATAATTATAAATTTAATATTTAAATTTATAAAGATTTACGAGAATTAGCGCTTAGGAATTATTAAAAATTTTAATATTAATAGCTATAAATCCATTTCCTTCTCCTAAACTTAAATTATATTAACCGTAATTAATAAGGAAATTAAAGAAGAATTTAATTATACCGAAGATTTTAAACGCATTACTTTAATATTAAATTTTAAAATAGAAACGGTCGTTAAAGAAGTAGTGAAGCTAATCGATAGAGCCGATAATCCTTTTACCGAATGAAATTCCTTACGTTTATTAAAAGAAATTTCGAAGAAGGGTCTTTTTTTAAATATTAATAAATTAAATAAAATCCCCGAAATCGAATTTAAATTCGGAATTAAAATATATAACTTTAACCTTAAATACGTATAATAGGTTAAAACCCTTATCGACGCCTATAATATTTATAATAATATTAGGGTAATAAAAATTTTGGAAAACGAAATATTCTACGTTAATTTAATAAATAATTAATTTAAAGAAAAGGTCGGTTCGAAACTATATTAATTTAATTTAAGAAATATAAAAATTTTTAATAAAATTTTCAATAAAATATATAAAAACAGTAAATTAAAATAGATAAATAGGCTAATACTTTTCGGTTATCCTTATTTTATAATTTAAAAAACTATTAATAATAAAAGAAAGGCCCGAATTGTTATTAATTAATATCTTATTAATAAAATTATTATTAACGATTCTTACCCCTTATTTACGTAGGATTCGATTATTATAAAAATAAGAAAGAAAAAAAATATAAGTATTTTCGATAAATCCGCCTTTTTTTATTAAATACCCGTATATTTTTATTATCGAAACTATATAATATTTATAAATTTACGAAGGTTCGAAAGATTAAACGTAATTTTAATAAATTATAAGAATTCGCCCCTATACGTATAGCGATTTATAAACCGAAAATTTCACTTTTATTAAACGTTCGTTACGGTTTATATTAATAATATTATAATTTTTAATAATATTAAAAAAGACTACTTAAAGTATTTAAAATTAATTTTTTAATTCTTTAAAGATAGTAATTTTAATATCGCCGCGAAGAAATCTTTCGCAATTTACCCTTTAATTCGTCTTTTAAATTATAGAATTATTAAATTCGGTTTAATTATAATGGAAGACCGGATCGCCGGACTTCGGAATATTCAAATGCCCGCGGATTTGGTTAATTTCGAAAAATATATTAATATCGGAAATTTCTTTAAAAAATTTGTATTATAATTTGTATAAAAGGTTAAACCTTTAGAAAATTGGAAAATAACCCTAATCGCTTGAATAAAGAAAGAAAAGAGGATACCGGAAAATAAAAATTAATTAATACGGTAATAGTTTATTAAAATCGTAGTCTTTAAATTAATAGAATTAAAGAAAGAGGTTTTCGAAATCTTTTAATAATAATTTTATAAAGAAATTATATTCTTTTATTACTATTTAAACCGTTAAATTTTCTACAAAATTAACGTATTTAAAGAGTTTAGCTTTAGATTAATTATCTTTTATTTTAAAAACGATAATTAAAATAATAAATCTTTCCTAATTAATAAAGTTTAGCCGATTATATTTTATAATAAAAAGCTTTCGAAAGTAAAAAAGAATTATTAACTTATTGAATTTGAAATAATATATTTAATTTAAATATATAAAATTATTAAGTATATCCTCTAATTTTACCGGAAATCCGTTATTATTTTCATTAATTATAAGGCGACTGCGAATATAGTCCGCTAAATTATACTCCGTACGGTAGATTTAACGAAGTTAAACCTTAAGTTAATTATAATATCGATTTACCTCTCGTAATTTAATTTTAATATTTATTATATTTTTAATAAAATTAATATCGTCTTTAATGCCCTATTTAAATTACTTTCGAAAATTCTAAAATTTAACTTTTAAAGTAATAAATTCGATAATATTTAAATGGATTTAATATACGTAATTTATATTTAAATAAATCTAAATACGAAATAGCGATTTATAAATGGCTACAATTTAGATTTATATTACGCTCAAGTTATAAAGAAGCTTCGGAAGTATATAAAACGTAGTAAAAAATTCAACTTCCCTTAAAATAAGTATTTTCTATACTAATTTTATAACGATTTATTATATTATTATACGAAGGATAGGACGATTAAATTCTACGTATTAAATACCGTTTTAAAATTAATATTTTATATAGTATATATTAATAAATATTATTTTGGCCTAGCGAGAATAATAAAGGAATTAAAGGGATTAGCTTTCCTTAAATTAATAAAAAGAATTAGGATATATATTTATTACTACCCCTAATATAAACTTTTACGTATAGACCGGAAAATTATACTAAGATAAATAAAGTTTATTATTCTAAAATTAATCTTTTATTATATAATTTATATCGATTTCGTTATAAAATTCTTAAAATAACCCTATTCTTTAATAATTTAAGGAGGTATTAATTATAACGCTTTAATAATAATTATATATATTTTTAATAAGGAAATTATTTTAATTTTAGGAAAAACGATTTATAGCGCTAAAAATTAAGTTTACCGGTTTATTATAATATTTCTACTTTATAATTAGGGATTATTCAAAGTCGCCGTTAATAATCGGGATTTAAAATTTATTTCCGAATTTTAAAAGGAAATTTTTAATAAATTTAAGTCTATATTAATATATATAACGGCGTAATATTCCCAATCTAACGGAAAAAACGAAAGAAAAAACCAAGAAATCGAATTCGCTATTAAATATTATCTTACTAAAAATTTCGATACTTTATAATTAAATATATTTCCGGTTATATAATATAATATAAATAATTCCCTATTTACTTTAATAAGTATAGCCCCTAATAAATTATTTTTAAGATTCAAACCTAATACAACCCTAAATTTAATTAAATTAAGCGACCCCGGTTCTAACCCCAATTTAAAAACCCTATATAAATTTTACTAAAAGGAAACCGCCGAAATAATCAATTAAGTAGTAACGAAAGCGAAATTATTATACGATTCTTTATACCGACCTTTATAATTCTAAGAAAGCGATTAAATTATAATAAAATTTTATAAAAGGTATAATCCTATTGGTAAAGGCTCTAAGAAATTCGGCTAGTAAAAAATCGGGCTTTTTAAAATTATTTAACGTATTGGCGATTTAATTTACAAATTAAATATTCCTAAATTATAGCGTATTTATAATATTATTTTTATAACCTATTTATATAAATACTTTAAAGATAAAAACCCGTTCGATAAATTTGCGAATAATAAACCGGACCGAATTTTCGTAGAAAGTAATAACGAATAATTTAAATCGTACGAAATCGAACGTCTCTTTAAACGTAAAATTATATAATTATAAAGGAAACCTAAAATCTTTTACCGTATAAAATAAAAAGGCTACGGTTATAAATTTAATACTTAAACGCTACGGGGAAATAGTAAATTAAAACTAATAGAAAATATATAAAATTTAGTACGCGAATATAAAGAAAGGGATCCAATCCGGGAAAAGGAATTGAAAAAATTAAATAAAAAGAATTAGTATAAAAAATAAGAAGGGGTTAAAATCGCGTACGTCCCTAAATTAAATATCGAAATTAAATTACCCAAATTTAATTTAATTAAAATAATATTAATAGATTAATTAATAATAAAAAAAGGTACGATATTAAATAAAATAAACGCCTAAATCGAAAATAAGTAATTAAATACCCGTTACTACTAACCTTACTCTACGCGTAAAATTCTCGCTATTATTATAAATTTGGAACCTTTTAATTAAATTTCTATAATTTATTATAACGATATTACGGTTAACCTTTAAATAATAGCCTAAAATTAAATAAGAAGTATTGTAATTATAAGTAAAAATAATCGCGAGGAATTAATTAAATACGCGTACGTATTTATAATATTTAAAAATATTAATTAATTTTTCCGCAATGCGTATAATATTAATTAATTTTTTAAAAGAATTAGTAAATAATAAGGAAGAAAACCGAAAGGCGGGGTTATCTTAATCGACGACGATTTTTAAAAAAACCCTTACTATTTAACCCTAAACCCTATAAATAAAATTCGTATTAAAATAATCCTAAGAAAAATTTCAATAACAATCGGCAAACTTATTTAAAATAAATATACGAAATAAATCCTAATATATTATATAAACAAGCGGTTAAATTAAAACCTAATTTTACTTTAACTCTTTCCTAATTAAATTATAAACTCAACGTTTATATTATATAAATAATTATAATAACTTTTTAAATCCGTTTCCAAACCGATTCTTATAATAATTAAATTAACGAATTAAAAAAACTCTATTTCGAATAAATATTATATAAAACTAAAAATAAAATTTATTACCCTAACTTCAGTACGAAATAAATAAAATAAGACGTAAACTACTATAATATATATAAAACCGAAATCGCGTAAATTAATTAAATAATTTTAAACTTTATTATTAATTAATTTAGAAATTTCGTCCCGATTTATAATAAAATTACTAATATTACGTTCGAAATCGCTTACGAATATTTCCTCGGATATAATTCCGCTTTTAAAAACGCAATTAAAACCTATAACAAATTTATAATTAAATTTATAATAAAGAATATCAATTTTAAAAAAAGGAATAAAAACCCGTTAATAATCGATTATACTTTTAACCTAAAAATTCGTATAATTATAATTAAATGTATATTTAAAAAGCGTAAATTCGATAATATAATTATTAACCCCGTAGGAATTTTACCTATAATTTTAAATTAATAAATCCTATAATTTAATTTCGTTTTAAACCCCGCGGCCAATTTACCGATTCCGTAATCGAATTTAATAATAATCCCTTAATTTAACTTCTAATAATATTTAATTAATATTAATAATAATTATACTTTTTTTAACATTTAAAATATTTAAAATAATAACGAATTTTCAAATTCGGGATTATTATTAAAAAACGAGCCGGAGAAGTCTATATACCCAATATATATTACCTAAGGCTAAATTAACTACCTTTTTACCCAATTTAATAAACCTATTTTAACCGAAATCGCCGCCGCAATTTTTAATAACCTTTTAAAATTAATTTATAATTTATTTACTTTGCGGTAATATAATTTAAATGGCTAAATTGCCGTATTTAACGCCTAAAACCCTAGAAATTAGGGCACTATTTAAAGCTATATTACCATTTATTAACCTATTAAAATAATTACTTAAGGTTAAATTACTATATATTAATTTACCGAAATTCCCCAAACCGAATCCGAATAAATTTAATCCTTACAGGATTAAATTATATAATTGTAAGAAGAAATTACAAAATATAAAAACTATATTATTAAATTTACGAACGCAATAATTATATTTATAAACGTATTTAAAATATTAATAATTAAAGTCGATATAATTAATAATTATTAATATTTCCTATAAAAAGCGTTATTATACGAATATAATTTTATCGATATAATTTAGTATATAGCCTTTTTTACTACCCTAGTAGACCGATTAAAAATTAAATAACTGTTATGGGGCTACCGCCCAGGGGTTATATTAGGCTCCACAGCCTAACTAACTCCTTATAGCTATCCCTATAACTCGGGCGACACGCACTGCCTCTGCAGAGTTATTTATATACCCACAGCCCCCTTCAAAAAGATAGAATCTACGACCCCGCTTTATAATACGGCTTTTCCCCCTTTTCTCTTCGTAGAATTTTATTAATTTATTAGGCCTAATATTTATATTATATTCTATTATCCCCCTTATATTAAATTTTACTTACCTTTATAAAAAAGAAAGAAAAAGCCTACAATTATTTAAATGCAACGATATTAATTATTAAAATAATTAATTTTAACGTATTTAATTCAAATAAAAAAATAGCTTCTATATTTTCTATATAAAATATTTCTTCCTAAAACCTCTCTAATCCTCCTACTTCTATAGAACCTACCCTTATAAATCTTTAAAATTCTTAAATTTAAAAGATCCTTTCTACTATTGCGAATATATGAAATATTAATAAATTCGACTTCTTTAAAACCGTCCGTACTACCGCTATAGCCTTAATTATTAATTATTCCCCCTACCCTTAAATAAACTTCGTATTTTCTAACGTCCCGGCTATAAACGTAATTAATCTTATAATTAATTCGGGTTATAAACGTAAACTTATCGCCCTCCTTATTTAAAATAGTATTTAAAAAAATTTTAATTTCTATTTTATATAATTCGTCGAAGCCTATAATATTAATAATAAAATTAAATTTCGGGTAAATTACAAAATTACGTAGATCGAGATTTTTAATACCCTATTTATTTATAAAAAAAAGAAATTTAAAGGTTTTTAAATTTAATATATTTTAAATAAAATTATAAACCCTATATTCCTATTTAATTAAATTAACCGCATTTTTGGGGTTTATTATTTATATAATACTATATTAACGCGTTTTTACGTTATATATTAGTACGATAAATAATATTTCTTTATTTTTTTTATAAAATAAGAAAATAAATTATTTAAAATTAAAGGGGCTTTATAGAATGATGAATCTAAATTAAGTATATTCTATAATACTTTTAATTAAAAATTCTTAAACGCAATTTTTATTATCGAATTTCTTAATAATTATAATAATTATACCGAAATATTATAATTCTAAATTATTAAATATAAATATACCGAAGCCTTTAAAGCCTTTAAATAAACGAACCGCCGATAAGGAAAAAAGACCTAAAAGAATATTAACCGTTATTAGGCGCCTAAGATCCTTTAATAAATTAGCGTCCTATAGCCTATTTCGAACTTTTAATTTATAACCCCCGCGAATTTTATCGAACCGGGAACCCGTAATATTAATGGTAATATAAATATATTTATAGGGAGAATTTCCTCGGGACCTATTCGAAATAAAAAAAGAAGTTGTAAAAATAAAGGGAATAGTTAAATTTAACGTAAAGCGAAATAAATTTTTAATAAAAAATATTAAAAGCGTAGGGAAAATAGCCTTTATATAAAATATAATATTAAAAGATATTATACCGCTAAGTATTTATATTTACCGGCCGAAAACCCGAATAAAAAGATTGGTATTAATATTACGGCCTTAACCCTATTAATATTAAAAAACGAGGACGAATTTATATTTATTATAAAGGATTAAGGAAAAAAGTAATTCTAATACGTAATTGGGTATTAAAATCCTTAGAAATATTAAATAAAAAGGTAGAAGATTTTAAAATAGAAAATAAAATAGAAATTAAACCTATTTTAATTCTATTTATTATTAATAATCGTAATTTAATTTACGCCTTCGTCGACGAAGGATATTAATATTATACTATAATTAATAAAAAAGTTATATAAGATTTAAAAATCCCTATAATTTCTATCTTAAAATATAAAGTAAAAGGAGCCTTTATAATAATAGAAGGAGCTACTATTTGTAATATAATATAAATAATTATAGAAGTAAATGGCTATATAAAGCTAACCGTAGCCTACGTAATCCTAAAATTAAAATATTTTATTATATTAAATAAATTATAACTAGTTACGCACAAAGCCTATTTTGTCCCCTATAAAAAACGTTTATATATAGGAATAATGAATAATTAAATTCTTTATATTAAAAGAAAAAAAAAGAAGATACCCCTTTTATTAAGGAAGTTAAATTTATAATCTATATTTTTACTATTATATTCGTAGGGATAATAAATCGAAATTATAAAAAATATAAACGCGTAGTAATTAAAAATTATATTTTTATAATTAATTTATATAATATCGAAAAAACCCTAATACTAAAAAAAGTTTATATAGAGGCAGAATTGAAAAAGAAAATCCTTTAATAATATTATTATCTTTTACCCCAATTTATAAAGGTAAAGGCTAATAAATTCAACCCCTATAAACCGGGTATCGATTACATTATTAATTTTAAAAAGGGCTTAAACGACTAGGATTTACCAATCCTCTTTAGGCTTATTTATAATATATTAAAGGAAGAATTATTAATTTTAAAAAAGATATTAAAGGATTTTATAAATAAAAAATATATCCGTACGAATAATTTAAAGGCTGCTACCCCAATCCTATTTATTAAAAAATTAGGAAGTAATTTATAATTTTACTATAATTACCGAACGTTTAATACTATTATATAATTAAACTACTACCCTTTACTTTTAATTCGGGATATTTTTAAAATCTTTAAAAATATTAAATAATATATTAAAATAGATGTAATATAAACCTTCTATAAAATACGTATAACCGTAGAAGAAGAATAGAAAACGGTATTTCGAATACGGTATAGGCTCTTCAAATAATTAATAATCCTTTTCAAACTCTCGGGGGCCTTAACGTTATTCTAACGGTATATTAATTTCATTTTAAAAAATTTCTTAAACGAATTTTACTCGGTATATATAAACGACGTATTTATATATTCGTTAAAAATTAAAAAAGATTATAAAAAAAAGGTTAAAAAGGTATTAAAAAAATTAACTCTATATAATTTATACCTTAATCCTAATAAATACGAATTTATAATTACGAAGGTTAAATATTTAAGGTTTATTATTTATGTAAGCGTAAATATATAGGTAAATTTAAATAAAATTAAAGCAATCTTAAAATAGCTCCTACCTACGTCGTAAAAAAGAGTACGCAATTTTTTAAATTTCGTAAATTATTACCGGATATTTATCCTATAATTTTCGAAAGTAGTTACGCCCTTAATAATTCTTATAAAAAAAGGAATAACTTTTAAATAAATTAAAAAATATAAATCTATATTCTAATTACTAAAAACCCTATTTACAAAAACCCCTATACTTATAAAATTTAATTTTAAGAAGGCTATTTACCTAAAAGCAAATTATAATGGTTATACCCTTAAAGGAATAATTATATAAAATTAAAAGAACGGTATATATAAAATTATTAACTTTTATTCCTAAAAGCTAGCGCTAATAGAACGAAATTACCCGATTTATAATAAAGAAATATTAGTAATTATCTCCTACCTAAAAGAATAATCTATAAAATTCCAAAATTATAAAGAATTTACTATTTTAATAAATTATAAAAACTTAGAATACTTTATAGAAAAATAATAGTTATTTAAAAAATAAACCTATTAAATAAAATACCTTTTATATTTTAATTTTAATATCGTTTATAAATTAAATAAAAATACTATAATCCTAAATGCCCTATTTCGCCGAAATTAAAATAAATTTATAAGGGAAGACCTAAAAGTTAAAAATATACAATTTATCCCGGAATTTACACTTAAAAAATATATATAAATCTCCGCTTTTTTTATAACGTTAAAATTAATAAGAAGAGTATAAATCTTTAAAAATCCGGATTTATAATAATTATAAGACTAAACGGTCTAGAAAGACTTTATATATTAAATTATATTACAAATTATTACCGAAAATACCCGTATTTTCGAACTATCTTTGCAATTTAAAATATAAATCGCCGATTATACTATAAATAACCTAAGGCGATTAAAATATAAAGGAAAATTCTAAATCTTAAGAGCCCCCGTAGTTATAAAAGTAATAACCCTAATAATAATAGAAAAGGAATATTAATTTAACGCCTTATATACCGCCTTAATCCAACGTATATATAAAATTCTTACCCTTAATTACCTAAGAAAGGAAGGAATAATTTATATATTTATAAAAAAGTATTATTAACTTCTATTAGGCCCTTAAATTCGACGGTTTTTATATAATTATTATATATATAATTCGATAAAGGTTTAAAAAAATATAAAACGAAAACTCCTTTAATCTTTACTACCCTTAGAATATTAATACCGAAATTTGCAATTAGATTTTATTATTAATTTCCTAAATTCTAAAAATAATATTTACTTATTAATTTATAAGGATTAATTAACGAAAGGAGTAATTTTAGAATTTATACCCTTTATAAACGTAAATTTATATATAGAACGGTTCTTCTCTTACTTTATCTATTATTATAATTAATTATATATTATCGTTAGTAATAAAAGTACTAATTAAATAAATAGATTCTAAAAACGTTTCTATAAATTAATAAATATAAAATAACTCTTTAATATTACTTACTACCCGTAAATAAACGGGGGCCTAAAGAAAATAAATTAAAAAGTCTACGCCTTCCTTAAAATATATATTAATTACCTATAAAACGATTAGGATTATTAAACCCTTATAATATAATTCGCTATTAATAGTAAAATTAATACTTTAATTAATATAAACCTATTCTTTATTTCTTATAATTACGAAACTAACCCTATAATTCCTATAATAAAGGACTTTACACCCTTACCTATAATATCTATTTTAAAAAAAAAGGCCTACAAATTCGTTAAAAAATTATAATAAATTTCGGATCTATATTAAATTATTATAGTTATTGCTATATAATAATAAAAAAAATTTATTAATTAATCGAAATACTTTATTAAAAAATTCCAAATCGGAAATAAAATTTAGCTTAATTTCAAAAATTTTAATTCTAAACGCCTAAAGAAGAAATTCGATATAATTTATATAAAATATATTATATCCAAAATATTTTCTCCCTATATAATAAAATTTAAAAGGCTTTTTACGAGCGCTTATAATATTTTTTACGTAAACTTATTATATAGAGCCGTAGAAAATCCTTTCTTAAAATAAATTATATCCGATTTATAACCCTTAATAATAATTGTAGAAAGAAAAAAGGAATAAAAGGTAGAAAAAATCCTTTACGTAAATAATTTTATAAACTTTAATAATATAATTATAAAAAACGTTTTCGTAAAATAAAAAGATTTTAGAAATATTATATAGGAACCCCTAAAAAATTTCCTAAAAATTATAATATTAAACGAATTCGAAAAATAATACAAATTTATAAATATAAATATAAAACCTTTAGAGAAATAATAAAGCGGGAAATAAATTCGCTTAGGAGTAAAATAATATTAATATAATTAAAAGCTAAAAAATCTATCCTAAAAAGGAGGACGGTAAGGGTTAATTTATTATAAAAAAAAAGGGTTCCTAATTATATAAAAAAAAAAAAATAATAAAAAAAAAGAAATTCAAACCGTAGTATTATTTATCTCTTTATTTATACCCTCCTTCTCTCTTCCTATTAAATCTACTTTATCCTTAATAACCGAAAAGGCCGTAAAACTAAAAATCGAACGTATAAAAATAAGAACGGAGGTTAAAGTACTAAAAAAATTATAACTAAAAGAAAAAATCGAAGGCGAAACGCCGAAAATAGGAAAAGGGGAAATAATAGCCTCTATAAATTCGGCTTTAATAAATTCGGTAACGGTAACTTTAATGCAAAAATATATACCGCGGGTATAAAGGCGGGAAAGGGCTATAAATTTTTATTTCTTAACCGGAGGCCGGGGAATTTCTTCCTCCTCTTTAATAAAAAGGGAGCGGACGGCCGTAATAGGAAGGAAGCGGGTAGAAAAACCTCCTAACGATTTATTAATATTAACGATGACTTATTATTATTATAATTTAATAACCTCCTTAATAAAAATTTAGGTTTATAAAGAAATTAATTTTTAATAAAAAATATCTACTTCGGCGGCGGAGGTAATAATTATAATAATAATAAAAATTAAAGCGGGGGCTATAATAAATAGGGTAATAAGAGCGGAAATGGCCGTAGGGATAAATAAATTAAAGAAGAGGAATTCGAAAAAGCCGGTAAAAAAATAACTAAAAATTATAAATTTAAGAACGTACTTTATAAATTCGTTTATTAAAATTATTAAATTATAAACCTAAACGGCCTCGTTAATATTAATAAAATTTAAATATTTAACCGCTTATTAAACGATATAAATAATTTAAACTATAATAAAAATAAATTAATAAGTTTTACCCAATTTAATTGTATAAATAATATACTTTTTACTACCTTCGAAATCGGTATTCTAATAATAATAGTTATAAAAAAAGCAAATTTAATATTAATTCTTATTAAATTTATATTTAACGAAGGCCGCTATAATTTTATTCTTCGTCTATTTTACTTTATTACGAAACGAAGGTAAAATATTATATAAAGCCGTTACTATATTAATTTTTTTACCCTTCTTACGTACGGAGGGGTTAAAGTTATTAAAATTAAATCCCTCCTTATCCTCTTCTAAATTAACGGGAATATTAATAAAAATTTAAATTAAATTTAAAATTATAATTAGGGTTAAAATTTAAAGCGGTAAAGCCGCGAAGAAAAAATTATTAACGTATTAACTAATAAAATAAAAATAAAAGTAAATAGCCGGAACCGACCCGAAGGGGAAAAAAGGCGGAACCGTTACAGGAATCGAAAATACGGCCGGAGCCAAAGTAAAAGGAATTCTAAATATAGCTTAATAATATTAAAAAGTAATATATTACTACTATTATTAAAAAATAAACGGGGAAGGTTATAGCGACGTAAATTAATAATAATATTAAAATTACTATTACGGGGTAACGAATATATTAAAAATACGTATTATTTTTAATTATTCGGAAGTAAATTTAAAAAAATCTATAATAAAGGAATTTAAATATATAATTAATAAAAATCTATTAAAATTAGGGCTATAACGGAAAAGGGCTTATTAAAAGGATTTAATTTCGTATTAGAAAGAGGAAAAGGGAAGAAAAGGAAAAGAAAAAAGAGGAAGGGAAATAAAAAATTTTATAGGAGGGATAAGTTCGCAACGGGAAGAAAGCCTATAAATAGTTAATTAGCGTATAAATTAATTAATTACGTATTAAGCGACTAATTACGTAAAATTAGGACAAAAATATAGGCGCGCAATTAAATTAGAAAGATTAAATTTTAAAAGGTATTTATAAATAATAATTAAATAACGACCGTTATTATAGCAATTAAAAGGAGAGGAAGGGGTTAATATTATAGGGCTACCGCTTAGGGGTTATATTAAGCTCTATAGCCTAATTAACTCTTTATAGTTATTCCTATAGTTCGGGCGATATGTACTACCTCTATAGAGTTATTTACGTACCTATAACCCCCTTTAAAAGGATAGAGTTTGCGACCCCGCTTTACGGTACGGCTTTTCCCCCTTTTCTCTTCGTAGAACCTTATTAATTTATTAGGCCCAGTATCTGTGCTATACTCTACTATCCCCCTTATAATAACCTATTAACTTCGATAACGAATATTAAATAATCATTTTCTTCAATTCGCTCCGCCCTATAATTATAAATTTAAAAATTAAATCAGGTTTTAACTTTAACCCCGAAAATATAATACTATTTATAAACCTATAGGTCGATAAAACTTTTATACGACGCGGCGAAATATTTATTTAAATCGCTACCGGATCCTTTAAAGGATATTAAATCGCAATTAATAATTAGAATTATATAAAGGAAGAATTAAAATAAGTATATAAAGCCTAATTCGGCGATATTTTCAGTTATTTTTAAGAGTAAATTTACGAAAGTTATAAGAAGGAAATTAAAAAGGGAATAATTATAGTAAAATATTATAAAAGGGGATAAGATTAAATAAGGAAGATATATATATTAGTTTTTTAATTTTTTATTACTGCGGGACGTAGTAAAACGTCATCCGGAGGGTATTATTAGGAACCGATTAAATCCTACTAAAATATAGCTATAGACTTCGCTAATAAGTAAGACTAAGTTTATTCCCGTGCTACCGGTACTTAAATCGAATCCGGGAGGACTCGAATCTTCAACTTCTAGTCTAGACCATTATTAATAATATGATTATTCTATCCATCTTATTCCAACGCGGTGACCGTTCATTACGTAACACTATCCTTATTTTATCCGCTATCTTATCCGTCGTTTTAGGCTATTGTGCCCTAGTTGTACGGGTCCCCCTAGGCCTTCCTAGCGATACCCTTATATAATTTTAAAAATAAAGTATAGGGGGATATAAAAATTAGAAGGATTAATAAATATAATAAGGGTATACGACTCTCGGTTAATAATATTAGCGATTTAAAGTTATAAAACGTTAATATTTATCCCTATATATTTTTATATTAAAAGATATAATTAACCTTCTCCTTCGTTAATTCCTATAATATAATTACTTTTGCGTAACCGTTCGTTACGTAACCGATTCGTATATTATATTTATTAACGTTTTAGCGGTCGTATAAGGGGATATTGGTAGCGAAGTTCTTGTATTAATTAAATTAATCGTTAATAGAATTATTATTTAATTCCTAAAAACGCCGTTTAATATCGACCGTACGTATAATTATATTGCGAAATTTTAAATAATCTATTATAAATCTTTTAAATTAGCGATAATTGAATTTAATCGATGGGAGATTCGGTTACAACGAGCGTAATCAATTTATTATAATTATTACTATTTCCCTTAACGTAGGGATTTTACTATAAAAGTAGAATATTATATATACGACGATAGTTTTTTCCTTATAGAAGTTTAATAATTGTAATCTATTATTAAATTGTAATAATATCGCTAATTAATTAATTTCCCGTAGTATTTTAACCTATTATATAATCGAATTACGAAATTTACTAATACGAATAGCGATTTACTTAATAGAAGGAAATTTCTTTAACGAATTCGAATATATATTATAAATAGATTTATAAGAGCGAGTATTAGTACGAATACGAATTTTGAGATATTGGCGGGTATTAATAAGTCCGGCGGGCGTTTTAAGAAGGTTATTAAAATTTATTTATAGTAAATTTAATAAGTTTAATATATAAATTTAATAATCTATAGATAAATAAAATGTTTATTATTTTTACGTTTTTAAGAAGCGAATTGTTACGTTGATACGGTGCGAAATGAGGGTAGTCGTTATCCGAGATTACGATGTCAAAAAATGGTTTTACGTAGTATTAATAGGCAAAAGTATATAGGACCTATCGGCGTACTGTCTTAAGGTTTTGGTCTGTCCTATGGTTTTACCCCCCCCTCTTTGCGGATGCAAAAGAGGGGGTGATAGTCTTGGTACTAGAAACCTCCAAGTACACTCAATTCTCAACGTTGTATTACCGTCTCAACGACCGGAGGAAACAAGGCGATTGGATGACGAAAGCTGACAGAGTGAGTGACCAACGAACACTCGCCGATCATCAGGTTCTTTCACCATCAACTGCGATCGGGAAAGCTGAGTGAGACGGGCGGCAGAAAGAGCGACCTTTTGATATGGAAAAGGGAAAGTGCTGATCTGTCGAACACCTTGTTGGTACAGCTTGCCAGTGGAATGGCGTCCGATGGCAGTTGCCAGAAAGACCGTCGAGTCCGTTGACTGGTCCGGGACAGCCAGCGACGAGCTGTGATTGGCCGAGGACTCAGTCGGAGATACCTCCTACCTGCCAGACGGATAGCCTGAGGGCGTGCCTATCGTATGATGCTAGCGAGGCACTGTCAGTGACTTCAACCCACCATTCAGCACCCAACTTGCGGAAGTTGCGCCTGGCCATGCCATCCCCCTGGCAACCGCAGCAAATCAGCGCACAACATGAGGGAGCGCCAAGGCTGCTGGGACCACTGGATCGGACAGCACCAGAGGAACAACTGGAACGCAAACAGGGAATAAAAAAAAACCACTGCCAGAAATCCGTTACAGCATGATCCCGACTCACCACTGCAAGCGAGCACATATAGAACACGGTCTCCCCGGCGACCAAGTCATGAAAATGTCATCTTGAGATGGAGGATTCGAGAACTGCTCGCGCGTCAGTGGTATCATGCTTTCCTATTTCAGCATCGGCTGGCGGCCAACAAAGCAACCCACTGGTGGTCGGACGGATTCATCATTCAACACGGCTTCAGCACTCACACGGCACTGGTCTAACGAGGTCTAACGAGGTCTAACGAGGGGCTAGAATGGAAGGAACATCGGTCATCTGGATCTCAGACACTGGACGCTTGATGCGCTGAAAAAAGCAAGGGGCCCGGGGGGTAACTCCCAACTACCGACGAGGGACCGGTCTTTCTTTCGTCCACATCTCGGAAACATTATTCTCTGCCGCACTCCTCCTTCCTCCCTACACATACAATACGGGTTCAGGTCCCGTGTCCCATCATCTCGCAAATTCTCTGGATCCTGTTGTTGAAGATCCAGGGCGGAACAATGCGTTATTATGGCGGAAAGGGACAACCTTGTTGGAGGGGGAAAGTGGAAATTTCCATGATGATGCCTCCAGAGGGTCCAGAGAGCTGACTTACACACTACAAAGCCGTTGCCAATCCCCCCCACTACCACAGCAACCGGACCACTTGCACTGCACCACTTGCACCACTACCTACTACCACCGAACGCGCGCACCAGTGGGCAACCGCCACCAGCAACCGGCGACACCTCCGACTGTCCAAGGGGAAGGAAGCGAAAGGGACACTCACCGGGACCACTTCAAACTTGACCGACCACGCCGGATGGAAACACAACTCGTTTTTTTCTTTATTTTTGTTTTTCACTCAAAACTCATTCCTTCGACACAGTACAACTGCATCCATCTTCCTGACGTCAGGTACGGTAGTCCATGGGATTTGCAAATTCGCAGCTCATATATCCATTCCTTCCCCAATTCTCGTCCTCGCTTTGCCAACGACCCAAAAGAGCACCAATCTCGCCATCAAAGTTCACCCCCGACAACGCTAGAGGTACCACTGGCTATCATCACCATTACCACTGCCACTACCACTAGAGGTACCTCTAACCACCACTCAGCACTAGCACTCCACTTTCATCGCCGCCGCCGCCACCACTCACCGTCACTACAATGTCACCACCGCCATCTGAAAGTCAACGGGACAAAAACCACAGAGCCCCTCGAAAGCATTGAGAACACAGCACAGCACAGAGGACACCAGTGTCGACGGATCGAAGCAGAGCACCACACGGGAAACCGTCTCAAGCCAGTCGGAAAACATACTAAAAATTATGCAGAAAAAAGCAAGAGATATCATATATGAGCTCGGACGCCAAATTCCAGATTTCCCAGGAGACAAAGACACAACAGACCACGCCCACGCACGCCAAAAATGCAAAAGAAAAAAAAGGGAGAAAAGACAACACTCTGGATCTCAGCTCGAATGCGACAACGAGACGGTCGACTCTCGCCTCTTTGTCTCCAACTCTTGCATCAACTTTGCGTTTGTATCTTGAAGCTCGCAAATATGACGACACGCCCTCTCCAGGACCTCGGCTTTGCTCCAGTTCCTCGACTTCCGCCCAGACGAGGATGAAGGCGGCTGGGACCCCTCGTCGTTCTCGGACTCGACTTTGGATTCCGTGCTAGGGCTGTCAGGGAGCACTTTGAGGAGGTTGTCAAAGTATTCGTGCAATCGGTTGCGGTATTGCTTCTCCACCTGGTTGTGGTTCACGCGTGCCCGGCGCTCTTCCGCAGACTCTCCAGGCTTCTGTGCAGACTTGGGACGCACCACCTTGCGGGCAGCGGTGCGCAAAGCACGGCCGGATGCAGGTACAGGTTCGGTGTTCTCTTGACCACACACTTTGCGGGCAGACTCAGGAGTCTTCTTTCTACCACGCTTCTTGGGTTCGGCGATTTCAGGCTCTGGCTGGTCGAGCGCGGGGGTTTGCATACGCCCGTCAGAACTGGGCGTCGCAACCTCGGCACTGTGTTGAGAATGGCTTGGGGAGGAAACAAAGTTGTTTGCATTTATGGCCCCAGCTACATTTTTCAGCGACAGCGGAGCTGCAAGATTGGGCAGACTGGGTCTTATCGCCCTTGCTTCGGCTGTGCTGCCTTTGTCAAACGAAGAACGCATCGGCCACGGGTTTTGCTCGACGCTGTAGGGGCTTGCCATGATATCGGGATTGGACCACTCAAAGCCGGTGACAGGGTTCACGGCATCTGGTGTGAGAGGGAAACTGATGTTGCTTGCAGCGCTACTGAATGTACCCATGGGGCTGGGCATGTAGCCGTTCATGGCCTCTCCTCCGACTGGAGTTGCTGGATCCGCGGAGGACCATGGTGAGCCGGCCTGAACGGCGTTGTCGAGAGGGAGTTGACACGGCGGCGCTGCGGTCGCGTCAATGCCTCTTGCACCCACGCTGTGCGACACGGAGGGTGCGCGGCCTTGGTATCGCTGAGCGAACATGTGGGAAGAAATATCGTCGCCTCCGAGGTACATGTTTGTATTCGCCATCAGAGCCATATCGGGGGTCTGCCACGGGGCTAATCCATACTGCGACGGCATCGGTTGAGGCTCGACGTTGGGAGACGGCAATTGTTCCGGTCGGTACATGGGATAAGAAAACTGGATGTTGGACGCCGTCTGTCAGCACATGATCCGACGAACAGTCTGAAAAGGAAGAAACAATTGGCCTCCGCACACGCTGCGAGAAAATTCGACGATGACGATTCGAAACGGTTCCTCGAAAAAAAAAAAAAAAAAAACCACACGACTTGCGCACTGTGTATTCACGACATGAACAACGACACACACTCGGGACATCAAAAATCAAAAGATGCCATTTGTATGGGTTCTCAGCTTTCGCCGTGTTCAATTGCAGCCGAATACTAGCACTGGGCGAGGACTTGCCGACACGTCGACTGACCTTTCTTATCTTGCGATTCCGACACAGAAAAAATGGAAAGAAACAGAAAACGGGCTTTCACGAACCTGATAGTGAGCCATGTCGGACGGCCTGCGAACGATAGGTTGAGGGTGTGGATGGCTGAGGTAGTCCATGTTGTGGTGTATCGCTTCAGGTTGGTGATGTTGATGGCGATGGCTTGCGATGGCGATGGGTGTGTGGCTGCTTTGGTTTCGTTGCAGTCGGCGGTCGTTGGTGTGGTGGTTTTGCTGGTCTGGATTTTGGCAAGGTACGCGGGGCACACGGTTTATGCTGTTCTCGTTGATCTCGACTGGTTTCCATGGGTACCTATTCCGAACCGGGCGACGTCTGGCTGCCACTTTCCATTTTACTCCTCAGGGATGCTCGGCATTGGTCAAGCCAAGTGCAGCTATGCCCGTGAGCGTCGGAGGGTCAAAACAGCAGGCAAAAGTGGAAGAAAGCCAGCAGCAGACATGGCCTGCACCTGGGCTTCCACTGACGGACACCCAACACACCGCAAACCCCAACCGGTGCAGGTACAGACAGACCCCCGGACACCATGCCCTTGTCGTATGGATTCTTAGCGTCGGTTCTGCCCACTGAGCGAGCACCCCCCCTCTCTCTCTCTTCGACCACACCCCCCCATTTCAATAATACCCTGGCTCTGGACGCGCAGCAATTTGCAACCGACAGGCCCCAAACATTGCGAGTTTCGCGCAGTCTGACAGACGGACTGATGCTCAGCTATGGGTTACGGGTTTATCGGTCATGGGCACGCATTCTCCATGTCAGAATCAGCAGCATTGGAAAGCTCAAAGGGCATCTCGATGGAGAGTGGCATTGGATGAAGATCGCTTCAAGTTTCAATGCAGTGGTGAGTAATGATTGCCCGGCACAATGCAGACCCCCCTTGTTGCCCTTGGTTTCCCAACACGGAATGGACGGGCTGACCCTCCGACTCCGAGAGCAACCAGACAGTACCACATATCTCAACGCCCGCAATGCACGACTGGGCACGAACAAGACAAATCACGCCGGCATTGTCTAGGTGTACCACAGCCCTGCGACGCCTTTTTTCTTTCCTGGACATTGCAGCTTCGTCGTCGCTCCTTGTGTCGGGTAAAGTCGGCAAACATGAACATTAGCAGCCTGCGCCAGAAACCAAAACGGCTTGATGGGTGGAATTCCTCAAAGGCAGGGAAATCTTCTTGTGCTCAGGCTTGGATTGGAGCTCGCAAGCCCGTTACGCTTCTAGTGTGCGACTGAAGGGAAATCAATGGAAATCCCGAAGCCCCACTCGACGTGATTGGTGAGGTGGGATCCTGTGGAGAGTTCGGCGACTGAAAGCACCTGGTGCTGCAAGTGTTCCAGTTGTGTCCCAGTGGATGTCCAGTGGTGGTCCAGCGATGGTCCCCACGATACGCAATTGTGGGAGCACTTTTGCAGCAGTGGCTTCGCTTTTTCCCTTGCCCAGCAAGGATTGGCCGACCTTTCCAGCCTAGCACAGCGCGCTTGTATGGTAGCGTTGCAACGGTCATTCGACACCTGTTCTCGCACAAAAGCCATCGCGATCCGTCAATTGTTGCCAGTCTGGGACCCGGCCCATGCACTGTGCAGATCTGGGAGATGATGCTGCTCGAGATCTCTCAGGGGGGATGGATGCATTGTCTCCCAGGCCTCCCCGGAGGGTGTCTGTCTTGGAACTGGATGGCATAGCTGCATCGTCACTGCCTGCCCTGGGACATTCAGGGTCTCAGGCTGTACACACCACGTCTGTGAAGGACCACTGGGAAACGCTGGAACTGCTGGGACTGCTGGGACTGCTGCCGGGTTGGGCAAAGGGAGTGGGCTGGCTGCGGTGTGAGACATGGGCTCACCAAGTGCGGTGAAGGAGAAAGGGCATGGGCTCACCTGACGGAGCCAGTAAGATGAAGCTTGACAAGTCGCCAACCCCATCTGCCAATCTCTTGCCGGTTGTCAAGAGGTTCTAGGCCAATCCATGAGGTCATTTCGCTCCCCCACGCCTTGCCAGACAGACAGGTACGAGCAGTACGAACACGCTGCCCACGAAATCGCATGGGTTTTCCACCTCTGGTTGCAAGCTAACGCCGCAAATGAGCAGCCACTCGAAATTGTTCGCATGGACGATCTTCTCGCAGCAAGATAGAGTATCACTGAGCCACTCTGATCGGCTCCGAGTTTCAGCCGTATCTCATTGATTCACAGTCGGTGAGCATGGCCAACAATCGATCAAAGAGCAAGCACAATATCCGGCTGGAGAGTGCGTGGCTGGAGAACGCGATTTCGCTTCTTCAGGTACCCTCGAACCTTGATTAGGTTTTTTTTGGCTTCTTGGCATGTGGGTGCTTGGCCCTGGCGCATGCCGTTTTGGTGGTGATGTGGACGGCTGCAACGATGTGGAGGCACCCATCAAGCGAATAGGATGGCGCTTGAGATCGTTTCCCCTCTCCATTCGAACCGGGAAATAATGGATTTGCGGTCCTTCATCTTGCCAGCAACAACCGTCTACCGACCATGTCCATGTTCAGCGTCCCGCGGAGTTGCGATGATGGATGATATGCGACCTCAAACGACAAAACTACCTGCCTGCCTGGGCGCTCTCGACGACCTCAACTCACCCAAGCGCACATTTTGAGGTTGAGGGATGCGAGGGGAGATGAGGTCTGATAGGAAGGGAGATTGCGGAAGCAGCCAGCGGATATGCAGCTCATGCTGCCGCAAGCATGGTTATCCTGGAGCATCACAGCATTCAGCATTGTTCAGCAAGTCATCGATCCGACCCTGGACCACCAAAACGCTATCCTAACTACAAATGGACCGCCCATCAAACCTCATGTTCAGCCTGCTTACGACACTTCACTATCTGGTGAGCAAACTCCAGGCTGGTTTGTCGTCCAGTCGAGACACTTCAGCCCATTGATGGTGAAACGGCGGTAACATGAGCGCGCATCTACCTTCTATGCCTCAACCTGGTGATGTCCAGAGATGAAGGGAAATGGTGGTTGTCATGCTTTGCACGTTTACCAACAGACCAGGGCACGGCGATATGGCCATGGATATATCAGGGGTCTCGATATCCCAAGCTCCGGGGTGGGAACGGGACATAGACCGGCCTCGGCTGCGGTGGGTTCGGTGATGGAAAAATCGTACGACATGGCAAATGATCATCTCCAACGGCTCTCATGGGTGTTGTCATGGGAGTGGCATTGTTGGAGAGACAGTTCAGTGCTTGAAGGTGAGCAACATTTGTTGATGCAGAGGAAATTTCAGGGAGAACGCGGTCGGCGGGCTGAACAGCGTACCGCGCGCGCCCATCAGTGGTGAGTTTGGTTCCTCCTCCTCGTGCTATGAGGACGGACCACTGTGCTGCGCTGCTGCGTGCACCGCACACAGGGGTCAATCTGATTATGCTTAAGGCTGGGGGGGTTTTTGGCTATTTCAAGACATGGAAAGGAGAGAAGGCGCATTACATGATGTGTGTTTTCACTACAAAATGCCAGATGGAGACGAATCGCGATGACAGACATCTCTTTGGGTGCCACGTCGCAGCCTTGCCCTGCCGAGGCGTGCTTCTCGGTGCTGCTGTGCGCCCCCTAATCCAAGCGGTGCAACTTTGGAGGAATTGCCGGCCGCGAGTCAGCACCAGCTTAAAATTGCAGCGGCTCCATTTCAAGCCACCGGATTTACACTGTCCCAATTCGAAAGATATCTCCAGACTCCAGAGGCGCCAAGCCGAGTATCTGATAAAATGCTCATGTTCTCACTTTCAGCAACTTGAACTCTACAATTGTCGAGATTGCGAGACATTACACGTGTTCATGCTCGCATCTATCGGTGTCATCTTATGTCCGTTAATGTGGTCAACTCGGTCTGTTCGCTTCGGAACGCAGTGAATGAAGTTGTGAACCTCATATCTCAGATACTGCTATTCTTCTGAGTCTGGCGTCCAATTCGCAGCCGTTTGACTATCTCATTCTCGCTAGAGGTAGATGTTGGAGTTGGGTACAGTGGGATTGGGGTATTGGAGTGTACCGTACGTATGTACCCCCTCGCCATACTATCCCACTCCCACTTCCACTTCCATACCTACCCGCTAGAAACTTAACTATCCCTTGCGGTGTTCTCTTGAATCCTTCCGTCGTTGGTGAAATCGTGAAATCGTGATAACACCGCTGACATGCACACACACCAATGACCACAAAGCCAGACTCCAACGCTGGATACTGGTCTTAATTGATCGACCGTGACTGGAACGTTTCATATGTCGGATATCGGATCGGGAGTTCACCTTAAATTGGGGGGTTTAATGTACCTCTAGATGAGATCTATTGAGAACGTACTATAGCTGTCAACCAGGTGGCTTTGGAGACGATGATCACTAAAGTCTAGTTACACGATTTGCGTTTTGCGTGTCGTGGCAGTTCGCGCATGGAAGTGGAAGGGTGGAAGGAGAAGAAAAGAGAGAAGATATCAGAAAGCTACCTAGGTACTGAAGAAGCTGAGAGTGGATGAAGGGCTCTCTCTTTCAAGGGATACTAGTGAAGCAACATCGGATACGAAGAATGGAACTACACTATGAAGAAAATCACAAAAGCGGACAACGGGATACGTACTATCACCACACAGAAATCAGAAAATAGGAAAAAAATCGAACGATTGATCGTCCACCGACGTTTGAACTATCGGTTTTCTTTCACATCGTTAGAACAGGATCCGGTAGGTTGGAACGCTAGGGTAGGTGAATTTGGCAAGAGTCGTGCGTGCCATGGGGATGTGATGGAATGTCTCATCGGGATAGGGATGATGTCGACGGTCGTCCGTCACAGCTGCTAGAGAAGCTCATCCGGGTCCGTTCGTCGTCGGATGTCGTTGTGGTGTTTTGTTCATCAATGTCTCACTGCAGCCCCGGGCGTGTGAATCAATGGGAGCGAGCGCCCGGCGCGGGTAGGTGGAAGGGGGAGACTGGAAGGAATGGAAACGGGCAGGTATCCTTCTCCCCGATGAATCCCTGGCTTCCATTTGTGAGTGTATTGACAGTGATGAGTGGTTGAGACCCCTACATGGATGTGAGTATGTATACAGTAATGTGCCTAGTAAATGCAAGTGGGGCGGGCATGGCAATTTCCTTGCAGTTACTGGGTCTTTGCATTTACTGGCTCTAGTACACGGGCCCTTTTCTAGGCCTTAGGCCATTGAAGCCCTGCGACGGCCGGAAAAAGTGGAGTAGGTGACCCCTACCGAAAGCCCGCAATCCCGTTTACCCGCAAAAAGAGCACCCCTATAGATGCAAAACCAGGCCTACCGGCTTGCAATTAGCAATTAATAGATATTGCCATACAAAAATAATTCGGGCATGGAAATCCTTTGCATTTATTGGGTCCTTACATTTATTGGTACTTGTATTTACTAAGCACATTACTATAAGTTTAGGGGTGGAGGTCGTAATGCCGGCCGGTAGCTATATTGTGCTAGTCTCTTCTATAGAACCTCCTCTACGGCGCTTAGCGGACCCACCCTACAAAATGTGGGTCTCCTTTCCTCGAACTTTAGTAAGAGGAGGTCTATTCGGGTTTTGCGCGTTTTGGCTATAGGCTATCAAAATACTTATAAACATTTTTACTTTTTATAACTTTTTAAATAAATATTTTTAATTATTTTAATTACTATATATTATACCGTATTATATTTTTATTATTAAATATTACTTCGGTAAAACCTTTTCTACCCTCTTTTTTTTTTTTGTTTTATATTTTCTTAATTAATTTTTATTCTTTAAGGGGTACCATCTATTAATATTTCTCACCTACTTTTTAAAAATAGGTATCCGATTTTTACTATTCCTTAATTAAAACGTATAAAAGTTTTTAATTATTATATTAAGGATAAAATCTACCTTCGACGAAATTTTAACTTCGATTAGAGTTTTAAAATTAAATTAATTTTTTACTATTCCACCGGCGCTATATATTATTATATAATAATATAAAATTACTATTATTTAATATATAATTATAAATAAATATATTTAATATTAAATTCGATTTATTTATATAATAATTCGAATTTTATTAAATCTAATTAATTAATTACGTTTATATTAATTCCTACGCGAATTTCGCCTTTAATAAATAGAATATATCCGGTATATTATTTATTAATACGGTAATACTATCCTTATTACTATAATTAATTTTAGTAAAAGTATTATTTTTCAAATTATATCCATTATCCTCCTTACGAAAATTATAATTTAATTTATTCCCTTTAATCGTTTTAATTAAGAATAAAAGGACGTTATTATTAAATATTTTAACGCAATTCCCCTTTTTATAAATTAAAATCTTTATAAAGTATATATATTAAATATTATTAATTTAGGACTTCGATTAATTAATATAATTTAATTTATTACAAAATAATATATATTACGGGCATTATATTTATATCTTTTTCGAACCCGAATAAATATTATATTATTAATTTTTAAAATTCCTCCGCAAGCCCGAATTTACTTCTAAAATAACGTTTATTGTTATTAACGAATTTTATACTATTTATTAATAGTATAAATTCCATTCTTATTTTTCTAATTTCTTTTAATTTCGCCGGACTCTTCCCTTTTCTATTTTATAATTTAAATATACTATAATATTAATTAAATTATTAGAAGCGTACGCTTAGGAATATATTAGTTTCTACCCTTTTAATAATATTATTAATTCGTTCTAAATTATTAAAATACTAATCGACTGTTTTAAAATTACCCTCGTTTTTAATTTTATTCTAAAAAACGAAATATAAAACTTCGAACGCTTCGAATTCCTCTTCGTACCTATATTTAATATTATTTAAAAAACTATTATTTATATCGATAATAAGGATTTTATTAATAAAGTAAAAAAGTATTTTATTAATATCCTTATTAAATATAATTTCTATATTCGGACTAAAGCGCTATTTATTATCTAAATCTATTATTTATATATACGCCCGGTTAATTAAAATTGTTTATATTAATAATTTATTATTTTTAATTTATAATACCGGATTATTATTTTTACTATAATATTAAAAATAAATATAAATATATTAAATATAGTACGTATTATATAATATAAATAAATTAAATTTAAGGACGTAGTAGATTTATAATAGCGATTTGGCCGCGCTATACGTAGTAGTAATAAAAGTATTACCTACTTTTTTATATTATATTAATATTTTAATTAATTTAGAACCGATTTCGTTCTATTAATCATATTAATTACGTAATTTACTAATTTATATCCGTACGAATTTAACTTATTATTTATATTAAATAAATTATTTAATTTAATATAATCCTAACCTATTAACCGAATTACGACTTCGTATTCGGTTAAAAATCTAATATATAATATTTTCCCCCTTTTAAACTTTCGTTTACGAAAGTAAATTATAAAAATAAGGGAATTTCGGGCTAAATTTATAAAAAAGGCCCCTGAAATATACGTATTCGTTAACGTATTATATTTCTACGAAGCCTTATTTAAAATTTTATAATATAATATTAACTATTCGAATTAAATTTAAATTGAATATTATAATATTTATAATTATCGTTTTAATTAAGTAGAAAAATTACCCCCGAAACCGAAAAAAAAGTTTAGTACTTTAATTATTATTAATAAAATAGGATTATTTTTAACCTAATTCGAGAATTTCTTCCTAATACGAATTATATCCGCGTTTATAATTCTAAATATAAATTTTTAATTGCTTTATTTACTATTATTTCGCCCGAAGTATATTAGTAAATAGTACGCTTTATAATCGGGAAATGAAAGGTATCGATACGGATAATTTTGTATTTTATTATAAATATATTAATATTAAATAGTTAAAAGTATTTAGAATAATATAGTATTAACTTCGTAGCCGAATATATTAAATTATATATAATATCGGCTATACAACCGAATAAATATAAGAATACTTATATTATTAATAGTAGAAATAGTAGAAATAGCTAAATTCGGCCTATTTTTATTATAAATCGGCCTAATTCGGCTCTATATATTACCGTAGCCCTAACGCTCGCTTTTTCGCCCGGGCCTATTTAATATTCTATTTATATAACGGTAAATCGAAAATCTAAACGTAATGAATAATAAACGCTTTTATAAATATATATATTAATTAAATAATAACTTTTTATATAAATTTTATATTTATTAAAATATTATTTAAATTAGAGTAATTAATCGAATTTTAGTAATTCTAAGTATAATTTAATATTATTTAAATTAAAATAATTCGCGAATATACTTTAATTTAAATAATATTATATAATATATCCCTTTCTATATATTATTACTTCGTACCTTTATTCTAATTATAATAAAATATTATAATTATTATATTGATATTATCCGCCCGCTAATTATTAAAAATTATAATATTCTAATTACGAAACGCTAAACCTATTTAAGTCCTAATAATCTTTAAAATAAACGTAAATACAATTATATATAACCTTATAAATTCTATTAAAAAAACGATATATAATATAATATAAATATTTAACCTATTTCCGTAAATCTTTTATAATTTATAATTCCATAGCTAATCCCGCCTCTTATTTATATACTTTCGTAATATTTATTTAAAAAACTATTTCGAATATATTTATATTAAAGCCGGGAAGGAATTTATAAACGTTATTACTTATACTGGATTATCGATAATAAATCTATTTACTCGGCTTCGTACTTATTGCGTAATCGAAGGTTAATATATCTTTAAAAACGGTAAGGGCAAAAGGTTATTTATAAAACCGGACGTAAATATATTATAGAATAATAAATTTAATAACTTCGATATTAACTTTTAAAGGGAGAATAAAAATTATTTAAATTATAACCTATATAGAAGCGGTATAAAGCCGGTAACATAAAGAACTAAAAGCGTAATTATTAGAATAAATTAAACGATATTAAATATATACTATTTACCCTTTAATTTTAAAGGTATATTCGTCGTATAAAGACCGGAATAACCGAAAATCTTCATTTTTAATATATATTATTATTATAGTATATAAAAATTATAAAAAAGGAGGAAGATAATTATTAAAAAATCTAAACGAAAAAAAGATACGGTTTATATTATATTTATATATAGGCTATACGCTATTAGCGTAGGATTTAGAATAAATCCCCTATACTTTATTAATATATAAATTAAATAATATTAAAATAATATAATAAATATAAAAATATACTTTCTTTAAATTATTATATATTATCCTACTTATACCGAAGTTAGGGCATTTTACCCTCTCCTAATATCCCCGCCCTCGATTTAATATATTAATCGAATATTATTTTAATTTCCGCCCGTATAATAAAAGTTCCTACGTTTAATTTAGCTTCGAAAATATATATTATATTTTATAGCGTTATATTTTAAAATTCTACGTTCTAAAGCGCTTCCGCGCAATATTCACCGATCTTTAAAAATAATATATATAATTATATATCGATAAAAACGAAAACTCTCTCTATAAATATATTATTCTATTCTATTAATTTATTCATTTTTAATTCTAATTTTTATAAATAAATTAAGAATATATAGGGCCCCCTACTTCGCTCTAACGTATAAATCTTTTAATTAATATTATTTATCGTAATAAAAATTTATATATTACGAACGAATTCGAATAATATATTATTATAATACGTAAATACTTAAATAAATTAATATACAGTATAATTTTCTATTTACAAGGGCGGAGGGGCTTATTTAATTCTTTTATATTCCCTAATTATAAATAAAATAAAGGATAAAATAGGAAGCGAATTCTATTTATTAAAAATTCGTTTCTCGGTCCTAATTTAGGTTAATCCGGCGAATATTACGAAATTTATAGAATTAAATTATTATAAATTGGAATATAATCCTTCTATTTTAAGGGAGGAATTCGAAATATTTATTTAAAATATCGCCGATTATAATATATCCCGCTAATAATTATTTTATTTAATATATTCCCGAATATTATTATAACGTAGTATTTTAAATAATTATTAAATAAAGTTATTATATCCCTCCAATTTATTTTTTCGTTACCCTTAATTTTATTTTTAATAATTTTAACCTTAAATAATATTATTTATCCGGTAAACGAAAATTAAGCGATAAAGGCTTTATATAGTAAAAATGGGGTCCTGGGTATAAATAGAATTTTCGGCGTATAATTAATTATATATTTTATTTACTTTTTTTAAAAAATAATTTAAATCGCGGAGTATATTATAACGTTATTAAATATAGAAAATTCGTTTGCGTAAAGGAAATCGAATACTTTAATTTTAAAATAGGTTTATAATTAAAATTAATAATTTTTCGGCCGTCGGTTATTTAAAGGGTATTTTAAAGAAAAAATTATGAAAACGGTAAATTAATAATAAAATTTGGATTTAATTATTTTTAATACCTAAAAGTCGAAGGGTCCTAAAATTATATTATATAAAATTAAATATAAATCCTTAAAATTTAATTTTATTTTTAGGAGGCGAATTTCGCGAACGACTTATACGCGTTTAATAGAAATCCGAACGCTATAGACCTTAGGGTTCCTTTTTATAATATAATAAAAAAAAAATTATTTAAAATATTAAAAAGTAGGAGTAAATCTCTCTACCTTCGAAGCGTTAATATCATTATTATAATAAATTAAGTATTCTTTATTTAATTAGCTTAATTAAATCCCTTTATTAATTTAAATTCCTAGCCGGTATTTTACTCATTATTATAAAAGTATAAATTACCGAAATTATTATTACCCGCGGGCAATTCGTTATTATATATCGTTTCTATCTTCTTTTTTTTAAATAATCGTTAAATAGCAAAATACGCCTTTAATTTATTATTCCGACTTTTAGATTTAATATCCTCGCAAAATTAATAATTATTAAAATCGTTTAATTAATAAAAATATAAATTAAATAAAGCTATTAAACGTAAATAATAGGATATTTATTCATTAAAGATAATAATATCCGCGTTATTATCTTTAGAAATATCCTTTATAATAATATACTTACTATTTTATTCGATAGGCCTATTTACGAAATAAATAATAAATTAAAAGTCTAAGGGTCGTTTATAATATATTAAAAATATTAAAATATCCGTAACGTAATTAACGAAAAGTTAAATAAAGTATTTTAATAATTAAATAGTAATATAAGGTAATAAATTAATATCCGTAGGTTATATTTAAAGGCGTAAATAATAAAAAGTAGAAAACGAAACCTACTTACGAAACGAATAATAAATTAAAGATTTAAAGGCTATTCGTAATACGTTATAAAGATTAAAAATATTTATTAATATAATATATAAAAGGTTAAATAAAATATTTTAATAATTAAATATAAAAAGATATAATAATAATTAATAACCGTAAATTATATTTAAAGGCGTAAAGAGTAGTAAAGGGTAAAGAATATAGGGAATAAATTAGAATTAGGAAGGAGGGAAATCTAGGAAATAAAATCGGAAGCGAAGCGACTTCGTTTTATTTCCTAAATTCTCCGCTAGATTATATTATTTACGAACTTTATAATATATTTTAATATTATTAATTATCTTTTTAAAATATATTTTATATATTATTTTAATAGTAAATTATATATTAGGGACTTTCTTTATTAAAATAATAATATTTACGCAAAACGCTATATAGGGCGCCGGAAATAAATATTAAACGGAAATTCTATATAAATATATAAATATATTAAATTAAAATATATCCAATATTTAATTATTAATTTATAATATTAATACTAAATTCACCGAATAGAGTTCGTCCGCTTTACCGCCTCTCTTATTCTATAACCGGCTATTAATTGAAATATTATATATCCTTAATAATAAACCCGCAAAGTAATTTACCCTAATTATATATATATAATTCTTAATTTAATATCCACCCTATATTAATTAACGTATCGAATAAAAGCCGAACTATATATCGCTATAAATATAATTATTAAACGAACGAATTAAATAATCTCTTATATTCTAATAAATAGGGTATTATAAGTAAAAAGTAATTAAAATAAATATCGGTAATATATTATCCTAATTTATTATATTATTCATTTTTTTATTCGTAATTTTCTGCAAAATTATTTAATAAAATACTTTAATATTAAATAAGCGATATTAATTATTAAATTTATAATTATAAATAATCGTTATATAATAATTAAATATTTATTTACTATTATAAATTATAATAGGTAAAACTTACCGCTTATCCGCAATTCTTATCCGCAAATTCCATCCCGAAATTCCTACCCTAATAATTAATAAAATAAAGCAAAAATTATATAATATATAAAATTCATTTATTATTTACTTTTTTACGCTATAATTTAAAAATATTATAATTTAATAACCTTTATCCGAAGAATATATATAATTATTATTTTAATAAAATAAGAAGGCAATTTAACCGCCGCTTTACCGTCCTTTTTACTTATTATAAAATTATATCCGTAACCGTAAGCTTAAATATATTCTTCTAATTTTAAATAAAATTTCCTATTATTATTTAGTAAATTAATTATATACTATACAATAAAATTACGTTATTAAATAATATAAATTACTAAATAAATAACGGTATTAAAAACCTTTTCCTACCCGGTAATATATACCTCCTAAATCGGCCCTTTACTAATATCGTTAATATACTATTTATCCTTCAAATATTAAATAACAATATAAAATTCCTAAACTATTTTAATTTCTTCGTGGTATTTAATTTTTTAAAGAATAAATTTATATATTAAAAATTAAATAATAATTTTATCCCCTATTAATTCGGTTTTAACTTCTTATAATTCTTTAACCGGAAGATCGGTAATAATAATATTTAAAACGTCCTTTAAACTAATTAGAGTAATAGAAAATATATTTTCTATTTATTTAATATAATCTATTATAATAATATGTTTAATATAAATATTATTAAAAAAATTATTAACCGGTATATCGAATATAATAATATCGTCGCTTTTAATATTAATTATTACGCTTATCGGAAAGGCGATAATAATCGCCTTATTATCGTTAATATCGTTTATATTCGGGGATTTAATAACTATCGCTCCTTCGGGAGTAATCGTTTATTTAAAGTTACCCTCGTCCTTATAAAATATTACTTTAATTATAATTTTACTAATTACTCTATCGGGAGTAATCGTTTATTTAGGGTTACCCTTATCCCCGCGAAATATTACTCTAATTATAATAATATTAGTAAATTGTATTAAATCCGCTTTATTAAAATTTAAACGCGATTTTACAATTTGGACGTACTATTCGGTATTATTTATTGGTTTAAAATATCGTTTCTTTAGCGCCTTTATAAATTAATCGTAATTAATTTAAAAGATACGTAATTCGGCCTTAACGATATAAAGTCGTTAATTAATATTATTAATATTAGAGGTATTTTTATCCGCGATTATATCCTTTAATATATAAATTTATTTAAAAGTTTATTAAAGGATTTTATATATTTAAAATAGGAATTTTCTAAAATAACTTTACTTTTTAAATTATTAAACCTATTTTCGCTTTAAATTTTACGAATATGTATAAGCGTAAAATAAATTTTCTAAGCGTTAAAATACCTATTAGCGAATCCCTACTCGAAAAATTCTATATATTTAAATATTTAAATACAAATATTATTTAAAATAAAATTATTAACTTTATTATTAATAACTTATTTGGAAAATTCTATTATTATAAGGTCCGCGGGGTTCGCGGCCGTAATAGCCTTTACGTAATCGAAATCGTCGTTATTACTCTCTATATTAAATAATATAAAAGTTATAATTATATTTAAAGTATTATTAATTCTATAATACTTAATATTACTTTATTCTTGAATAAAATTAAAAGATTTCGCTTACTTTACTATAATTAAATTAATAATAGCCTAAAGCGGCGTAGAAGAATCTTCTTTAATATTTATTAATTAAAAATTTTTAAAAACTTTCCGTACGCGCGTAAATTATTTAACGGTCTTTTTTAATAATAATATATTAAATTACTTTTTAATAAAATTAATTATAATCCTCTTTATTTTAATATTTAACTCTTCCGGTATAAATTCGGCCTTCAATTTACGGCTTTCTACGTTAAAAATTATATCTTATTTATTAAAGAGCGAAATTTTATTTACTTCTTTAATATACTTTATAATATTTAATTTCGAATTATTAATAACGGGTTTCGAAAACCTATTTAATAATTTATAAATATAAACTTTCATTTATTTTAAAACGCCCTAAATATTTTCTACCCGTTTAAATCTTCGATCGCCGTCGGCGAAATATAATTTAATTAAAGGTAAAGCCCCTTTTAACCGAATTTAATCAATTTTATTAGTATTTTTATTCTTAATAATAATTCTAATAAATAATAATACCTTCGAATAAAAATTACCTATCGTATATATTTAAAGCAAAAAGTAATTATTAATATTTTAAAGGGCTTCGGTAATTTAAGCGAAACGATTAAAATTCTACGATAATAAATACTTCGCGGCTTTATAGCCTATTAACGTTTTAAAATACTATTTTACTTCGGCCGGGATACTTTTAACCGCTAAATTAAAATTAAATACAAATTCGTAAATCTATTAATTAAATTATTAATAAATATTATTATAATTAGAATATAAAATCGTTATTATAATTATAATATAAGAATAATTTACTTTACGTAAAATCCTTTCCTTAATCCAATTATAAATTATATTATATATAATAAATAATTATTATTCTACGATATTTTACTATCCGATTTTATAAAGGCGGCTTATATATTAAAATATCATATTAATATTCTAAACGAAATTTAAATTAATACTAATATAATATTAATAATATAAATTTAAATTTACGGCGTTAACGGTAGAATTAAAGATTAAAACGTATAAATATTATTCCGGTTAATTTTATTTAATAATAATTTCGCCGTATTAAATATATATTTAATTATTATAAATTATTTTAATTTTTAACCCGACTTTCTAGAGGAATATTTATAATATTTTATATTATTATTAATATATAATTAAATTTTACTTTAATTAAAATATAAAATTATAATTCTAATTATAATTAAAACGAAAGGATTTATATTTAAAATTAAAGTGAATTTGCTACTATAAGGACGCGCTTTTTCTCTACGTAAATTATAATATATTTAATTATTATTTAAACGAATAAAGGTAATTCTAAAAACGCCTATTTTAATATTTAAACCCTATTTATATATAGTATAAAGGATATATCCTTTATTAAATTAACGAATATATATAATAAATTACTATCGATATTAAATTTAATAAATTCGTTAATAACGTCGATTCTTAAACGGGTTTTTTATATATATAATTACGAATTAAAATAATTAAGCTTCTAACGCTTTTTCTTTTAAAATTCTTTAAAAGAACGTATATAATCGGTTATAAATTACCCCCCTATAGTAAAATCGTAGAATAATATCCTTAACCCCTTAATATTTTACGCTAAAAATTAATTTAAGCGGATTAAAATTATTGTTACAGGCTTAGCCTAATAACTACACGTAACTTGGTCACATGCCTATACCAAGGTTGTAATTACTACTAAGATAATTACAACCTTATTCGGCTAGCCCGCCGCCGCAATCGTATAACGATACGGTCGCGGTCCCGGTCACATAACCACGCGCGCCCTACGCGCGTATAGTCTATGCGCCGTACCCTTATAAGGGTAGCCACCCGTATATAACTTTATTCCCTTTCCTCTTTTCCTTCCTTATATAATATTATATATCCTATTCTATTTATTTTAATCGTATTTACCCGTAATAATATATTATATCTTATTATTGCGTTTATAATATATAATTTTTAATTATTTAAACGTATTAAAATCCCTTTATTCGTAAATTATTAAATTTAATATTCTCTCTTTTTTTCGATAATTAAGGCAATTTCCTTCGTTATAATAATTTCGATTATTAATTATTTATTAAAGTTATATCCTTTTATTTAAAGAATAAGGGTAATTTTCTTTTTATTTAGTAAATAAAAGTAAATACCGCGTTTTTTTCTCTTTTTCCGTTCTTAAAATCGTTTCGTAAATTATAAACCTTCTCTTCGTTCGTTAATATTTAATATAAATAATAATAACGATCCTATATATTTTTTAGGAAATAATAACGAATTCCCTATAATTTTTCGTTCTCTAAATATTAATAAATTATTTATAATAAATAATTTATTTACTTACGATATTAATATTTATATTATTACCTTATGCGAATTTTTTATCCTTTAAAGTATTAATAACTTTATTACCGCCGTCGAAAAGGATAAAAATAAGGAAGCGGTCCCCGAAAATTATTTATCCAATATTAATATTATCGCCGGATATCCCGTTTTCCGCTCGATTATTATATTTATTACCCGTATTTATATTAAAATTCTATTTATTATTAAAAATTACCGCAAAGAAATATTTATTAACCGTTATATTATTAACGACGTTTAAAATACATTCAACGATATAAATTTTAAATATTAATAATTTATTATTAAATATTAATCCTTTAAAGCTAATAAATTTACTACTAATAAATATAATAATACCCTTTATAATATTATTTTGAAATTTATAATTGAATTTAATACGAATATTACGAATAAAATTATTAATATTAATATTATATCCGGCTACCGTTAAATTATTAATAACTTTCCTATTTTTATAGGGAAGGAATTTAATAGCGCTACTACCCGTTATAAAATCTTCGCTACTTAGCGTTTTTATATTTAATTTTAATAGAAAATCAATACCCTTTTTTATTCTAATAAAAGTATTAAAATTATTAAAACAACTATATTTCTAAGTTTTAAAATCCTATTTAATATTTATAAAGAGTTTTAAATTATTTAGAACGATAAATCCAAAAATATTTAGCGTTAGAAAATTAGAAAGGAATTTATAAATTATTTAATTAAACGTTTTAAAAATATTAATTTAATTAACAATATTAATTATTATTTCGAAAAATACTATATAAAGAACCGCCCCTTTATCGAATTTAAATAAAAATTTACTAATTTTTATAATTTAATTAATTATAACGACGTAATAAAAATTTATTACCTTCGTAATAAAATTAATAAACGTTTTTATAACGGTTTTACTTATTATAACCCCCCGGCTACTAACGATTTTTATATTTAATTCAACCTATACCGTACTATTATTATTAATTTCGAAGATATTAATTACTATTAAAAGATAATTAACCGCGCCCTTAATTTATCCATTATTAATACCGCCCCCGTTATTAATTTTAATTCCGCCCTTCGCGCTAATTTTAATAACATTCCCATTAATTAAAGTAATAATAAAATAGACCTAAACGCCGTCAATTTAACTATATTTATTTATAAGGATATTTTTAATTAATATATACGTAAGGGCTTTTACCGCTATTATAATTAAAAGGGTTATATTAATTATAATTATATTAATTCGATAAATTACGGTAATAAGGGCTATTAAAATAATAAGGGTAAAAGTAATAAAAAGAAGAAAAAGTATAATTAAAATTAATAAATTAAAATTTATACCGTTATTACTATTTTAACCGCCCTTATTACCCCCGCTATTCCGGCCGCCGAAGGTAAAAAATATTATAACGTTCTAAAAAATAAATAACTTCTATACTTAATTACGTATAAAGGCTTTAACGGTTATTATAATTCTTAATTAAAAAGGATAAAGTTTTAAATTCCTCGGAATTAAAAAGTTTAAAAGAAATACAAATTTAATTTTTAAATAATTTTATTACCTTAAATTTAATATTCTTTTCTTCCTATATAATAACCGGCTTATATAAAGACTATTATATTACTTTCGTTAATAATAAATATTCTACGTTTATTTTTATCGACTATTCTTTTATAATAAAAAATAACCTTCCGTATTTTAAACTTCAATACCTAAAGAAATTAATTTTAATTAATAATATAATTAAAAATATTATTTCTAAAAGGGTAAGGACTAAATTCTATATTAAATTTCATAATAAAATTATTACCTTTTTAATATACGATATTTCCTTTAAATACCCTATAATTTTAAATTTCTTATAAATATAATTTTATAAACCCGAGATTAATTATAATATATATAACGTATAATTTAAATATTATTATAGCCGTTATTTTATTATAAATTTATTTAACGAATTAATTATAATACTACGTACTATTTTTAATAACGTCATAATCGCCGCTATTAAAATTTCCTCTAAATTTATTTTAATAATAACCCCCCCTTAAGAGAATATATTAACTCCTAAAGCTATTTCCCTAATTATAATATAAAAATTAACTCCGATAATTATATTTATAACCGTTTTTAAAATGAAGTTTATTCCTTAAACGAAGAAATTTGTTCCCTAAAAGAAATTTACTCTTTAAATTAACCCCACTCCTATTTACAATTCACCCATTCCCGAACCTTCTTAATTTTTTACTTACTATAATACCGCCCTATTTAAAACCTTAATTATTAATTAGGTTAATATTAAAGTTTAAAGTATTTTAAAAATAATCGCTCTCTTTATTAAAATTAAAAGCTTTATAATTTACGAACTTTATATTAAATTAAATAGTCGGCGTATATTAGCCGGTATATATTACGAATATAATCCCTATTTATTTAAAATAGTAAATAATTTCTTAAATTTAAAGGATATTAAAAAATTTAACGCCGCTACGTTTAATTTTTTATACGAGAGGGATAATTTATAACCTATAATTATAATATACGCGGAATTCGAACGCTTAACCGCTATCTACGAATTTAACGAAATTATTCTAATTAAAAAAATTATTAATAATATTTAAAATAAGGAGGGTAAAAAATATAAAAATATATTATTAAAAAACCTTTATAATTTTATCGAAGCTATAGCGGGTAATAATTCCGAAAATAATATTAAAATTATAATTTTAATAAAATTATTAAATTTAATAAGTAATTTCAATTAGGATATTCTTATATATAAAAAAATTATTTATTAGGTTACGGTAATTAAAATCGCTAAATAAATTAACTTTAATAAAATTACGGAAGAGGATACGAAGAAGTTTTTTAAAAAAAATTAACGGTTAATACTATTAAAGGAGGAAATTATAATTAAAATCTTTGAACGGTATTATAAGAATATTTTAATTTTCTTACTTTAATTAATAAAAGAGGTCTTATTTTATTATATTTACGATTATAAAATTAAATTATTATTAGGCGTTAAGCCGCTTAATATTTATATTCGCCCGATATCTTCTATCGAAATTTCGGTTATTAAATAATAAATTAATAATAATTTTTATAAAAATTTTATCCGCCCTTTATAATTAACCGCGGTTACTCCTATCCTTTTAATTAAAAAACCGGGCGGCGGAGTCCGAATTTATATAAATTATAAAAATATTAATAATATTACCCTAAAGTTCTATTATCCGCTTTTATTAATTAAGGAGATTTTAAATTCGATTTTTAAAGTAAAAATCTTTATTAAATTAAATATTATTATTATATTTAATTAAATATAAATTAAAAAGGGCTACGAATAATTAACTGCGTTTATTATTCGTTTTAATTTATTCGAATCTTTAATTTATCCGTTTAACTTTTAAAATACGCTAAATATATTTTAAAATTATATTAATAATATCCTATATAATATTTTCGACGTCTATATAACCGCGTATTTTAATAATATCCTAATTTACTCCAATAATAAAGAAGAATACGAATAATATATTAATAAAATTTTAGAACGAATAATTAAAATAAGATTACAAATCGATATCGATAAATACGAATTTTATATAATATATACGAAATATTTAAGCCTAATTATTATACTTAATAATATCGAAATAAATCTTAAAAAGGTCGCCGCCGTTATAATATAGTAAGCTCCCGACTCTAAATATTCGTTATAACGCTTCCTAAATTTCGCCAATTTCTACCGACGTTTTATAAAATACTTTTTAATTATAGTAAGATTATTTTACGAATTAATTAAGAAAATAGTACCCGTAAATTAAAAATAAATAAAGTAGTATTAAAATTCTTTCGAAGTATTAAAGAAAGCTTTTACGAATAGACTAATTTTACGTATTTATAATTAATTTAAATTAATTATTATAGAGACGGACGTTTTAAATTAGGTTTATAGAAGAATTTTATCATAATACGATAATAATAATATTTACAACTAATCGCCTATTTTAATTAAAAATATTCCGCCGCCGAATATAATTATAATATTTATAATAAAAAATTATTAGCTATTATTAAAATATTAAAAGAGTAGAAACTAGAATTTAAAAGAATATAATAATTATTTAAAATCTTTATAGATTATTAGAATTTAAAAATATTTATAATTAATAAATAATTAACGCCCCGCTATATAAAATAGTTCTAATTTTTATTTCGTTTTAATTTTATAATTAAATACCGACCGGATTCCCTCTAAATTCGCCCCGACGCTTTTAGCCGTAAATTAAAAGATATCCTTAAGAATATAAATAACGAATAATTATTAATACGTAATAAAATTTTATTAAATAAGAACTTCTTCGTTAATAATATTTTTATTTTAAAGCCGGAAGATAAATTAAACGTAAGAAACTTCGTCGGTTATAAATATAAGGCTTTAAAAAAAATAGAATTAAAAGAATTAATAAGAATTAAATATTTATATAAATTGGATATTCTAAATAAAAAATTAATAAATAATTTAATAACGGAATTTTACGAAAAATTTACCTTTTTATAAGACGTTTTAACCTATTTATTAGACCCTAACTATCGCATATAATTAAAGGAGGTACGTAAATAAATAGTAAAAATTTCGTTCACGGAATACCGCGCTATTTAAGGATATATTTATTTTAAAAATATTATTATCGTAGACTTTAATAATTCTACTCTTTATTTATAATTCCTTTAATATATTTATAATTCGTTATTAATAAGGTATTTAGGCAAAAAAAAGACTTTCTACTTATTATTATAATTTTACTTTTAATTAAAAATATATTAATCCGTTAAAATATACTATAAAGCATACTTTTAATACGTAAAGATAAAGCATTTATAATACTCCCCTTATAGTCTATTAAAATTATTAACCGTTCTTTTCGCATTATAAAAGGATATTTCTATTAATTATATTACCCCGTTAACGCCTTATTTTTAAAAGGGATAGGAATTTAAATACGTTATAATAATTATTAATCGGTTAATTAAAATATATTATTTTATCCTTTATAAAATTTTAATAGCGGAAGAATTAATAGAGTATTTTATTAATAAAATTTATAGCCTTTACGGCGTATTTAATATTATTATTTCCGACCGCGGTATATAATTTATTTCGACGTTTTAGAAAACCTTATTTTTAAAATTAAAAGTAAATTTAAAACCTTCGTTTATTTTTTACTTATTTATTAATAATTAAACCGAATTTATTAACGTTAAAATAAAATATTATTTAAAGATTTATATTAATTAAATTTAAAATAATTAGGTCGATTAATTATTAATCGCGGAATTTATAAAAAATAATACCGCTTTTAAAATTATAAGAATATTCCCCTTCTTTATTAATTACGGTTTTAACCCGCGTATAAATATCGAACCGGTTATCCTTTACCTTCCCGAATTATTAAAGGCTTAAAAGGCCGAATTTTTTAAAATTTATAAAATAACGGAGCGGTTTAAAACTATCCTCGATTTCGTAATAATTAAAGTAAAGTAAATATAATAACGTTATAAGAATAATATTAATATTAGGAAATTGGACGCCCCGGTTTATAAATTAAGCGATATAATCTTCTTTAATATTTAAAATCTCAAAATTAGTCGCCTATACGCTAAATTTATTCCGCTTTTCGAAGGTCCTTTTTTAATTATTAAAATTAATACCCATTTTATTATTTTTAAATTATTAATTAATATAAAGTACGGACGGATTTTTAATATAAATAAAGTAAAGCCTTAATTACCGGCGGGGTTATTAAGTTAAATATAATAATAGTAGAATATCCGCGCTAATATAGGGAAGATTATATATTGAACGGATAATGGCGAAAATTCTTTCGAATAGAATTTCGTAGAAATTAATAAATATAAAAAGGAAAGGGGTTATTAAATATATTACGTTATTTAAGCTCCCCTTTATAAATTTAATTAATAATTATATATTAATATAATAATATATTTAGAAAAGGTTAAAAGATTTTACGAAAAATATTCTAATACCCTAATACCGCTAAATTAGGTTAAAGCCGAAAAGAAGAAGTTTAAGGAAGAAATACGGAAATTAGAGGAATTAAAAATATTATCGGAAGAGGGGGATTCGCTAGCGGAAAATACGGAAGTTCCAGCCGAAGAATAAAAGGAAGTAAAGAGGAAATCGCTATAATTAAAGACCGCTACGGCTATAAAAACTTTTCGAAATATAACGATACGTTTAATAAAAATTTTTATTATTTTATATAATAATAATTAATTATACGGCTTTTTTTAATTAAAGGTAATATTATAAATTTAATTTAATAATTATACGTAATTTAGTTATATATTTATATTAAGGTTATAATTATTATTAAAATAATTATAACCTTATTCGGTTAGCCCGCCGCCGCGGTCGTATAGCGATATAGTCGCAGTCCCGGTTATATAACTACGCGCGCCCTACGCGCGTATGGTCTATGCGCTATGCCCTTATAAGGGCAGCTACCCGCGTATAGTTTCGCTCCCTTTCCTCTTTTCCTTCCTCGTGTAATATCGTATATTCTATTCTACCTACTTTGGTCGTGTTTACCCGTGATAATTATATTAAAAGCGATTCGCTTATTATTCCCTTTAATAATAGGGGGGTTAATATCTTTAACCTTAAAATTATAAGGATTTATAAAAATATTTTTAATAATTTTATTAGTAATTAATTATACTTCTTCCTTTTTTAATTTATATTCGAAATAGATAAAATATACTTTTATAATAAAAATATTAATAGATAAATATATCGTTATATTATTAAGAAAGCGTATAAAGGTCGTTATCCCCTAATTAATAATTATTACCCTGATATAATCTATAATTTAAATAAATAAATTAATTATAACCCTATTTAACATTTATTATCGAAATAATTTATTAAATACCCGGGTAAAAAAACTATTATTTATAACCCTATTTAATTTTAATCTCTTAAAGGGCGTCCCTAATAGCCTATAATATCCCTATTTAAACGATATTATCGGGACCGTTATTATAAGAACTAATATATTCGCAATTATCTATTAATTTTATAATTAATTTATATTTAGCCGGGAATTTAAAAACGCCCTTCAAATATAATTCCTAAATGAAATTAGTAAACGATAGGATATCCCCGAAATAATTTAATATAGGGGTTATAAAATATAATAAATAAATTAAAATAAATAATACCCTAATTATTTTAATAATCGTCGAATTAATATTCTTCGTAAATTAGGCCTCGTCGATAATAATATTTTAAAATTTAACGTCTCTAATTATTATAATACTAATTCTAATAACCCGTATAATATATATCTTTTTAAATTTATAAAATATTAATATATTATATTTATTATTTTTATTATAATAAAAACGGGAATTCTAATTGGAATAAAAATTTACCGATTTTAAATATTTAGAAAATTACCCTCGGGGTTAACGCTACCTTCTAATTTTCTAACCTCTTCTTCGGCTATATTTATAATACCGGCTAAATCGTTATTTTTATTATCTAATTATCCGTCGTCTATTTTATCGTTATCCTCGTCGGACTAACCGGGTTCTTCTAATTATTTACCACCTATATTAACCTTTATACGCCCCTTTATACTAATATAAAATAAATTATAATCTTTAAAAATATTACGTTTTAAAATAAATTTTTTATCCTTAATTACCTACCGTTTAATAATCATAAAGGCCGTAATTAAAATAATAATTTTAATTATTATAAAATCTCCTCTTTTTTCTATATATTCCCGTATTAAATTATCGAATCCTAATATAATTAATATATACGCCCTTTTTATATCGGTTTTAAATATTTAGCCGGGATTTTAATATTAAACCCAAATTTCCAAATCGTTAAACGTTTAATACAATTCGGTAAACGTTTAAAGTATTAAAAATAATAAAAATATAATAAGGTTCGGGTAGGCCTTAATTAATTTCCTTTATTCGTAATCGAATTTAAATTGTAAATATTATATTAAAAATACCGTATTATAAATTAACGTTTTCCCCGTACCGATTTTATTTATAAATATAACGCTATAAAAAGGAGAATTTAATAATTCATAAATAATATAAATATTTATTAAAAGTTAATATTAATTTAATATTATTATTATTAAAGTAATTAAATTAATTATAATTAAAATAAAATAAATTTACTGGTAATTTAATAAACGAAAAGATTATATTTCTCTTTTTTATTTATATTTTAATTCGTTTAATTATATTTACCCTTATACAATAAATAATTAAACGTAAAAGGCGAAATCTCCTCTTTACTATCGTAATCGGCGATAATCTTATTAATAATATAAATACTACTAATAATAAATTTAACGTCGGAAAAGTATTTCTATAATAAATAATATTTAATAATTAAATTCTTAATATACGTAAAATTTTAAATCTCTATTTATACTTTAGCGTAAACTTTATTTTAATTATCCTTATTATTTTATACAATTTATATAATCCGATTAATTATTTTAAATATATTAAAGAGAAAGCGTAAAATATTTTCCTTTTTATAAAAAAGGGGAAATTCTTTAAAATTTATTCTAAATTTAACGATTTTTTCCTTGCCCTAAATTTCTCCTAATATTAATATAAAATCATTAAAGGTACTATAATTAAAAATAGGGGCCGGGTCGTTATTATATTTTAATTAACTTAATTTAACTACAACGCTCTTAACCGCAATATTATATTTAATTTTTAATAAATTATATAATAAAATATAAGAAGTTATATAAATATAGCGGTTATAAATCTATTTAGACTAATTATTAATAAGGCTATATTTTTAAATATCGTTGTCCGTAAAGGGTTTAAAAAATTAACCGCGTTTATTAAAATTTTCTACGTAATTCTTTAATTATATACTAATTAAAGTAATTATACTATAAATATTTCCTATAATATCGTCCGTTAATATAAAAATTATCGATAAATAATTTAAGAATATAAACGGGCCCGCTACTTCTACGGTTTTACCCTTTATAGGGCGGAAAAAGTTAAATATAATATAACCGTCCTTTCGTTTAATAAAGAATAAAAATATTTACTAAATATAAAATTAATCGTTTACGTAATACCTACCGTATATATAAAAATACGAATCGTCCTATTTTATAAAACGGGGGTTCTTAAAATATTAAAGGCCGGTTTTAATTGCGCGTAATATAATATATAATATAACGATAATCGTTCCGGGGATATAAATATCGTTTATAAATATACCCTATATAAATTTAATAAGGTCGTTATTACGTATAACGACCGTTTATATAAATAAATCGTTTATAAAAATTCTTTTAACTATATATATTATATTATTAATCTATAAATTAATAAAATTTAATAGCGCTATATTATATAAAATAACGTAACCTAGGAAAGTTATACCTATTTAACCTTTCTTTTTATTAAGGGTTTTAAAATTAATTAAAGGTCTAAATTAATTAATAATTAGCGGATATTAATATATATTTATAAATACGTTCGTAAATTAAATAAATTACTATATATTATTCTAATTAAAGTAATATAAGTAAGGCTTTATATAATGAATTCGAAATAGTAAATTATTATTATAATTAAAATTATATTTATTAATTCTAATTAAAATACTATTTTCTAGGATATTAAATAAATAGCTACGTTTTACTCTAATAGGAATAAATTAAATTAAAATTCGATTTAATAAAATTAGGATTATTATTATTATAATTAGAATTGAAAATTATAATTCTAATTATAATAATATCTATTTAAAACGAAAAATAGGAATATTTACGATTATAATCTATATAATTATATATTGCATTTAACGATTTATATCCCGCTATAAAGACGGCTTCTTATTTCCATAATATTAAAATTATATTTATCTTATACGCTAAAATTTATCCGTTTAATATCCTCTTATAAATTTTTTTTATATCGGATAATTCGCCTTTTAAAAGAATGGGGTCCCGATTAATAAAAATATAATTTAAATCTTTATATTATTTAAATATCGATAATTAAGGGGTTCTATAAATATAATTTAAATTATAATACCTAATATAACCTAAATACCTATTCTTAATTAATATCGCCTTAGGGTTAATAGTACTCTACTCCGAATATATCTTTAAATCGCGGTATTATTCGAAGGGGGGGTATTATAATTTTTATAGCTTTTTTATATTATAAATGTCGCCGATAAACGGAATTCGGTCGGTATTAAAATTTTCAATAAAGGTTACCCTTTATAATCCCGCCCTCGTATTACTTTTTAGAAGTATAATTATTACGGGCGAAAGTAATAATTATTATTATAATTAAAATAAAATAATAATTATTATTATAATTAAAATAAAATAATAATTATTATTATAATTAGAATAAATCGTTCGAATATAATAATAAATTAAAGAGGAAATAATAATTAAAAAAGGAGAAATTAAAAAAAAAAGGTTATAAAAAGAAAGTTCGAAGGAGAAAGAGTATAAAAAGTAATTCTTATAAATATACTAATCCTAATTAGGATAGCGCTAATCGCAATTTATAGTAAATCTTTAATAGCGTTAATTACGGCCGGGAATAAATCCTATCGCTAACTAATTTATCCAATTGAAATAAAAACGGATAAAAAAACGAATAGTAATAATTAATAAATAGGATAAAGTAAACGAAATCTTAAATTAAAAAGGTATATAGCGGCTAATAAACGATATATATTAAATAAAAATTGAAATTTCAATTAATCGCTATTAATTATAATAAATAAATCACTTAGTTACTAAATAATTTATTAATACTAATTAATTCTAATTAGAATAATATTTACTAATTATTTTAATAAAATTTACCGCTATAAATATTTAAACGAATTATAATAATTATAATAAAATATAAAATATATAATTATAATATTTATAATACGTAATACTTATATAAAAATATATTACCGGTAGAATAATTCGTAAATTTTACTATAACGGGGCTTATAAAGATTATTGCGCTAAACCGTAAATAATCTAAACCGGTTATTTATTAAACTATTTTAATATTATTATTAAAATCCGCGTCCTATGTATTACTAATTATAATAATATTATCGCTATTTATTTCGGATTCGTCGGTAAGATTAAAATATTCGTAGTCTTTAATATATTCTAATTATATTTCTTTATTATTAAACCGATTAAAAGCCTCCGTAAATAAAATATTAAAGTTATTATATTATAAATTTAGGGTATTAAAATTAACGGGGTTAAAATACCCATAACGCCAAATTGCGAATTTATTTACGTAAATTTTATAAACGTAATTAATAATATCTTCGTTAACCGAAGGGTTATTATACTTATTATTATTAAATCGCTTAAATTTTAATTCGATTACTTTCCGAATAATTACGGTAATTAAACCGATAGTAAATATTTTAATAAATGTAAATTTAACGTTATATATTTTATTCTTATTATATTTTAAATCGAAAGTAAAGGATCGATTAATATATTCTAATATTAAATCGATTTTTTTCTAACTATTACTAATTATAATATACTATATAAGCCCGGATTATAAAATGGCCCGCGATAATACGTAATTTATTACTTCGGAGCGTAAGAATTATAAAAAATAAAATATTTCTAGCCTATAATTAATATTCTTTTTATTATAGAAAAAAAATAATAAAAAGTCGATTATTTATCCGAGAATATTATAATCTTTAACGTTAATAATATAGAATAAAATAAAGAGAACCTAAATAATATATAAATATCGATAAATATTCTGAAATTATATATTAATATACCCGGGCTAATTATCGGCGTATTTACTAATATATCCTTCTATAATAAAGATTTCGGCGTATATATAATCGAATTAAATAAATAAATAATATAAATTATATACCCGAGAAGCCTCTACGATAATTATCTTTATAATTCATTCATTTACAATATTAAGATCGAAGAATTTACTTTGGATAAAATTCTTTATAAAAAAGGCGAATATCCTAAAATAAAATATATTATAAAGAAATTATAACCTATAATAAAATTCCGTCTTTTACTATTTAATATACTTAATCCGGCCAAACCTATAGGTATTTAATTTAATTAAAAGCTAAAAGTAGTAAAAAATTAAATTAATAAAATTAAATTTAATATAAAAGAAGGTTAGAATAAATATTATTTACTATTTCCAATTATATATAAATTACGCTTTTAATTAAATGGATATAATTTTATAAATAAATAAAATCTTTTTTTAATCGCTATAAATTAAAAATAGCCTATCGTTAAATTACTATAATTCTATTCCTAATAAATTAAAAAACAATTTATCGTAAAAACGGTAAATATTAATTAATTCTCCTTTATTTTCGTTAATAATAAGGGTTTAAAAGATATAATTTTTATATATCTAATATTAGCGTCTATTAAAAAAGGGGAAAGTAAAAAGGATATTTTATTCGGAAATAATAGGGAATAAGGATCGTAATTTTTTAATAATAAATAAATAAATAATAGAAGGAAATATAAATAGCGTTAAAATAAATAAAGGAATAACCTAATTAATTTTAAATAGGACGGTAAATTGGAATTAATTTAATTAAAATAGGCTACGTAAATCCGGGCTATTTATAAATAAATACGTAATAAAATTACATATTATATTACGTTTTTTAATACTTAAATTCTATATAATATTAAAATAATTATAATTATTATAAATTATAACGAAATTTAGATTAAATATAATATATTTAAAATTGTATTAAAAAAATTAATTTAAATACTATAGGGAAAGTAGAAATCGGAGTATTAACCCTAATAATCTCTATAAGAATTTTAATAACGTTATTAATCCTACTATAAAAAATATATATACTAAATTTAAATATAATATTTTATATATACCTCCTAATATTATTTATACGTAGGTATAAATTTAGGATTTATAGGAAGAAATCTATAGTACGTAAAGCGCGGATATTTATAATAATATTAAATATTATAATAATATAAACTAAAGCGTAATCTTTTTAATCGGATCGGATTTAATAAACTTTTTAACGGGAGCGCTAATAAATTATTAAAAATACGAAGAGTAAATATAATACAAGAGCCCGAAAATCTATTACTAATATATTTTATTTAATTACGTCCGAAATTTATTAAATATTATATAAATCCTTAATATTATAAAGCGTATTACCCCTAAATATAGAACGAACGTTTAATTCGGCGAAAAATAAGAAAATAATTAAACTATCTTAGCGAAATTCGTTTTCGATAATATCTTTTATTAATTAATCGGATATTATAATTTCTATTAAAATACCCGACTAATATTATTATTAAATTTAATTATAAAATTTTTATATAAGAAAAGTAAATTTTCGATTAATAATTTTAATTTTATTTAAATAAAATTCGCCTTTAAATTAAATAAATATATTTTAACGTTATAAAATACTTTAAACGTCTTTATCCTTAAAAGCGTTAACGAATTATATAATATAAGCCCCCGATTTCTAATTATCGGATCGGTTTATTTTAATCTAACCGTAAAGGAATTATTATATAGAATTATAATATTTCTTTTAAAATTTTTAAATTTCGGAAATAAAATATTATTTAAAATTGGGTAAGAAAAGGGTAAGCGTACGAAATTCGGGCGGTATACCCTAATCCTAATAATTCGCTAATAAATTAAAAAAATTATAATATTTATATATATTCTTTAAAGGTTAATTAATATCGGTATTAAAGGATTAAAAGGGTTAATTGGGGGTAAAATTAATTCGAATATTAAATTAGGCGAATTAGGGACGAATATAGGACGATAATTAGAGAGCGGTAAAAAGTCCAATTCCTAAAACGATATTTCGATTTAATTAAAATCCAAATTTAATATTATAAATATTACTCTAATAAAAATAGTATTTTAATAGCATTATAATAATATATACATTAATAGCTAATATTACTCTAATAGTAATAAAATTTAGCGTTACTTTAATTAAAGTAAAATCTTATATTACTTTACCGTACACGACCAAAACGCGCAAAACCCGCTCAGACCTACTACCGTAGAAAAGGGGGGGTGGGGTTTCGGAGGTGCGGGTCTGTGCTAAGACTAGTGCTGTGCACTCTTTCGGAGGAGGCCAGGTAAGGTAAGTTGTCAACGGCAGCGGCAGGGCAAGGTGAGACGCAGGAAAAAAAAAAAAAAAAAAAAAAAAAAAAAAAAAAAAAAAAAACCTACCCAAATCCAATGGACCCTGTCTTACGCAAGGTGAGCTCCGTGGAGGGTCCCGCCGGTCCCTTGTGAGGACTGGAGTCCGGAGGTAGGAGCCACACTGTACAGTATTGCCGGCCGGACGAGTACGGTAGCATTTTTGCAACTGAAGTGTCTGTTTCTCCACGAAATCCACCTCAACTCCGTCCCCGGTCGGTCGAAGCCGCGGTTCACGAGCCCGGTGTGCGCTTACGACAATCTCGTTGTTGTCTTGGTCAGCTAGGTCTCTTTTCGGGAGCTCTGCGGAGCACCGGAGTGCGGGGGCACTGGGAAGAAGGGGGGGGGGGGGGGGTCTACGGATTGTGTATCCGGTATCGTCGGTTTAACGCTGTATCATGGCAACTTAACTTGAGTTCGTGAAAGAATACTGGTCCGGGGACCGAGCAGCCAGCTTTCATCTCGACGACGCGATTCCGACTCAATGGTGCCGAGTCAATGGTGAGATGCGAGACGAGATGGTACCGAAAGATGAATGTCTCTCATTCGAAATTTGAACCTCGATGCTATTCACACGGTGGACGCTTTTGGCTCGATGGAAAGGGTTCGGGTTCAGGGGGGAATAATGCTTGGAGGTGGTTATTCCCGGCATTGCGACCCTAGATGACGAGGACGGGAGATTGGGATGCGGTGCCCGACTGGTGTAGCGGGGGATGGACGGAGTGACGGCCGCGGAGGAACTGCCGGGTGGCGGCGACCGCTTCACTGCACCATCGCGTTGCTCCCGTCCCATCGTCTTGCACTGCACTAGAGGTATTGATGTCGGCACCGAAAACCTGGATGAGGGTGGCAGGAGCGACTCCGACTCTGCAATCTCTGTCGCGACTTCACAATTGAATTATGTGAGAGGGAAAAAATGGAAGGTGCAGGTGAAAACTCTGAACATCACTGCATGATCCCGTGAGCAGAAAGGGAAGGCACGAGGGTACTGTACCTGGATACCGACGCAATGAGCTTTTCGTGAAGGAAGAGGAAGCCGCGCCCGGTTGAACTTTGTCAGGTCTTGCTGAATTACCACCAAATCGCACACTTTCCACTTGGGAACGAAGACGCAATCGTGAAGGGTGGAACAGGGACCTAAGTTGGGCTCTTGTGTATCACCAAATAACGCCACCACCAAGAAGGTTCGGTTACGCTCCCGGATTTGGCTGTGGTTGCACTGAGAATGATGACTGCAGAAAACTGGATTGGCAATGAACCGCCGGTGGTAGCATCATGACAGGCAACAAGTGGAAGATGTCAGCACGCAAGGTGCTTCTTGGAAGGTGAGAATCCCCTCAATATCTCTGGTTGACATTGAGACGGAGAAACCTTTATTGACGCCGCGATAGGATCCGGATGTGAAGTAGCAGTTCAATGAGGTCTTTGACGGTGGTCAAAAGGACGATAATACCACGATAGCTTTCAAATGTCCAACGCCTTTGGAACGGAAGCTGGCGATTCCTGAAATCGAAATCGGCCATGTGCTCAACTGGAACTGAAGGAAACCACCAAAGCCATACATCACCAACCATGACCACTCTAGCCAGCATGACGCTCCATGTCCTCGCCAAACTCGCCTCATCTTTTTCTCTCACCCCTTCCAACATCCTCATCACACTCATCCTGGCCTTCGCCCTCCACTACACCCTCAGCTCCCTCCTCTCCATCTTCCACCCTCACCTCCGCCACGTCCCCGGCCCCTTCCTCGCCCGGTTCTCATACCTCCCCCTCGCCCGCCAACACGTCGCCGGCACACTCAACCCCTTCTACCGCTCCATCCACTCCCGCTTCAACAAAAACCCTCTCATCCGCATCGCCCCCAACTACGTGCTCACCAACGACATTCAAGTGTTCAAGCGCATCAACGCCGCACGCTCCACGTACAACCGGGATGGCTGGTACAAAGCGATCCGGTACCACCCCACGGAAGAACACTTCTTCAATGTGCTCGACGGGCCGAGACACGATAAGATGAAGGCCCGCGTGATGGGGGCGTATGGTGGTAGGGAGGTGGATGGCGTTGAGGAAAGGGTAGAGGAGGTGGTGGGTGAGTTTGTGAGGCTTGTGAGGGAGCGGTATGCCTCTGAGAGGAACGGTACCAAAACGGCAGATCTGGCGAATCTGTGCTCGTATTTCACTATGGATGTGATTACGAAGCTGGGGTTTGGTGAGGAGTTTGGGTACCTGAGGAAGGAAGAAGATGTGTTTGGAGTCTTGCAAGAGTTTAGGGAGGCGAATTGGCTTATGGGCATTGCAAGCGATGTGCCGTATGTGAGGAATGTACTCTTCTCGAATTGGTTTCTCAGGTGGTTGGGGCCGAAGAAAACGGATAAAAGGGGGTTTGGCAAGCTGTTGGGGGGTGTGGATGACATTCTGGAAAAGAGGTGGCAGGAGTGGCAGAGTGGAAAGGATGGTACGAAGCATCGAGACATGATGGTACGTCTTTGATGCTCTCGCTCGGCAGGGCTTTCTGATTGCAGACATACTGACTGGAAATCAGGCCGTCTTTCTCAGAAATGGTCTAACACGGACCGAGATCGAGCACGAGGTCGTCTTCATGGTCACCGCCGGCTCCGACACCACTGCTACCACCATACGGACGACCATCCTCAATGTCATCACTCATCCAAACGTGTACCTGGAGCTCAAGAGAGAGATCTTCAAGGCCGCACGAGAGGACAAGGCTTGTAACCCGGTCAAATATGAGCAAGCCTTGACTCTTCCGTACTTGCAGGTACGTTGAACCAGGTTCGATCATGCAATATCAGGCCCCGAATAAGTGCTCACACCCCAAACAGGCAGTTATTCACGAAGGCCTGCGCATGAGACCCCCAGTAACCGCTCTGTTCCTCAAATCAGTGCCACCAGAGGGTGACACCATCTGCGGCCATTTTATTCCCGGAGGCACGGCCATCGGCGTCAACATCTCCGCCATTAACATGTCGAAGGAGCTCTACGGGAACGACGCCGAATTCTTCCGCCCTGAGCGGTTTCTCGAGGTCAGCCAGGAGCAGCGCGAGGAGATGTACCGAAACGTGAACGCAATCTTCGGCTCGGGGAGGTGGATGTGTGCCGGCCAAAACATTGCATGGATGGAGCTGTACAAGTTCATCTTTGAGCTGTTCAGACACTTTGACATTGAGGTTGCTGACCCCATGAACCCCATGAAGACGGCAGGGTCACAGCACATCTGGTTGGACCAAGACTTTTTGGTTCGGTTCAGGGAGTCGAGGACGGACTACTAGCTGCACGCACGCCTTCCACTATGCTGTTCCTATTCGTCACCAGAAAACGAGACACCGAACCTCCACGCTCTCCCGCCACTCGTCTTCTGTGGCATCAGGGTCCTCAATGGCGCAATGCGGCGCCCTCCTTGCCATCCCTGGGTAACTCTCGCTATCAAAGCATTTAATCAGCACTACCTCGTCCGGCTGCTGTTGGTACTTAAAGTACCACCGATGTTCCGGGTTATGCTTGATCGTCCAGGACTCCCTGCGATGTCCGCTCTTAAGAATGATGGATCCAGGAACGAGGTCGGCGTCGGAGACGGTGCGGGCGTCGCAGAGACCTAGGGGGTCTTTGTGAATGGGTTTGATAGGCCGCCAGACCTGAGATGTGTCAGTACTGGGCGTTTATTTGCTCTGTTCCTAGGGTTTGCGATAATGCAACATGTGTATCTCCGAGGAGATTAATTCAGGAGTGTTGAAGTTGTTGACGGCATGACGTGACGGACGTGTCGCCGGTGTGTGCTTTACACCTCATGGCTCAACCTGGTACAGGTACCTGAGACAATACCAACCTCCGGAACAACAAACGGCAAGCCCCCTTTTTACAATAAAGCAACATTGCAACAAAACAATAAGACGTAAGAAGGAGGAAAGAAGATATCAACCCACGTTTACAATCCCCCATCTCCTCTGCATCAGGACCCCCACTTGGTCCGCATCGGCAACCTTCTCCCTCAGCACCATCTCCGCCCCGGCGTATGACTGGTCCACGTGTGCGCGGTGCAGCGGGCCCCGGTGCCGTACGTTGTATACGGGAATGTCATGCCAGTCGGAAGGGCCGCGGCGGACCCGGTGGTCAAAGGCGAGGACGCGAGAAGCACTGGTGCTGATAGAGGTACCGTAGTTTGTCAGCCAGGTTGCGTCTTGTGTTGTTACGGGTCGCTTGGTGACAAGAATGAAGCTATTCCGAAAAGGCAATCTCCAGTCTTCCGAAAAAGGAAACAAAAGAAAGAAGGGGGGGTACAACAAGATAGGGGACAATGCTCGACAGGGTAAGCTGCAACAGACGCAGATCTTGGAAAGTCTAGAACTTCGACGGTGATTATTTTGGGATAAGAAAGATGGGGAATGAACTGAGGAGTGGAGTTCCGGAATGTCGGAAGGGCATTGAAGGGTACAGACAGGTGTTCTTGTCCCTGCATGATGGCCGCGGGCTCACCCTGGCTGGGTTGGGTGTAATGCTGGATTGCATCAGATACGTAGCTGCATTGCATGGCTAGATGTGACATGTGGGCTCTCCATATCGGCTAGCAGATCCGGCATCCGTGAAGGTCAAAGTCCCATGTCTGTGATAGCTGAACATCATGGTGTCTGGGCATCCTTCTGGTCCATGTCATGTGAAGAAGGCTGTGAGAGATAATGGGCAGTCCCACTTGGACTTGGCCTACTATCCAGGCTAGATACAAGCGTGAGGCCAAGCTTTGCACATGGAAAGCGCAACTTACACTCCCTTCAACAACTCTTCACACTCGGCAAGGTATTCCTTTTGGATCCTTTCTTCGTCCGTAAAGGCTTCTTCTCCTCTGGTAGCAAACCCGCTCACATGCTTCAGGTACTGGAACCCATTTTTGTTGAGAGTGAAGTTCTCTTCGCCTCCCGTTACGTCGGTAACGCTCATCGTAACGGGGAGCATGGGTCGTTTGTTGGTGACTTGGTCCCTATGTAGAAAATGGAGGACAGAGTAAGTAAGTGATGATGATCGTCGGCGTTAACTATCCCTTGGGCAAGGTAGGAGATGGAGATGGAGGTCTAGACTCGAGAGGTGTAGGGATTTATGAGGTAATTTCTTTTCCGGGACAAAGCTGCTAATTGACAATTGTCTCCTTTCTTTCCTGTATTTTTGAAAGGAAATTGAAATGCAGCACGACATTTGAGAAGATGTTTTCATACTTCCCGACGTAGACTGGCATTGGAGTACTTCCATCTCCTGGGTCAGCGTAGTAGTTGATCGTAGTGACAATGTCATGGCGGTTCGTCTTTTCGGCGGTCTCCATGTTGTGTAATGTTGTCGTCGTCTTGGATTGATAAACTTTGATCTTATGCAGGTTTTACACCAGCAGACGCAGCAATCGTTGTTGAATCAAGATATATAACAACCTCGAAGTGGCAAATACATTTCAAGTTCTGTTGTTTGGGTTTGCACCGGTTGTTGTTAGACTGAGCTTGGTTGTAATGGTCTGCCCTCGTGCCGGAGTCCGAGTCACTCGGTCTACTACCAAGATTTGGGAAACCCCGCACGATGGGTCTACCTGATAGGTTGTTTAAACTATTGAATGAAGTCGGTATGTGGCGCGGCTGAAGTTTGGTTAGCCAGGCGATATTGGTTAGCAGAGGTCGCATTTCTTATCCCACAGAATCTGATTGTCAAAACAGCTTGGCCGCTGGTAGCTATACCTCAGTAGACACGCCATTGATGATAATCTATAACTACCATCTTGGACTGAAGTTGGAAAGAAACGATCTTAATTAGGTCCGAAGACCAGATACAGCTGGGTTTTGATAATGTTGATAAGTCGGATGCCTCGCAGTGTCTTGTCGACAGTTATGGTGATGGTGGTCATCGCGGCGAGAAGTTTGAGATTGGGAGAAGCAGAGCCGACAATTTTGGTATCACTCTTCCACTTCAATCTCATTACCGTTCCCTACGTGCCTTCCTGAACACTGGTAGCCTTCCATGGCACTTACCCTGGAAGAGACTTGGTGGCTTGAAAATCTCCATTGCTCTGTCAAGGTTCACTCTTGCCATTTCACGGTACAGCTGTTCGCTGTTCTTGGGAAAGAGCAATTATCATGGTTGGAAAGAACACCCCTAGCAGAAATCGCAATACGCAGCCGCCTCCCGTCCTCAAGACCCTAAAATGGAAAGATAATGCCCAGCACAGCTGGAATTTCCGTGAAAAGGAAATGTTGAAAATCATTGATGCCAAACGAAGGTGCCCCCGCCGTCCCAGATTGAAAACACGACCGACCAAGCAACATGAACACCACCAACACCTCAAGCCAAAGACAAAGCTCTTGAGAGCAAACTGAGGAATGCCAACCTAAAAAGGCCCCCTTGAATAACCAAATCTTCCTTGTCATACCAGACATGAGCCAGCTCGCGACTCCCCAGATGATGAAATCCTGCCAACCAACTCATTCAGACAAAAAAAGAGATACCGCGTGAGGGCCCAGCCCCAACTCCAACTCGGCGTCACAACTCCTGGCTACCTACCTGCCATCATCATCATCCACATCCACCTCACCAACCCTCATTCATTTCTTCCTGTAATCCAGGCCGAGATGAGATAACCAATGCCAATCCTTCCGCACCTCCAGCTCTCTCCCATTTTCATCCCCATTAAGGTCTACTTCTTCCCATACCCCCCATACCCGCCACTTCCCCCACTAGTGACATGATGCGGGTTCCAACCCTCATCATAGCGGCTCTGCTCCTTGTAGCGATTGATCGGGGTGCTGCCGTTGGCGGAGCCGTACGTGTCTTTGTAGGCCGAGTAGTTGATGGAGTTGCTACTGGTGCTATTGGAGGAAGGGGAGGAGGAGTAAGACGTGGTTGAGTTGTTGACTGGAGAGAGAAGAGAGGAGGTTAGTAACTGTTGTGTGAAAGGGGATGGGTAGGTAGGGGTAGGAAAAGATGGGTGCGGGTTGGACGGGGGTGGAGGTGGGAAAAGTGACTGGGAGAGAGGACGGTGGGAGGAAGGGTTGGGTTGGTGTGATAAAGTGAACAGGCTCCGATGTGGGTTGGCGGAGGTGACTGAGGGTGGACGTACTGTTGGATGAGGAACCTTGGCCTGACATCTTGAATGTTGGACTGAAGGGACAGTCAATGAGTGAAGGCAGATAGCTCGTATGGATGGGACAGCGGTTCAGTCAGCCGAGTCGCTGACAATGGTCAAGGAATGAAGATATGAGTTGGGATACTGATGAAGTCTGATGATGATGGTGTTCGGACGGCGACAACCCCATGGCCTAGCCTTCCTTATATACTCTCCCGGAGCAGTGCGGATGGGAGGCTAGTGTCCTTGAAGTGGTGTAGGCGTCAGATTCTGGATAGGTCGAGTTGCCAACGTAGATTGACCGGTGTAGATCAGCCATCTCCTACTCGCTAGGTCGGTATCGATGAGAAGTTGATCCGCAGTTGTAGATGCTCACGGGAGTCAAGGAATCCCAGTCTCGGCTGATTTCCGGTCTGAGTATTCCGCTCACGACTGGAGCCGGTCTTCTTCCGACTATAGTGTCAGGCATGTAAGCCACACATGGTGTTGTATGACATGCACGCTCTCTAGAGAGAGAGTGCATATTGTGCCAGCATCATCTGAGTACGTGCGTAGGGAAACCTGTTGTAGTCTTGCACGCCTGTTTAGTTGACACTGGCGCGTGTCAACCTGCTACATAGCAAGGGGTCGCATGACAAACGATTCATGGAAAAGTCGAGGTGTGAGAGAGCTGCCGCATGCACTTCAAAGCTTGGGACGTCCCATATCAAATGGGATACTGTCTAGCCAAAACACAAAGTCGTTTGAGAGCATGGAGCGGCCGAAGTATGACCTGTGATGACAGCTACATAGGCCTACATGTAGGCAGTGTCCCGATTCCGTACGACCCGAAGGCAGGCACCAGGAATGTTGAGCCACAGGTTTGGAAGCGGTCTTCGACCATATCTCGCCCTGGGTAACAAACTCGGAAGTTGTCTGGTAAATGTTGTCAGCTGTCAGACATCATAACGGAAGGGGGTGCTGTCATGCTCGGTATGTTTCAGTAATATGGATGACCTTTCGTCGTTATTTTCTCCGAAGTCTTTGTATCTCGTTTTTGTTCATAGAGCATGGAGCTCCTGTACATCAAAGTGAGCCAGAACGGCGTCCTCGTGCACAATCATCTTGCCGACAGCGATAAGATCAAAGAAAACCCTTTAATTACCAGCGTTGCTGCCTCGAAATTGACGAGTGTCCCGACAAGGGTTTCCACAGCGGGCCTTATCCAGCCCGTCCATGAGTCTAAGTCGGAATCCGTATCCGTGACTTGGAGGTTCCGAGTCCCGAAGACGGGGATTCTTGCCCAAGACAGCAAGCACATCATAAGCGCCCTGGCTTGAGTATTCGTTATCATTGAGTGCTTGCTGGCGGAAAGGTGCAGTTGTCATGGGTTTGCGCATATCCCATGAACAACGAGTCCAGTCATCTCACAGTCTGCAAGCACTATACAAAGTGTCAAATGGGCTCTTTCAAAAGTGATGGCGCCACAACCTGCGGTCTCTCAATAACGCTAGAGGGTATATCGTCTGGGGAGAAGAATTTGGTTCACATCCGAGCCTCTGGTAAACCGATTGATGCGCAAGTGAGTGATGAAAATTTTACCAGTGGAGGCGCATAGCATGTTGCTTAGACCGCATCGCTGTACCATATGCAACTTCCCGATCGCGACAGGGTTAAAGTCACTCCAAAGCAGGGCTGGCAAGAGAGAATACAAGGCGATATACCGAATTAGATCCTGGCACTTCCCTCGCACGCGGGATTTTCGCGATACAAGACATCTGGTGTACCAGCGGGTAAAGCTGGTAAGCCATAGGGTTTGAATACGAACCCTAAATTGACATCATCGTATCTATTCCAGTGTTGTTTGTTTGCGTTGTTGTTGTATAAGTATGGCATGGAGTCTGCAAACCAGTGTCTATACGTGTGTATCGAGATAGACCGGGCGTGAGAGGCGGCAGGAAGATATGACAACTTTGAGGCCCTGACCTTGCTACCGACATTGCTTGGACAGGGCTCGGATGAGGAGTTGAGTGCGGGTAGCGACCAGTCTTGCCATCTTCGGACTTTGAGCTATTGGTGCGACTTTTCTTCGAGTCCCGATGGCCGCCAAAGGGCAGGTTACCAATGGGAAACCCCGAAGTCGTGTTTCCAACCGTGCTTTGAAGGTCGTCTTCCACGAATAGCCACATACTCTGAAAACGACCGTAGGAGAGGCGCCTACGAGTGGGGGTTCCATTCGACCGTCAATATGACTTTACGATGGATTTTGGGAGTAAGAAAACCCCCACGAGCAATGCAGTTTCGGCGGTACTACAAACAAATGTTAGTGCCTTACATGCACAGGCAATCTCGCGTCTGGGGAGCAGTTGAGGCTTGATGTCCTATCATCAGGTGATACCTTTTGAATAGCCTCGATGACTATGGCACCTATGAGAATTCGCGGTGCTTTTCCACAACCGCAGCTTGGGAGTTCCACGGCATCTAGTATCGTCCGTAGTGTAGAACAACGCATCGAGCCAAGAGCCTGGAGCCAGTCGTTGGCAAGGTCAAGCAGCTGAACCACGACCTGATGTGCAGGAAGGCCCTTGCCATATTGACGAGCTGATCATAGCCCGACTGCGTGACCGAAGGACGAGATAGGCATACCTGTCAGGGCATGGAAGCGAATGGGGGCATCCGCGGGTTCTACGGCATCGTTGAGAAGCACAAGAGAATCAGTTCCGGCACCCGAAGGAAGGGGTCGACCGTCCACGGATGCTGTTTCTGTCCTAGGTCAGGTTGATATCGAGACTTTTGCCTCCTGTCACCGTACCCATCACTTGGTCTCATGTGCCGGACCGCATGTACATAACATGCACCCGGGCAATGTACCTAGAGAAGGCTGCACGACGCAACATGCCCGCCCATGCGTGCAGGGCTGCCCTTTTCTCACCGCCGGATGAAGAGTACAACTCCCAAAGAACATCAGATCGACGTCGATATATTCGACACCAAAGCATGTAAGCGCGGGAAGAGTTTCGAACATGCCATACGGGCGTAAAATCGGATGGCAAATGGACGATTTTCCTGCTTCTCAGAGATGGCTTTGCCACGAAAGAATGGCACAGCAGCAAGCCACTGGTAACACGGAGATGATCCCAAGCTCAAGGCAACCCCAATTTCGCGATATAAGGCAACCGCCCATGTGGTCAACTACCATATGCCTCTGTTAACTTTGAGGCTCTGTGAGGGCAAGGGGGCAACATCGGTCAGCTACTGAGCCTTCTAGTTACCATGATCACTCCTCCATTGTGTTTTTCCACCTTTTCTTGACCAGAAACCTTGAAGATAAGCCAGGGAGAAACTGAACAAAGAAATACCAATCCTGAACCCTGCAATGTCACTCCGTTGGCATGTACGCATCTTTGTCCACTTCATACACTTCCACTTCCTTCGCCGTTGATACGTATCGGCACGAGTTTCATAACAGAGCCAACTATTACCCGAGGGATGATGACATTGGCTGCAAAAGGAAGATCCGGGGAGATCGGATCGTCGAAGAGGGGTATGGCAGAGGGTGGTGTCGGAGAAGCGGCTCGGTTATGTTTCTGTTTCCTGTTCCATGTGCCGTTTTGTTTCTCGAAGTTCGATGCTCCCTTGTGTGAAATGATGAGTGTTGGGGGTTGTGTGAAGTTGGGAGCTTTCATTGAGGGAAGTCTGGCTGATGGGGCAACCAATACAAACAAAGTGAAGCTGGTTACTGACTGGACAAAGCATGGCAACATGGGCCGTTGGCAGCCAATACCTATGTCGGCTTATAGGACAGAGAGCAAGGAGGAGGAGGCATGGACTCAGCATTCACGCACTTGCTTTCAGTCTCCCGTGTGGAATATCAACTGCAAAACGCTGCGATATCAACACAAGCACAACTTGCCAGAATGTTACTCATATCGTTCGTTATCTGGGTGAATCAAAGAAAAGTGACGTCAACCCTGAACTTTTGGACTTTGAGTTCAAGGTTTGGGTGCAGCTCGAGGGGAAGAGGAGATGGAATGGGCGCTACCCCCCAAATGGGCATGGCTTCGATCCGCAGTCCATGTGCTGAAAGCTATGGAGCCAAGGGGCCGCCAAGGGCTGCGCCGACCACCTCCAAGGACTGCCAAGGGGGTCTTGAGCTGGAAAATAAGAAATGGGAAATGTCCAAGAAAGAGGTTGGAATCCTGTTTTGGCTTTTGATGAACTTTCCGCCGGCGGTCTCGTGAATAGAAGTGGTGGGGAGGGTCACAAGGTGTCGTCGGGTTGGTAGTGGTGTTCGTGTTGTTGTCGGTGTTGATTTTGGTGTCGCTGACTGAGCAGCGGAGGAAAATCCCAGAATTGAAGATTTCTGGATGCGGAAGCTGAAAAAGGGCAGGCCATTGGGAGGGCGGTATCCAGGTCCGCGCAACGCCCTCCAAAGTCCATTTTAGGCAATTTACTGTGCCACAACAACAATGTCTCTCAACACTTCTATTCCTGAACCTACCACACTCAATTTAAAAGATAGAATCCCCATTCAAATTCCCAACCTTTGTTTCCATCTATTTTATTCCGATACTTAGCGGAGGAGAGCAAAAAGCCGGGTATTGGGGGCGCTGAGTTTCGTAGAAGGGATTTCCAAAAAGTCACTTTTTGTCCGTGCGGTGGCTAAAGGTGGCACGGAAAATTGCCTAAAATGGACTTTGGAGGAGGTTGCGCGGACCTGGATGCACACTCCCGGCCATTGTCCATTGCAACTTGGGATGACAGCTGGGAATATGGGACCAAGTGAGACACCGCCAGCTGGTGGATCCGAGTTCCCGCCGGGATGTGCATCTGCCATGCTTGCCAAGCCAAGTGTCGGGCACTTGTTCGACTCTGGGTTCACCTTTCCAGGCGCTCCTTCTCCCGTATGCGGATGGGTCCTAACCCCAAGTTCTGATGCCTGATTGGCCAGAATATGATCTCTCAGCCCGCCTAGCCCCAGCCCAGCAGAGGGAAAGAAGCGGGCGTTCCGTCCAGAGTGCAGCACCGGGCAGTCCTGGCAGTCCCAGTCCAGCATCGGGGGCGGGCGAGCGAAGGAAGAAAGGACTCCAAAAAGTTGCGGTTGCAGTCACAGCCCGCCAACAACTGCAACAATCCAATAACATTTCCAAAACCAGAAGCCGGTGCCAGAGTCCAGAGTCCAGATTGGCCGATCCCAGTCTGTCTGCCCTGAGTTGCCCTGAGTTGCTGACGCTCTCTCACACCCTCGTTTGCACTGCGTAATCATCCGCCTTCCCCTCGCTTCAGTCATTCGCCATTCTCTTTTTGCTCTTTGTCACTTGCTTTTTTCTTTTTTCCGATTCCCTTTTTGCCATTCTGCCGCCCAAACCTCGCCAACATCATCGACTCGACGAAACCGCCGACATTCGCTTTGGTTCTCCCGACGACTCCTCGATTTTCGAGTTTCCCGACTCTGCCGCCGTTGATGACAAGGACGACGGGATAATCATCAATCGTTCAGCTTTGACGACAGCACTTCGCACCGTCTGTCCGTCCGCTCGCTTGGACTGATCTAATCGGAGAGGAACACTCGGACATTACCAGGGAAATACACTGAGGGAAGATCCGCGTACTTGTCTGCCCAGACAACAACCCCCGGACGGCAAAGGGACCAACTGAATCAGGCACAACCACCATCGTTTCTTCAGCAATCTCGTCGTCATCATCATCAATAGCAAACCACCGACAACAACAGAGTCCCGTCAACAACCCGAAAAACCATCGTATTCGTTGCACCGTCGTCCCCTCTCGCTTTTTTACCGACCCGGGCGCCAGCAGCCATCTGACATCGGGTGTGACGGTGAGACGAAAGCACCAACAAGCTTTTGCACATCAGCTGTCATTCGACTATACAACCACGGATTCAGGGACAGGAATTATCAAGGGTCAACATCAGGAAAGGAAGGTGTCAATTGGACAACAACACAATACCAGCAACCATCATTCCGTCTTTTCGATAATTCGACTCCTTCGATTTTTGCTCAATTCGCGTACGCCGATTTACACACAGACGAGCGCATTTTCCGGGGCATCTGGTAGAAGGAATTAAGGTCGGGCGGACGTAACATTCCATCCGCCGACACACTTTGGGGCGGAGTAAGCCACCATACGGACCAGCGCTGTCGCCGAATCACGACAGCCGACACACCTGAACAAGATATTGTTTCGAAACAATAACAACACCACACCTCGACGACTTTGTCGTTATTTGCACAAACAGCACAAACCATCGCCTTTCACCCGTAAATAATTCTTCAAAATGGCTGGTACGTCAAACCTATTGCGCTTGGTTCTTTACGAGCTGCAAGAGCTCTCCACCAAGAGCTCTATCTGAATCCCTGCCACCTCGTTGTTCCTTTGTTTGCTGCTGTAGCTAACAACACCACTGTATTTTAGCGCCAGTAACCACAATATTTCCAACACAGTCGTTGCCTGCATGCGCAACGGCATGCGGTCCCCTATACGATGTCAACGGAGCTTGCGCAACCGCAACAGCCGCTCCCGAAGTTCTTCAGAGCTGCTTCTGTGGTGACGCACGATTAGCTCCGTTCAGTACCGGCACGGCCGGCGTGTGTGATAACGCTTGTGCGGCTGCTCCCACAGATCTGGCAAGCATTCAGGTACGGAGAAATTACATGTCTTTGGTGGTTCGTATACATTACTAGTATAGTTTTTGGTACTGACATCATGTCAAACAGGCATGGTACACAGGCTACTGCAATGCCGCTGCGACAACGACTGGCACAGCAGCAACCTCAACAGGTACTGCTGTCGGTAGCAAGGATGGAGGTGGAGGCTCCTGGTATGTTCCAATTTCAGTCCTACCCCTTCCAATCTCGAGCTGTCGTCGACGTCCCCTGTCGTAAAGAAGCAGTCTTTCGTTCGCGCACCACTAGCCGACGTCATGGCATTGCGCTTCTACGGTTCCATCGTATACGTGACCTCGATGAACTCAACTAACACCCCTACCTTGCAGGGTGGACAACCACTACCAATGGATCATCTTTCTTGTTATCATGGTCGTCGCCATCGTTGGTATCTGGATAGGCGCCTGCTTCTGGCGACGGTCCTACCTCCGCAAGCGTGACCGTCGCTACGCGCTCGACAACAACCTTGCCCACACCACTGAGTCCGGCCATGTGGTTCCCAACGACGGAGTGCACGTTCCTGGAGCGACCATGTTCTCACCTGCGCCCATTACCGAGGCCACCGTGTTTGACGACAAGCCTAAGAAGACGAAGAAGAAGTGGACCGTTAACGAAAGGACATGAGTTATCGCTTCTGGGCCTTGCTTGATTACACTCATCCATCGGATTGAGCGGTTGCTTTTTGTTTGTGACGCTACTGGGCAAAGAAAAACAGGACAGACCCGTCTCGTCCTTCGTTGTCCGATAACCCACGCCACCAACATGATGGATCTGTCTTCCGCCCCCGCCGGCGCCGTCATGGCCCATCACCACTTCCCTACTACCCCTCGCTTCATGTCGAAGGGGACCAGCTTCATTTATCATTTTTAGTCACCATCATCATCCTTTTACTCCTTTTTTTTTGGGTATCACCGTGGGGGGTCCATGTTACCTGATGTCTGCCTCTGGGCTTCCGACATCCCTTTTCATCTAATCGGCGTTTTTGGCGTATCTTGTTCGCTTAGCATTTTTAGTTTCCTTATCCGGGGGGGTTGAGGGCTGGAGGCGGAGAAACAACGATGGTCGGGTGTTGGTCAAACTGAATCAGTAGTATCCTACCCACGCATGAGGACTATTGGCTGTACAAATAGAAGGAGAACACAAAAGAGGGACAAAGAGGAACAAAAATGGGAGGGAGAGAAGGCGGAGGAGCATGAGGCAAAGGATACATACCCCCCATCCCATAACCAACCAACCACCAGGCCGGCAGTTTACAAGAAGCCCGATATTCGATCCTTGGGAAATCCAAATAGAGCGGAGGTTTCTATGTCCGAAGTAAGAGAACTGCAATTTTGGTTCACTCACTTTTGAATTACGTTCGCATGAGCATTATCAAGTTCGCATTCCCCTCTAGGTACTTGATTTTCCTGCCTTTTAACGCAAGTTTGATCGCGACAACTCGCTTCAATTCAAGGGCTCAGTTTGTCCATGAAGATGCAAAGGAAACAAACCAAGGAAATATATATGTATTGGGCGGAGAAATGACCGTAATCCTTATATGCTCCTTCCCGTTCCTATATAAACCAACTCACCCACACACCCATTCATAGAGGTAGCAGGTGTATAATCCATGCTTACAACGTACCTATCTCCCAAATCCAATCACATACACAGTAAAGGGTGACCGTTATTCCAACCCCTTTGCTCATACCTACATTTTCTCTCCAGGATGCCGAGAGGAAAGTAATGGGAATGATATGAAAGTCTAAAGAAAATGGCCAATCTCGTTACGTTCCTCAAGTTCCTTGGACTTTTGGAGCCTCCAAGATTCCAAGATCCTTGGTACCTTGGCAAAATTCTATAAATGCCGAACGGAACACCCTTGCTGCTGATCACTCAGTGTTTTGGAAGTTCTCCATGTTCCAAATACGGTTGTTGGTAGATGATAGAATGCCCGTGCGATCGAGTCTCCCTGGGTGTTGCTGGAGGGGTTTGGATTAAGTTCCCGATGGTGACCGCAGAACAACTATGAGATAAGTGTTCTCTGAAATGGACAATGGTTTGTTGGAGGCATAACTTTATTTCTTTAGGTCATATCTCATATCTCTGTTTTCGTTTCCAAAAGAAAGGCGACCCGTCTGCCAGGCTCTCTTTGTCTCTGTCCGCCTACCCTTACTGGCAACTTTTCCTTGTCTAGGTTTTAACCAAAGTGTTTAGTAGCAAACGCTCCATCCCATGTTCTATTATAGTTATTGCATCATTGGTGTGCTGTACGCCTCCTCCTCCTCCTCAGTTTCCGTGCCATTATTGGCATCACGCTCACTTGTCACTGTCGTTGGAAGCGTAAGCTTCGCGACCAAGTTCGTAGCCTCTTGCACTACCCTCGACACCTATCTCAGGGGCAGAGACTGTTTCTCGAGCTTGGCTTGTTCCTCTGCAGCGTCCATGTACAGGTCGATCAAGCAACCGGCGGACCACGCCTGGGTAGGAGACTGTTAACTGTTAGTATGCCATTCGTACCATTGTGCTTCTGTTGATGGGGGTAACTTACCGAGTCGGGGCATTCCTCTCCATTCTTCTGCGTCAACTCCGTAAGTCCAGCCCACGGGCTGCGCTCAATCATCTCCTTGCACCCAATCAGTCTCCTGGTGACCTGCTGGAAGGCCTCGGTGCGGCCTTCGGCATCATCGCGGCCACGGCGCATCAAGTCGAACTTGAGCAGAGCGCGAAGGAAGAAACCAGTGGGCCACAGCCACTCGGGACCCTGGTGGTAGTTGCGGCCCTTGCTGGTCGCAAAGTCGTCGCTGTCCTCGCTGTTGCGGTAGTACGGCCTGTAGTTAAGGTCACTGGGATCAAGGGTAGCCATGCCGGTAGGACCGCGGAGAGCAGTGTCGGCCACCCAGAGAGCATGCATGGCGTGCTCAGGAACGAAGAGGTCGGGGGCGCAGGTCATGGCAATGGGGAAGTTGCAGCGGAGCTGGTAGTCCTCGTACTCCTTGCCGGAGCGGTAGAGATCCTTGTAGATGCCACGGCGGTTGATGATCGCTGGGTTGACATCGTACTTGGAGTCCTCCTCGGGGTTGATGGGGACAAAGTAGCATCGCTCAAAGTTCTCCTTGATGAGAGCAGCCCAGTCCTTCAAGGCAATCTCTGTGCCATCGGCCTTGCGAACGCTGGAGTGCTTGAACTTGCCAGCCTCGTTGAGAGAAGCAACCCACTTCAGGTTGCTGTAGAGCATACCAGTGATCTCGACGGCGGCACCGTCTCTTGGAGTTCCTGGTACACCCTTGGAGCCAGCACGCTCACTCTCACCCATCTTGTCCATCCAGGTACCGCAGTTGGCCTGGTTGCCGCCGAAGATGAAACCGTTGCTCCAGTCGACCTTGATCTCCTGATTGAAGCCCTCATCGCTCATCTGCATATCCAAGGTGGGGCCGGCGTTGGCCTCACGGTACTTCATGCCCTCGGCGTGGCGCTGGAAGACTTCCTGAATGATCTCGGCAATGGTGCTTTCCTTGCTGTAGGCACGCCCATCGTTGACATCGAAGTAAGTATCGTCGTAAGGCAAGAAGCGGCGCTTGACCTTGTCATCGAGGATCGACAGACCATTAGGAACAAGGCGAGTGTAGTCCTGGATGCACTGCAGGAAGAACCAGACGGAATCTCTGGAGTTGTATCTTGGGTTGTTGCCACTTCCTAGAAGGTTAGGAATCATTCCATGCTTGAGCACGCTAGCAAAGGCGTGAATGTGCTCCCTGGCCTCTGCGTACCGACCGGTACCGAGGTACAAGCCGCGGAGAGAGATGAACACATCACGACCCCAGCAACGAGCCCATTCGACAGCAAAGTGAGGCAAACCCGCAGCAAGCGACGGCACAAGTCGGTTGGGATACAGTGACGCCGACTTGACGAGACCGGTCTGCTGAACGCTGACCATGGCCAAGCTCTGAAGGAACCATTGACCCTTGATGACATTACTGTCCATAAGGGAGATACCGCGCTCGAAGGCCGCAAGGTAGGCAGTGCGGAGCACAAGACCGAAGTATCTAGGAAGCAAGAAGCTTGGGATAGGACGGATGGCATCGAAGCGCTCCTTCAGCCACTGAGCAGGCTTCGCCAGGCGGCGATACTCATCCTTCTTCGAGGCACGCTCAAGTCTTCCGACAATGTAGTCAAGAGCCCACTGGCCGTCACGGAGATGCTGGCACAGAGGGTGCGCGAGGTTGTTGTCCTTGATGACATGCTTCAGGATGCTCCACCAACCTTGCAATCCGGCGTACACAATCTTGCCGTGACCAGGGATATCGTAAGTACCATCCTGGCCTTCGCTAGCATCGCGCTCCTCAGGCTCGCACTTGTACAGAAGAAAGTTGAGGTCGATAAGGTCAAGCTCCTCCATGGCAGCCTTGGCGCCAGAAGTGACGAAGTTGTCCAATCCGCTCGAGTGCTCAGCCGCTGGGATCCAAGTCTCGAATAGAGCGATACTTCCGGGAGGGAACTTTTCACGGACGGTAATAATGGTGTCTTGGCCCTTCACCTCCATACGGACACCGGGCAAACCTACCAGACGGCTGGGAAGACCGCGAAGATGCTTCTTGTCGCTCGTAACCTCCTCAACGGCTTCCTTGCTAGCATCAACCTCAAGCATCCAGCTGCCAAGATGGCGAGCCTTTGTGCCGGTCAAATGGACAGGGTTGAAAGCGCCGTTACCGTTGCCGTAACCGGGGAAAGCAGTGTGGGCAATCAGGAAATAGCCCTTCCTTGACTCCTGGTGGACTCTGTGAACGGTGACGTACTCGTCCTCGTGGTGGATATGCGTCTCATCGTAGCCATCCATGCCCATCAAGGTGTGGATCTGGTTGAGAAGCTTCTTCACACCAGCGATTCCGCCCTTACCCTCGCCCGTCTTGACAGGAGCCTTGGAAGCCTCAGATGTGTAGAGACGGGTTTCACCGACCAAGTCAACGAGTCTGGGGTAGATCTCGTCGTAGCCCATCACACTGCCGGTAGCGCTAGCGCACATGGCCACCAGGGCTGCGTTGGGGAGAGTGTCGCGCGCATCGCGCTTCTGAGCAGGGACCTCGTTGTCGTGAGTGCAGTCCATGAAGAGCGCTTGCACAGGAACTGGCCTGATACGGCGGATGACCTCACGCGTGTAGACGCCATCTCCGTTCGCACCGCTGATTGATGGAGTGCGACCCTCGTTGCTGGTGATTTCGTCGACCTCGAAGCTGCCGATGGGACGACCTCCGTGGCGGTGAACCAAACGACTGAGCTCACCAGTGCTCCATGCCTGCATGGCCTCACGGATGAGTGCGCTGATACCAAGACGCTTAACGAAGACGTAGTCCATCTCCTCGGAGCCAGTGAAGAGTTCGGCAACGACATAGAGATCGGGACGAACACGGCGAGCCTCATCGAGGATGTGTTCGGCGACATGAAGAGGAGTGGAATGGCAGTTGTCGATACGGAAACCGGCGAAGTACTTGGCGAGCATGCGGGCGTACTTGGTCATATGCTCCCAAAGCCATGGGCTGTCTTCAGGACCGCTTCCGTAGCGGAGCTTTGTGCAGTCTCCCCAAACGATGACTTCACGACGAAGGTAGACGCGAGAGTTGGGACCGGCATTGTCGACCAGCGCGTTTCCGCCCCAAACCCATCCATTGTTCGCAAGGACCAGGTCCTCCTTCTTGTGCTTCTTGGTCCTCTCGTTAACTGGGAGACGGGTGAAGTACGTCTCGATCAAAGGGTTCTCGGCGTTGATGGGTCCGAACTTCGGGCCATGTTCATCAAGTCGGACGTACTTGATGCGGTTGAAGAGCTGCTGTAAGATCTCGGCAACTTCGTCATCATACTCCTTGTAGAATGGAACGTTCACGATCTCCAGGATATCGACGATTTTGTTCCGGGCCGCTGCCTGATCGGCAGTGTCCTTTGTCTCCCCTTCGTACCGGCCGAAGATGGCAGACAAGAGAGCCGCAGCGACCTTGGGGTTAGCTCTCCGCCTGAAGCGCTCACCAAGGTAATCCATGTTCAACAGACCATGCTGGATCAAGAACTCTGCTTGCTTCTTAGGGGTAGCGGAGTGAAGAGCATCAATACCACCAGCCCCAACGGAACCCTCTGGGAAATCAGTCTCGTTGGCAACCCAGGACTCGACCGCGGCGTCAGCATCACGCTCCACATCAAGAGCATAGTACTCCCACAGGCGAATCTGAGCAATGACCTCCTTCTTGATGGCGTCCATAATCTTGACCAAATCATCGACGTCCTTGAGCTCAGTTGGAAGGCCAAGCTCCTCCAGTCTGGTACCAAGCTCAAGCAGCTTGGTATCAAGAAGGTAAGCGGACTCAAGCCATGGCGCAGTCGTCAAGTTGTAACCGGCCTCGGGATGGTCCAAGAGCCAATCGCTGTTGTGCGCAGTGTGATTAAGAACAATATCCGTCAAGCTGAGCAGGGAGTGGTTCTTCTCCAAGCTCTCCACCATCTTCTGAACATCGGGCTCGCCCGCAGGGAAGCAAGCCGGATCCCAGCCCAGTTGATCATACAAGCTGTATGGCGAATTTGATGCACCCCGTACCTGCAGTGGTGTGAAGTGAATCATGTTGTAGCCTCGGTCGCTGATTCCCCGTAGATGGCGTTCCCAGTCTGTTGGGTACTTGCCCATGAACTTGCTGATGATGGAGAAGATGGAGAGCGCCGGAAGTGGCAGCGGCTGCCCGTCCAGCGAGAGCCTGGGTGCAACATCGATATAGTATAGCGGCGTCTTCTTCTGAGTGGCCTTGGTAACGGTTCCGTCGGCGTTGACGAGGTTGCTGGCCAGATCAGGGAGCTCAGCATATGTGGTGTAAAAGGCATACGCGCCAGCTTCGTAAATCGGAATGGAAATCTCGAGCGTGCGGTTGAAGTCAGGGACAAGCCTGTAACAATCGTTCCTTGTTAGCCACGGTTTCCGGTATTTTACACATTTCATCTGATAAAAATAGGGGGTGGGTTTGTTTACTTGAACTCGCGGAACTTGTTCCGCTGGAACTGCTGGCCGTGCTCAGGGATGTTCACCCACAAGCTGCCATGGCTGCAGATGCTGGAAGTGCCCTCGATGGCAAAGCGGATGGTTACTGGATCTTTCGACTTGGGCGCGATGTAGATGTACTCGCCCGGCACGTCAGGCGAGCCATCATCCTTGAGCGGCAACAGGTAAACTTCGTTGGAAACCATTGTTCTGGGGATCATGTTGGAGAAAGGAGGGCGGGGTCGGAGGGAGCTCCTCACGACCTTTTAGTACTGGGGAGGGTAGCTTTGGAAGTGCTGGCGTGTCGGTGAGGCGCTAGGCTCTAGCGTAGCAGGCGGTGATGTAGCTTGGTGCTAGGCGGTCCAGAGAGGAGCCAAAAACTTGTTACGGATCAACACGGTGGGATCCCAAGTATATCTGCCTGATCAGCAAGAAAGTTAGAACAGTTCCACCCTATCAACGACGTCCTTAGGGAGCAGCGGAAGCTGTAGTGGCGATTCCCGTAACGGTTGCAACGCTGGAAAAGCACGAGGAATCAGGGATGGCGCTGGTCTTACATATACGGTTGTTGGTCTCCAGACAGGTAAGAAGTAGACAGCAGAGACAGACAAGAGAGGGTGAGAGAGCTCGACAAAACAAAACCAAGCAACGTGGCTCCAACAAAAGCAAAGGGGGGGCCAGAGGGATTATGTACGAAAATGTAGGCGACGGCTCGTTCAAAAGAAAACCAAATCGTGATATCGTAGGTATGGGGCCCGTATGGTTTGGCTGTGATAGGACCGAAGGCGGACAATAGCTTCCAGACTGGGGCGTGACTGGAGCAACTTGGCTGGCGGACGAGCTTACAACCAAGGTTTGGCTTCTAGCTCGACGAATCTTGCCAGGGGGGGAAATACCGAACGGCAGTCTAGAGCAGCTGGGACCCGTCAGAAAACAAGCAAAACGCAACAACGACAACACTGGCGATACCACCCCAAGCGACGACCCGTGTTCAACACCACCTCGGACCTGGGCCAGCAACTCCAGCTGGTGGTGCCGTGGTGACAAGGGATATGGAGTGAGTGAGCTGACGGGGCCGGAGGTCGTGAGAGAGCACAGCACGTCAAGACGATGCCAAGAGCGGGCTCGGTCCACACCTATCAACTACTTTGTGCAATGATGGCTGGAAATGCAAGAGTGACCGCGTATTTGACTGCTGCAAGTTGCTGCGACTTTTGAAGAATGGAGAAAAAGACGAGAGATGGGGGTCGTGGGTGATGAGGTGGACGATTAATTTGCATGCGGGAAGGAACCTCGAGGTGTTGTGCGCTTTCCTTTATCTCTGTCATATTTCACATTGTTCACAGAAAGGGAAAGAGGGCTCCCGTCAGATTGGATCATGATCTCCAGTCCGAGTCGATGTCCAAGTCATGAGCGTTCCTTCCTCCGAGACCCTGACCTGAGATTTGCCTTTCACATCGTTGGTTTCAAGCCGGCGATTAAAACACGCCTTGACAATTTTGACAGTCTGTGCCTGAAGATCCTTGACTCGTCGCAACATTGCTTGGCCAGTTCCAACCATTCAAATTGCGAGAGCGGGCGGTGAGCTCCTTGGTCCGATCATGGCACCCAACGGCCGGTTTTCAGCTTTATGCGAAAGATGCTCCCCTGTCTTGAATCGCAATATGATTCCGTTGACTCTCTTTCTTTCTGTGTCTGTCTGGACCGACACGAGAGGATGGATGCTGACCGCAAAGAGAAGCGGGCCGCCTCCAACTGCGATGACGATATCAACCAGTAGGAGCTAGATGGATTTGGGTTTAGGCTTGTTGGTAGTACCATGTCTGTCGACCTAATTTTGGGTCTGGCTAGAGTGAGTTGGTAAGAATTGGAGAAGGGCATTGTCCTGGTCAACAGTCAACACATCCCCTCGATATCGCGAGAGGTGTGGTGTTGAAGGTTCCATAAGGTAACTTTAAAGTTGCTGGCACAGGTATCATCCATCACTTTGAGATTCTGGACTCCCCGACTGCAGAAATTTCTGCTGTGATCGCTTCATCGACACAGAGATCGGCAGCTTCCAAACCAGTGGGATGTGCAAACGCTGTCTTGGGGAAGGAAGTGAGGGGTGGCATTGGGCTGCCCCGCGCCGACTCAATATCCCTGTCCAATGACATCACCGTTCAGTCCGCGCCCAAAGCTCCTAAAGGCTCCAAAGCTCCCCCGTCCCCCGTGGCTCCACAGAAAATCTGACATGCGCACAGACCATCCGCAACTCAACGCAATCCGGAAGGTGACGGCATCGGATGACAGCCCAGCTGCCAGCAGGACCCCCAGTCGTCGACCATCACCGACGGGATCGGCGCCTCTATCGACCCCTTGCTTACTTGTGTCAGATTGTATAGGAGAATTGATTGATTCTGTATATCTGTGTGTAACTATGGAGAATAGGATTCTGGAGCTCTAGTCGGGGGAGTTGGGGGTATCCCTTATTTACTAAAACCTTTTGGGTAACTGGTAATATTAACCAATTATATATTGGTCTATACTATTTTAGCTTAGAATATTACCTTAGAATTTAATATACCCCTTTATTCGAAGACCGTTTTGATTACCCTTTTAGGGTCGAGAATAAAGCTATTTATATATTTCCTATTCCCTTTAATTGATTTACCGTTACTTTTCCTACTATAATACCCAAATATTTATTTAAATCTTCTATTTCTAAAGTCTTTTTATTATTATTTACTATAACCGGTCGTAGTAACTTTACAAATATCCTTAATAGCTCCCTAAACCTCCTATATTCTAATATTCTAAATACCTTCGTTAATTTATCCGCGGGCATTTCCTTAGTCTCTAAGTAATTAATCTTAAGGGTTTCCTTTTCGATAATTTCCTTTCGAAATTAATATCGATAAATATCGATATACTTTATTTTGGTAATAAAGGTAAGAGTCTCTTTAATAAATATTCTAATAGTCTATTAGTTATTATATTTTATAGTAGGGATAGGGTCGTTAAATAATTTTATATTTAGAGTTTTAATAAATCGGTTAATAAATAATATTTCTTTAGTAACCTTCTTAATAACGTAAAGCTTTACTTTTATTATTAATATCGCGATAGCGGTCTATTTAGTAGTACCCTAATAAATGAATCTATTATATAATTTAATTGTAAATCCTTAAAAGCTCTTACGGTTTATTCTATTATCGGTAAATAAGGCGTTTAAAATTACTTCGAATCGGTTACTACTTTTATAATATAGGTATTAATCTTTAATTGTACGAAAGTAATAAATAATTTTCTTATTAGCGTTATAGTATTTTAAATTAGGATTATAATTAAATTAAGCTAATCGATTAATTAAAAAAGCTATATCTAATTGTATATTAATAGCGGCGTATAATATAGAGCCTACGTTAATTTAGTAGTTTTTAATTTTAATATAATTGGTTAATTTATCGAAGGGTAATAATTCTTATTATTTTATTAGTACTATAGTAGGTCTATAAATAGATTTTAATAATTTATTAATTTTCTTAATATAAATTTCTTAGGATAGCTAGATTTTTCCTACCTTACGGTTACGGATGATTTTAATATTTAAGAACCATTATAATTCTTTACCATTAATTAATTAATATTTTAATTATAATAAATTAATATACTCTTTAACCTAATCTTCGTATTCTTTTAAATAAATAAAAACAATATCGTTAATATAATATAATATAAATACTTTCTCTTTCTTTATAATATATAAATCCTTAGGAATAGTTTTAAATCCTATGCTTTTAAACGTTCCGCTCAATTCCTTTTATTATAATAAGGGGGCTTATCGGAGGCTATAGAGCGTTTTTAATAATTTAAGAACTTTTCTTTTTACCTAATATCCTAGTAATATACGTATATAAATTTCCTTATCGATTATAGTATTTACGAAGGTATTTACTATATCCTATTAAATAAATTCTATATTAAAACGAACCGCTAATATAATAATAGTTCGGAAGGACCTTCCCGCTAAGGTAGAAGTATAGGTATTAACGCCTATTTTACGTTATTAATCTCCTCGAATTACTAACTTAGCTTTAACCTTATTTAAAGTATTATTTTTATTAAATTTATAAATATATATTTATATATAATTAAAAATCTATTTCCCTTTCGTATAAAGGATATTTTAATCGATTTTAATTTAAATTTTTATATCTTTATAATTATTAAAGTAGGCTTATTCTACTTTATAAAACTTTTTACTAAAAGGGTAACTCTCGAAATTGTAATAATTCTTTAATACCCCCGGGAAATTACAACGGTATAGACTATTTAATTTACCGTATTTAATTAATAACCGTTATACCTTTGCCTTTATAACCGTTCTAATAATTATTTCTACCACTAATTATAATAATCTTCCTATTAAGAAGGTACTCTCTTATAATTCTAATTTTCGAAAGTATTTATCGATTATTTAATTTAATATAATACCCGTATATAGGGTTATTATATACGAAGGAGGGGTATTTAGCGGCGTTAAATATAAATTTATAATAAAATTAATAATTATTTTATCCGGCTTTATAATTTCGTAAATATCCCCGGCCTTAATTTCTTAAGCGGTTTCTTATTAGGAATTTAAGGTTTCCTCTTCGAATATTATATTTAGAAGAGGTTCGACCTTAGTATCTTTTAGGTAGGGATTCGCTAGCACCCCCTAATTTAGGTCCTATTTATTTATTTTATTCAATTTTTTAACGAATTCTTTAATAATTATTATTTTTAAAATTATTAAATCCTCCTTAATATTAATTTCGTCGGGGGAGAATTTAATACGTTTATTGAATATTACGTCGCGTATTTAAATAATTTACTTCGTAATAGGGTTTTATATATAATATATCGAAAAGGCGCTATATCCGACTAAATAGCCGATTTACGCTCTAAAAAAATACTTTTAATAACGTTTCTCTTTCTTTTATACCGTATTGGTTATAAAATATACTTTATACTTATATATTCGAAGGTAATTAATATTTAATCGCTGTAATTCTTATTAATTATATTATTAAGCGATATAGGTATAGAAACGTTCGTATAGGGATTTTTAATTATAGAAGTATTGAAGTAATTAATTTAGTAAGTAAATTGCTACGTATATAATTTTTAGCTATAAATCGATCGGAAATTTTAAATTATTCTTTATTATATTATATTATTACTTTACTATACTTTTTAAACGCTCTACTCTACTATTTTATTTTTAAATATTAGGAATAGAGGGCTCGAGTAATATACCTCTTATTCTAAATTTAGTTAATATTTCTCCTTAATTGAATTTATTATTATATTCGAAGGCTTTAACCTTAATGTTATATTAATATATTAATATATTTATATAATTATATAAAATCGAAGTAATATTAGTAAATATCCGGTTCGAAAGGTAATAATCCTATATATATTTAGATTATCGATAAATAATAAATATAAAGTATTAATATCCGTTAATACCCTTATCGAATTCGAAGAAATTTATTATAAGGCGTTACTTTAATTTATATCTATAATTTCGAAGGATTCGCCGTATTTAACGTCGCATTTTAATTATAGTATAAGTATCGTATTCGATTATTAATATCCCTTTTAAAAATACTATAGAAGGGAGATCGTTCGAAGGCTCTTCGGTCGAATTAAAATCTATTGCGATTACGTTATTTACGTCCTTCTTTTTAATTAAAATACTTCGTAATTGTACCTTATCGACGTTTTATAAATATTCGAATATTTAGGGATTAAAGTAACCGAATCGGTAATATTATATTTTAACGGTTTAAATCGACGATTTCTTCGTATAAGAATTAATTTGGTATCGTTGCGTTATAAATATTAATTTAGTAAAGGATATAAATAAGTATTCTAAAACCGTTTAATTAAAGATAGTATTTAAAGAATAGAAGAATAACCCGTTAATTCTCTTTAAATAATTATTTAAAGGTCGATAGTCCTAATAGAATCCCTACTTTCGTAATAAGAAGAGGGAGACGAGATTAATAGCGAAGCTAAGGCAAAATGCGATTTCTTTTAACCGTAATTTTAAATTACTTTTTTTACTTTTAATAACGACGTTAACCTCCCTAAAACTTTAAATCTCAATACGGGAATTACCTACCTATAAGTAATTATTTAAATCGGTATAACGAAAGTAATAGAAACGAATAATTTTATTAAATATATAGAGAGAATTCCCCGAATTTAAAATAATTGAATTTTTAAAGGGATATTCTTTTCGTTTATTTCCGTTACCGATTTAGAAAGTTACCCTACATTCTTCCCTAAGGAGTTACGTAAATTTAAATTTTATTATTTTAATAATTTTCTCCTTAATAGCTTTAATTTTCTTAATTAAATTAACGTCCTTCGTAATATTAATTTCAACGGCTCGCGTAATAGAGGAATATAATTTAAAAATTTTAAATTTAACGTTTAAATTTACGTATTAATATTCTTTAAGAGAGTAAAGTCCTTTTTCGTATATTTTGTATACGGGGAATTCCTTACCTTTACCCTTTTTATTTTTCGAATTTTATTTTTTACGCGTATTTTTAAAATTATCCGACGTTTATTTTCATTTATTTATATTACCCTTAGGCTTTTTATTTTTATTTTATTAACGAGCGTCCCTATTATTGGCTTCTTAGTAATTATTAGCTTTATTATTATTATTAACGTAATAATAAATTTAACCGTCGATTTCGATAATAAACGCCCTACAATTATTTTTACCCGTAGAAGTTATAATACTATAGTAATTATTTATACTTTACTTCTTAAAGTCTTCGTATACTTTTATATATTTTAAAATATTATTTTCCATCTTATTATTAAATTTCTATATCGTATCGGTGTAATTAGGTCGGATAATTTTAATAGCGGCGCGGAAATTATTATATTAGGATATAACGTTTATATATTCCTTAATTCCTTTAATAATACCGTTATTTATAATTATAGCCCAATTTTAGAATTAAATATTGAAATTAGTCGGTTCCTTTCGAAGGATTACGATATTATTAATATAAGCCTTACGGGCATTAACGAATTTATTAATAATATTATATTAAATTCTTTATTTAAAGAGGTTATATTAAATTTAAATATCCTATTCTTCTTTTATAATTAAGCTTTAAAGTCCGTAATTAATTAAAGATTTTATTTAAGCTCTTACGGCCTTATCCCTAATCTCGAATTTCAATTAATCCTTCTTTTTATCGGGGTAGGTAATTTTAATATTATAGTAGAATTGGAGATTGTTTAAATCTTCTTCGGTAGGGATTTTATCGATTAAAATATTATCTTAATAACGGTAAGGAATTTCGACGGTCTCTTTAGCCTTATTAATTGTAGTACGAAGGAAACTGGCTTTAAGAAAACGTAACTTTTTATTAATTATTTCGATACGGAGTTTAATAGCTAATTTAAGAAAGAAATTGCCGGGTTTAAGGTAGAGAAGTTCGCGGGGTACGTCGACTTCGCCTAGGAGCTAGGCTTTAATAATATTAGAATTGTATTTAATTTATAGTATTTCCTCCTAGCGGACCCAATTGTCGCTATCGGTAAAGAAGGGGTTATTAATAGTTATTTTATTAATTTATTTTAAAGAAAATATTATAATAGTAATAGTAGTATTGTCGTTATTATCGGTATTAATGGTAATAGGTATATTAGACTATTAATTATTAGATTATATAGGAGAATTAATTGATTTTGTATATCTGTGTGTAATTGTGGAGAATAGGATTCTGGAGCTTTGGTCGGGGGAACTGGGGGTATCCCTTATTTGCTAAGACCTTCTAGGTGGCTGGCAGTGCTGACCAGCTGTATACTGGTCTATACTGTTTTGGCCCAGAATACCACCCTGGAATCTGACAACTTGCTTATCCGAATGCATTTGATGCGACCACCGAGTGATGGAGCTCCCGTCCGAACCCGACCGTTCCCTTGTGCGGGGTCCGGAGCAATAACTGGGGCCGAGGCGGAGCTTTTCCGGCACACGGTCCGGATTCGACTCGGAGCGAAGGGGAGTGGTAACTGGTAAGTAAAATTAGAGTTCCGGGGGGCGGCTGATTTACCCGGGCCGCCTGAGGCTCTTCTGATTATCGGATGAGAATCGCACAAAACACCAGACGGCCACCGTCCACACTGCGGTTTGATTTTGGTTCCATCATGTCGGCATCATGCAAGACTACAGTAGCGAAGGACATGTCGATTCCTGCCGGGAAAGAACACCAAGTCAATTTCAACGCCGACTCAGTTTCTCCGGAACAGAGCAAGCCAGACGTTGACCGGCACTGTCTCAGAATGTTCAGGTTGGTATAAAACAGGACTGAAGACTGGGAGGCAACACAAATAAACACCGTTTGGGAGCCAAGCCTATGGATTTCGAGGCGCAGATGGTCCGAGTCGACTTTGAACCCTGATGTTGTTCCTGTCAGGACCGCTCGCACCGCATCGTGTCTGTGCCAGCCAGCCAGCAGGCAAGCCCGGCGGTTTGGTTCAAGCCTACGTTGCTCGAGCTGTCGAGCTGTCGAGCACGGCCTTCATCCGGAGCCGGTAACCCCATCGAACAAGCTTTTTGCGGGACGAGGCGCGCAAAAACCCAATTCCAATCTGCAAACGGAACTCCCCCACGACCTAGCCGACATCAACCGCATGCCGCGTCCGGGACCAGGTCCGTACCTACGGCGACCGACGGGCTCCCCTCGGCCCCCCAGACCGAGACATCCGCAGTTCCGCACTCCAGTCGATTTCCAGCATGTTGGGCTCCAGAATCCAGGCCGCCCCGGATTTTCTAGCAGAATCCAGACTTGCTTTCTGTGGAGCCTTCAGCGCTTGTCTTTCTCCTGTGACAGGACGGGATTCGCACTTGTCAACCGAAAAGGGGTTCCGAAACCCCGCCATGTTCCCCGCATGAGGACCCTAACGGTTCCGGCTCATGCCCGCCTAAAATTCGAAAGACTTCGAACTGCCAACAAAGGGGGCGCGGGCGGTAAGGGAGATTTTGTAGAGGTATGTGTCGCCGACGATGCTGACGGCCTCATTTTTTGAAGTGACTTTTTACCTCGGTGGATGATAACAATGTCACATTATCGTGAAGCGAGTCTTGGGTTTGATCAACGGTGATTTTTTTTTCTCTCTTCGTAATGTAGCATCGGATATGGCCGAGACGGAAAGTTGACCGAGGTGCTCTCGGCCGAGGTGAAAATCGCTGCAAGTTGAAATGGAATGCGCTGCACTTTTCTGGAAAGCAGGGGCGCGACTCAAGCATTCCAGCATTTGCACTTCAAGCCAGGCCATCCAGGCCTTTCAAGACCACCCCCCGGTGACTTTCACAAGCTTGCCGTCTCCATTTCTGCCGGGGCATGGCGTGTGAAATGGAGGGTGGGAAAGTGCGCTACGGGAACGATTTTTTTGTTGAGATTCTGATAGGGCATTGAGCGGCGTGGCAGCGACGAATGACTTTGGCTGCCGCCCTCCTCCTGCGTCATTGAGTGTCTCTTGTTGTACATCACATATCAGATCTGTCGGCCCTCCCTCTTGTGCCTTTTTTCTTTTTTCCCTTTTCTTCTTTCAGCTTTTCCTCGCTATATCAGATGAACTGTTGCCGTCTCGGACAACCCCTTCTCCATCAGGCCTGTTACAGAAGCCGAATCCCAAGCCCAAACGCCGCTGCCATTTCTCGTTGCCTCGTGCAAGGTCAAGGCCCAAAGCTACTGCCTCTATCGTTTTCGTCCCCGCCAATCCACCCCGATCTCCGCCGTCGGTTTTACGTACAGTCTCCGGCTACTTCGAACACCACTTCTCCTTTTCTCCAACAACCACTTCTCCAAAACCCCCAAGTTGCAACCCACACCGCCGCCCTCGAGCCTGTTCCGTCCCTCTGGTCCAGCCGCCGTAGCAGAGCCTCCCTTGTCCCTCCAGCCAGCCTCACACGACACTTCCTTGTCCGCAGATACTCGCAATCCGCCAAAATGACCGTCAACAACTTCACCAAGAAACACAAGGTTACCGTGATCGGTTCCGGTAACTGGGGCACCACGGTGGCCAAGCTCGTCGCTGAGAACTGCGCCGAGCACCCCGATATCTTCGAGAAGGATGTCCAGATGTGGGTGTATGAGGAGAACGTCACCGTCCCCAAGGACTCCAAGCACTTCGATGCCTCGATCGGCGAGCAACCACAGAAGCTCACCCAGATTATCAACACATACCACGAGAACGTCAAGTACCTTCCTGGCATCCCGTTGCCCCACAATATTGTCGCCAACCCTTCGCTGGTTGACGCCGTCAAGGACTCGAGCATCCTTATCTTCAACCTGCCCCACGAGTTCATTGGGAACATTTGCAGACAGATCAAGGACCACATTGCGCCCTATGCTCGCGGCATCAGCTGCATCAAGGGTGTTTCCGTCACCGACGACAAGATCGAGCTTATTTGCAACTTCATCAGCGACGCCCTCAACATCTACTGCGGTGCCCTCAGCGGTGCCAACATTGCCAGTGAGATTGCCAACGAGCAGTGGTGCGAGACCACCATCGCCTACAACACCCCCGTCTGTGACAGACGCGACGAGAACGGCAAGCCGATCGCCAACGGCCATGCCAACGGCGACGGCGGCGTTGTCAATGGTCACCACAAGCAGCTCACCCCTCTCCCGGTCGAGTACCCTCCTCTCGACCACGATGAGTGGTCCCTGCTCTTCAGCCGCCCCTACTTCACCGTCTCCATGGTGTCGGACATTGTCGGTGTCTCGCTGGCTGGTGCCCTCAAGAACATTGTCGCCATTGCCTGCGGCTACGTCGAGGGTCACGGCTGGAACATGACCGCCAAGACCGCCGTTATGCGCCGTGGCATGCAGGAGACCATTCGCTTCGCCAACGAGTTCTTCCCTGGCCAAATTGAGCCCAGGACCTTCTGGGAGGAGAGTGCCGGCTGGGGCGACATGATTGTCAGCTGCACTTCTGCCCGCAACTGGAGGTGCTCCAAGTTGGCTGTGGAGCGCAACCTGCCCATTGAGGAGGTTGAGAAGACCGAGCTCAACGGACAGAAGTTGCAGGGTATCTCCACCACTCGCGAGGTCACCAGCTTCCTCCGTGCCAAGGGTGCCGAGGAGCGCTACCCCGTCTTCATGGCTGTCGAGCGCATCATCAACCAAGAGATCAAGGTTGAGGACATTCCCAAGCTCTTCAAGTAAGGAGCTACAAAAACAAGAAGTGCAAAATCGGTTCGGGTTGCGATCATGGGGCGTTTTATGGCGGTTTAGATCTACTTTGGGGTTTTTAAAGTGCATTGTGCCTGTTGTTAGGGGTTGTTCCGGGGATGTAGGGAACGGATTCTAGGATCATCATGTATACGGATCGGCTTCATGTTATCTTCATTTGCGTGCATGCCATAGCGTATCGGATATCATTGCAATGGAAACAAAAACACAATATGAACACAAAGGGGTGGGATAATGTAGCCTATTTCGATATTTGTATTGGGGTTTATAGTTTAGGGCGGCGTAATGGAACTTGTTTCGTGTAATACCATGACCATGATTATGGGTGTCCAAGTGTACATGCAATGGTACCTCTAATGGTATGCCAAAGCATCTTCTCAAACACTCATTCACGTTCAGATAAATGCGACAAAAGAACAGCGCTATCTTGACACGTCAACGGAACTCATTTCGTATAATCATACGACCGTCCAACATAGATATCCAAGGTAAAGGGAAATTAGGGCAATTTTTTCGCTACCTTGCTTTCCAAACAACCTGATCCTACCTTTACTCATCCTCCTCCCAAGTACAATCCAACAAACACCTCTTCTCCTCATCATCAACAGCCCTCTCACTCCTCCTCCTAGCCAACCAAGACCCCGATCTCTTCCGCCCCTTTACCCAACAACCCTTCTCATCCCCCTCCTCCTCCTTTCCACCATTATTCTTACCCCCCTTTCCATCCTTTGTACCCTCATCATCATCATCATCATGAACCGTCCTCTCCCCCTCCCCAAATACCGGTTTAAACACCCAATCATACGTCCCCCAAACAACATGCATCATAACAGCCATCATCCCCGCCCACCACCCCGGAACTTTTCCCTTTTCGTCCGCTACCCATTTTGTGGCTTCCAAAACAAAGAAAAACCAGGGCATCCACATGATCATGAACACGATACGACCCAGTTTTTGGCGCGTGGAGGTGATGGTGTATGGTTCTAGGTTGTCAAGGTAGGATTGATAGGCGGGGGGCAGTTCGTGCTCGAGGGCGCCGGAGCGGAGGAGGGTGAGGTAGCGGAGGGAGGGTTGTGTTGGGGGTTGGGAGGGGCGGTGGATGGGGAGGAGGAGTTTGGTGAGTGTGCGGCGCCATTTGGGGGGTAGGTTGGGAGGGTTTTGAGGGTCATGGGGGTCGTGGGGGTCCTTTGGCTCCTCAGCGCCAGTGGGAGGCTTGGGCCCAGGTTTGGGAACGGGATGTTTAGGGTCCTTGGGATCGTCGGGGACATCAGGTAACTGGGGAGCGTACAACGTTCTCGCCAGGAAAGGCTTGGGAAGATCTGGGCGAGGATGCTCCGGGATACGAACGGGAGCGGGCAACTCGATGCACGGCACAAGAATCTCGTGGTAGCTCGCCCCGCCGCCTTCGGTGGCTAGGATGCGAGCGTAGTCTTCTGTTGTGACTTCGTAGACTACACCGATCAGGCCGCCTGTTTCCATGTTCCAATCTCCGCTACTGCCGCTGTTGCTATCACCAGAGTTTTTGGATGGTGGCTGTGGCTGACCCGGAGGCGGCAGCTTAGGCGGATCGAGAGGCGGGATCGGGACCACCGGTGGCTTCTTAGGCAGCTTGCGCAGAGCAATGTTGGCGAAGCAAGGCTCTAGGTAGGGAATACCGGGCAGGTCGAAGGTCAGACGGATCGAAGGTGCTGAAACGTTCACTTGGCTGATAGGACGGATCTTGCGCATGCCGAGGAACGTCTTTGCGCACATGTTGGAGCCATAGGCGAGGTAGAGGACGGTGCTCGATGACGGGAAGTCTGAGCCCTCCGTAGAGGGTAGACCCAGTTCGATCGGTCCATCGGGGAAGGGAGTTGGTGATACGTCTGGTTGGGAGAGACGAGCGCGAGAGGTCCGAGGAATTCCACTTAAGGATTTGGATAGCGCCGGCGTAGTTGGGGTGGAAGGAGGAAGGTATTCGAGGTGTTTGAGCGTCGCGGAGGGTATGTCCCTATCGTCGTCCCTGATGTGCTTCCCATGACCACATTCGGTCGCGTTGTAGTCCTTCCGAGAGTATCCCATGGTCGTCTGCCCTGGGTCGGTCGGGATATCGCCCGTGCGCAAGAGATCGGATGAGTAGGGGAAGCGTGGATGTACCGACTGAGAGGAAGCGCACAAAGACGTAATTGGAATGGAAAATAGAGGGTTTGGATGCTGGATGCCCGTGGCTATGAAGTATATAATAGATAAGATCAACGGCACCAATAGATGGGATAGCGGATTCGTTTGTGGTCAAAGGCAGATTCGTGTGTCGTCGTCAGAATGGATTTACAATCCGTCAAGGTACATGATGCCGATGCTGACTAATCGATCTGATTGGCGGAAGGTTATCGAATGCAACCCTCCGCCGTGTCACTTCGGAACGGAGCAACTGAACTCTGCGACATCATCAATCCCCCAAATGTTCAGCTTCACATCTTCAGTTCCGTTCGGCGTTGGGGTGTCTCCGATGTCCGACGAGTCTTCCGATTTTTGGTGCCGGTCAGCAAAAACCAGGCAGAGTAGTACCATGTTGGCGATGCGTTGTGCTGCCATTGGCGAATGACGTTGCGTACACATTCGGCCTACCTGACCACAACCTGTTGACCTGGTTATTCAAAGATCGTTGGATGACTTTCACAGCCCAACACGATGTGATTTACATCGTGGACCCGACCGAATTGCTGGAGTTGACTGTCTTTGACTTGTTGGCGGGGGTTGGAGGTGCTGTGGAGTTTTACACAGCCGATGCCCAGGCGCGACTGCCGTTCGTGTATAGAAAGGCGGGTGTGGATTGCAAATTTGGATATAGCATCGTCGCTCCTTCCTTCACCGTCAAGCTCTTCTTGTACTACTTCTCGGGCAGAAATGGAAGGCGCGAAGAGAATGAGGGCCTTGATGCCCTCTTGCCCTCTCTATGCGCACAGCGCACATTTTTGACGCTGCCGTTCTGGCAAAATTCTGGTGTCAGCGTGATTCATCGTTCTGGTATGGTGGTTGAGGTTTGCACGTCACTCCTAAAGTTGATGCCGTTGATCCGCCCGGCGATCAATAACTGAGCCAGAAGTGCTTTTGCACTTGTTCACCATCCTTCCGACATGGAGCAGTGGGACCCCCCGAACGAGAGCTCTGTCATCAGCCCGATACGCGCCGATGGCAGCGAGTTCTGGACAGCCCTCTCCCCTCCGCGCCATGCTAGGAGCCCCTCAAGATTCACAACCTTCTCTGATGCGAATGGACTGATCTATCTCGACTCTCTCCCCCAGCAGCCCATCATGAAAGGCCCGAGCCCAAAGAGAAAGGACCCGTTGGCGGACATGCTTCCTTCTGACTGGGAACAGCGTGAGAAGCGTGAGAAACCTGAGCCCGAACCGGTCAAGGAGACTCCGCAGGAGCCCGAGCCCGAGAACCAGCCTCCCGTCATTGCTCAAACTCAAAACCAAACCCCGGTCTCTGGTAACCATCTTGCTGTTGACATGCCATGGAACTCTCTTTCCTCTCGCACCAAACGCACCAAGATCCGTCAGTCTCAGGCCAAATCAAAGACTAAGCCCGCCAACAAATATGCCGCCTCAACCAGCCCAGCCGAGCATGACACGTCCACTGGCTCCAAATCTCCCACTGATGGTTCTGCTCTTCGGAGGTCTCCTCGGATTTCCAAGCTCATTGCTCACCAGAAGCTTCAGACCACCACCCCTCCTTACTCGCAGTCCGAAGTCAAGAAGGACAGTCAGGTCTCGAAGACTGGCTTGGTTCCCCCCATACCCAGGAAGCGAAAGACACAATCACAGCAGAGCGAGATGTTGGAGACAACCAGCTCAGACACACACAACAAAAAGACAACAGAGCTACCAGTCAAGCCTTCCAAGATCCAACGCATTGAGCAAGTCTGCCCCGTCCAAGCTAACGCGGCCATCGAAGACAATGACGCTTCAAGACCTGACGTGACGAACAAAAAGTCACAGTCTCCAACTGAGCCCAATGAGGGTGACTGTCCCCACGAGAGCAGAACCCAGAACGACCAACAAGCAAGGAACAAGCTTCAGACTCCAAATGAGACCGAGGAGTCAGTGCTTTTCCATCACGAGAGTGTCGAGAAGAGCAAGCCGGCAAGCGTCCAGCATCCTGGCGTGCAAGGCGAGACGCCAAATTCCACGCACAAAAGGCCCCAGAAGACCGAGCTTCAGCCTATCTACCGAGACCAGGCAATTCAGGCATTCGCATCCCAGACAACATCTCAAGACGCGTTCCCTGCCAAGACTGCTGTCAACATAATGAGAGGCACAGAACAGAAGCAAAGGCCATCTCCCAATCAAGCACCACTCGTAAGTGAAGTGGCCAAACAACACCCCAAACCCTTTTCACAAGATTCTGTTTCTTTGCCGCCTCCCAAAACCATTGTTCCTTCGCATGTCGCCCAGGCGTGGGAAAAATTGGCTCAAAGAGGATCCCAACACCAAAGCCTCAACCTGAAGCCGTCCCAGGAAGCTGTTCCCCAGGTTCATCCTGTTCATCATGGAGAAGACCGTCACGGCGTTGCCCACGAGCGTTCGAGTTCGCCCTTGTTCATGGACCAAGACCCTGAATATGTTGATGATCCCCTACATGGAGAAGGACCATGGCCACCTAGGAACGTGTTCCGTAACGGTTTGGGGGCTTTTCATCACCACAACACGGCCTCGACACTACGCAAAGATCAGTCTCACGATCCGTCACCTGTCCTGGGCTTTTCCCAGAATTCCAACCTCGCCTACTCGGTGCCGCATACTTCCCACCATGTAAACGAAATTCGAGGAACACCGATTCAGCAGCCACAAAGCCAAGGCGTTGCTTCAGCTTCCTCCGGAAGAAGCAGAGACACGAGCCCGGAAGAGGTCTGGAGAAGGCAGACAGCAGATGACTCGACATTTGCGATTGTACACAAAATAGGAATGGTAAGCCCCGCCACCACTGTGACTTGTGATTATGTGTAGTGTTCTGATCTCAGTCTTTTCCAGATGTTGCATCGCGCACTCAAGCCGAGAGAAGAAGTCGTCGACGACATTGTCAAAGACTACGTGGGGAACTCGATGCTGTTACTTGAGCAGATGAGCATTTGTCATCAAGCCGAAAAGAGAACCACTATTAACAACAACAAGGCCGCGACCGAGGCTCTACACTCCCTATTCAACACAGCCTACCGCGACGCCCGAGACATAGAAGAGCGGCTGCATTCGTTTGATATCCCCCAGACACTGACCAGTGCCCGCAAGCCTGCATTTTCCCAAAAGATGCAAATGCTAAATCAGCTCTGCGATGAGCGCCTCAAAACCCATATCGACCAGGCTCCCCGTCCAACGACCGATAGCCAGGCGAAGGCCCCAAAGAAGGGTGATCTTGTGGAGCTCTTCAAGTCAGAACTCTACGAACAAATTGGTCATTCTGATGCTTCGTCCTCCAAGCTCCAAATGATCGATGCGGAAGCAGACATGTTCATCGAGCGTCTTCGCAATGATGAGATTTGCTTTCCACGCAAACAATCTGATTCTGAACATGTGGGAGACATGGCAAAGACAAATCTTCCAGCCATGGAACATGCTCCTGGCTTACCGGTTGCTTCGAAAGAGAAGAAGCCTGCTCCAGTTGGAGAGGTTCTGGCTGGCAACTCTCAGGAGCCCATTGAGATATCGTCGCATTATGACTCTGACAGTGATTACGTTGACTGACCCGTGTATTCTCACACTGTTTACTTGCGTTGGCGATTTGCACCCAGGAATTTCGTCACGTTTCTTTCAATCGAGTACATGCCATAATGGGGTAGTTTGATCTTCGGCTTTTCTGTCATGTGTTCGGATTCTCTGTCGATTTGAGGTTGGTGAAAGTACAGGACCCAACTATCTGTCATCAAACCATCCTTCAGCTGTTTATTAGGCGTATCGCGGAAATAAAGACTTGCGATTTGCATTTTCCTTGCACCAGATACCGCGTCCAGCTACACACAGGTACTTTATCAAACTGCCAGCTCGAGAGTACAAAGTCGTGGATTCCGGCCCCGTCTCTTCCGCGTATTACTGACCATTGTAGGTGAACGTATAAAACGCGAGCAAAAGGGTCCCGAGACAAGAACGTGGAAGCGGTTGGAAGTTTGAGGGCTGAGCAGTGGATCCCCCGAGTTGCTTTCCGCGTTTGCCTGCCTTCACCTTGCCTCTACTCTAGAAGTATGTTGAAGGTAGGTGCTAGCTAATGAGCTGGAGGCGTTGAGTAACAAATGATATTAAAGTGATTCAAATGAAACCAAAAATGGGGTATTTCGGAATCGTTCCTGACGCCAGACGTCCCAATCTTTCTCGAGGCCAGTTACACCCAAATCCTAGTCCATATGCCGTTACCACCAACGTAACTCTTCCTTCCACCAACACCTTCCGAAAAAAAAAAGACAAAAACCTGATTAGAACGGACCACCGCCCAAAAACATAGGCAAAGACCGAAACAGCAACTCCTAATCCAGCTTCTCCCTCTTGTCCTCGTCCATGTTTTCCTCGCACTGCTCCTCATCGTTGTGTTCCTCCTCCTCCACAATAGCCTCCCGATCGACTTCGTTAAATGGAATACTATCCTAATGCTCCGTGAACTTCCGCTATCGTCCTTCTTTATGCTCTCCTTGTCGTTATGCTCGCCGTTGTCGAACACTAAGGGGGTCTGAGCTGTTGGCAGTGTCTTGTAGTGAACCATCACCGTCGTGAAAGGAGGTAGGGACTCGCTGTTCTTGATAATGCTGGTCTTCATAGTCTTGGTAACTCCGTTGAGAGTGGAGGGGCGGGTAGTGTTGTTGAAAGGCCTGGGGTCGAGGGCTGACATTGATGAGAGGAAGGAGAGGGTGGGATGGAGGCGGGTTGTTGAGAGACAGTTCTTTTGGTGGTGAGAAAGGCGGTCTCCATTGGCCTTGCTGTCTGGAATGGTGTTGAAGCTGTTTTTGTTGTTCATACTGGTGGTTGAGCTTGAGACGGCGAAGATGTTGGGCCGGATGCGTGATGCTGCGAGATTCATCCATGTGGCGGTGCTAATGCGATGCATGGAGGAACGACTTGACATCGCGTGAATATTAATGAGAGGCTTTGATGGTCTCATCTTGCTTATTATAGTATGGAGGTTCGTTAGTGAGAGGTACTCTGGTGATGTTTTCTCGGTTGATTTTCGCAGTGGTTGATAATGGTTAGCCAACAGCCAGAAGAAGTTGAGCGAGAACACTCGACCTTCTAGGGACATGGACCAGGTCTTAAGAATCATCTATGCCGGTGAAGGGATCAAATATAATGCACTATTGCATGCTTCACGGGCACATATGCAACGCTCTCATTCACATGATGCTCGTGGCTGACACGACAAAACCTTGTCCGGTCACAGACGGACGGGAACAACTCTTTCGAACCTTGTGCATCAACATTCACCATTCCATGCTCATGGGCTCCCAACTACCAACCTGGACGCCACGGCGCCTTTATGTTAGTGACTGGCGCAAATATTCGTGATGATGCTTGCCGAAGTTGACCGGCGAAGATGGCTGTCGTACGCGGACAAAGAGATAGTCGCTGTGTACGGTACCCGAGAGAACGCCACAAGCGCGTATACGCTTGTTTACATACCGAAGACCATGTCGTCCACACTCAAGGGTAGATATCCAACAAGCAGCCCTACCGGTATTATTTTCAAGCCTCAGATCGGCTGACCAGGGATTGATGTGGAAGCCATGACCAAACCTCTCAATCACATCTAACCGCGATTGCAACTTTCCCACTTCGATGGCCGGATTCTGGTGGCGCTTGTCATTGGCAGAAGTTGCTTCGAGGGGAGAAGCGTGAGAGATAACCCCACGATTCTCGGTTCGATCTTCCAAGTGCTGGAATGGCGACGAACAATTCTTTCACGATCGAAAATATCGAAAATATTGAAACGAGCCTCAACGTCCAGGTGAACTCAAGCATGTGAATTTCCATGACTCGATGTCGTCGTTGCCGTTCGTCCCAAATGGGTCATAAGGTTGAGATGAGCCTCAACACAGACGCAAGCAATGGTGGCAGTGCAGATCTGGGCGGTGGACACTGGGCTTTGTCGTCGTCATCGCCGGCTAGAATCTCGAGTCTCTGCCCTTGGGAACCGAGAGCTGATTAAAAGCATACCCATTCACTGGGAAATAAGGTTCACTATCCATATGGTAGATTGATAACCGTCGAGTGTTTTCCATCAGGGGCATGGTATCAAGATGGGACATTCACTCGAAACAGAAGCAAAACGACGATAAGAAAAGCACGATAACACGATAAGGCGGTCCCCTACCAGACAGGTTCTTGGCGTACTCTGTCGATCTGCACATGCAGATTCACGGCACTTTCGCCCAATGACGTCTTTAGCTCAGCCATCGCCATGTCCACTCCAAAACGTTTGGTTGCTTTTGCCAACGCAGTCTCGCAGATGTTAGCGTCTTCATGTTCAAGGTTGATTCGAGTCCCCGTTCGTTTCGTTGAGGTTGTGAGTGTTGCTGTTGTTCTGTTTCGAGGTCATCAGCAAGAGTCACCACGAGAAATGAATATTTTGAATATCCTCGTGAAAGAGGAGTCAATCGAAGCTGTATACTCCACCGGATATTGCTTGGCCAGCACGGAGCATCATCCTGTCCCCGCTCGGTGACCGGTTCACAAGTTGAAGTCTAGAACAAAATGGCCACCCATGATGATTGTCTGATGTCCATTGTGAAGTGTTCCTTGGGACTGAGCCTTTCCAAGGTTCACGGATAGACGTCGGTCAGCTCCCGTGATGTCGGCGTTAGGCGGGCGCTACTGAAGTGATGGGGAATGCATGGATAGGTGGGTCGGGTGGGAACCTCGGACAATTCAATTGTTAGTCCCTGCACACAAGCTGCCCGCTATTCTTAGCAGATGTCAGTGGGCTTCAAGCACTTGACCAAGTGGGAACCCAGACCTGAGAGGTACATACCCCATTCTTCACTTTGTAGCGCGGGGCGCGGGCAGGCAGGTCCTCTCAGGCAGTCCTCCACCATCCATCCACCAACTTCATCGGTCGTTCCCGCTAGCCTTTTCTTACAAAGTCCCCGGTCTGAAGTGGTGGTGTCCTCCATTCTTTCAACCCGCCCTACCTCTACTTGTTCCATGTGTTGCGCGCGCGTCGTCTGAGCCAGTATTTTCCGTGGCAACATTCCAAAGACAAACGATCCGGTATTTTCGCAACCCCTCTGACTTCATCGTCTTTGCAATCTCGTGCGATCCCGAGTCGCAATTTGCGACGATCTCGATACCGCAGAAAGCGAACAGAATCTGATACGAACAACACCGGCTAATTCATTCAACCTTCCAAAGAACGACACCCTCCCAAGACTACAATCAGCACCTCGAGTTTCTATTATACGTTCGAGTCTCCGACCCAATCAGCAATACCGAATACCCTTTTCCGCGGTCCCAACGACCACAGTTACTTTCGATTCCCTTACCCAGTTCATTTCCCTGGTCTTCCGAACAAAGTTCGACGACCCGACACAATGCCAGGCTTCCGACGCAAAATCACAAAACACTTTGGAGATTCGGTGAGCAGCCCTCGTTCCGTTTCTTTCCCACAAGTTCTCGAGGTTCATGGTTAGGAAAAGACGACGACAAGCAAGTTAGGATTGGGTTTGGCGCCGGCGTTGGTGCTTGGTTCTTCTTCGACCTGGAGTGACCGAGCAGCCAGCTTCACCAGAGCGCCACGGAGACAACAACTTCCAGATGCAATTTGCAGGCAGTTTGCGGTTCATACATGGAAGAGGCTGTCAAGCTATCTGAACTGGCCGCACCTTCCTGTACGATTTGTCTCAACACGTGCGGGTACTCACAACGCGGGATGACCGCGAGTTGGCGCAACTAGGCGCATTGCAGCGCTTACCTGTGGAAGAACACTTTTGCTAACAAAGGCACACCATGCAGCTCGCACCTTCAAAACCATATCTCTCCTATCATGACATTCTACGTACGTGGATCGGTGTGGTATTGTCTCTTGACCTCGGTCTGACTTGGGGGTGAATAGTGACGAGTGACGATATCGTCTCGCTCAAGTATGATTGGCTCACTGATAACGTAAGTTTCCTCCAAGCGTTGCGGTAGCTGTATGGTTACTAACCTGGAATAGAACATCGCCTTTTGGGAAGAGTATGCCTCTGTCGATATCCTTCCCACACATACGGTCTTCCAAACTAACATCGTCTAGGTGGCTTGAGAGAGAGGTCCTCCCCAAGTACCCGCGCGCACACATTGTCCTTTTGCGCCCCAGCATAACGTTCCTCCTGATGCAAGCTATCGACCTTAAGAGCATCGGCAGCGCATTACCAGACTTCAAAAAGACGACACACATCTTCCTGCCCGTCAACGACAGCCGCGACCGCGAGCGCGCCGACGGCGGTTCCCATTGGTCACTCCTCGTCGTGTCCGTCATTGACCGTGTTGCGTTTCACTACGACTCGCTCGGTGGTGCAAACTTTTACGAAGCGCAAAAGTGTTCGGACCGTCTCGGCCGGGTGCTCGGCGTACCCCTGCGGTTCCACCAGATGGAGGACTCGCCCCAGCAGGGCAACAGCAGCGACTGCGGCGTCTACGTCTGCATTGTGATGCGCCATCTGCTCATCAAGAGGCTGCTTAACGCCAACTCGAACGAAAAGGTGTCCATGTCCATGGCCAACAAGGTGATCGACAGCGCGGGCGGCCGCAAGGAGATGATGCAGATCATCGAGTCGTTACGAAAGGAGGGCGAGAGGCGACGCAGCTTGAGCCCTATGTCGACGTCGTCCAAGTCCGGGTCAAACTCAAAGACACCTCCGCGCATCGAGTAGTTGTGCGCGGGTGTGCGGCTTCGAATAAGCACAAAGTTTTTTGTCTGTTTACTGTTAAATGTGTGTGTGCGTTGGACAGATGATACCCCGCCTGTCTCAAAAGGAAGAATTTTGATTCACACAGGCAACACGAAACAAGGAGTTTCAGGATAACCTTTCAACGAGAGAGTGCGCAACCCCATCTGGAATCCGGAAGAAGCTTCTGGTGTGCGGCAACGGACGAACAAACCCTTCACAGGCTCCTTCATTCACTGTCACCATTTTCTGCACCACTGCGTGCACCGAGGAGCTTTTCTTGGGTGGTTTCACAGCATGGAGATGATGGGTCGCCTCTCTGAAAGAGTCATCGGCATAAAGCGCGGCGTCAGACTGACAGCGGAGAGGCGTTTCAAGGCGTTAGGATTCAAGCTACGAGGGCTTACTCTCGGCTTCGCGCATAATGGTTCCAGGAGTGTCAAAAAACGAAAACTTTCATCATGATTGAAGTGGATGGATGTCCGCCCCCGGGCTTTTGATGCTAGGGAGGCGAGACTCGGAAGACTTCATGACACATATCTAGCATAGGGAGGGATAATATTTGCATTGTGGCATCATGGCTTACTGTTTAGGCGTGTCTGTATATGGCTTAACCATAAGGATCAAACGTATTTCTGGTTGGATTTCTGTACTGAGTATGTAGCTCATGGCTCTCAAAACTTCTTTTCGTCAGCTCGTAACATCATCTGGCCCATGACGGGTGGAGCAAGGTGGGAAAAAAAGAAATGGATATGGACATTCTAGTCTAGTCAATGTCAACACAATGAAGAAAGGAAAAGTTGTAAATACCATATGTGTACATTATACATGCCTCTTTGAAACGCCGAAAACCAACCAGAAACAAGTGACCACATAAAACACCCTTGACATCAAGCTGTCTTTCCCAAGAAAGCAGGATTCTGCTCCATCGTAGCCGAAATGAACCCTCTCAGCGCCGCCCACCTATTCGTCGTCGCCGGTTGTGGTGTTGCTGTCGTCTGTGCCGTCTGTGTCTGCGCCTGTGTCGTCTCAACCTCCATCTCCTTTTGCACCGCCAATGGAGCAACAGCAGGCTCTTTAACCGTAGCCAACTGCGCCAAACTCCTTCCAAACCGATCCATCTCCGTCTTCACCACCTTCTCCTTCCTCTTCAATGCGCCCGGCCTTGTCTTTAGGGACTTATGCCTCACCCTCCCCATAGCCTCCTGCATCTTATCCATCGTTTTCCCGCTCTCCTCGTCCTCCCTAATCTCTTCACTGATCTCCCCCAATGCATCACCAAGACTTTCCAAAGTGGTAACCAGCTTCTTGGAAGGACGACGACGCTTCTTGTTGATTTTCCCGGACCCGGGAGCGGTTTTGGCGATGCGAGAGACAAAGGCGTTGTGCTTGATTAGCCGCTTGTCCTTTTTGGAGTCGATGAAGGAGTCGGAGACGACGTTGTTTTCGCGGTGGAGTTTGCGGGGGAGGAGGGGGTCGGCGAGGCGCTTGAGAGCTTTTTCGCGGGCCGAGAGGCGTTTGCCGGGGGTTGGGGCTGTGGGGGCCTGTTTGGTTCTGGCTGTAAGTATTGAAAGTAGCAGAGGAGAAGGGTGGAAGGGGGTTCGAGGTGCGCCAGTGTTGGGGATGATGGGCGGGATGGGTTAGAGGTTCGGGCGCTTGGTCAGAAGGGGAACGTACCATGATGAATGTGTGTTGGTTTTCTTTGAGGTGTTGATCGTGGGATTGATTTGGAGTAATGGGAGCTCGAAGCACGCGCGTGGGTTGGACGGTAGGTAAAAGAATTACAAGCTGTTTGGATCGAGGTGATGATGGAGGCCGATGGAGTTGAATCACGGACCACGGTTGACCACATTCGAGCGCTTCCCCAGGATTGAGTGATGGGCAGAATTGACTTTTGAGTGGGGCCGCTAATCGATAACGTAAGGGCGTGGACGTGCAAAAGACATTCACCGCCTACCGCCTCCGCTACAATAATCTCCCCTGCAGTTGCAAGGCCCCCCTTTTGCTAGAACCCCCCCTTTTACATAGGGTTCTGGCTGCCCATATTCCCTCTAGTGGCCAGTATTACTAACTATTATTATAATAGCTAGCGGCCCGTTTTTGCATCTAGGGGGGTATTGACAGCCCGTTTTAAACATTTGACAAGTGTAGTTAGGCCGTTAAAAATAAGGGTTAGGGTTTTAAAATCTAATTCTCAACTTCTATTTATTAATATATAATAAGTGATAATACCTTTATTTCCCCTTATTTCCCCTATTTTACCCACCTTCTTTTACTTAAATACTCTCTTTTGCCTACCCTCTATTAATATAACCGTTTTTGCCTACTTTAAAAGCTATTCTATTAAATTTATTATTATACGATTTATTCTCCTTATAAATTTATTAAGGATTTAAATAGTTATTAACTATTTTTATAATATAATACCTAAAATTAAAAACCTAACGTTGATTTAGGATTAACGATTATAATTTTAGTAATAAATTAATTAATAACCTACGAAGCCGTTACTTAATTATATTATTATCACGGCAAAAAGGAAGGGTTTGTAATAAAATAGCAATAATCCTTAATTAATAGAAAATCGTAAGATAAAGAAAAAAGGAAAACTAATCGTACAAGAATAGAAGCGTAGGCGGAAAAATATAAGCCTTACGTTCCGTATAGTAAATACATTATATAGGTGAATAGTAATACAACGTTCGCTAGTATAAATAAATAACCTACGATAATAAATCCGTAATTCGCCTAATTCCTTAAATAACCCAACGATTTTAGTCGTTATATAATTAATTAAGTAATTAGCGGGTAAATTGTACTATTATATTACCCCCCCCTTTAAAAAGATTTATTTCGAATCTTTCCGAAATATAATTATTTTCTCCTCTTTAACCTCCTATTACTTATCCGTACCGGTAAATTATCTTCCTTATATTCGGGTATTTCCTCCTCTTATATTGCCGTTATAATTTAATTTTATAATTTCCAAAAAGGCCCGGCCGCTTCCGGATAATTATTATAATATTCCTTTAATTTAATTATTACGTTTTTAAAATTATTCGCAAAATATTATTTTAGGTTTAAATTTTAACCGGTTTACTTTATTTAGTAAAATAATTTATTTCGGTCTATTTTCGAAATTATAATTTCTTTTATTTTATATTCTTCGTTTTTAAATATAACCTCCTTTAATAGATTTTCTAATACTTATCCTAATAATAAATTATTTGGAAATTTCCTTAATTTATCCGGCGGGAATTAATTAAATATTTTTTACGAAATAAATAATTAAATTAAGAAAGTATTACCCTTCTTACTTATAATAGGAAAATATTATTTTATTAATAGAAAATTTAATTTATTATTCGGACGGTCGGTCGATTAATTCTTCTTAATAATAAAAATTCAATTTCTTATATTAAAATCCGGCTTATATGGTTTTTTATTTATTTAAATAGTTTATTTCCGTTATATTATTTTAATATATTTCCTAACGTAATTTATATATTTTTAAATTTTTTTAATAATATTTCGGGTATTTTATCGGTTTAAACGTTCTATAGAAGGTATATTTTTTAAATTTGTTATTATTTTTTAATCCGAAAAGGTAAGTATTAGGAATACGAATAAAATTTTATAAAGTTAGAGACTTATATTATTTTATAATAAATTATTCTATACGTAATTTAAGGCCGGGATTATTTTTAATTAATTATTTTAATTATAATTAATATATAATTATAATTTCTAATCGATTTATTTATAAAGGTTCTCGATTTAATTTAAAGTTTATAAATATCCGGTTAAGGTTAACGATTATTTAATTCTAATTAAAGAAGCTAATTCATATAAAAAGTCTAATCTAAATTATAATCCTTTATCGTTAATAAGTTCTTTAAATAGATTAAAAATATAGAATAGCCCTTTATAATATAATTTATAAACTTCTTTATTTATAATTATCAACTTATAAGGAAATAGCTAAATAATGTTAATTATATTTATTAAATTATTATAATTATATTTATTTATAGGTATTTTTTTAAAATTCATTATTAAACGGTTTTAAATCCTTTTAAATACTTTAATATTTTAAAATATCCTTAGTATTTTACTTCGAAGGCATTTTAAAGTATAATAAATTATATAATTAACTATATAACGATTTACGTCTCTTATTAAACCGGGTTACTAATATTAAATTATTACTAATTTCTATATTTTATTCCTTTTAGGGTAGATTATTATTAATATATTATAATAGTTTTAAATTATTCGGGTTTTTAATATTCCTTCCGGGATTATAAAGCGGCCGTAAAATAATAATAATTATTTTTATAATATTATAAAGTTTAATTCTCCCCTCCGAGCCTTCTTTCGATATTCTTCTAATAAAATATCCGTTTTATTAACTTTTAATAATTAATAAATAAATTCGTAACCGATCGTTATTTTAAGGATATTTATTACGTTTAATATATAAATATAAATTATATCCTCCCCCTCCCCTATAGGTTTAAAAAAGCGTATGATTCGTTATAATTCCTTCTTTTCTTTCTAATTTTTAATATCTTCAAACTTTCGAGATAAAACGTTAACCGCGGCGTTATTTTTACTTAATCGATAAATAATTAAAAAATTATATTAAGATAATAATTACGCTTATACTGCTTATTTCGCGTTTAATAAATATTTAATATCAAAATATTTTAATACTTTATAATTTATAATAATTATAAAAGGCTCGGTCTATTAAAGGCCGACGAATTCTGAATATTAATATATTAAAATTTTTATAACCGTTAATATTTCCTTATTATATATTGGGTAATTATATTCTATTCTTTATATTATTTCCGAAAAATAAATAATAGGATATTACTTATTTTCGTATTTTTGTAATAAAATATGAATTAATACCCTATTTAATATATTTATTTCTAACCTTATTTTCTTTTTAAAATCGAAATAGGTAAATATTAATACGTCGATTAAATATTATTTTAAAATATTAAATACTATTTAATACTCTATAATTTAATTAAATACTTCCTTTTTCTTTATTAATTTGAAGCGGAGCTTCAACATAAAAAGTATTGAATAAACACGAGCGTTGAGCGTAGCTTTTTCTATAATACGGTGACCCCCCTGCGTCGATCCCAAAAATCTTCCCGAAGTTTACCCGTCTACCCGAGACTATAATCCCTGTTTCTCGACCTGCAATTGGTTGAATTAAAGTTTTGCCAAGGCGCTAAAAATGGGACGAGGCTTGGCATTTGAAAGTGGGTCTGATCACAACAAAGTGGGTACCAAAATGATGAGTAAGCTGAGACGAGTAGATTGGTACCACTCACGTGACCGTAGCTAGCCTGCCGGCCGAGAAAAATGGCTTCAAAAAATCTGACGGATATATAAAAAAAAATCTAAAAAGCTTATCGATAAGGGTAAGGATATTAATATAGAAAATAGGTATCAAAATGATGAATAAGCTGAGGCGAGTAGTTTAGTACTACTCACGTGACCATAGCTAGCTTGCCGGCCGAGAAAAACGGCTTTGAAAAAATCCGACGGATATATATATAATAAAAAAAAAGGATTCTATTTCATAAATAAAACGTTGTAGCTAACCTAGCAAATGTATGGTTATAATATATACACTTAAGGGGTCGGTTCGATTCCCGGCCGGAGTAAAAATAAAATCCTTTTAAAAATATTTAAATATTAAAGAAAAAATAATAAATAAATAATAATAATAATAATAATAATAATAATAATAATAATAATAATAATAATAATAATAATAATAATAATAATAATAATAATAATAATAATAATAATAATAATAATAATAATAATATTAATAATAATAATAATAATAATAATAATAATAATAATAATAATAATAATAATAATAATAATGATAATAATAATAACAATAATAATAATAATAAATTGGAGGAAGTAAATGTTAAGCTCCGCTTCAAGTAAATTTCTGCCCACCTGTATAAAATTTGCCGAAGGCAAATTTTGCGGGGGTACGGGGGCGGCAGCCCTCGTAATATTAATAATTTCGAAACCTTCCTATATTCTTTTACAAATTTATAGTAGAAATTATAGAATCTTAAAAAAGATTATACCCCTTTAACCGTTAATAATTCTTTCTAATCCTTTATTATTTAGATTTTTATTAGATTTACCGAAATTTTATTTACGCCGATAATAAATTCTAAAAACTTTATTTTCGTAACGTAGAATTCGTATTTATCCAAATCCGCTTATAATCCCGCTTATCGGAATCTCTTTAGGATTTTCTTAATATAGATTTCGTATTCTTCTTTATTATTAAAGTAAATAAGAATATTATCGATATAGGCGCTATAAAAATTATTTAAATATTTTATTAATATATTATTAATATATTATTAAAAGGTCGATAATTTATTAATTAATTTGAAAAGAAGAACTTTATATTTATATATTTTATACCGCGTAAAGAATATTATTAATTTTTTATTATCCGGGTATATACGAATCCGGTAAAAGGCTTATCGAATATTAATTTTAATAAAAATTTTAATTTTAATAATACGGGTTAAAATCTTTTTAATAAAGGGAAATAAATAGCGGTCTTTTTTAATAATCTTATTTAGCTTCTAATAATTTATATAAAAACGAAACTTCCTGTTAATTTTAAATATAAAAAGGATAGGGGTATTTTATAATATTAAATTATTTTCGATAAAGCTTTTTTTTAAATTTTCTATAATATATAATCGGTACGCTTTTAATTTATTTACGCTTATTTTATATAGCGGACTATAATTTAAATCCTTTAGGTTAGCCCCCTTTTAAAATCGAATACGGTAATTATTATTCCCCGGTTTTAATAACGTATTTAACCGTTATTTATTAAAAATATTTTTATAATTATAATAGCGGGTTAAAATTTATTAAAAGGTTTATTCCCGCTTTTCTAGGTTTAATCCGTCGAAATATTCTTAATCCCTTTATTTTTCGATAAAGCGGTCTATTTCGTATAAATTCGTTACCTTTAAATATTCTTTCTTTATTATTTATATAAACGTTACCGATTTAATAATTATTATATCCGGTATACGTTCTTTATATTACGTAGTATTTCTTTTCTATTTAAAATAATTTTAATTATCCTTTTTTATTCCGTTATTAAAATCTTTTCCCTAAAATTATTTTTTAAAATATTTTAAATCGTTTTTAAAATCTCTTTTTTATTCTTTTAATATTTCCGTTAATATTTTCTTTAGTTTTTATAATGGCGGAAGGAGTTTATTTTATAATATTTATTTTATAAATTTTTATATTTTATTAATAGGATTGGTCGTTTTTTTATTCGTTATAACCTTTTAAAGAATATTAATTACCGGGCGCGCTTTTTATTGATGTGGGGTGAAATTGTTGCCTACTTAGATGTATAAGTAATTATTTAAGTAGTAGATAGTAGGGTAGGTATAGATTTATACCTCCCTCCCTCTAGAAGATTCGGAGCTTATACTTAAGAAAAGGATAAAAGGGGGAGGCTTCTCCCTCCTTCGATTAAAGAAAGCAAGAAGGAGAATTAGAGAAGATAATAACTTCATTTTTCGCTTAAAGAACCTTTTCTACGAAATTACTAAGTAACCCCCTTAAAGATTTCTAAGAGAATTAATTAATAAATTTGCTCCTATTTGAAAAAAATAATAAGAGTAAAATTTTACTTTACTCTTACTCTTTTTCCTATAATAATAAGGTTAAAAATTATTAACCTTATCTACGTTTTTTAAATAAAGATCCCTAAATTAGTTTAATCCTTCGCTATAAATTTGTAATATAGGTTTTATTTCTTTTATAGTATAATTTTTAATCCAAATTAAATTTAATAATAAAAATAAAATGAATTTTAAATTCCTAACTAAATTAATTAATACGGACGCAAAAAATTTTCGGCCGGGGTTTTTTATAAACGCGAAGGCTATTTTTATAGCCCTCGGAATATTATTTTAAATACCGATAATCGAGTAGCGAAGTATTAATTAATATTAATAATCAAAAAATCTTTCGATAAATTTATAGGAAATTTTAATTTCGGATATATATAAATCTCTATTTCCCCGATATTATAAAATTTTAATTAATAGAAAATAAATTAAAAGATAAGAAAAGATATAGAAGATTGAGAATTATAAGAAAATTAGAATAATAGAGGTAAAAGATTTAAAAAATAAAGAATTTATTAAGAAATTTAAATAAAAATTATTAGAAAAATACTGAAGGGATTAAATCCGCTTTTTATTATAAGTTATCCGTTCGTTAAATATTTATATTTTATATACGGAATTCGCTTTCCGGTTAATTGAAATTATTATAAAATTTTTCTTTTTAATAATCTAAGGATTTTTTAATATTTCGAAGGAATTTTTAATTTTATTAAAAGAAATAAAATTTATTAGCGAAGGTATTATTAAATAAATCCACTTTTCGAATAGCTTAAAAATAAAATTATCGCGAAATTTTAGGAGTAATAAGGATTTATTAACGGTATTATAGTATTTAAATCGAAAGCTTATTAATAAAAAGGCGTAAATTTATACCTCCTTTAAAAAGGATACGAATAATAATTAATATTTTAATTATACGTATAATACCCCTCTTTTCCTTTATTTATTATTTATTATTTATAAACCCGTATCGCTTATTATATTTAATAAAAATATTATTATTATATTTAAAAATATTCCCCTTATTTTTTCCTTTTCTTTATCGATTTTATTATCTATCCCTTTTTATTCCCTTTTTACCGAATAAACTCTTCCCGTTAAAATAATTTTCGATATTATTACTATTATCCTAATTAATAATACTATTTATAATATTACCCCCGTTAATTTTTTTAACGGGAATAAAGTTATTAAATATTTTAAATTATTTAAAAAAAAAATTAAAATTTATAAATTCGATAATAACGAATAGAAAATCTCTATTTAACTTTAATAATATAAAAAGGAGTTTAAAAATATTAATAAAAGTATTATTTGTAAATTTAAATTTTAGAAAATTTATACCTAATTTGAATTTATAAAGCGGTTTAAAATGGCCTATAAAGTTAAAAACCTTAAATAAATTGAAAATACGGCTATTACTTTAAAATATTTCTATTCTAAACGGGTTCCTAATAATCGTAATATTATTATAAACGTTATTTTTATTTATATAATTCTATTAATTCGTTAAACCGTTATTAATTAATCCTTCGTTTATATTAATATTATTAAAAACTTTTACCGAAAATTTAATTTTAAAATTAAATAAATTGTAACCTTTTTTTTTAATAAATATAAAAAGGAATTCTACCGTATAAATTAAGTAGAATTCTTAATTAAATTAAATAATTTAATTATTAAATAGTTTAATAATATTAAATTTAACGATTATTTTAATAATAAGGAGGAGATTAATATTTACCGTTTTATATATAAAGCGATTCGTTTTTCCGATAAGGAATTTATTTAAAACGTTAATAAAAAGTTTATTAAAAAGTGTATCTTTAAATTTATTTCTAAAGCCGCCGAAATTCCTATTACAATTAAGGATAATTAAATAAAAAAATTAATTAAATCCTTCGAATAATTAATTATTATTTATAAATCTTTAATAAATAACCAAATTATTAATACTTTTATCCCATTTCCTTTTATACCCTTTTAACTTTAGCCGATTTAAATTTACTATTTTTAAATTAATTTGGTCTAAATCCGCCCCTATAATAAGGATTATATTAATAATAGAAGAAGGAGGGAATTTTATCGTTAAATATATTATTATTATAGTAAAATAAATTATTATTTATTTAATTATAAAAAAAAAGATAAAGACGATTCCTATAGTAGTATACAGTAAATTACCCCTAATAGATAGAAATCCGTAAATATTATTATTTATATAAATAATATTATAAACGCTTTTAATTTATTCCCTAACGAAATATATATTTATATTATTAATTAAAACGTTTTAAGAAAAGTAATCCGTTTATTACTTACCTTAAATTTAAATTATTTTAACTATAATAATTTTAAGAAATAGAAGAAAGATATTTAATAAAAGGGCGTCGTTATAAATCTTCGTTTTACCCTTTATTTTAAACTCTTTAAGGATTCTAATATAGCGAAGAAATAATAAAATACGGTTCTTATTCGGAGAATTAATATTAAAACTACTAATTATATTATTATTAATATCTTCAATAAATTTTATAAGCTTTTAATTAAATTTTATCGAGGGATTAGTATTTTTAATTTATAAACCTAAATATTTATAATCTTTAGAATTAAAAATATTATTAATTTTGCCAAGGAGTAAATTAATTCCCTTTTTAATACGGCTATCGTTACTATTAAGGAATTAAAGAGGCCTAGAATAAAAGAAACTATACCCGGTTATATTACGACGCCCCCCTTTATTTAATTTTTTAGCGCTAAAATTAATAAATTTATACTTAAATAATTTAACCAAATTCTTAAGGATAAAAGCCGTATTAATAAAATAATACCTATAATAATAATAATACTTTTAATAAAAATAATAATTAAGAAGGCGCCCGTAGCCGAAAAGGACGGAGGTATTAATTAGCTAATTTTCTAGGATATTATTTTTAAACTCCGAGAATAATACCCTATAGCCGCTAAATTTATAAATATTAAAATTATTATTACTATTAAAGATATTATTCGGGATAACTTAATTATTATTAAAATTATTTATAATTAAATTGAATAATTTTTTAATATATTTTATATAAAGGACGGGGTTCTTAAAATTTAATTTAAATATTATAGTAGTATTACCCTTAATAATAATTTTAAAATTAATTATTTTATTCTTATTTAATAAGGAATTTAGATATATTTTATTGTAATTATTAATCCGGTTTATAATCCTTCTATTAATTTTATAGAAATTTCTTTTAGGGATAAACTTTTTTTTTTATTTAATTAGTAAAATATTATTAATTAGCGGAGGGTTAGATTTTTTTTTACCCGAATTTTATTAGCCCGTAATATTTTAACCCTAACGATTAATTAAATAAAATAAATTAATAAATCCTCTTTTATTAGGAATAAAATTACGCGCTTAGTACCGTTATTAATTTTTTACGTCTTTATTAGCGTAAAAGGAAGTAAGAAAATATTTATTCTATTAAATAATAATATTGAGTATAATATTATTAATAAAGCGTTAATTAATAATTTTAGGTTATAGAGTATTTTTATTTAAATTATTAATATTAATAATAATAACGGGAAGAAAGGTTTCTTTAAAGAAATTTATAAAAAAATATATTTATTTAATAAAGGAAAGGAAATTTATTTTTTCGTTACCGAATAACCTTTACCTAATTATAATATTATTTTAAATTTACCGTTCTTTTATAATATAAACGTTTATTTAATTTATAAGGACGGTAAAGTTTTCGCTATTATAATAATTAAAGGGGTAATAATCCGCGCCGCGCTAATTAGGATTTATAATTTAATAAAAAGGGCTTTTAAAGGCGGGTAAAAGGTTTAATTCCCTTATAATTATAATAATAATAATAGAAAAAAAGGCGGTAATAAAAGAAGAAAAGGAAGAGAAGAAAGAGCGGTAAAAATAAATAAAGGAGGAAGAAAAATAAGTATTAAAATAATTAGAGGAAAATAATGAGCGGATTACCCCTATATTAAATTCTGTAATTAAATAAATTTTAGAATTATTATAGCGAAAAAAAAATAATTTAAAAGAATTAAAGGATATATAGAAGGGCGTAAATAACTTAATTCGGATTTTTAAATAGTTTTTACAACGGATATAAAGGGGAGTAATTACGTTAATTCGGAAATTCGGTTTAGAAAGGAAATTTTTATTAGAAGAGGAATTTAATTTTAAAGGAAAATTAGAAATAGTATTCTAAATATATATTATATATAAGCGAATAACTTAAAAAGTTAATCCGATCGATAATATAATTTTTAATAATTTTAAATTTAAAGGGGATCCTAATTAGAAAGCGAAGCGATTAGAAGTAATTAAGGAGCGGATTATTATTTTATTTAAAAATTTTGGCTCTAAATAGAATTAATACGTTATTTTATACTTTATAAAATTAATTAAAAGGTTTCGTTTTACCAAAGAACGTTTCTAAACTATTTTAAAAACGGTTTAAAATATTTTAAACGAAATAGAAATTAAATTATTTATTTATATTTTTTATAATAAGGAGTAAATTCTTATATAGGATTTTAATAAGTATAAAAAATTTAATCCGGATATTATTCCCCTTTAGTAAATCTATATTATATTTTATTCTATTTAGTAAATAAAATTTATTTTAATATTTAAAACCCTTTATAATTAAGTATATAATTTATTAAAGGATAAAATATAAAAGGGGATTTTCGAAGAAAATTATATTATTTACCGAAATAATTAATTTTTAATTATTAAAAAGAATAGCGGCCTACGTTTTATTAATAACGCCTAGTAAATTAATAAAGTAATTTTAAAAAATATTAATTTACTTTTAAATTATAAAAAATTTAGTAAAGCGTTTAAAAGGTATAAAATATTATTTTTATTCGACCTTTTTTTTAATTATAATTAAATTCCCTTTAATAAAGTTAATTACGACCTTATTACTTTTTTAATACCTTTAGGCCTTTTTAGGATAATTATTCTACCTTAAGGAAATATTAATTCGGTTATTTAATTTATAAAGGCGATAATTAAAATACTCTACGATTTAATTCTTAACGTTTATTAATTATATTTTAATAATATTTATATTAAAGGGCCTCGGATAATTTATAACGAGGAATAAATCGGTTCGAAAGGGATTAAGAAATATATTTTAAAATACTTTATAAATATCGATAAAATTTTAATTAACGTTAAATTTACCGGAAGTATTATTATAGTAATTAAATTATAATAATACTAAAAGGAGGTAATTTTTATTAAGTATTTTTATATATTTAATAAAAAGGTTTTAATTAAAAAGAAAGTCCGAAAAATTAATAAGTGTCACAGGATTATACTTGTGCTATACCCGGTATACGCACTAACCACCTATATAGGTACCCAAATCCCCAACGACTATTCCCGATTATAGTACGCATACTATAACTCGATATAGTCCAAATCTAGTCACCTATAATTACGTACAATATTATATAGGTGCGTACGGACTAGGGTATAGGCTCGCGCCTATATATCTAATCCTCCGTATATACTTCTCCCTTCCCTTCCTTCGTATAATAATATATATTTTATTATATACTTAACGGTACTAACGCTATCCCTTAATAATTTATTATACTTCCTTTAACGTTATATATATAATTTTCGAGGAAGATTAATCGTTAAATATATTAATTAATATTAAAATTCGTTTTCTTAGCGGTTAACGCTCTAACGATGGCCCCGCGGTTAATTCGAATTAAATAATTATTAAAACGAATATTATTATTATAATCGTTCGTATTCTCTTTTCCTTTATATTTATTTAAATATATTAATTTAAACGATTAATATCTAATCTAATCCCTACCGTAATTATTAATACCTTTATTACGGCTATTATATTTTCCGAAATTAAAAATATTAACCTTTATAATATCGAATTTTAGGACTAATTTATTAATACTATTTATACGTTTAATAATAATTTTATTATTATCTTGGTCTTTATTACTTAAATTTTTAATTTAAATAACCACTTTACGTTTTTAACCGTTATTTATGCGCTTATCCGCTTTATATAATTTAATGTTATTTTTATTACCGCCGAATTTTAAAATATTAAAAAAGACCTTTAATAATCCGAAGACGAAAATAATTAATTACGTTAAAATTTCGATTAATTCTATATCCTAATTTAAAATAAAAATTAAACTAATGTAATTTTTAATATTAATTTCGTAATTTTTAAAATTAATTATACCCTTCAATTTTTAAACGCCGCCGCTAAATAATAAATCTAATATAACGCTTATAAGTAAACTTTTATTAATACCGCCTCTTAATATAATAATATTATTAATAATTTTTAAATTCGTTTAACCGCCCTTTAATAAAATTTATTTAACGTTTAAAAGCGCTATTCCGATTTCAAAATTAATTTTCAAAATGCAATTAAGCGCGAAATAATTAAATATTAAAGAATAATTAATAACCTTTGCTAATATTTATTTAAATTTACCAATTTTACGTTTATACTTTTATTTAATAATAATAATAATAATAATTCTAATTCTAATAATTCTAAATCCGAATTTAATAATATAATTATTAACGACCCGGTCGGAAATAACGGCGGTAGCGGCTATAAATTGGTATTACGCATCGTCGTCTCCCTTATTTTTAATAATACCGATAAAATTTTTAAAAAAATTACTAAATTTCGTTAATAGCGTATTAATATTTTATTCGCTTTTAAAAATAAACCCTCCGCCTTTAAAACTGAAAATATTAAATTTTCTTTAATTTCCTACTCCTTTCGTAATAAACTTTAAAAAATAATCGAACCCGAATTTATTAAAATTCTATTTAATAAACCGACTAAATAATCTACCGCCCTTAATCTATTTAAATAAATAATTAATAAATATAATAACGTTGATACTATAGTTTAAATTCGTCGTAAATTTAAAAACCTAAAAATAAATAAAATACAATAATTTAATTTCGAAAATAAATTCGTTATTATTATCGAACATTACTAATTTAATAATAATATAAAAATTTACTATTTTTATTAACGTTTAACCGAACGCTTCTGTAATGCTATCGCCCTATAACGCCCTTAACCTAAAAATAATAAATTTAACGAATAATTCGAAATAATCCGCAATTTCGTTAAATAATTCGAATAAAAGGATTAATATAATAAAATCGCCAACCCCTATTATAAATCTAATATTAATAACCCCGCTACTAATTTTAATTCCGTTTTTAATAATACGAATAACCCCACTTATAAATTTACCGTTAATAAAGGTAATATTATTATAAATTTCGATTCTATATTTGCCTCCGACGTTTAAATCTCCTGTATAATTAATAATAACGTATTCTAATATTATATAAAGATCGGTATTTATACTTATTATAATTATAAAAATTATTTCTCTACTAAATATAAAAGTCGTATTTAATTTAAAAAGGAAATACCCGAATATAAATTACGCAAAAAAAAAGAAAAAGAAAAAAAAGAAAAGAAGGATAAAAAGGAAAAGGAAAAAAATATTAATAATAATGGTAATTAATAATAGCGCCCTACTTAAAGTTAATATAAATATAATTAATATAATTATTATAATATTAATGTTATAAATACTCCCGTTTTTAATACCCCGGTTCCTAATTATTTTATATTGTAATAGTAACCTACTTATTACCCTACCCCTATATACCCTTATAATTTTGTAAACCCGGTTATAAATAATAAAAACGGTTTTATTAATAATTAAAGAAATATATAACCTCTTATTTAAATCGTAATTAAAAGCCAACGTTTATTAAATACAAATAAAAAAGAAAATAATTAAAAAATATCCCTATAATTAAATTTAAAATTATTAAAATTAATAAATCTTTTATAAATAGTTATTATAAATACCCTAATTTATTAAATCTTTCTATCCACTTATTTTATAAACCGTATAAAATATACTATACCGTACTTATTAATAATGGTTATACTATTTTAGGGTTTATTAATTGTTATTTTATTTTATATAATAACTTTCTAATTTTTAAATTCCAATTCCCCAAATTCTTATACCTCGCTAATAATTAAACGAAAAGGAGTATTACGCATTTTAATCGCTTAATTATAAATATTAGTATATATTATAAATTTATTAATCTCTTTATTTATAATTTTGTAAAGGATAACCCTATTATTTTCGGATATTTGTAATTAATTTATTACGCCCTTAATATTAATTAACCTAACGATCGCCTTATTTTTAATTCCGCTTACGAATAACGTAATTACTTTCCCCTAAGAATATCCTACTATTTATATTATATATTATTATTACGTAAATATAATATTAATACGCCCTTAATTACTATTCTTAACGACGTACCCTCCGCTATTATTCTTAAAAATTCCCCTAAAACGCAATTAATATACTAAAAACCCTCCGTTTTAAATATTCTTAATAAAGGAGAATTTAATACCCCTACCCTACTATTGGAAGCCGTTCGCCGGATTTCTATCTCTATAATCGTAAAATATACCGTTTATTAATATTTTAATAAATTTAAATAAAGAATCGCTAATAGAATAAATATAATCCCTATTAATAAGGTTATTAATAATGAAATTCTTATATTAATAATTATAATACGTTACTACCCCCCTCCCTTATTATATATAATTTTTACGTTATATTATTTAACCGGAGGAATATATACTTCTTTCTCTAATTATCGAACGCCGGTCCGTTTTTATTATATCCTTAAAAAACCCTTCAACTTAACCGATATTAAAGAATTCTTAATAATTATATTCAATTAATTTATTAAAAAATATAAACTTTAAATTATCTGTATAACGAAGGTAAATATAATAAAAAATATCTAACGTATAATAAACGAAGATAAAGTAATGGAAGAAAAAAGTACTTTAACCCCGAACGTAATTAATAATAATTTTATAATTAATATAATTAAAAATATTATAAATAATAAAATAATTTATTATAAAAAATTCTTCGATAATAATTATTATACTTAAATTAATATATTCTACGGTATTGGAAGTAAAGAAATTATTAAAGTAATTAAAATCTCCGTTTTAATTATATTTATAAATAATACCTCTAATTTTTAAATTTACGAAGAAATTATTAACCGTTATTTCGCTACTAATAATATTAATATTAGTAAAATTACGTTTAAAAATATTACTAAATTCTATAAAAAAGTAAATAAACCCCTAAAAATTAATGTATAAATTTAATAAAAATTATTTCGGTAATATTAATAATAAATAAATAATTTCCGTTAAAAAAATACCGATATACTACCCCTTAATTAATTTTATAATTTTAAATTCGAATTCAAATTTAGCGCTATACTACCCGCTTCTTATAATCGTACTTTTAACCTAAAAGAATTTAATATTATTAAAAAATAAATTAATAATAATTTAAAAAAGAAATTTATCCGCCTATTATAATTAAAAACCTTTACTCCTATATTCTTAATTAAAAAGCCGGGAAGAGGAATCTATATTTATATTAATTATTAAAGTATTAATAATATTACCTTCAAATCCTATTACCCGCTCCTACTTATTAAAAAAATATTCGATACTATTTACTACGCTAAAATTTTCATTAAATTAAATATTATTATTACTTTTAATTAAATTCGTATTAAAGAAAATTACGAATAATTAACCGCATTTATAATAAAATTTAAATTATTCGAATCCCTAATTATACCTTTTAACCTTTAAAGCGCCCTTAGCGCTTTTTAAAATTATATTAACGATATTTTATATAATATTTTCAACGTTTATACGACCGTTTATTTCGATAATATCCTTATATATTCTAATAACGAAAAGGATTATAAATAATATATTAATAACGTCCTCGAATATTTAATTAAAGCCGGTTTAAACGTAAATATTAATAAATATAAATTCTATATAAAACGTATAAAATACTTCGGCTTAATTATTATACTAAATAATATCGAAATAAATTTAAATAAAATTAAAGTTATATTCGATTAAGTGCCCCTTTAATTTAAAAAATCGTTTTAATAATTCTTCAACTTCGCGAACTTTTATTAGCGTTTTATTAAAATATTTTCGATAATAGTATTCCTATTATACGAATTAACGAAGAAAAACGTATTATAATTATAATCCGACCGCTATTAATCCGCTTTTAATATATTAAAGAAAGCCTTTGCGACCGGACCCGTATTAAAAATTTATAATTAAATTAAAAAGACCGTAATCGAAATAAATATATCCAATTAAATAATAAAGGGTATATTTTTATAATATAGCGATAATGGAATTTTATACTTAATCGTATACTTTTTAATAAAATATATAACCCAAAAATATAATTATAACGTTTATAATAAAAAATTTTTAATTATTATTAAAGCGTTAAAGGAATAATAGCCCGAATTTAAAAAAATATAATAATTATTCAATATCCTAATGGATTATAAAAATTTAAAAACCTTTATAATTAATAAATAATTTATATAATAATATATACGCTAATTATAATTTTTATTACGTTTTAACTTTTAAATTTAATATACCCTAGGATTGAAAAATTTACGCCTTAATACCTTTAATAAAAAGTTTAATAATATCCCTACGGGTATAAAAAACGAACGCTTCGCCGCCCGTTAACGTACCTTTCTCTAACCCTTATAATTCGTAAATAACTACTTTAATAAAAAAAACTTAGCCTTTTATTATTCCCTCTCCTTAATAAGCGATTACGAGGATAAATCGATTAACGATATTATTTTAAATAATTATAAAAACTTTATATTCCTTTAAAAAACGGTCTCCGCCCTAAACGATTTAAATAATCGTAATTAACCAATTTCGATTCGTAAAATCCTCTATAAAGCTTTTAACGAATATTAAATTACCCCTAATAATATTATTAAATAATATAACCGTATAATTATCGACCTTTATAATAAGGAATTCTAATTCTAATTAATTAATCGCTAATATAATTCGCTTAATATAAACTACCTTAATCGCAACGCTACGTATAAATTCCTATCCCGAAAATTCTATTAAAAGGGTATAATTAACGACGTATATATATTTTATAAAATTTACCTACTTTATATAAAAATTAAATTCCTTAAACGTAATTTTACCAATCTCTTTAAAACCCTACCTATTATATTAATTCTTTAAATCCGTATTTCCGTCGATTATATTACTCTACTCCCCGGTAATTTCTATTTTAATTAAAAATTTAAATATATTTATATTATCGTTAATTAATTAATAAAAATATAGCACTTTATACTAATAATTATATTATCGGTAAAAAAGTTAGCTAAATATTTTATTAATTATATTTATTACTTTTATAACTTTTTAAACTCTATCCTTTCGAATAAAAATATTTAATTCGTATTACAATTCTAATCCTCTTTATATTAATACTTAAGTATTACGTATATTTTAACCTCCGCCTTCTACCCTTAAATAAATACCTAAACCGAATGTATTAATATAAAAATAAAATAATACCTTTAATTATATATTAATTAAATATAAATTAATTAAATTAAATAACTTCCCTTTATAAAATTCGCTAATAATAACGTAATATCCTCGTTAATAAACCTATTACCTTTCTTTACTAATTATAATTATTACCCCCACATAAGTACCGAACTTCGTAACCCCCTACCGCTAATATTATTACCTATATAATTAAAAGAATATTATAAAATTAACGAACTCGCCGACCGCTTCTATAAAATTTAGGATTTTATAATTTAATAAATTAAACGTAATTAAAACCAATACGAAGAAAACGCTAATAAAAAACGGGTCGATTTAATAAAATATAAAAAAGGGGATACTATCCTACTTAATATATTTAATTTAATTAATAATCGCCTATATATTAAATTCTCTCCCTATTAGGAAGGATTATTCAAAATTTCGAAAACGGATTTATATACCGTTAAATTATAATTACCTAATAATATAAAATATTTACTAATCTTCTACATCTCAATAATCTAATATTAAACCAATTAAAATCTCTTTAATTAAATCGTTAATTCTAACGTCTATATTAACGAAAGTAAAATTATAATTTATATTAACGATTATAAAGAATATATTAAATAGGGATTTAATAAATTATTAAATATTAAATAAAAAAGAAAAAACCGTTATTAATACTACTTAATTAAATAGAAGGGTAATTATAACCCCATTTAAAAAAAGGTTAATAACGTTATCGATTATAAAATACGCCTTTAAGAATTTTACTACAATTACCCTAATAAATTAATACCGCCCCGTATTAAAAAACTTTTTAACTATTTCGAAT